>QEQW01000003.1:0-670414 GCA_004016085.1 Claviceps quebecensis
ACATCTTTTTCACCTATATAGAACAGGCAGTGATGAGGTATTTGTTGATAAAGTATCCTGCCCGTTAGCTTAACGAAAGGCTGCCCATCGACAGCCCCCTCAGTGTTGAACTACAGGTCTCCGTTAGTTGAAAAATTGATTGGTCCCCGTCATCCCCGATTCATGTGCGTAAGTTGAGTAATCTTTTAATAACTGCACCCACACTTTATCGTTAACAACGAGGTCCCAATTGACATTTTCGACACCGTTTGGCGTAGCTTCGGGAACTAGATTCTTTGCAATCGCGGACCATTGTTTACTTATCTCATAGATGCCCCTTATCTTTTCGAATTGTTTATCGTTAAGCGTAAGAGTTGACTTAGCGGGTGTGCAATCCCCGAGGACTCCGTTTCCGATCAGTTGCCTAGCCAGAAAAAAATGAATATCCTGGGCTGCGTTTGCTGTTATTTGGTCCGTTTGTACGCCGTTCACCTTTTTTAAAGATTTTGCGGTCTGAAGCAATTCTTCATATTCCGTGCCGATCGTTTTAAAATTGTAACAAAGTGAAGTCGCCTGATTGGGCAGCATTTCTTTCTTGCCACTGTTCATGTATTGATGAAGGGTCTCTTCGCTAACCAGTACGGCTGTCAAAAAATCCGATAATGATTGACTTAGTTTAGCGGAAATATATCTTTCATAGCTCTGGTTTTCCTTAAACTGCAAAAATATAATGATCATTGAGATAATCAACAAAACCGTACATATTGCAACGAGAGATCGTTTGATTGTCATTCAGCACTTCCCCTCTACCGATAATGATTTTTAACGACGCTTCATTACAATAATTATTTTCGATTCCATGCAGTCATTTCTGCAATCCTGCTCGCTATTTCAAAGCCCTTTAACTGTCTTTATTGAGATATCGATTCTCGTTTGGTTTAAATTAACGTCTTATCCTTTTTCTTAATTCACCAAATAAATAAATTAGCACAAAATAAATTGGTAAAATCACCAGTCCAGCAAAGCTAATAAATAGAGCGATTGTAACACGGTGATCATCATTCCATGCATCAACATGTTGTATAAAGTAGATCACATAAATTAACCAGCAAATCATCATTAAGTAACCCAATTTCAACGCCATCTGTAACAGATCACCTCCTTATATAGTGACGTCTCTACTCATGCACTTGTTGTCGTAAGCTGTCGTGCGAAAAAATGTACGAATCTTTTTCAATCTTTATGTTTGTGAATAAAGCTTTTTCAAACTTTTTTCAAACTTTATCGAATCAGCCGACCTTGGAACCCTCTATAGTTTCAGTCGTTTGGAAATTATTTTACCGCTAATATCAACAAAACCCAAAAGAGCGCACGTTTGACTAATCTAAATTTCCAAACTTTATTTTCACTTTTGCAAACCTTTTTGAAGAAT
Organism: Claviceps quebecensis; assembly: GCA_004016085.1. Lineage (NCBI taxonomy): Eukaryota > Fungi > Ascomycota > Sordariomycetes > Hypocreales > Clavicipitaceae > Claviceps > Claviceps quebecensis. The sequence goes on from QEQW01000003.1 coordinate 1,412, forward strand.
TACACCGGCAACCCGACTTAAATAAAAAGCCTGATCCATTAAGGATCAGGCAAAGGACACAGATGTTCAGTTACAGCTCGTACACGAGCAAGAGGAATCTATCTAACTATCTATCTAACTATCTATCTATATATTTTCTTTTTCTTTTTCTATTTCCCTATCATCACATCCACCTTACGAGCACTTGCTGTACCCACAGTTGCCGCAAGTTTTGCAGCCCTCAATATTGATCAGCGCCGCAGCCCCGCAGGACGGGCACAGGTCCACCGACGCCTTCGGCGCATCATGGCTGTGCGAGTGGGTGCCGCCATGGTCCGTCGTCTCCGGTGCCAGCGTTGCCGCCACGGGAGCAGGCTCTTGGTGATCTTCGTCGATGCCGCTCTGCACATGCGCTTCCAGCGCCTTGGCAACCGCGTCGGCGATCGATTCCACGCGGTTTACGCCGAAGCCGATCGCGCCGGACCCGCCGATGCCCTTCAGATGCTTGATCAGCAGCTCCACCTTGTGGCCATGGTCGCCGTAGCGGAGGAACAGGGAGCAGACGCGGCCCAACGCTTCCGCCATGGCGAACACGTCGGAGCCTGCCTTGCCTACGTTCAGGAAGATCTCGCTCGGAATGCCGTCGAGGTCGTTGATCGTAATGTATGCCATACCGAACGGCGTATTGATTTTATAGGTTGCGCCGCGCAGCACCTGCGGCCGGCGCTTGTACTGCTTATCCACTACGGAGCTCTGGCTGCTTGCCACGGCAGCGGCTACCTGGGCACCCGCCTGCTCTGCGGCAGCCGGTACGGCAGCCTCGGGGGCAGCTGTTTCCGCAGCCGGAGCGGCCTTCGCTTCGCTCTTGTCTTCCTTCTTCTCCGTTTGCAGCACCTGCACGTCGCGGCTGCCGTCACGGTAGATCGTCACGCCCTTGCAGCCAAGGTCGAACGCCAGCTCATACAGCCGCTTCGTTTCTTCGACCGTGAAGTCGGCCGGGCAGTTCGCAGTCTTCGAGATGGAACTGTCCACCCAGCGCTGAATGGCAGCCTGAGCGCGGATATGGTCTTCCGCCGTCAGATCCATCGCCGTCACGAAGTAGTCCGGCAGTTCTTCGCCCGGATGGGCGTCCAGCCAGTCTTGCGCGATCGGTACAAACTGTTCGTCGAAGCCGAGGCGGCTCTGACGGAAGTATTTAAACGCGAAGTACGGCTCGATACCGGTCGACGTGCCGACCATCGTTCCCGTGCTGCCGGTCGGCGCCTGGGTGATGACGGTCACGTTGCGCATGCCCTTCTCACGGATGGCCGTGCCGACTTCCGGGAACGCCTCGGTCATATTTTTCATAAATCCGCTCTGCAAATACGGATCCGCGTCAAACGCCAGGAACGAGCCTTTCTCTGCCGCAATGTCGGCCGATGCCTGGTACGCTTCGCGGGCGATAAACCCGTACAGCTTGTCGAGGAACTCAAGCGATTCCGGACTGCCGTACCGGATGTTCAGCTTGATCATCAGCTCCGCCAGACCCATCGAACCGAGGCCGATCCGGCGTTCCTTCTTCTGGTTTTTCTCGTTTTCTTCAAAATGGTAAGGCGTCGTGTCGATGACGTTATCCAGGAAACGCACGGAATAGCGCGTCACCGTCGCCAGTTCGTCCCAAGCCACGTCATGCTTCTCTTCATCATAGAACTTGGAGAGATTCATCGCGGACAGGTTGCAGACGCCCCATGCCGGAAGCCCCTGCTCGCCGCACGGATTCGTGCAGATGATCGGGTTGAAGTACCAGCTGTTGGACATCTGGTTGTAGTATTCCATAAAGACGACGCCCGGCTCGGCCGATTTCCACGCCGATTCGATAATCGTATGCCAGATTTCGCTCGCCTTCACCGTCCGGTACGGAATGACGGCATGGCCGCCCTGCTTCCATTTCTCAAGGTCGCCGTCCCACAGCTCGTCGTAATCCGGGTCCGTCGTATCCGGGAATACCAGCTCCCAGTCCAGATCCTCCTTGACCGCCTTCATGAAATCATTGCTGACACAGACGGAAAGGTTGGCGTTCGTCACTTGTCCCATCGTCTGCTTGACCGTAATAAAATCGAGCACGTCCGGGTGCCAGTCGTTGATCATGAGCATCAGCGCGCCGCGCCGGCTGCCGCCCTGCTCGATCAGGCCGGTCGTGTAGCTGAACAGTCCGCCCCAGGATACCGCTCCGCTCGAAGATCCGTTCACACCCTTGACCACGGATCTGCGCGGACGGAGCGAGGACAGATTGATGCCGACTCCGCCGCCCCGCGCCATAATTTCGGTCATCTCGGACAGCGTCGCCATGATACCGCCGCGGCTGTCCTTCGGCGAAGGAATAACGTAACAGTTAAACAGCGTCAGCTCGTCACTGGCACCTGCTCCGGCGGCGATCCGCCCGCCCGGAACGAGCTTCCAGTCTTCCAGAATGTAGCGGAACTTCTCTTTCCACTCGGCCTGCAGCTCCGGCGTCGGCTCCGCCGAAGCCATCGCTCCGGCCAGCCGGTCCCACATTTCCTCCGGCGTCTTCTCGATATTCAGTGTCAGCTTCTCAACGTCCGTCTCCACCAGCTCGCCGCGGCGTGTTTTTACCGTCGCCCGTTTCCCCTCGCGCGATACGATCTCGCCGACTTCCTTTGTCGGGAACTTCGGATCGTCCTTGGTCAGTACAAGAACGACGTCTCCTACTTTAGCGTGATTCGGGTCCGGGTCCTTCCATGCATACCGGTCCAAAAAGATCTTTTCGCTTAACCCCTGAAGCTTCTGTTTGCTCTGAACTTGATTCACTGTTACATTCTCCTCCCATGACTGTTCTGCCGAACGTATCGGCTCTTAGTTCCGATCAGCGGATGGTGTCGGTCTGCCGACTGCGCTAAAAGTGCCGGTTCACTTCCGGGAAAAAGGCCTGTATGTAGCCGAGTTCCTTCCATTCAATAAACGAAATATCCCCATTTAAAACGCAAATCCGCTCGTCATGTACCATATATTGTGTGCATTGATGATTATACTATACCACATATTGTTACTCCACGCTTTAATCCTGAAATTTAGACCATGAAAGCTCTTCACTCTGGGACAACCTTTACTTTTCTCCGCCAATCTCACTTTTTTGCTTCGGTTCCTTTGAAAAAAATTGTGAAAATCAGCGGATGCCTTCATCCATACGGAGGTTATGAACTCTCCGGTTTACGTGCATACTACTGTTACGCGAGATTACGAACCTATGAAGGAGGTACAAGGCTTGAAAACTTCTCATCTCGGTAGCGGGGCGCAGGCCGGGGACCTTCCCGTTCCCCTGAATATTGACCGCAGCTGGCTGGATAACCTGGAATCCCGCCTGGATAAAGGCGGCCCCTGGGGTGACTTCCGGCTGTTTCAGCTGGCCGTTCAAGGCGAAGAGGCGCGGCTTGTGACGAGCTTTGACGAGCTGCAGTGTGTGAAGCATTTGCAGGACCTGTCCCCCCTTCCCCATCAGATCGACACGGCGCGGAGGGTGCTGTTTGAGATGTCCGGCAGAGCCATTCTGGCCGATGAGGTTGGACTGGGCAAGACGATCGAAGCGGGACTCATTTTAAAAGAATACATGGTGCGCGGGCTGGTATCCAAAGTGCTGATTCTGGTGCCCGCCTCCCTGGTGCTTCAGTGGGTCCGCGAGCTGAACAGCAAGTTCGGCATCCCGGCAGTGGCTCAGAAAAAGGCTTATTCCTGGCATTCCGACGTCGTCGTCGCCTCGATGGATACCGCCAAGCGCGAGCCCCACAAGGACATGCTGATGGAGCAGGAATACGACATGCTTATTATCGATGAAGCGCACAAGCTGAAGAACAAGAAAACGACGAACTATCAATTTATCCAGAAGCTGCGGAAAAAGTACTGCCTGCTGCTGACCGCGACGCCGGTTCAAAACGATATGAGCGAGCTCTTCAACCTCATTACGCTCCTGAAGCCCGGCCAGCTCGGGCGGCAGGGGGATTTTGCGGCCAACTTCGTCGTCGGCAAACGGCAGGCGAAAAACGAGGACCAGCTCCGGGACGAGCTGGCGAAGGTGATGATCCGCAACCGGCGCGGCGAAGGCCCGGTGCAGTTCACCAAGCGGACGGTACGCAACGTTAGCCTGCAGCTCTCTCCTGAGGAGCAGGCACTGTACGACGGTGTGACTTCCTTCGTCAAGAACCAGTACAAAGCGTCCGGGGGCAACCTCAGCAGCATGCTGTCCCTGGTCACATTGCAGCGCGAGGTGTGCAGCAGCCGGGACGCGGTGTTCCTGACCCTCGTGAACCTGTCCAAGAAGATTCCGGACGACTCTCCGCTCACCGCCGAAGTGTGGGAGCTGGTGAACGCAATCCGGAACATCAAAGCGAACACGAAGGCCGAAAAGACGATCGAGCTGATCAAGGACATGAACGAAAAGGTCATCGTGTTTACGGAATACCGGGCGACGCAGGAATACCTGCTGCAGTATTTTCAAAAGCACGGCTTGTCCTGTGTACCGTACCGCGGCGGAATGAACCGGGGTAAAAAGGACTGGATGATGGACCTGTTCCGCGGCCGGGCCCAGGTCATGATCGCCACGGAAGCCGGCGGTGAGGGCATCAACCTGCAGTTCTGCCACCATATGATCAATTTTGACCTACCATGGAACCCGATGCGGGTGGAGCAGCGGATCGGCCGCGTCCACCGTCTTGGGCAGCAGAATGACGTGAAGATCTACAACCTGTCCACCACCGGAACAATCGAAGAGCATATCCTGAACCTGCTTCACGAAAAAATCAACATGTTCGAGACGGTTATCGGCGGCCTGGATGTCATTCTCGAGCGTTTCGAGAAGAGGGAATCGTTCGAGAAAAGCCTGTACAAGCTGTTCCTCGAGTCGGAGTCGGATGAGGAAATCCGCAGCAAGGTCAGCTCGCTCGGCCAGTCGCTTGACCAGATCAAGCGCGAGATCGAATACGGAGATGCGGAAACCGTCATTGAGGAGGAAGCTTGATGAGCCTGTCCCCGCAGGAAGTACAGAAGCAAGTGCTAACCTATCTGGAGACAACCGAATGCAGCATTATTGAGAAGTCTCCCCATCACGTGACCGTCAAGCTGTCTCCGCAGGCGGACAAACAGCTGACGAACCGGCCCTACTACTGGGGCTTTATCGAACGGACGGGGGCGGAGCCGGAGACCCTCTCCTACACTTTCGTGTTCGATCCGGAACAATATAACGAACAGGCGGCCAAAACACCGCCGCCTCCAGCGCAGCCCCAGCCGCAGGACAGCATTCTGTCGAGGTATTTCGGGGTGAATCCGGCGGGACCGCGGATCGGCCCGGGGCGGATTCCACGCGAAGACGTCACGTACGGCAGCAGCCGGCTGCAGCAAATTTGGGCCGTAGCCCGGCAGGAGGGCTCCTGCGTGTACCTGTTCGAGCAGACGGGCCCCTTGCAGCGGGAGACGCTGTTTTCGGCTCCCTACGAGCCGTGGCTTGGCGTCTGTTTCAAGGTCGAGATGACCTGCGATGTGAAGAAAGAAGCGCTCCACTTCATCGGAATCTCACTGGTGACCGGACAGATCGACCAACAGTTTGCCCGGCGTCTGGAGACGCTTCAGCTCGGGCCGCGGCTGCCCGAGAATATCCATATCCAGCCGGGAAGCCTCTCGCTCGCGGGCGCGGCCAATCTGCTGGAGAAGCATATGAAGGGACTGCTGGCAGGCGAGGATTACAGCTGGGCGGAAGCCGCCAGGGAGCGCCTTAGGGATGAGCTTGCGGTGATCGACATGTATTACGAAGATCTCCTGAAAGAAACTGAGGAGGAGAAGCTTACGGCCATCCGGGAGCAATACGACAACCGGCGCAGCGAAATGACATGGCAGTATGAACCCAAGGTGAACCTGTCCGCCATAACCTGCGGTCTGTTTCACTTAAGATCCATCCGTCCATGAGCATTTGACCTCCCTCGCTAAAAGAAGGCAAAAAAAGACCCGTGCCTGCGCCCCAAAGCCCGACACCTTGCAACAGCCTTTTTACGGCTTGTCCGATACAATAATGTCAATAAAGCTCTGAAATCGAGGAGGGTGAATGTGGTGAGGATGGTATCTCTCGCTTTAAAAGTGACGGCGTTGACCTGTGCCGTCAGCTGCGCCTGGCCGGCCTGGGGTCCGGCGGTCCCGCAATCGGCCGCAGCGGTCGGCATCGCTGCCGCCAAGGCGGCAAGCCCCGTGCGGACTGCCTTGCTTTGGATCGCATCGGGATCGGACATGCAGGCGGTGCCTGCACCGCTGGAAAGCTTTGCCGGCTCCGTCGTCCGCGAGCTGTCCGCGCAGTCCGAATTTCAGCCGTGGAACGGCGCCGCCATCGAGTATTATCCGCTGGGACCCGGCACCCACAGCTGGCTTGCGATCGTCTCGAAAGACGGCAAGCAGCTGGGATATTTAATATTCACCGCCAGGGAGGAAGGCGGATATATGCTCAGCGAGTACGGCAGCGGTCCAGCCATCCCTTACAGCAGCGATGCGCTCCATGACCGGCTGGCTGAGGATGGCCTTATTCCCGATCACCCCGGCCTCCCTGCAAACGTTCAAATCCAAGCTCAATATTCGGCCATGCTGCCGGTTTGGAAAGTGACCCTGCCCGGCAAGCCGGCGATGTACATCAATGCGCTAACCTTGGAGCTTCTGCCGGCAAATGCCGTTTCCGCCAGCACCGCCTCCGTTTCTAAGACGGCAGTCGTTACCAATCAGAACGGTCTCCGGCTCGAGGCATCGTCACCTGCTGCGAAGATAGATGGCAACGATCCTTATGACGACCTGCTCTGGATGACCTCACCCCGGCTGAACATCCGCCGCGGAGACGATCTGCTGAAAGCAGTCGCATCCGGCGGCAGCCTGATCTTCACCGCTCCTGGCCGTAACGCGTCCTATGGGGCGCCCTTTGCGGTAAGCGGGATTCAGACATGGTCCCCGGCCGCAAGCGCTCCTGCGGTCAGCTACGCGGCCACAGGACGTGCCGGAACCCGGTACCTCCCTATCTCCATGCTGATGGCTGCCGGAGAATTTCATGCCCGCCCCTAGATCCGCTGCATGAATAACTGTTCCTGCCCTTATCGCGTTTCATTCCCAAAAAGAAGCGGACCTCGTATCCACACGAGGTCCGCTTCTCTCATTTTCGTTCAGTCATGAAGATTCCGCATCTTGACTTTTCGTCGCTTGGGATGGCGTTTGTCAGCCGTCCGGCTTCCCCACTGGGACAATCCGAACGGGATCATGCCGAACCATTTGACCGTCCACGGCTCTTTATATTTTTGCTTCCTTCGTTCTTCCTTGGGTGTTTCCATGTAGCTGACGACGCGCTCTGTAATGTATTTTACAAGTTCATCTCCACTGGCCATTTCCATTCCCCCCACAATGCCAAATTACAGCTCTGCCATGCTCTTAGTTTGCACAGAGATACTGTAATCTAAACGGAGGAATGCGATGGTGCATTTTTTACCGTTTATTGCACATTCTAACTTCGACATCAATTTTTCGCTCAAATCCTGTTTAACGAAAGGAGGGCCATCCTTTATGCCTATCAGAAGCTTGATCGCCGCCATCCTCCTGATCCCGGCAATTCTGTGCGCAGGCAGCTCGTCCGCTTGGGCCGTAGACCCCGGTGACCAAAGCACGAACGCCTATCCGGAGCATCCGGCTTTTCCGCATGAAGTTATTATCGTGGATGCAGGACATGGCGGTGTCGACGGAGGGACTTCATTTCAGAACATTCTGGAAAAGGACATTAACCTCGCCATCGCCCAGAAGCTGTTTATGCTGCTGCGCAGCCAGGGGTACGACGCGGTCTTGAACCGGACGGCCGACTACGCCCTCAGCGACGACAATCACTGGCTCCGCAGCTCCTCCCGCCATAAACGCGATCTCGCGCAGCGCAAGGAGCTAAGCCATCAGCTGCCGACCTTGATCGTCGTGAGCCTTCACGTCAATTGGGGCCGCAATACGTCAAAGAACGGGGCGCTTGTGCTTCATCAGAACGAAGGGCGCAGCGTCCTTCTTGCGGACAGCATCCAACAGCAGCTTAATCCGCTGTACCAGACGAAGGGAAGCATCCGGCCGGGAAGCCCGTTTTACCTGCTGAACCAGGTCAAAGATCCAGCGGTCATCGTTGAGACCGGATTTCTCAGCAATGCCGCAGACCGGGCGATGCTGTGCAACCGGCGCGGGCAGCTCAAGATCGCGCAGGCCATCGCGAACGGAATCAATTATTATTTGACGGCAATATAGGCGCCGGCTTCCAATCCCAGATATCCCGGACCAGATCGCTGATTCCTACAAAAGATACGGAATTCTGCATACCGGTGATGCTTTGGCGGATGGCCTCCGCCGTCTTTTTCCCCTGCACACCGACATGCCCGATCGTTACGCAGTTCTGATGTTCGCTCGCCCAGGTTTCAACGGCTTTCATTTGTTTGCTGACATGGCTGACGGTGTGCCGATCGTCCAGAAATATGTTGTTGGCCACCGGAGGCATTCCCATCTGAACGGCCAGCTTGCCGACAACGGAATGATAGTTGGTCTTGCTGTCCACGAAGAACAACCCGCGTTCGCGGCACACCTCCAGCACGATGGACATGATCCGTTCGTCTCCGGTAATCTTCGATCCCATATGATTGTTCATGCCAACCGCATACGGCACGTTGTCGATGGCCTCCTCCACCCGTTTGCGAATCTCCTCATTGCTCATATTGGAGGTAATGGCGCCGGGACCTAGCCACTTGGGATTGCCCTGCTTGGGCTCCATCGGCATATGGACAATGACGTCATGCCCCTGTTTATGGGCCAGCTCGGCGTCGGTTTTACTGGTAGGAAGAAACGGCATGATGGCCACGGTCAGTTTAATCGGCAGGGACAGCATTTCTTCGGTCCCCCCTTGCCCGTTTCCGAAGTCGTCGATGATGATCGCAACCTTTTTATCCGGCTTCATATCACTTTGCCGCTTGTCTGCCGCCGGCTGTTCTGCTTGCTCGTTGATGACCCGGTCTGCCGTCAGCGATCGTTCCCCATCGGCATGGGCGGTGTAACCAGACAGGACCAAAGTAAATGCCAGCCCCGCAGCCGCGATATTCCGCCAGCCATAATACCGCTTATTGAAAAATGATGTACTCAAGCAATTTCCTCCTTTACTCGGTATCTCCACGATGTGGTTTCATTGTTTGAGGAAGTTGGAGGAATTATGTATAGCAAAAATCCCCGTTGCGCCCCTCTCAGGAAAGTTACGGGAATTAACAAATAACACAAAAAGGCGTCCCCGTAGTTCAAAACGGGAACGCTTATGTATGTATGCGGTCGAGAGGACTCGAACCTCCACGGGGGGTTAGCCCACACGGACCTGAACCGTGCGCGTCTGCCAATTCCGCCACGACCGCAAATCGGTCGGTCACTCTTTGAAAGATTCAATCTTTCGCGGCGACAAGATAGATCATACCATGCTGGACAGGTATAGTCAACACTTTTTCAAAAAAAGTTTAATCTCCTCTTCTTCTGAGAAATTTCCAGTTCCTATCTATTGAATAATCCAAGCATTTGCGGGTAAAATAAGAACATAAGTTCGTACAGGTGGTGATAAGTATGGCTGCACCCGGCATGACGTCGGAAGAGACATCGCTGATAAAGAGTTACCTGCTCCTGATTTTTATTCATAAAGTTTTCGAACGGGACATTCGGATTATGGAGGAGAGCGGCGTATTCAAGACACCCCAGCTGTATTCGGAACTGATTGTGAACGGCGACCGGCAGGCCGGCACGCTGCTCGCTGAAGTCAAGCGGGAAATGAGAAGACGCAAAATCCGGATCCTTCGAATCTTACAAGATGATACCGGGGTCAGGGCGGAATATTCCTGCAGAGGCTATACCGACGAAATGAATATCCTCTGGCCGGCTTTTCGTAACGAGATGCTCGTTCGGATGAGAGTTTATCTCGGGCTGGATCCCTTCTCTCCCGAAGACCGTTCTCTCCTTCCCGTCTCTTCTTTTACTCATCATATGGACCACCCCGCTGCTCCCTATTTACAGGAGGGCTCCAAACCATAAGAGCCGCCTGTTAGTCCCCCGATATGAACCAAGGGGAACCGAACCAGACGGCTCTGCTATTATTCCAGAGGGCTTTGACGCGGAGCGCTCGCAGGCTGGAACAAGTAGTTCCGGTCCAGCTTGACCACTTTGCGGTTGCGGCGGCGGATCAGCACCTGGCTGCCGTCCCAAGCCACAACAATCCCGGTTACATCATTGCTTTCGATGCCGTCGCGAACCACCCGGACCTGCTCTCCGGATTGACGGTACGCATCCAATTCCTCATCGCTGATCATCTCCAATCCTCCTTTGCTTCTGAAGCAATCTCTTCATGTAATGAACATGGATAAGTATATGCTTTTCCCGCATATCTTACAATGGAATCGGTGTTTACCGACCTTTATTATACACAAGACTGAGCGGGTTCAATGGCATTTTTCGTTAAAGTCATCCGGCATTATTAAGAAAATCTCTATCGACGTACCTTCAAAGAAGACAGACCGCGTTTAAAGGTAATTTTTCTTGCAATATCAGGAAGCAATGCTCTGGCGTTTACACTTTTCTGATATTATAAGAAAGGACCAGCAGCCAATAGGCCGCTGATCCTGAATGTGTTGGTATAAAGGTGTGTATATTAATCAACTGAACCTCTAGGCAACGTTCAGCAATTAACGTTGTGCGTGTTCTTTACTGTCGTTCTTCTCGTACCAATAATCGAGCACCGTCGACGACATCACTCGTTTTTCCAGATATTCAACTTGATGAGGGGTAAACAATTCCTTCCAGGAGAAGTCTAGCTCATCACACATGCCCACGATGGTCAGCAGTTCTGACCAGGCCACGTAGCGTTTATACCAAAAAAACTGAGGATGCTCTATAATATAGGGATAGAGGTCATCGAATTCGGTATGCTTGCAATCAAGCGCTCTTTCAAAGTGATCCTTTGCTTTGGCCAATTTATCAATGAAATACTGTTCCGTTACCGGTTCTTTCCCCATTGTGCTGCCTCCCCTCATGATCATCTAATACATATTATAAGCCAAAAGACGGCCGGTTGAAAGAAATTGTTTCGATTTATCCGCGGAAAATGCGGCGAAACGGGCTTTCATCCCGGGCTTAATCGGCAAAAGTGATGACGCCGCCTTCGAGCGACAGGATACGGACGAGCGGTTCAATACTTATGCCCTGCTCCCGGATGGTCCGGGCCCCTGCCTGAAAGCACTTCTCTATGACGACACCAAGGCCGACCAATTCCGCGCCGGAGCGTTCGATAATTTTGATAAGTCCCCGCGCAGCATCTCCGTTTGCAATGATGTCATCGATAAAGAGCACTTTATCCTGTTCGCTGATATAGTGACGCGACAGCATAATATCCGTCACGATCCCTTTGGTAAACGAAGGAACCCGTTCGCAAAGAGCGTCCGGATCGGCCAGCAATGTCTTCTTGCGGCGGGCGAACACCAGCGGCACCCCAAGCTCGTAAGCCGTCGCAAAGGCCACCGCAATCCCGGACGATTCCACGGTAACGACCCGGGTCACACCGGCTTCGGCAAACCGGGATGCAAACTCTTTTCCCATCTCCATCGTCAGCTGCGGATCCACCTGGTGATTAAGCAGACCATCCAAGTTCAGCACTTGATCCGAAACGATGACGCCTTCTTGTAAAATTCGTTCTTTTAACTTATCCATTTCAATAGCCCCCTACGCCGTTCCTTTGACGTAAAAGTAACATATCTTGGGCTCCCACTTCAAGGGGAAACTCCATACATAACTTCAAATGTCAGCGTTTCTTCCACCGAAGCAAACCAATAGCCGCTCCGAGTGCAAGAAGGGCCGCAAGCAGCCCGATCCGGATCGTGGTGTGCGTCATCCTCCCGGCAATTTCGTTCCAATGATATCCAACGGCATGTCCGATCAGCATAAAGATGGTGCACCACAAGGCGGCACCTGCTCCCGCATACACAACATAAGCCCTGACAGGAAGTTTCGTCGTCCCCGCGATATACGAAGATAAATGCCGGAGTCCCGGCACGAAGTAGCCGACGATAATGCTTAGTGATCCATAACGCCTGAACCACTTCTCCATTGAAGCCAGCCGCTCCGGAGTCATTCTTACCCATTTTCCATACCGGTGAAGCAGGGGGTCCCCGACCAGGCGTCCAAGAGAATAGCTGATCATCATCCCGGTCATGCTTCCCAGAAAAGTGACGGCCAGCGCGCCGGCAAAGTTGAACTCACCCCTCGCGGCCATCCCCCCGAAAGCAACAATCAGCGTTTCGTCAGGCACCGGAATACCCAGAATGCCCAGGGCCAGCAAAAAGTACATGGCGGCATACCCGTAATGGGCAATGTAAAAGGTAATCCCTGCCATAACAAAGCCTCGCTTTCCTATCGGTGTGTCTATTAAGTCCATTCGAACGCAGTCGCTCACGGGAAACGCCTTATGGACTGCCTTCATGAGACATGGACAGGTTCCAGTCATGTCCTACCTCTAATCATCATAACCTGTAGTACAGGCAGGACACAAACCGGACTGCCTGGAGCAGGGAGGAGAACGATGAAGAACGGGATCAGGGTGCTTCAAATTGCTTTTACATATATCGGAACCATTGTGGGTGCAGGCTTTGCGACCGGACAGGAGATTCTGCAGTTTTTTACCCAATACGGCAAATGGGCGACGCTTACGATTCTGCTGTCCACTGCCCTGTTTATTTGGCTTGGTACCAAGATCATGATCATTTCACGGCAGATATCGGCCAGATCCTATGAGGATTTCAACAAGCATTTGTTCGGGGACCGGGCCGGGGGAGTGATCAGCATCGTGATGATGTTCGTGCTCATTTGCGTAAACAGCGTCATGTTGGCGGGAGCCGGCTCCGTTTTCGTCGAGCATTTAAACCTTCATTATCAGACAGGCCTGATCATCACTCTGGTCGGATCCTATGTCTTGCTCACCCGGGGAATGAACGCCATCGTGCAGATGAACAGCATTGTCGTCCCCTTGATGCTGACGTTGTCTTTGGCCATTATTTTCAATACGATCCGCATGCCGGGGGCAGACAGCTTCCTGCGGATTACGACCGACCATCATTTTACGGCGGTATGGACCTCTCCGCTGCTGTATACAGCCTTCAATCTCGTCATGGCCCAAGCGGTGCTGGTCCCCCTTGGAAGCAAGACGGACAGCCATACGGTGGTTAAATGGGGAGGCATTCTGGGGGGCGTCGGCGTCGGGTTCATGCTGCTGGCCGCGCATGTTGCCATGTCCGCCCACATGCCGGGCATCCGGCAGTACGAAATCCCGATGGGCAGCATCGCCAGCAGCCTGGGCACCACCATCCAGCTGATTTATGTGATGCTGATCTTTTTAGAGATTTTCAGCACCTTCGTCGCCGACATATACGGGGTCACCCTTCAGCTGCAGCAGCATATTCCTTTGCCGCCAAAGCTTCTGATCGCCTGCGTTATGTTCATTTGTTTTCTTCTGAGCCAGATCGGATTCAGCTCCCTGCTGTCCGTGCTGTACCCGATTATCGGCGCGCTGAGCCTGATATTGGTGCTGAAGCTGATGTTCACATCCAAATGACAGAGCCATGAAACAAAAAAGAGGCGGGAGCTGAATTTCTCAGCACCTGCCTCTTTGAGTTGAATGGCCAGCACGCTACACCTTTTGATAAGATAAATAAATTTTCTTCAGTTCATTCACCGCATGCGTCAGGGAATATTGGCTCTTCGCCTTATCCCAAGCCGTCCGGGCGAGATCGTAGCGGTACATCGGGTCGGTTATAACCTTCTCAAGCGCTTCGCAGAGCGCGATCGGGTCCTCCGGCGGCACCAGCAGGCCGTTCACTCCGTCTTCGATCTGCTCCGGAATTCCGCCCACGTTGGTTCCTACCAGGGCCAGGCAGCTGAGCGCCGCTTCCGCAAAGACCGAACCAAAGGCTTCCGCTCTGGAAGGGAGCACGAAAATATCAAAAAACGGCATAAACTCTTCCGGATGCAGCGTGTATCCATAGAAAATGGTTTCGTTATAGATGCCAAGCTCTTTGGCAAGGCTCTCCAGCTCCGTGCGGAATGGTCCGTCTCCGATGATGTGCAGCACGTAGTCATGACCCTTCTTTTTAAGCTCGGCGCAGGCCTTCAGCAAAATATCCAGCCCTTTGGCGGGTACCAGGCGGCAGACCGTAATCAGCTGCGGCACCTCGTTCTCATGGGGAACCGGCTTGAACCGCTTTTCGTCAAAACCGTTTGGTATGACCCCAATCTTATCCGGATAGTCCACATAGTCCGACAAATAGCCGGCGAACGACCGGGAAACCGTCAGCATGCGCTGGCTCTTCTGCTCCAGCTCGCGGTACAGCGATATGAGAAAACGGTGCTCCGGCCCCCCGCTCTTAATGCGTCCGTTCAATATTAATTCCCGTTCATAACTGGAGTGAATGGTCTGAATTAACGGCGTATCGGGAAAAACCTGCTTGGCGGCCAGCCCGGCGATGGGATGGTGCGCGTGGATCAGGTCATACGGCTTCTGGATCCGCAGACGCGTCCACCACAAGTAATCCTTGTACGTCTGAATATATTTTTGAACGACAGGGGAGTCCTTGAACTCGGTCCAATCGAAGGTGTCAAACACGACCTCCTCATGCCCCTTGTTGCGGATCCGTTTAGGAAGCCAAAACAGCTCCATATCCCATCTTGATGATTGGAATCGCTCCTGCATATACGGAATCATGGAGGATACTCCGCCCGGCTGCTCGGGTGGGAAAAAGAGGGCCTGTAACAATCTCATAATGGGAAAACCACCCCTTTCTATAGGTCTCTTAGCATTTCGGCATCTTGTAAATTATGATATATTAGAACATATGTTTCAGTAAAGTAAAACCGCTGATCCAAAGAATATTCAAGAGAGCAGGAGAACGATCCATGCCCTACTCTTCATTCTTATCCCCCATTGTACCGGGGATTGCCGCCGCATCAGGTTTATATATCATACTCATCATGCTGCTGATTTGTCTCACGATGTACAGCAGGCAGCGCAAAAAAGCCTATCTCTACATGGTGGCGGCCTTTCTGTTCATTATGGCATACGAAGGGGTGAACATCCATTTCGCCTTCTCCGGATCGCTGAGGCAAGGCAGTTATCCGGAAGGAGCCGATTGGCTTCAGGCCTTCTCCTTCCTCCTCCTGAACTTCGCCGTGTACCAGCTGTACCACCGGATGAACCGCAGGCTGCGGGCGCTCCTGATCGTCATGGCGCTTCTGTATGTCGTTCCGCTCCTGTCTCCCGGTTTTCTGGAAGGGACCGGAAGCTGGCAGGCGGGTTATATAGACCTGTGCCAATTGGGCACCGTAATGATAGGGCTATTCGGCATGGCGCCGCGGATCGGCCAACGCAAGAAATATACCGCCGGATTGGCCGTCTATTTCGTCTACATTTTGGTCCATCTGCTGAACAACCTCATCCCCCTGGAAGAGACTTGGATTCCGGCCATCTGGATCTGGCTGCCGCTCTTGTTTTACACGCTCCTCTTTTTTATTTTGTTTACACGGATCGTGGAGCAAATGCAGTCGATCTACCGCTCATCCATTACCGACGGCTTGACCAATTTATACAACCGCCGCTTCTTTACGAGGCAGCTGAACCGTTACGTGGATCAGGGGCTGAAGGTCTCGCTGATCTTCTGCGACATCGACAACTTCAAGAAGCTGAACGATACCGAAGGCCATGCCAGAGCGGATCAGGTGCTGAAGCAGGTGGCCGCCATCATCGAGGAGGAAGTCGACGAAGCAGGCCTTGCCGGGCGGTACGGGGGCGAGGAGCTGGTTGCCCTCATCGTCGATAAAAGGGCCAAAGTCAGCCGGATCGCCGAGCAAATCCGGGCCCGGGTCGAAGCCGAAACGATCGTGACCCTAAGCGTCGGATACAGCGTCCTTCGTGCAGGCACGAACGCCGGTACGCTCATTTCGCAGGCGGATCAGGCAATGTACCGCTCGAAGACGACAGGCAAAAATAAAGTGACCGCATACCGGTCTTCAAATCCGCCGGCAGCCGCCGGGACGGCCCCTTCGGCGGAAAGCACGAATACATAGAAACCGCATCCATGATGATGTTGAATAAAGGAGTATGTAACGAATGGGTAAACAGGAACTCCCCGCAGCTTTTGTCAGACAGATGGAACCCCTGCTGGGAAGCGATACCGAAGCATTTCTTGACAGCTACGAGCGGCCGAGAACGCATGGGCTCAGGTTCAACGGCTTAAAGCTTGCGGGCGTGCCGCAGCTGAAGGAGGCCGTCATCCGGGAGTTTGGCTTGACCCCGGTTCCTTGGTGCACCACCGGCTATTATTACGGGGAGAACGTCCGGCCCGGCAAGCATCCGTACCACACGGCCGGTTTATATTACATCCAGGAACCGTCGGCCATGTCGGCTGTGGAGCTGCTCGATCCGCAGCCCGGCGAGACGATCCTGGACCTGGCCGCGGCGCCAGGCGGCAAGAGCACCCATATCGCCTCGAAAATGAAGGGCGAAGGGCTGCTCGTCTCGAACGAAATCCACCCGGAACGGGCGAAAATTTTGGCCGAGAACATCGAGCGTATGGGCGTTACTAACGCTGTGGTTACAAGCGCGGCGCCGGACGAGCTGTCGCGCCGTTTCCCGCAGGCTTTTGACCGGATCATGCTGGACGCCCCATGCTCGGGCGAAGGCATGTTCCGCAAGGACTCCGGGGCGATCGCGGAATGGACGCCGCAGCTGGTCGAGCTGTGCGCCGCACGGCAGTGGGATATTTTGCAGGAGGCATACGCCATGCTGAAACCCGGCGGTACGATGGCTTATTCAACCTGCACGTTTAACCGCAGCGAAAATGAAGACATGATGGAGCGCTTTACGGCTTATTATGCCGATATGGAAATCATCGCCATGAAGCGGCTGTGGCCGCATCGCGAGGCGGGGGAAGGGCATTTTGTCGCCCTCCTCCAGAAACGGGGAGAACCCAGCGGCGGCGGGCACACCCTGGAGGCCTCGCCAAGCGAACGGCAGCGGCCGCGAAGAAAAGGCCGCAGCGGAAACGGCAAGCCGGGAGCAGGACCCCAGGACGCCCCGTCTGCGCTGAAGGCGTTCCAGGCCTGGGCGGAAGAGGAGCTGCCGGACTTCGCGCTGCCAGCGGGTACGCCGATTCTGTTCGGCGAATCGCTGTACCTGCTTCCAGGCGGGGAGCTGCTGCAGGAACATCAGCTCCAGGGCCTGAAAGTGCCGCGGGCGGGCCTCCACCTGGCCCACCTCAAGAAAAACCGGATCGAGCCGGCGCATGCGCTCGCCATGGCTCTCTCCCCGCAGCAGGCGGCCAAGCGCATCACGCTGGCCGCGGAGGACCCGCAGGTCTCCGCCTACCTGCGGGGCGAGACCCTTCAGGTCGATGCCTCCCTGAAGGGCTGGGTGCTCGCGGCCGTGGACGGCCTGCCGCTCGGCTGGGGCAAGGCCAGCGGCGGGCAGCTCAAGAACCACCTGCCCAAGGGCCTGCGGCAGCACTAGCCGCCCCGTAACCGGCCATCAACAGCAAAGAGCCTTCCTACGCCAGCGTGTACCAAGCTGAAGCCGTAGGAAGGCTCTTTTTTCATTATGACAAACAGTATTTCAGCAGCGCTGCGTGTACGCCGTCCTCATTGTTCGAAGCCGTCACCTCATTAGCTGCAGCCTTAACTTCCAGCGGCGAGTTATCCATCGCCACGCCCAGGCCGGCGTAGGTGAGCATCGTAATGTCGTTATAATAGTTGCCGATCGCCAGAATCTCCTCCTGCCGGTAACCGCGCCGCTCAGCGAGCTGCTTGAGGGCGTTCCCTTTGGACGCTTCCGGATGCATCAGGTCGACGAAGTATTCGCCGCTCCGCAGGATGTTAAATTCCGGCGTCCACGCCGCGATGTCCTGATGGACCCGGTCCATCGTGTCCGGCTGCCCAAACGCGGTGACCTTGACGATCGGATGACTCAGGTCATGCAGCGGCGGCAGAACCGACGGCAGCATCAAATAGTTTTCATACATGCTGCGTACTTCCACAGCCAGTCCCTCAACGTCGTCGACAAACATCTGAAACGCCGTATTAACGTCAAAATGCACGCCTTCCTTCCGGAAGTAATCCAGGTAAGGCACGATCGCCTTGGCGTCCATCGCGTATTGGTGAACCACTTCCCGGGTGTCCACCTTTACCGTCGCTGCCCCGTTATGGCTGATAACGTAGCCGGAGAGCCCCATCTGTTCCATAAACGGAATGGAATTTTGCGGTCCTCTCCCGGTGCACAGCACGATTTCGGCGCCTTGACGCGCGGCCTCCTGAATCGTCTTCTGCGTCTGTTCGGTTACTTCATGCTCATCATTAAGCAGTGTGCCGTCGACATCCAGTGCAATCAGTTTGTATTTCATGCTCCATCCATCCTTTGCCGTAATATCTCTATCTGTTCTAAAGCGAGCCGGTCTTTGGTTTATTGTAGTATGCCAATGTTATCGGGATGTTTCATCCTTGCCAAGCTGCTGCAGCTCATCCTCCGTCAGCTCACGGTAAGTGCCGATGCGCAAGCCTTCATCCAGCTTCAGAACCCCCATCTGCACGCGCTTGAGGTAGGTGACCTTTTTTCCGACAGCCTGGAACATCCGCTTCACCTGGTGAAATTTCCCCTCATGGATCACAAGGGAGATGTGGGAGACGACCTCGTCCCCCTGCTGCTCTTTGCGCAAAATGGTGAGCTCGCCGGGCAGCGTAACATAACCGTCGTCCAGCGTGACCCCGGAGGCGAACTGCTGTACATCGGCTTCCGTCACGTCGCCGGATACGACGGCCACGTATGTTTTGGGAACATGCCGCTTGGGCGACAGCAGCTCATGGGCCAGCTTGCCGTCGTTGGTGAGCAGCAGCAGGCCTTCCGTGTCCTTATCCAGCCGCCCGACCGGAAACGGCTCGAATGCCAAATGCTCCGGCTCCAGCAGATCCAGCACGGTCCGGTCCCGTGTATCCTCGGTCGCCGATACGACGCCCGGCGGCTTGTGCAGCATGAGATAGATAAATTCCTTATACTGCACCTGTTCCCCGTCAATCCGGATGTCATCCTTATACGGGTCGACATGCATGCCGCTGTCCTTGGCCCGGACTCCGTTGACGGTAACCCCCGCCTGTTTGATTTTCTTCTTGATATCGCTCCGGGAGCCATATCCCATATGCGTTAATACCTTGTCCAACCGCAGTGTCGTTCTGCCCTGCTTGCTCATGCGGATGTCCACCTCCAGCCTGCCGGATATTCGTTCTTCAGCATGCCCTCCTGCCACTTGCCCCATCCGGCCGAATAGCCGTCGATGCAGACCAGGGCGTAGCCCTTGGGCGAAGCTTCGCCTCCGCATTCCACGCGGTCCTCGGGAATGCTCAGCGTTTCGCCCTTCAAATAACGCACGGCTTCGCCGCTCCCGGAGTCGAGCCGGATAACCCGGATGAACTCACCAGGATGCAGCGCCGTCGCCAGCGGATGGGCCGGAACGAAGCGGCCGTTCTTGGCATCGCCCATGTACCAGCCCGGGCGGACGACCTTCAGCCCGTCGAGAAGGCTTGGCGGCAGCGGCGATTGATAGATATGGGAGCCGTAGACGACCGTATGGCCCCCCGGCACGAAGCCAAGGAGATGCTCGCGGATGAAAGCTTCATACGCGGCCGTTGGTGCGGCTTCGCCCTGGTTCCCTGCACCTTTTTTCGGCGGTTTTCCTTTCACGGGCTTGGCGTTTCGCGTCGGCCGTTCCTTGCCCTTAGCCCGGTCAGCGGACTCCACCGGAGCCGTGCTGCTCAGCAGCGCATCTCTGGCCCGTTCCGCTTCGGCGGCGGATCCGAGGTCCGCCTCATGCTGCAGGACAGCCAGGAAATGCCCTTCGCCTTCAATCCGGTGCGGCCACAGCCGGGCCGTTCCCCGAACCTGCTCCCAGACCCGATCCGGAATATCTCCGAATCCGGAGCCTTGTTCCTTCAGCCAATCCGTTTCCCCTGCGGCAAAAGAACCGGTCCCTCCGACCTGGAGCACGCGGAATTCAGGATGACCTGCCACAAATTCCGCAATCATCCCCTCGTTTTCTTCCGGAGAAAACGTGCAGGTGGAATACACGATCCGTCCACCGGGTCTGAGCATCGTGGCGGCTGCCCTAAGAATGTCGCGCTGCATGTCCGCATACTTCAGCGGCGAATCCCCGTCCCATTCCTTGATCATCGCTTCGTCTTTGCGGAACATCCCCTCGCCCGAGCAAGGGGCGTCGATCAGAATCTTATCGAAAAAGGCCGGGAATTTCTCCGCGATCCGGTCGGGATGCTCATTCAGCACGACCGCGTTGCGGACGCCGTACAGCTCGATATTTTTGGCCAGCGCCTTGGTCCGGTCAGCATTCAAATCATTGGAGACCAGCATGCCTGTCCCCCGCAGCTTGGCCGCGATTTGCGTCGATTTGCCTCCAGGGGCGGCGCACAGGTCCAGTACGGCCTCTCCCGGCGTTACGTCCAGCAGCTCCACCGGAGCCATTGCGCTTGGCTCCTGGATATAATAAAGGCCCGCATGGTAATACGGATGCCTGCCGGGCCGTTCACCCGCTTCGGTATAGAAGCCTGTCCCGCACCAGGGAATCGGCCGCAAATCCCACGGGGCGATAGACAGCAGGTCTTCTGTGGAAATTTTCAGCGTATTGACCCGGATGCCGCTGCGCGGCACACGGTCATACGAATCCATAAAATCGGTATACTCCTCTTTCAGCAAGGATCGCATCCGTTCCTGAAAGGCAGCCGGCAGCTTGAGCGCCATGTGCTTCATCATCCTGTCTTATATAAAATCGTTGGCCGGACCCCATTGTATCAGCCCTCGTCCATACAAACAACCCGCTGCGCATCGGTAGGCAGCGGGCTGAATCCGGATGTTATGCCTCATCGGAAGGATCGTTTTTCTTGTGGGCCGCGATCAGTTCCCGTACCTCGTTGAGGAGCTGCCTCATACTCTCCATGTCATGGGGCTTGCCCGGCTCGGTCTGAGACCAGATTTGATTGAACCGTTCCTGGAACGCCATCGCCTCGTTCACCAGATGATAGAAGTAGAGCTGGTGGATCATCGCCAGCACCGACGAGGTCACGTTGGAATCGTCCTCAAACTGCTTCTGTGCCTCGAGAATATCCTCACGGATGCTCGACATTTCGTTATCCAGCACGGATGCCGCTTCCGCCGCGGTCTGCAGACGCTTGCGGATGTTCTCCGGAAGGCTCTCCCGGTACTTATAGCTGAGCGAATGCTCGATCGTCGCCCAGAAATTCATCGCCAGCGTGCGGATTTGGATCTCCGCCAGCACCGGTTTTTGACCAAGCGCAGTCTGAACCGGGTACTCCACGATCATATGAAAACTGCGGTAGCCGCTTTCTTTATAATTCGTAATATAATCCTTTTCATACAGCACCGTCAGATCCTTCCGCTTGCGGATATATTCGGCCACGCGGCGGATATCTTCGACGAACTGGCACATGATCCGGATGCCGGCGATATCCTCAATCCCTTGCTCCAATTGGTCCATTGGAACGTTAAGCCGCTTCGCCTTGTCCAGAATGCTCGATATTTTCTTGACGCGTCCGGTCACGAACTCGATCGGGGCATATTCCTCTCTCTTCTTCAGTTCCGCACGCATCGTCTTGAATTTGACTTTCAGTTCCTCAACGGTTTGTTCATACGGTAGTAGAAACAATCCCCAATCTCTGCCGTCCATTCACATGCCTCCTGTCTGTCTCCCTCAGTGATGGTCTGCCCCCACAGCCTCGGAGATATGGGCAAAGCCGTCACGACGCAAAAGCTCTCTCAGCCCGGCGTTGATTTTCCGGTTGATTTCGGGTCCTTCATATATAAGGGCAGTATAAATCTCCACCAGGCTTGCACCTGCCCTGATCTTCTCATAAGCATCTTCAGCTGTAAAAATGCCGCCGGAACCGATAATCGGCAGCTTGCCGCCCGTCTGGCGGTATACCCGGGATACGACCTCCGTGGAACGGATACGCAGCGGTTTGCCGCTTAGTCCCCCGGTTTCCCTGGCGTTCGGATGGCTCAGCCCTTCCCGCCCGATCGTAGTGTTCGTGGCGATAATGCCGGAGATCCCGCTCGGAGCCATCGCATCGACCATTTCTTCCAGCTCGCCGTCGCTCACATCAGGCGCAATTTTCACCAGAATATGCTTGGACTCCCCGTGCTTGGCGGCTTGTGCCCGCATCTCTTCCATAATATGCCGGACCAATGTCGAAAGTTCGCTGCCGTACTGCAGATTGCGCAAATCCGGCGTGTTTGGCGAACTGATGTTAACCACAAAAAAATCCCCGTACGGATACAGGGTACGCAGGCATTCCTGATAATCCTTATAGGCTTCCTCGTTCGGAGTTACTTTATTTTTGCCGATGTTCACGGCGACCGGGATCCTGCGGTTCTTGATGGCCGACAGCCGCTTGGCCATGGCCTCCGCTCCCTCGTTGTTAAATCCCATCCGGTTCACAAGCGCCTCGTCGGGCGGAAGGCGAAACAGGCGGGGCTGCTCGTTGCCCGGCTGTCCCTTCGGCGTCACCGTGCCAACCTCCATAAAACCAAAGCCGATGGAAGAAAAACCGTCGACCGCTGCCGCATTTTTGTCCAATCCTGCTGCAAGTCCAACCGGTGTCGGAAAATGTATGCCGAACAGATCCACTGCGAGGTCTGCCGTCTCGTTCACGCCGTACATGCTTCGCAGTAGGCCCGTTCCTCCCGGAAACGCGCCCGCGGAATGAAGTCCGCCGATGACCAAATGGTGAGCTTTCTCCGGATCCATTTTAAAAAAAATCGGTTTTGCCAAATTTCGGTACAGCACCAGCCAATCTTCCTCTCCATGCACATTGTTGTCTCTATCCTTCAGTTTATCCTTTATCGGTATAAAAATAAAGTTTTTTGCCCGATCGAACCGGCTGGCTCCAGGCCCTTCTCCTGCTGGCGTTTTACATTGAAAGCCATTACAATGAGGGTAAGATTGAATCTGATTAGGAAAGAAGGTAGAACGTCATGGCAACCAAGCGCAAACCGCCGACGCTTCAGCAGAAGAAGGACGAAGTCAACCGGAGGGCGGTGCTTTGGGTCGGGATCGGCCTGCTTTTGCTCATTCTGCTCATTTCGGTTCTGATTATTTTCAACGTGTAAATTTTTAATTCTATAATCTAACGCATTTTCGTTTGGGACAAGCCTTTCTGCCAAGGCTGCGGTTTACAGCCAGTGATACGTCTGACGGGGGTTCGTCTGATCCTGCTTCGGCTTCGTAAGGAATCTTTCCTTCGGCACGAGCGGCAGATCAGGCAGAACCCCCTTGCTTATGAGTACAGGGGTTCCCAGCGGTACGAGATCAAAAAGCTCCTCGATGTCCGCCCTGCTCATGTGGATGCAGCCCTTGGATTCGTCCTTGCCCACGCTGTCCGGTTCGTCCGTGCCGTGAATCGCGTAATTGGTGTCCGACAGCTGCATGCCCCGGCTTCCAAATTCGCCGTCATCCCGGCCGTTCGGATTCATCACTTTGATCGAAATCTTGTATTTCCCCTCCGGCGTACGCTCTCCCCCCAGTCCAACCTTATAACTGCGGATGAGCTTATCCCCGCTGACTACGGCCAGACGGTGCGCCGCTTTATCGACGATAATTTCGAGCCGCTCCTGCAAAAAGGGCTCTTGCCCCCATGTCGAAGCAAACGGAGACGACGGCGTATTGGCGCCGGATGCCGTTTCACCGCTCCCGCCTTCTTGTCCCTTAGAGGAACTTCCGCCGGATTGCATCCATTCGGCCATCGGGGCAAACGCCTCCTGCATGCGCGGCGTCCGCCCCGAAACCCAGTTTTCCGGAAACGGCCGCGTCAGATCGTTCACGGACTTCGGCAGGGCTCCGTTCTTTTCCCGGTAGGCAGCCATTGCGCTGTACAGCAAAGCCAGCTCTTCCTGCTCCAGGGTCCATTTCGCGGCAGCGGACTGCAATGCTTCCTGATCCTCCGGTTTGCATGCGCAGTCTTTGGCGTTATAAGACTGATAGGTCATCTTTCCTTTCCCGCCGGAAAGCATCGTATAAGAGACTGGCAGATCGCGCGACCACAGCAGCCATTTTCCCTGCCGTTTCATGGTCAGGACCGCCAAGCGGTTCCTGGTTTCCTGCGCGATTGACATTTCATCCGCTAGCAGGTGCGCCTTGCCGTCCCCATCATCCTCGCCCAGTGCGGTAAACACCGTACCGGATGCAGGCTGTCCAGCTTCTGCCGCAGCCCCCTCGCCTTTACCCGTATCCTTTTTCTCCGGTATATCACCTGCTGCTGCAGCCTCCTGCACTTCTTCCCCGGGGTTCGCCGATTTTTCGGCAAGGCTCTGCTGCTGCGGCGACTCCACCGAAGGAATCAGCACCAGAATGAGAATCATCAAGGCAACCGCCGCTCGGCGGATCCGCCGCCGCTTCAGCTCCGCATCCTCGGCCTGCTTCAGCAGCTTCTGTTCGTATTCCAGCCAAATATCCGAAGGCACCCGGCTCGTTTCAAAGGCTTCATAAATTCCGCCCGACTGGTTAAAGCAGTAGTTGGCCTTCCCTTGCTGCCCGCTTTTTTCATATTCCTTCCCCAGCAAATACCATCCCATTTTATTGTCCGGATGCATCTGAACGTATTTTTTGAGATAGAGCGAATTCTTCAACGGTAACCTCCATGCGCTAATGTTCTTTCTATTTATATCGGCACGCGGAAAACAAAAAAACATCCCCCTCGAGGCCTATTCGGCCGGGGGATGCTTTCAGACATAGGCGAAGACATGCAGCGATGCTTCAGCCTTCTTTATGAAAAGGGCAGTCCGCGATCTTGATGGAATCTGTCGGGCAGCCGTCAACGGCATCCTGCAGGTCATCGTACATCTCTTCAGGAATTTCCGTGTTGCCGGTATTGCCGTCGCCTCCGTACACGACTTCGGCCAGCCCTTCGTCGTCGTAATCGTAAATATCCGGAGCGGTTGCGCCGCAGGCGCCGCACGCGATGCAGGTATCCTTCTCAACCCAAGTATATTTGGCCATAGCTCTCCTCTACCTTTCTATTTATCTATCAATCTATCAAAAAACGAAAAATGTTCTCCACTATAGCAGCAAAACCATATTTATATGGTAACGCAAATTTCACCGTCTCTTCAATGACAAAAATCACATATTTTCGTTTCGTGACTTTCGCCCTTACCGCCTACGGAAGATCCTCATCGCGCTTATCGGCAAAATCCATTTGCAGCGACGTTCCCCTCACCCGGTGGTTGCGCAGCAGCGCCGACGGATCGTCGCCGAGCATCCCCGCGGTAACGACGGCGTTCTCCCCGAACTTGTTCCGCAGCTCGTCCATGATCTTGGTCAGGTTCTCTTTCTTCGGCTGCTTCTCATAGCTGAACAGATCAAGCTGGATCGCCGACTCCTCCTTCGGCACCAAATGCTGCAGCGTCACGCCGAGCAGCCTGACCGGCTTGTCCCAGCTCCAATGCTCCGCATACAGCTTGCGTGCCGCCTCGTAGATGTCCTCGGCATTTTCGGTCGGGGCAGGCAGCACGCGGGCACGCGTGATCGTCTTCATGTCCGGCGTCCGGATCGTGATCTGCACCCCGCCTGCGACCAGTTCCTTCCTTCTTAATCGCCGGGCCACCTGATCGCTTAAATTGAGCAGCACCCGGTTGACATCTTCCTTGGCGCTGATGTCGTGAGGCAGCGTCGTCGTATGTCCGACCGATTTGCTCTGCTCCCGATCCTCCACCACCGGTGAATGGTCAATGCCGTTCGCCGCCTGCTTCATCCAGGCTCCCACGACCCCGAACACGCGGATCAGCGCTTCTTCGTCCGTACGCGCCAGCTGGCCGATCGTATGGATGCCGATTTTGCGCAGCTTCTCCGCCGTTTTGCCGCCGATTCCGAACAGCTCTCCGCAGGGCTTGTTCCACAGCACGTTCGGCACATCGCGGATGCGAAGAACCGAGATGCCGTTCGGCTTTTTCATATCGGAGCCCATTTTGGCCAGCAGCTTGTTCGGGGCGATCCCGATGGAGCACGGCAGCCCCAGCTCCTCATAGATCCGCCGCTGGATTTCCTCGGCGATGTGCTGGGGCGTCCCGAACTGCTTCGATCCGGTAATATCGAGATAGCATTCGTCAATCGAAGTCGCCTGCATCAGCGGCGTATAGGAATAGGCGATTTTCATAAAAGCCTTGGAGTATTTGCGGTATAAATCAAAATCAGGCTTGATGACGATCAGCTCCGGGCACAGCTTCAGCGCCCGGGTGACCAGCATGCCTGTCGAAATGCCCCGTTTCCGCGCAGCATAGGAACAGGTGACGATAATCCCCTTGCGCAGCTCCATGCTTCCTGCAACCGCGGTTGGCATGCCCCGGTATTTCTCCGGCTCCTCCGCCTCATGGACGGAGCAATAAAACGCGTTCATATCGACATGCAGAATGACCCTTCCATTCTGCGGATAATAGGCATCTACGCTTGGCTTGTCCATCTTTCTCACCCTTACCAAATTCATAAATCCAGCATACCCCTCGCCAGAAACGAGGTCAAGAACCCCGAGAACCTCCTGACATGTGGAATTCTTTGTTACATTCCCGCGTAAAAATGATATAATTATGAATTATACAAATGACGTAGTGATCATTCCAAGACTTCCAAAGGAGGACTCCCATGTCTAAGTCCATTTCCATCTTCGATACGACCCTACGGGACGGCACCCAAGGCGAAGGTGTCAGCTTGTCCGCCGACGATAAACTGAAGATTGCCAAGAAGCTCGATGAGCTTGGCGTACAATATATTGAAGGTGGCATTCCGGGAAGCAACAGCAAGGACATCGAGTTTTTTAAAAGGGTTCAGCAGCTGGGCCTGAGCGCCAAAATCACCGCTTTCGGCAGCACGCGCCGTAAGGACAGCAAGGCTGAACAGGACGGAAATTTAAAGCGTATTCTAGAATCCGGCGTACAGGCCGCCACGCTCGTCGGCAAATCCTGGGACTTCCATGTCCATACGGCGCTGCAGACCACGCTGGAAGAGAACCTGGCCATGATTTATGACTCGATCGCCTTTTTGAAGCAGCAGGGGCTTGAAGTCATTTTCGACGCCGAGCACTTCTTCGACGGCTATAAGAACAATGCGGACTATGCCGTATCCGTGCTGAAGAAGGCCAAGGAAGCCGGCGCCGATTGGCTGGTGATGTGCGATACCAACGGCGGAACCCTTCCGCATGAAATTCACGGCATCGTCACCAGCCTGACATCGCTTATTCCGCAGGCCCAATTCGGCATCCACACGCATAATGACTGCGAACTCGCCGTGGCCAACACGCTCAGCGCGGTGGAAGCCGGAGCCCGTCAGGTTCAGGGAACGATCAACGGCTACGGTGAACGCTGCGGCAACGCGAATCTCTGCTCTATCATTCCGAACCTGGAGCTCAAGCTCGGTTACGAGTGCATCGGCGAAGATCGCCTGAAGCAGCTGACCAACACCGCCCGCTTCGTCAGCGAAATCGCCAACGTCAACATGCCGGTGAACCAGCCGTATGTCGGCAACGCGGCATTCGCGCACAAAGGCGGAATCCACGTCTCCGCCATCCTTCGCGACTCGCGCACGTACGAGCATATCGTGCCCGAGCTC
Organism: Claviceps quebecensis; assembly: GCA_004016085.1. Lineage (NCBI taxonomy): Eukaryota > Fungi > Ascomycota > Sordariomycetes > Hypocreales > Clavicipitaceae > Claviceps > Claviceps quebecensis. Next base: position 29,143 of record QEQW01000003.1, read on the forward strand.
GTCGGCAACAAGCAGCGCGTGCTGGTGTCAGAGCTGGCCGGCCAGAGCAATATCGTGTCCAAGGCGCAGGATATGGGCCTGGACTTCGATTCCACGAGCGAGCATTCGCGCAAAGTGATCGAGAAGATCAAGGATCTCGAGCACCAGGGCTATCAGTTCGAAGCGGCCGACGCGTCCCTGGAGCTGCTCCTGCGCGAAGCCGGCGGCGAAATGAAGGAGCTGTTCACCTTTGAATCCTTCAAAATGCTGGTAGAGAAAACCGCCGGCAGAGCCGTCGTTTCCGAGGCGTTCGTCAAGCTGAACGTCGCCGGCAACAATGTCTATACTGCAGCTGAGGGCAACGGTCCGGTCAATGCGCTTGACAATGCGCTGCGGAAGGCGCTTGTACAGTACTTCCCGGCGATCAAGGAAATGCACCTGTCCGACTATAAAGTCCGTGTGCTGGACGAGAAGGACGCCACGGCCGCCAAGGTCCGCGTGCTAATCGAATCCCGCGATATCAACCATTCCTGGAACACCGTCGGCGTGTCCGAGAACGTGATCGAGGCGAGCTGGGAGGCGCTGGTCGACAGTATGCGCTATGCCCTGCTGGGACAGATCCTTCAGGCATCGGAACCTGAAGCGGCTTCACAGCCGCAAGGGCTGGTCAATCACTAAACCATTCATATCAGCTTAACTGAAGCAGACCGTCCGGGAGCCATCCTGGACGGTCTTTTATGTTCTAAATCAACTCAAAAAAAGAAGACCTCCGGTAGTCTACCCGGAGGGTCTTCCATTCACCCTAAACTAGGACTCGATCAGATGCTTGATCTTCTTCTCCAGATCCTTGGACGGCAGAATGCCCAGGATCACATCCTGCACGACGCCGTTTTTGTCGATCAGCACGTTCGTCGGGAACACGGCTCCTTTGTACTGGTCGTAAATGGTTCCTTTCAGGTCCAGCATGACCGGAAAGTTCAAGTCGTATTTCTCGACAAAGCTTTTGGCGTTTTTCTTGTTGTCGTATTTGGTGACATTGATGCCGTAAATATTCAGGTCATCCTTGTATTTTTCCGCCAAGGCATGGAGCTCGGGCGCTTCCTGCTGGCACGGATCGCACCAGGAAGCCCAGAAATTCACCAGAATAGCCTTGTCCTGCGCCCCGCCGACACGGTATTCTTTCCCGTCGAGTCCCGTGGCCGTGAAGGCCGGTGCCAAATATCCCGCTTGCGGCTTCGTTTCGGTCGGCATCGGCTTCTCCTGCTGAAAGGCAGCCTGGATTTTGTCGCCTGCACTTTGGTAAACTACAACACCCGCCAGCACCAAAAAGGCGAGCAGAATGTACAAATTACGTTTCATGTATGTCGTCCCTTTTTTTCATAAAGTGGTATCCCTTATATTTTACCCTCTTTTCACGGGAACTTACAAATGAACTGCAAAATTTTTCCCATCGACCTATTTGGCTTGGCCCACAGTGCAATCTGCCGAATACATCCCTTGCGATTGTACGGGCATCCCGCTACACTTGACTTGATATGAATGCACAAAAAAAGAGCCCCTGCCAAATGCAGAGGCCAAAGTGAGAGGGGAGAATACGGTTGACAGAGCTTCACGTACACGACGAAGAAATATGGCTGGATGCTGCTTGCGCCCACGGATTGGCGGAGCAGCTATTTCTTCATCGGCCTTATGAAGCCTGCGGTGTACTGCGGGGTAATGCTGCAGCGGGCGGCATGCGAATCGAGACGTTGATCCCGATCCGCAACGTAGCGCCTGACCCGCCGCACCGCTTCACCCTGGATCCCCAGGCGTGGGTCCAGCAGTGTCTGAACCCTTCGGGACTGCTCGGAATCTTTCACACGCATCCACACACCGTTCCGGTTCCATCCGAGGAGGATTTGCGTCAGCTCCCGCTTTTCGGAGATTTGCTCCGTATCTATTTGATCAGCTCCCCCGATGAATCGGGATCTTCTGTCGTGACTAAGGCTTACTTCATTGAACGATCAGCGGCAGGCAAGTTTCAACTCCGCCCGGCCCGGCTACGCATGGCTTAAATAGGCGTACAGGTCGCCCAGCGTCTCTACCTGTCTCCTGCGCGATATGTCCCGCAGATACATAACCCACAGTTTTGCGGTCATCTTGGCATCCTCCAAAGCGTGATGCCTTCCCTCGATCGGGATATTTTTTGCCATGAGCAGGTCGTCCAGCGCAAAGCTCGCGCGCTGCGGCTCCAGCCAGCGGGCAATCATCATCGTATCGATCACCCGGTGGCTGAGGTTCACCTTCGAGGTTTTCCACAGTGCCGCATTCAAAAAGGATTTGTCATGGGCGCTCGCATGGGCGACCAGCACCCTTCCCCCAACAAAATTCATAAAACCGTGCAGACCGTCCATCAGCGGCGGTGCTTCGTTGATCATCGCCTGCGTAATCCCCGTCAATCCGGTAATGTGGGACGGCACCGGGCGTTTGCATTGAACGAGGCTGTAGAACGACTCATCCTCTTTGATTTCGCCGCCTTTGACCCGAAGCGCCCCGATCGACAAAATTTCATCGCCCTGCTGAACGTTAAATCCCGTCGTCTCCAGATCAAACACGACAGTTTCCAGCTCGCTGAGCGGAGTATGCAGAACCTCCGGCCGCCGTTGTTCTCTCATCAGCGAGCGGATAAACGCCATCTGCTGTGCGGAAGATCCTCCCATCACTGAAGCAATCGCCGAGGGCATGCCTCCCTGCCGAAGCAGGCTCCAGAACCCGCTGTTTCCCCGCTCCGGCGTCTTCATGGTCTTCTCCTCTCCGCGAAACGGAGTTGACGCTGCAGTGCCCGGTGAGTCCGCCTGACGACGGTCAGGCTTTCGCGAAGCTCATACATCAGCGGCCTTTTCTTGAGCTCCTTCTGCGGAATGTAGCCGCTGCTCATGAAGATGCCCCTTTCTTCGCGGTGGGGGGCGGTCGACCTCAGCATCAAGGCGGTAAGAAAGGCGCGCTGCACGTTCTCCAGCAGCATGTTGCCTCCGTCCAGCACCATCAGCTTCTCCAGCCGTTTCAGCGTGGATGATTCCTTGACTCCCTGCTGGAGCGCCATATATCGGACGCTGTTGACGATCGGGATGTACACCCCGTATTTCACGTCAAAATCTCCGGCATGTTCTCCAAACCGTTCGGTAACGACCTGACCGAGCAGATTTAGCGTTGCTTTATGTCTGACCGTATTCCGCAGAATCGCGATCGCCAGTTCCGGCGTCTCATCGAGACATTTTCCGAAAAAAGCCTTCCACGACTCAGAAAGTGTGCGATCACCAGAAATATAGCGCATATCTGTAGCGATAATCAGGTAGCGAACCGGTTCCCAGCTGAAGTCATTGCGCCAGCGGGAGAGCTGCGTTTTCCAATCCTCCAGCGTTTTGCGCCACAGCGGCTCGGAGCACATGACTTTCCCCTTGCATTTTTCATAGCCCAAATATTCAAACAGGTCCGACAGCCGTTGACCGAAGATTTGAAAGTAAGCTTCTTTATATGCATCCGGCTCGTCGCTGATAATAAGGCCGTTATCCTGATCGCTCCACAGCGTCGACTCCCTGCGGCCCGCACTGCCGAATACGACGAAGGCGTAGGAGACGGGAGGCAGGCCGTAACCGGCCTCCTCCAGTTCCCGCTCGCAGATGTCGACGGCTCTGGCCGCGATCAAATCATGCATTTCATTGACGAGCGCAGACCAGGCCCCGATCGGCATGTCATCGAACATTTCCTGAAGCTGTTCCTGGCAGTCCAGCCGCCGGCTCCGAAGCTCTTCTCGCGAGTTCGAATAAGCGATCGTACCGAGGTCCAGATCACATGATTCCGACTTCAGCGGTTCCATACGGTTCACCCCCTCCATGGTGAATTATATTCATTCATATTTCTTTAGACTTAGGTAAAGGACTCGTTGGTTCCGGCAGACGGCTTAGGAGCCGATGCGGAAGACGCCGATGGTCTGATCTCGGAATCAACGAGCAGCCTCATTTGCTCCGGATAGCCGTAAGTGCCGTGTTCGCTGATGTCCAGACCCATCATTTCTTCTTCTTCGGTAACGCGAATTCCCATCGTTGCTTTCATAATAGCGATGACGATAAAGGAGATCACGAGAACGAATACGAACGCCCCGAGGACACCCAACACTTGAACGCCCAGCTGCGAGAATCCACCGCCATAGAACAGTCCGGGTTTTCCGACGCCAGTAATCTCAACAAGCTTCGGCGTTGCAAACAACCCTGTGGAAACGGCACCCCAAATCCCGGCAATACCGTGTACGGAAAAAGCGTAAATCGGATCGTCAAGTCCCGCTCTCTCAAACCATTGAGCCGTGAAGAAGGTAATGATACCGGCAACCGCACCGATCACGATCGCTGCCCACGCATCCACGAATGCACAAGAACCGGTTATAGCAACGAGAGCGGCCAAAACGCCGTTCAGCATGCTAGGGATATCGGCTTTGCCGAATATTGCCCAGGAAATCAGCAGGGCGGCAACAGCACCGGCAGCTACAGCCAGGTTGGTGGTCAAGGCCACATATCCGAAAAATCCGTCCATCAGCGGTGTCAGCGCACTGCCCGGGTTAAAACCGAACCAGCCGATCCACAGAATAAACACGCCAAGTACCGATAATACCTGATTATGACCCGGAATGCTGTTAGGCTTGCCGTCCTTGTTGTACTTGCCAAGGCGCGGCTTCAGCATGTAAGTGATGACCAGGGCTGCGGTCGCACCTGTCAGATGCACGACGGTCGATCCGGCGTAGTCCTGCATACCCAATTGGCCCAGCCAGCCTCCGCCCCATACCCAGTGGGCAACAACCGGATAAATCACGATCATAAAGATGGTTCCAAATACGATATATACGCTTAATTTAGCGCGTTCCGCCATACCGCCGCAGGCAATGGCCAGCGAAACGGCTGCAAAGGACAGTTGGAACAAAAACTTAACCGTCAGCGACGCATCCGATGCGGATAAGGAATCAAAGGACGCCGCCATGGAGTCGCCGGTCAGGAAAAATCCCGTCGTTCCGAATAAACTGTTTCCATTGCCGAACCCAAGGCCAAATCCAAGTGCCCAGAACACGACGATGGCAATTCCGAGTGTCAGTACGGTCTTCCCTGCGATATGACCCGCGTTCTTCATCCGTACCGTGCCGGCTTCCAGAAGCGCGAAACCCGCCTGCATAAAAAACACGAGCATGGCAGCCATAAATACGAAGAAGGTGTTCAACCCAGCCTGTAGTTGAACGTTGGTCGCCCCGTCATCGGCTGCAAAAACCGTTACGGGAAACGTCAATAATGTAAGCATTAATAACATGATTCCAAGCCATTTCCTTTTCATGTACCCCATTCCCCCAATGTCAATATTTCTAACACAAAGTGAAATTCTTAATGACATTATAAGCCGATAGTCCTGAAATTGACAAGATATTTTTTGAAAATACTGAAAAAATGTTTCTGATGTAATATTAACTTACAATGTCAGCTTTACAGGAAAAGCATGACGTTTGACTGTACGGTTCAGATTCATGTATCATAATTTAAGTAATATAATATGGAAACGAGCATTCGTTAATTTCCTGCGAGGTGATATAGGATGGGGATATGATACTGTATCGGATCGGTGAATTAGCTAAGGCAGGTGGTGTCAGCGAGCGTACAATTGATTATTACACCAAGCTGGGATTGATTTTTCCAGAGAAGCGCACGCTTAAGAATTACCGTTTGTACAGCCATGAAACCTTGGTCCGGCTTAAACGTATTAATGAATTGAAACAAGAGAAATATAGTTTGGATGAGATTAAAGAGATGCTTGAGAAGTGGGATTCGGTTCCGGAAGAGAAGCAGGTGTCCGACAAGCTGTCTCACCTCGAGCTTCATATGCAGCAGCTGCAGCGCGAAGTGAAGGAGCTCGAACCGCTCATTAAGCAAATGAAGCCAAGCCATGCGCGGCTGGTGCTGCTGAATCTCCTCCCGCAAGGTGCGGCGTGCATCGAGGCCATTCGCCTCTTCCTTGAACAGCACGGCCCAACCCTCTAGTTTCCCGCAAAATAAAGCAGGAGGTATGGAAATGTATTTCGACGGAATGTATATACTTATCATTATTGCATTTCTGTTTTCACTCTGGGCACAATTTCGAGTTCAGGGAACCTTCAAGAAGTGGTCCACGGTTCAGGCGAACAGCGGCATGACCGGTTATGACGCGGCCCGGCACATGCTGGATACCCACGGGCTGCACGACGTGCCGATCGAACCGGTACGCGGAGCCCTCTCCGACCACTACGACCCGATTAACCGCGTCGTCCGCCTGTCGGAACCGGTGTATTACGAGAGCTCCATCTCGGCGATTTCCGTTGCTTGTCACGAGATCGGCCACGCCATTCAGCACAAGGAGCACTACCCGATGCTGGTACTGCGCCACCGGATTTTCCCGATCGTCAACTTCGCATCCGGACTTGCTCCGATCCTTCTGATTGCCGGTTTCCTTTTCCAATGGCTTGGACTGATCGGACTCGGCATTATCTTCTTCTCCGTTGCGGTTGCTTTCCAGCTGATCACGCTGCCGGTCGAATTTAACGCAAGTAACCGGGCCCGCGAGATTATGGTTTCGGAAGGATACATCACGAACGAAGAAGAACGCGGCGTGGCCAAGGTGCTGAACTCCGCAGCCCTGACCTATGTTGCAGCGGCGCTGGTTTCCCTGCTCGAACTGCTCCGGTACATTTTGATCTTTACGAACAGCAACAACCGTGACTAATACAAACAGGTATGTAGATATCCGACTTCAATATAAAAATACCCCGTGTCGTTTAACCGACCGGGGTATTTTTATTGTTCTGGTGTAAGCCGAAATATTTAAGCAGAAAGGTGCGGAAAGACTGGGCCACCAGAGGAAGCTTATCGTCCGAACGATGAATCAGCCCGATCGTGCGGGTGACTTTCGGCTCCGAAATTTTAACGCGTGCCGGCTGCAGCGGATTGGTCTGGAACAAGGCCAGCTCCGGCAGGATGCTGACACCCATGCCAGCCGCCACCAGTCCGCGGATCGTGTCGGTCTCCTCACCTTCGAAGGCGATCTTCGGCGTAAAGCCCGCCTCGAGGCAAGCATGCCAGACAATCGGCCGCAAAGAATAGCCTTTGCTGAAGAGAACGAACTTCTCATCCTTCAGTTCGACGAGCTTGATGCTCTCCTTCTCGGCCAACGGATGGTTCGGCGGCAGAATCGCATACAGCTCTTCGGTCAGGATCACTTCGCCTTCCACATGTTCATGCTTTTCCGGGAAAGGTGAAATGAAAGCCAAATCGACTTCCGCCGAAATCACATCACGGATCAAGGACGGGAACATCCCCTGCTTGAAACGGAATTTCACATTTGGATACCGGCGTTTAAATTCGGCCACCACGGAAGGGATCAGATGAATCCCCAGGCTGTGCGGAAATCCGATACGAATTTCTCCCTGCTCCGGATCCAGAAATTCATGAACCTCCATAACCGCCTTATCCAAATCTTTCAGGATGCCCTCCACCCGTTTGCAGAACAGCTGCCCTACGGGGGTTAACTGCAGGTTTCTTCCTTTCTGCATGAATAAGTGGACTCCGAGTTCCTCCTCCAGCTGATGAATCTGCCGGCTCACCGCTGACTGGGCGACATGCAGCTCCTCTGCAGCCTGCGTGACATGCTCCTTCTGTGCTACCTTCAAAAAGTATTGCAACTGTCTTAATTCCACTACTTTCGCTCCATTCTGCTTATACGATACCTGTTCATCCGAGCTTGGCTAGCGGCGCCTTCTCAGCACCCTCGCCATCAGTCCATAAATAAAGAATCCGCCGATCAATCCGCCCATATGGGCCACCCAGTTAATGTTGGCTTGTGAAACCCAGGTTACGACGACGCCCACGATCAATATGCCGTACACGGTTTTCCGGGAGGCGTCGTCCATCCACTGCCGCTGAAGCAAGGCGATATACAGATAGGCGCCGTAAATGCCGTAAATCGCTCCTGAAGCGCCTATGGAGATCAGGATTTCTCCGGTACGGTTGTAGTGAGCCACTGTCATCAAATTGCCCAGAATACCGCTTAACAAGTACAGCAGCCCGTATCGCCAAGGACCAAGCAGCCTCTCCAGAGGCGGGGCAAACACGAGCAGCGCGAAGCTGTTAAACAGCAAATGGGAAAAACCCGCATGCAAAAACATGGAGCTGACATATCTCCACCACTCATTATATTGATCGATGTTCGTCAGTGCTCCAAACCGGATCAGTGTTTCATTATTGGTGGAGCCCCCGTTAAAGGCCATAATGAGAAACATCACCAGGTTGATTACAAAGAGCAGCGTCGTGATCGGGTAGTACTTCAAATAACTTTTTAAATTCTCATAACGTACAAATAACATGATATCCTTCCTTCTATAACCGAGTAAACCGCCGACGAAATTGGACAATGCCTTTTTAAAAAGATTATAATGGACTTTGTCACGAATCACCAATTTTTGATAACCAGGAAGGAGTTTTCATATGGCACAAGAACGTACCAATGCAGCTACATTCAAAGGCAATCCGATTACCCTCATTGGCCCGGAACTTCATGTGGGCGACGCCGCTCCAGATTTCAAGGTCAGCAAAAATTTGCTTGAAGAGGCTACTCTTAAGGATTATGCCGGCAAAATCAAATTAATTAGTGTCGTTCCTTCTCTTGATACGGGAGTATGTGACGCCCAAACGCGCCGTTTCAACGAAGAAGCCGCCGGTCTTGGCGACGACGTGATCGTGCTGACCATCAGCGCCGACCTTCCATTCGCCCAGGAACGCTGGTGTGCCGCTGCCGGAATCGACCGTGTCGTGACCCTTTCCGACCACAAGGAGATGTCGTTCGGCGATGCATACGGTGTTCATATCAAGGAATTCCGTCTGGACATGCGCTCCATTTTCGTCGTGGACAAAAACGACAAGATTACATATGTCGAGTACCTGAAGGAAATGGCCGAGCATCCGAACTACGAAAATGCCGTAGCAGCCGTTAAAGAACTGCTGTAATTCGGCTTAAACCGCCATGTTCCCATAAAAAGCGGGAGAAAGAGCTGATCTTTCTCCCGCTTTTTCCTTACTCATTGTGTTATTTTGTATTTAGCCAGTTTCTTATCCAATATGCCGAACAAGTTTAAAATAATCCGGTAATTATACCCCAGATCCCCCAGCGAGCCCCGGGAGGCGGAATACATATCAACAGCGGTGCGGACTGGACCAACCGATAGCACCGAAATGGTAATATCCACGGTACGGCCAAGCGAGGTTCTCTTCTCCAGCGTGATCTCCCCGACGGAAGACACCTCGTGCAGCACTTTGTAGCCAGGAATTTTTTTAAGTGTCGAGGAGATTTCCTCCCATGCCTTGTCTTTCGATAAATTGTAATAGCGCGTTTTCATTTTAGGATCCTTCGCGCGGTCGCTTGTTCCTTCTTGACTGCGAATGACCCCCACTAGAACTCTCTTTAGCGACAAGACCTTTCCTCCTTTATAGTAAACATCATCAATACTTAACAGTTTATCATTGTTACGGTCAGAACAAAAGAGTAAGTACGGAATGATGCCGGAGATTCAACAAAAAAAACACCCCAATCCGGAAATAGAACCGGCTGGGATGTTCTCTATTCTGCACCATAATGGTCGCAATGGGTTCATCGACAAAATAAAAACCCGCCTATGCCGTCCGGTTAAATTGTCTTCTGAACCTGCTCTAGCAGGTGGGTGATCGCATCAGCGGTTTTGAAGTCCCCATGTCGTATAGACAGGGCGTTTCAGCTGCGCTTCATATAGATCTCCCTTAGACATTATCATTGGTTCAAAACAACGATTAACCGTGGCGAACATCGCAGGATGTAGTCTTATTATAGACCGAAATCGTCAGCATGTAAACGAAATGGTAAAAATTTAGAAGAAAATATCGCTTGCTGGCTTAGTTTCTTTTACCCGGCTCATCGCCATTTGAAACGCTTTCCTCGTACCATTCATCTCTCTTGTCCGGATCGCCCTGCAAACTTACGGAATCATCCGCGTCAGCGGCTTCCTGCTGCGCCTCTTCTTCCTTCTGTTTGAGCCGCTCCGCTTGCTCCTGCATCTTCATGTAGGTGCCGTAGAAGTTGAAAAACGCCCACAATGCGATGACGCTTCCGCCAAAGAAGAAGATCAGCGCTGGATACTTGGATCCGATAAACAGGACGACCGCACTCCCGAGCACGGTAGCGAGCACCCGGAAAGGACGGATGATCGTAATCAGAACCGCGTTCTTCAAAATCTGCCCGATGGACATATGGTAATGAACGATCATCGAGAAAAAGTTGAACATCGACAGGAACAGAACGATCAGCAGGATCAGCATCACAATCCCGATCAGCTGCATATTGCGGAACTGGGTCATATAGACCGTATAATCTACCATCATAATAACCAGCAGCAGCACGTAGAAAATACCGCCGACCATACTTTGTTTGTAGTTTTCCTTGTACGATCTGAAATAGGTGCTGAAAATTTTAATATCGGTATCGCCCATCACCCATTTGCGCACCACCGCAAACAGCGCCGCCGTTGCAGGGAACAATGTAAACGGTGCCACGATTCCCATGGCCCAGTTCATCTGCAGCGACTCGTTAGCCCCCGTTACCAGCAGCTTCGTTACCAGAAAAAAGAAGAATGGGATCGAACACAGCATCCACAAGATATTGCTGTAAGCTATCCGGGTAATCCACTCTGTAATTTTGTAAATTCCACCCATTGCACCTTTGAATTCCAAGTAAAAGTCTCCTCCTCCACTAACATGCCTGTACCTTAATAATACCGCATTAGGGACATACATTGCCAGAGCCTAATTTCCGGCATCTGGGTGTTGGTCTATACATGCGGGCTAAAACCGTCATAAGATACACCGTAATCCAAAAGAGTTCAACTTTTTGAAGGAGGTTATGATCAATGTCTCACGCTGTAGGCGGAGTTGGATATGGTTACGGTGCTGGCATGTTTGGTTCCACGGGCGCCATTCTGGTGCTGTTCATCCTGCTCGTTATCATCACTCGCGCATTCATCTGGTAATTTGATGATATGAAAAAAGAGGCGAAGTGCACGCGGCACTTCGCCTCTTTGTTATGTTCTTACTTCTCGAAAGAATCTTCGCGTTTCGTAGTACGGCGTCCCTCGCTGCTGCTGGTCCGCGGTTTGCGGTCGCCGCGGTAGGAATCCCCGCGTCCGCTGTAGCTCTTGCTGTAGCCGCCGCGTCCGTCGCCGCGGTCACGGTTGTACCCTCCGCCGCTTCGGCTGCCGCTGCTGCCGCCGCGATAGCCGCCGGACGGTTTGCGTCCGCTGCGCAGGTCCGGCTTGCCGCTGTGACGGCGCTTGACGCGGATCGGGTCTTCCGGCGTCAGCTGGATATCCGAATCCTTCTTCTCGCCTGTCAGCATCTTCAATGCCGCAGACAGCAGCTGGACGGAGTCGTACTGCTCCAGCAGTTGGATGGCTAGTCCTTTGTATTCGTTCAATTCGCCCTTCTCCACGGTTTCAAGCAATCTTTCCGCCGTCACGCGCTGTTTGCCTTCGATGGCTTCGGCCAGCGTAGGGAGCGGCTTGCGCGGAATCCGGTGGCGGGTTACGCGTTCGATCAGGTGCAGATGATCCATTTCGCGCGGAGTAACGAAGGTCCACGCGGTTCCTTCTTTCCCGGCACGGCCGGTACGTCCGATCCGGTGCACGTAGCTTTCCGGATCCTGAGGAAGGTCAAAGTTCACGACGTGGGTAACGCCGGATACGTCAAGGCCGCGGGCCGCAACGTCCGTAGCTACCAGTACGTCGATGCTTCCGTCACGGAATTTGCGCATCACGGTGTCGCGCTGGTTCTGGGACAAGTCCCCGTGCAGGCCGTCCGCGGAATATCCGCGCTTCTGCAGGGCTTCGGCCAGCTCGTCGACACGGCGCTTGGTGCGTCCGAAAACGATGGCAAGCTCCGGAGATTCCATATCGATCAAGCGGCTGAGCGCTTCGAACTTCTGGCGTTCCGGCACTTCGATATAAGCCTGGTCGATCAGTGGTGCGCTGACTTGTTTCGGAATAACGGAAACATGCTCCGGATTTTTCAAAAATTGCTGGGCCAGCTTCTGAATGTTCGGCGGCATCGTCGCGGAGAACAGCATCGTTTGGCGTTCTTCCGGTACCAGCTTCAGGATCGATTGGATGTCCTCCATGAAGCCCATATCCAGCATTTCGTCGGCTTCGTCCAAAATGACGGTTTCGACGTCGTCCAGGCGGATCGTTTTGCGGTTAATGTGGTCAAGCAAACGGCCTGGCGTACCGATAATAATTTGAGGCTTCTTCTTCAGTGCACGGATCTGGCGTCCGATGTCTTGACCGCCGTAAATCGGCAGCGAGCCAATTCCCTTGAAACGGGTCAATTTTCCGATTTCCTCTGCGACCTGAATCGCAAGCTCCCGGGTAGGTGTCATAATGAGGGCGACAATTTTATCCGTATCTTTGGAAATTTTATTAATCAGGGGAATACCAAAGGCAGCGGTTTTGCCTGTACCCGTCTGTGCTTGGCCAATCATGTCCCGTCCGCTCATTGCGATCGGAATGGATTGTGCCTGAATCGGTGTCGCTTCCTCAAATCCAAGCTCCGTAATGGCCTGCAATACCTTTGGTTCGAGGCCTAATTCTGCGAAATTTTTCAAATTTTTCATACTCCTTCTATAAAGTGGACATACCACAATCTTGTCTGTATTCTTAAGTAGCGGTAAACATTATATAGGGTAGCCAAACTTCGATCAAATTTTTCATGGCTTCGATTCTCTATAGCGTTTATCCGGGCAAACAAAACAGCCTACAGAATTTAGTAAACGGTAATTATTCTCCTGAAACAATGCAAAATAATACTATTGTACAACCGTACTCAAGAACATCTAATACATTATATCACAAACCAAATTACAAACACCAGTCAAGCTGAAACAACTTTCACTCGTCTTGCAGAAAATTACATAATGAGGTGATGAGCTTGGAGCTCAAAAATATTTGGAAGTATGTGGTTGTGGTCCTTGGTGCGGCTTTTATTGCCTGCGGGTTCAATTTATTCCTCGTTCCGCTTCATTTGCTGAGCGGGGGCGTGTCGGGCCTGTCCATGCTCGTGAATTATTTTACACCGATCAGTCTCAGCGTTCTTTATTTCGTGTTTAACATACCGATGCTTGTCGCCGGCTGGTTCCAGCTCGGCAAACGTTTCATTATTCTGAGCATTCTATCGGTCGTCGCCACGACGTGGCTGATCGCGGTAGTCCCCGAAACGTCCCTCGTGTCTGATACGTTGCTGGCTGCGGTATTCGGCGGCGTCCTCGTCGGGATCGGGGCAGGCATTTCTTTCCGGGCCGGCGGCTCCTCCGGCGGGTTCGATATTATCGGGTCCATCGTTACGCGTTACCGCGACTTCCCGATCGGAAACATACTGGTGGCCATGAACGGGGTCGTCATCCTCGCAGCCGGTTACTTACAGGACAATTGGAACCTGGCGCTCGCCTCTATCGTTTCCATTTTCGTCACGGGCAAGGTCGTGGACATGATCCACGTCAGCCATTTCAAGGTAACTGTGTACATTATCACGAACGAGACGGACGCCCTTCTTCACCAACTGCTGGAACGTCCGCGCGGCGTAACCAAGATCAAGACGCAGGGCGCCTTTTCCAATGTGGAAAAGGATATGCTGATGACCGTTACCACACGGTACGAATTGGCCGAGCTGAAGCGCATCATCAAGCAGACCGACCCCAAGGCGTTCGTCAACATTGTCGAGACCGTCGGGGTCATGGGTTCCTTCCGCAGAAGCTGATTTTTGTATGCGCTGTGTAAAAAAAAAGCAGGATGTGGTATATTAATAGTGCGCGCTTCCTACAATAGTTCCATGAGATTAGGATAGACCCGAATTTCCCAAAGCACTAAAACGCTTTTCCGATTCGCCTTGCGTGTGAAGATTCGAAGGAGGAAAGGGTGATTTTTGTGGAAATGGAAATGGAAACGGTAAAGTTGTCCCAAATCGTCATGAAATGGTTCCCGGATATGATGCCATTCTTGAAGCAAAATGAACTGAATTCCCTCATTGTGCTGCGGGACGGACTTAGCATTCTGGAACAAGAAGATGCCATGGAGATCATCCAGTACAGCATCTGTGAACATCAGAGCTCGGCGCTGCTTCACTGATTTATAGCAAGTAGCAAGTGCTTGAATAACATGCCATTCGCGAATGGCCGCTTTCGGCGGCAGCGCGGGTGGCATTTTTATTTAGCCTGAAGCGGCCAAAGGGGCACGGGAACCACATTTTTGTCAAAATGTTGGAAGTCGCTTTTCCCGCAAGTATTTAAGCATCCCGGTGGCAACCCTACGGATGAGGGAAACCGTTTGATTCCAAATTGATCCGGTTAAGTTTAGGGAAGGCGGCCAGTGCCCGGCGGCGCAGCCTTCGTCAAAAGATTTCAAAGCTGTTGCACCAAACAGGAGGTCGTTCCGATATAATTGACATGTAAAGCCATTCAAGGGGAGAGAGTATTATGAATATTATTTGGGCGCTGCTGCTGTTGCTCGGCAGCAGTGCCGGTCATCCGCAGCAGGACAGCAATCATCCGTTAAGCCAATTGTTTCAGGCAACCGTTCATTCCGCAATGATCGCATCCCAACAAGACGTTCCGGTCAGCGCAGATCACCCGCCCGTCAAGGTAGATCCGCAGGTCACCGCCCCCAAAGTCAAAGGGATTTACGTTACCGCATACAGCGCCGGCGGTTCACGCATGAATCAGCTGCTGGATCTCATCGACAAAACCGATTTGAACGCCATGGTGGTCGACATCAAAGATGATGCAGGATACATAACCTATAAAACGGACAATGCCACGTTGAAGCAGATGGGCAAACCGCAGCCGTTCATTCCCGACATCAACCAGCTGATCCAGCGCCTGAACAAGCATAAGGTGTACCCTATCGCCAGGGTGGTCGTATTCAAAGATACGGTCCTTGCCAAGAAGCGGCCGGATCTGTCGTTCAAAAATCCGGACGGAACCCTCTGGGAGAACGGTAAAGGCGACAGCTTCGTCAACCCGTACAGCAAGGAAGTATGGGGTTACAACATCGCGATTGCCAAGGAAGCGGCCAAGCTTGGCTTTAAAGAAATTCAGTTCGATTATGTACGGTTCCCGGAAGGATTCGAGAAGCGGGCCGATACGCTGAAATACGTCAAGAACGATAAATCCCGCGTGGATACGGTCGCAGAGTTCGTCCAGTATGCTCGCAAGCAGCTGGCCCCTCTCGGCATTCGCGTGTCGGTAGATATATTCGGCTATGCGGCATCCGTTCCGGCGGCAGAAGGGATCGGTCAGGATTTCGGCAAAATCTCCGAAAACGTGGACGTCATCAGTCCGATGGTGTATCCGAGCCATTACACGACGGGCTGGTTCGGCGCCCAGGATCCGGACAAGGAGCCTTACAAGACGATCAAGGGCTCTATGGCCGATACGCACAAAAAGCTGGATCCGCTCAAAGACCGCAAGCCCATCATCCGCCCGTGGATTCAGGATTTTACCGCAAGCTGGCTCGGCAGCGGCCATTACGAGAAGTACGGCAAGCAGCAGGTAGAGGATCAGATTCGCGCCTTAAAAGACGCTGGCGTGGACGAATACTTGCTGTGGAACGCGTCGAACCGGTATTCCCAAGGCGTGGCCTACAAATAGCACTTTTTTATCCCGGCGTGTTTTCGCCGGGTTTTATTTATTTGAATTGAGCCCTGTTCAAACCGGTGTGCCATGGTTTACAATAATAGTCTTGTCACCTTTATGTCAGAATTCCAGATATCTGTGAGGCTCATTTTATTATGAAAACAACAATGTCGCTCAAGCAAAAAACGATGCAGTTTCTCGTCATCCTGCTGCCGATTCTGGTCACGCAAATCGCGCTGTCCGCGATTACGTTTTTCGATACCAACATGTCCGGCCGGGCCAGCTCGACCGATCTCGCCGGTGTAGCGATCGGCACAAGCCTGTGGATCCCGCTGCAGACCGGCCTGAGCGGTATCCTGATGGGCATGACCCCGATCGTGTCGCATCTGGTCGGCGGCGGAAGCCGCAATAAAGTAGCCTATCACGTCATACAAGGCCTGTATCTCGCCATATTGCTGGCCCTTGTGATCCTTGGAATCGGCTCGCTGCTGCTTCCCGTTATTTTGGACGGGATGAACCTGGAAGGGAATGTCCGGGACATCGCTTTCCGCTTTTTGAGCTACCTGTCCATCGGCATCGTTCCGATGTTCGGTTATACCGTGCTGCGAAGCTATATCGACGCCCTGGGCCAGACCCGGATTTCTATGCTGATCACGCTGATCTCGCTGCCGATTAATGTCGGCTGCAATTACCTGCTGATCTTCGGCAACTGGGGCTTTCCCCGCTTGGGAGGCGCAGGCGCGGGAATCTCATCCGCCATCACTTATTGGTGCGTGTTCCTGATTGCGATCCTGTTCATCCACCGGCTCCATCCGTTCACCGATTACGGCATTTTTCGGAAGCTGTACGGTGTATCACTTTCTGTGTGGAAGGAGCTGCTGAAGATCGGCGTGCCGATCGGCTTCTCCATCTTTTTTGAAACCGGGGTATTCTCCGCCGTCACCCTGCTGATGAGCCGCTTCGACACGGTGACGATCGCGGCCCATCAGGCGGCGATGAATTTTGCGTCCACGCTCTATATGATTCCGCTCAGCATCAGCATGGCGCTCACCATTCTGGTCGGCTACGAAAATGGGGCGGGCCGGCTGCGGGACGCCAGACAATACAGCAGGCTTGGGATTTCCACTGCGGTGGGCCTTTCGCTGATTACCGCCGTCGTTCTGCTCGTAGCCGGACGTTATGTCGCCGGATTTTATTCAGAGGAGAGCCATGTGATTGAACTGATTCAGCATTTTCTGATCTATGCGATTTTCTTCCAGATCTCCGATGCCGTAGCTACCCCCGTTCAGGGCGTACTGCGCGGATATAAAGACGTCAATCCGGCATTCATCATTACGTTTATTTCGTATTGGGTCATCGGACTGCCCGTGGGCTACCTTCTGGCCGAGTTCACCCCGCTTCAGGCCTATGGCTATTGGGTCGGCCTGATTACAGGACTCGCGGTCGGCGCGGCCCTTCTGCTCGGACGGCTCGTTAAGGTTCAGCGGCGGTTCGCTACCCTAAGCCGAGCGTAGCCGCCCGGGTTCCCCCGAGCAGTTACTTAGACTTGGCTGCAAGCGGAACCGGCATACCGCTCCCCACTTTCGGCTCACTACAAAAAGGCGCTGCAGGTTTAAAACCCCGCAGCGCCTTGTCTGTGTTACCGTTATGTTTATTGCGAAAGCCGTGAAGCGAGCTCATACAGCTCCCGGTTAAATTCCTTCTTCGTGTTGACGACCTTATCGATGTCCGTCAGCACGAGTTCGCCTTTAATGATACCGCAGGCCTTGTCGGATTCACCCGAGATCAGCATACGCACCGCAAAATCGCCCAGACGGCTCGCCAGATTCCGGTCCGCCGGAGTCGGCGTTCCGCCCCGCTGGATATGTCCAAGCACCGTTACCCGCGGTTCCAGAGTAGGGCAGCGGTCGGTCAGGGCTTTGGCAACCTCTTCCCCGCTTCCCACACCTTCAGCCACGAGCACGATACTGTGCCGTTTGCCATGAGCAAAGTTCTGCTTCATCCGCTCCGTAATTTCATCCATGTCATGCGGCATTTCCGGCACGAGGATCGTCTCCGCACCCGAAGCGAGGCCCGCATGCAAAGCGATATCGCCGCAGTGTCTTCCCATGACTTCTACAATGGAGGACCGCTCGTGCGAGGACATGGTGTCGCGCAGCTTGTTCACCGCATCAACGACGATGCTGACGGCGGTATCGAATCCAATGGTGTAATCTGTAAACGCGATATCGTTATCGATCGTTCCGGGCAGTGCCATCGTATTGATGCCAAGCTTGCTGAGCTTATTGGCACCCTGGTATGAGCCATCGCCGCCGATGACGACAAGGCCGTCGATTCCGTGCTTGCGGAGGATTTCCGCACCCTTCTGCTGGCCTTCCGGCGTCATAAATTCCTTACAGCGTGCCGATTGGAGAATGGTGCCGCCGCGCTGGATAATATCGCCCACGCTACGCAGATCCATCGAAAAGATGTCGTCGTTCAGCAGGCCGTGATACCCGCGCTGAATGCCGTAAACCTCAAGTCCGTGATACAAGCCGCTGCGTACGACGGCGCGTACGGCTGCGTTCATCCCTTGCGAATCTCCGCCACTGGTTAATATTGCGATTTTTTTGACTGCCATGTTATTTCCTCCTCTTATCACTCGTACAAATGCTTGCGGATCCACCGGCTGTTGAAGAAGAAGAATAAGCGGGTAAGCGGGCTTCCCTTCATCAAACGTTTGGATACGGAGCGAACTTCCTGCTGCTCGCTGACTTTGGGATCGGATAAATAGATTGCCAGCAGCCCCTCAATGATCATCCGATGGAATGGGGGCACCGGGATGGCTGCAACATCCTTCCGGGCCGATTCCACAATAAAGGCAATCCGGTCCAGCATGACTTCGGGGCTCTCATAGTAGTTGCAAAAATTGAGGTCTCCGCCAAGCCGATCCTCTTCCTGATCAATCAGGTAATCCAGCATAATATGCAGACAGCAAACATGTGGAAAATATGACGCATGAATGGAGGCGGCGGCAGTGCTGCTCAAATGGCGGTCGCTTGCGGCCAGAAAGAGCATGAACACGCCCAAGGTCGAACCGGTTGCCGCGGCGAACTCGTTCCATTGAAGCTGGGGAGTCCGTTCACGATGAAGCTCCCACCACGCAAGCAATGCCGGTTCTCTTAACTCCGGTTTGATGTGCTTGTAAACCTGCAGGTCGGTATACAGGCCCGCTAAATCCCGGATAAAGGGCATCGCGGCAGCGTAGCCGGGCAGCTGGCGTATGCAGCTTTGGCAGGTTGTCACCAACCCATGCAAATAACCTCCGTCATTTTGCTCCTGACGAAGTGCATAGTAATTGACAGGTTCAGCCGCCGGGTCGATCGCATCCAGCATCGATTGGTGAAGCAGGCGGAAATCTTCGGCTTCCATGGATGTGCTGCGGTCACACAGGTTATCCAGATAGTCGCTGATCGTCTGATAGGCCACGATGAGCTTGGTAAGTATAAGCCGCTCCGGCAGCGGAACGGCGGCGTAGACGCCTCCGCCCTCACAGTGAAATTGCTTCGTCTCTATACTCGCCAAGGCTTGCTTTCTCAGCTCGGGATCAGGGATGTTCCCTGCCTTCCTCCGCCATCCGTCCAGTTCTTTTCGCACTTCCGGCAATATATGCTTGTACACCCGGCTCATTAAACTGACAGGATTCCGGGGAACTTGATATCGAGTTTGCCTATTTTCATTCAAGACGGTGCCTCCACATTGTTGTCTACTTGTATCGATCCTAATGTCTTTTATTATAATATGGTCCTGGAATTTGCACAAATAAACCGTGCATGAATCCTCCCTTTTTTTACAACAATATGTGTCCAATTAAAGGAGTGTGCCGGGATCTCCTCGAAAAGGTAAGCGGAAAGATTCCACCGCAGCAGCATATGCTCATCTATAGTATAGCGGGCGGCATCATCCTGCAGGGTGACTTTTTGCACAAAAATCACAAAACATCGGGGTATTGATCATGAAACTAGAACAATCGACGCCAGACGTCAATTGGCAAAGGGCATTCACCTTTACCATCTATGGGACCAGCGTCCTGGTCGCCTCCTACTTCCAGCTTTATTTCAGCCACTTGGGCTTCAGCAGCTCGCAGGTCGGCTATCTGTACGCCGTCGGGCCCTTCATCTCCATCTTCTCCAACATGTTTTGGAGCATGGCCAGCGACCGCTACCGGACGACCAAAAAAATGATGCTCCTGCTGTTCGCCGGACAGCTCGGTATGGGGCTACTCCTGTCGGCCACTTCTTCCTTTTATGCGGTATTCGCATTGATAACGGTCTTCTACTTTTTCTACTATCCGGTATTTCCGCTATCAGATACGATGTCGATCCAAACCGCCCAGAGGCACGGGAAAAACTTTATCGTCATCCGGGTCTTCGGTTCGATCGGCTATGCCTTTTTCGCCCTGTCCATCGGCTATGTTCTCGGCAACGTCGGTATTTCCCGAACGCTGCTTCTGGCCATAATTATTGCTGGGGCCTGCCTCCTGCTCGCCACAAGGCTCAGGGACGGCGTCAAAACGAACGGTCAGAAGATGGAATGGAAGGGCTTGTGGAACGTGCTTCGGCAAAAAGAAGTGCTGTGGTTTTTCGCAGGTGTATTCTGTCTCGCCCTCCCCTACCGGATGAATGAAGCGTTCCTGACCCTGACGCTCAAAAGCATGGGGGCTAGCGAGGGGCTGATCGGCTGGTCCCTGCTCGCGGCAGCCCTCAGCGAAATTCCGGTCTTCTTCCTGCTCAGCCGCTTCGGAGAGCGTTTCAAGGAGCTGCCGCTCCTCGCCCTGGCCGCGCTGATGTTCGCTCTGCGCTTCTTCTTGATGTCGATCGCCGATCACCCCGGAACGGTCATCGCGGTCCAGACTTTACACAGCGTAACCTTCGGCATCTATTATGTGACGGCGGTCCGATACATCACCCGGATCATTCCGGATGAATTCCGGGCGACGGGACTTGCGCTGTTTACGATCGTATGGTCGAGCGCAGCCGGGCTCGTCAGCGGAACGTTCGGCGGCGTGCTGTATGAACAGACCGGGCGCACAACCTTCTATTTCATCGCCGCAGGGCTGGCTTTGGTCGCCTGCGCCGGTTTTTTGGCGAGGCACCTGCTCGGAAATGCCAAGATTCCGGGCGCTTCAATGGACAGCCGCAAGATGTAACCTTCACAAAAAGCCCGTTTTCTCACCGCAATGACGGAAGAAAACGGGCCTCTCTTTTTTCACAAAAATATATAAAGACAAAAAAGCACAGTCCCCGCATGAGAACTGTGCACAATAAGCAATTTTTTTAACCAAAACTTATAAGAAATCCGTTACCGGAGTCAATCTTATAATTTGATTACGTTAGCAGCTTGAGGGCCACGGTTGCCTTCAGTGATTTCGAATTCAACTTCTTGACCTTCGTCCAAAGTTTTGAAGCCGTCTCCTTGGATTGCGGAGAAATGTACGAATACGTCCTCGCCGCCTTCAACTTGGATAAAGCCATAGCCTTTTTCTGCGTTAAACCATTTAACTGTACCTTTCAAATGAACAACCTCCTAAAAATACCGCCATCTGTGGCGAATAAGTACATTATACTTCATGAACTTTGACAATGCAATCGCTCTTTTTCGTCCGAAGCTTCTTTTTAAGGAAAGGTAATTGTAAATCTCATCCAGGCTGAACCATTCCGTTATCGCAAGAAAAACTTCCGCATACGCGGTCTGTCTTCAATGAAATATGCATGGATGACGTTTTTCTTATTTGCTTTTACACAAGCCTCTGCGGTATCATTTTACCAAAAGACCAAACGGAGAATGCGACATGATCAAAAAACATGAAATATACAAAAAAGACAAATGGAACATGATGACTGTCGAGGTCCAGGGCCGCTACATCGTCCTGCGGGAAATTTCCGATCAGTGGGGAGAAGAGACCCACACCTTTATGAGCCGTCCGGCCATGATGCAGTGGGTGAACAACCGCTTTCCGAAGGAAGATTACCAGGGCAACGAGGATGAATGGCGTCAAATCATGAATGCGTTTAAAGAGGTATAATTCAGGATGGAATACGGCAGCGTCCTGGTTTTTGTTATTTTGGCCTTCTGTTTAGGCGCAGTCTTGGTCATGAAGAAGGATACGATCCCGCCGAAGCTGAAGCGCGGTATGGCCATCTTCGCCCTCATCATGATCCTGGTTGCCTTTTTCCTTATTGTATACAATTTGCTTACCATGGGTTCCAGCCCTAATGGAGGATAAATAATCTTTTTCGGGTAAGGTCATACTAAGGGGTATATTTCTTCAAGACAGACCGTAAGAGGAGGCCCCTTTTGTGAAATACTCGAAGACCCTGAAGCTTGCCGTCGCCATCAGCATGCTCTCGGTCCTGTTTGTTCCTCCTGCGGCTTCTTCACACGGAGCCCGATTCATATTAACC
The DNA here is from genome assembly GCA_004016085.1 of Claviceps quebecensis. Lineage (NCBI taxonomy): Eukaryota > Fungi > Ascomycota > Sordariomycetes > Hypocreales > Clavicipitaceae > Claviceps > Claviceps quebecensis. The sequence goes on from QEQW01000003.1 coordinate 51,303, forward strand.
CAACAGTCAAGGAGGATTCCGATGGAACAATTACCGAAACGTTCAGAAGTACCCGCCGAGCACAAATGGAAGATTGAGGACCTGTTCGCCAGCCAGCAAGCTTGGGACGAAACGTATGCCGAGCTTCAGCAGGAAGTGAAAAAGGCCGCCGATTTCCAAGGCAAACTGGATAATGCGGCAGCGGTGAAGGACTGCTTCGCCCTGGAGGATGAAATCTCGCTGAAGACGGAACGTTTATACGTGTACGCTCACCTGCATCACGACGAAGATACAGCCAACCCTACATACCAGGCCCTTTCGGCCAAAGCCAAAAAAATGAGCGTACAGGTGGGCGAAGCCCTCTCCTTCATCACGCCGGAAATTTTGTCGCTGCCGGACAGCAAGCTGGACGAATTTATTGCCGATCCACAGCTTGCCGAATACAAATTTACGCTGACCGAAATGAAGCGCGAGAAAGCGCATGTTCTGTCCAAAGCGGAAGAAGCGCTGCTGGCCCAGGTCGGCAACCTGTCCCAGGCACCGCAGACGATCTACGGCATGCTGAACAATGCCGATCTGAAATTCCCGAAAATCAAGGACGAGAACGGCAAGGAAGTTGAGCTGACCCACGGCAGCTACATCCAGTTCCTGGAGAACCCGAACCGCGAAGTCCGCGAGCGGGCGTTCAAAGCGGTGTACGAAACGTACGCCAAGCAAAAGAACACGATCGCGTCCACGCTGAGCGCCAACGTCAACAAGAACATGTTCTACGCCAATGTGCGCAAGTACCCTTCCGTGCTGGAAATGTCCCTCTACGGCGACAATATTCCGAAGGACGTGTATACCAACCTGATCGACACCATCCATGAAAGCCTGCCTCTGCTGCACCGGTACATGAACCTGCGCAAGAAGCTGCTGGGCGTGGATGAGCTGCATATGTACGATCTGTTTGCCCCTCTCGTCGACGAGTACAAAATGGACATTACGTATGAAGAGGCGAAAAAGACCGTATCCGAAGGCTTGAAGCCGCTCGGCAAGGACTATCTGGCTTCCCTGCAGGAAGGCTTTGACAACGGATGGATCGACGTATATGAAAATGAGAACAAGCGCACTGGCGCATACAGCTGGGGCGCCTACGGCACGCACCCTTATGTGCTGCTGAACCACAAGGAGAACCTGAACAGCATGTTTACCTTGGCGCACGAGATGGGTCATGCGCTGCATTCCTATTATTCGGACAACGCGCTGAAATATCGCGACGCGCAGTATACGATCTTCCTGGCGGAAGTGGCCTCCACCACTAACGAAGCCCTTCTGATGGATTACCTGCTCAAGAAATCGACCGATCCGAAGGAAAAAATGTACCTGCTGACTTATTATGCAGACCAGTTCCGGACAACGGTATTCCGTCAAACGATGTTCGCCGAGTTCGAGAAGCTTGTCCACGAACGTGCGGAGCAGGGTGAAGCATTGACGCCTCAGGCGCTGTCGGAGATCTACTACGACCTGAACGTGAAATACCACGGCAAGGACATGGTCGTCGACAAGGATATCGAGATGGAATGGGCTCGCATTCCCCATTTCTACACCAGCTTCTATGTGTACAAATACGCCACGGGCTTCTCGGCGGCGACCAGCTTCTCGAAGCAGATTCTGGAAGAAGGCCAGCCGGCCGTCGACCGTTATCTCGGCTTCCTGAAGAGCGGAGGCAGCGACTTCTCGATCAATATTTTGAAGAAGGCCGGAGTCGACATGTCTTCGCCGCAGCCGGTCCGCGAAGCGATGAGCGTCTTCGAGAGCGTTATCGAACAAATGGAACAGCTGACAAAATAAGTTGAACGGCCAGGCTTATGAAAATCCCTTGCCCGCGGGGGCGGGGGATTTTTCTACTGTCTGCCGGAGAGGGTGTTTTCAAAAGTGAAAATGCAGTGGTCACTCATATTCGGGCTTCTGTTTGCGCTGCTCACCGCGATTTTTGCCGTGATCAACGTCGATCCCGTGAAGGTCAACTTTATGTTTGCCGAGGTAAACATTCCGCTGATTCTGCTCATTCTCGGATGTACGCTGATCGGCGGAATCATCGTCGGATCCTACGGAATTTTCAGGCAGTACAAACTTCAGAAAACAGTCAAACATCTGTCGGCCCAACTGGCTCAGGTCCAGGCCGAAACGGGGTATACCTTCCCGGATCCTGCCGCGAACAAGGCGGGCTCTGACGAAGATGCCGGCGGCTTGAAGCCGTCGTAAATGAGGAATGGAATTCTAACGGAGGAGAACCGTGAACATGTCGATACAACCCAATGAACAATACGTTTTAACCTTTTTGAAAAAGCTGCTCGATACGCCGAGCCCTACAGGATTTACGGGACACATTATGAAGTTCATCGAAGAGGAAGCCGCAAGCCTGGGCATTCCGCTGACCCGGAATCATAAAGGCGGGGCGATTCTGGAGGTACAGGGCGAGAATACTTCCCGCACGGTCGCACTGAGCGCCCATGTGGATACCCTCGGGGCGATGGTCAGAGCCGTCAAGCCTTCAGGCACGCTGCGGCTGACGTCCGTCGGCGGCTTCATGATGCACAGCATCGAGAACGAATACTGCGTCATCCACACGCGCAGCGGCAAAACTTATACCGGCACGATCCTCAGTACCCATCCTTCGGTGCATGTCTACAGCGATGCACGCGATTTCAAACGCCAGGAGGACCATATGGAGGTCCGCATCGACGAGCTGGTGGAATCCAAGGAGGACGTGCTGAAGCTGGGCATCGGGGTCGGCGACTTCGTCTCCTTCGATGCGAGAGCGACGATTACCGACAGCGGTTATATCAAGTCCCGTCATATCGATGACAAAGCCAGCGTCGCGGCGCTGTTCGGCCTGCTGGAGTCGGTGAAACGGGAAAACTGGAAACCGTCCACCAATGTCAAGCTGCTGATCTCCAACTATGAAGAAGTTGGACACGGCACCGCCTATATTCCTTCGGACATCGATGAGATGATCGCCGTGGACATGGGCTGCATCGGCGACGACCTCAGCTGCAAGGAGACCGACGTCTCGATCTGCGCCAAGGATTCTTCCGGTCCGTACGACTATGAAATGACAAGCCGGCTGATCGAGCTGGCCAAAGCCGAAGGCATCCCTTACGCCGTGGACGTGTATCCGCACTACGGCTCGGACGCTTCCGCCGCCCTGTCCGGCGGGAATAACATTCGCGCCGCGCTGATCGGGCCGGGCGTTCACGCTTCCCACGCGATGGAGCGCACCCATAAGCAGGCGGTGCTGAATACGGTCAAGCTGCTTGCGGCTTATATCCGAGGGTAACGCCCCAGCCATTTTCATCAGCCACATGCCGGGCTAACGCCCATCAAAGCCAAACCGGCTGTCCACTCGGACAGCCGGTTTTGTTCTGTATGGTGCTGTATCACGATATCAGCAGCGTTTATACATTGATTTCGGTCACTATGCGAAATCTCGATCCGCACGCCAGGCTGACGCCTGTATCAGCGTCCTCCGCCGGAAGGTACGGCTGCCTGCATGGGGCCGGATTCCGCGACCGGGCTATTGCCGGGTGCTGACTGCTCGGAGGGCGCCGAAGCGTTTCCTGCTCTCTCAGCCGGGACAGCAGCAGCTTGAGCATTGGCCTGCGCTTGCTTGGAAATTGGTGCCGTCTCACGAGGGGCCTGCCCCCCGGCCCGTACCGAAGCAGCGTTTCCGCTTGGGCCGGATTGCGCAGTCGCATCGCCGCCCATGGTGGAGCGGGCCGCTTTCGGCGAATAGACCGAAATGTGATCCAGGCGCTTGGTGGCATGCGGCCCGACGAATTTCAGCTCGTAATCGCCTTCTTTATAGGTAAGCACATCATCCGACCCGCTTGTCTTGACGGAACTTGGTTTGCCTAAGGTATTCTCGATTTCCTGGAAGCTGATTTTGCTTAGATCGGTGCTTTTATCCGTACCCGATCCGAAATAACGGATGTCGTACACCACTTCGCCCTGCCCGATGCCAAAAGCGTAGCTGCCCCGCCCCGCTCCCGGCGAGTAGGAGTCATAGGCGTAACGGTCGGTCGGCTGCCATGGCCGGTCCGGCTCGCCCCAGGCGGCATGCACGTCTTCAATCGTTGTTTTGCCGGATACAAAGTCAGCGCCCTTTACTTTGCCCTTCTTGGCTAAAGTGGCGATATCCTTGATTTGCTGCTGGTGTCCGCTTGTTGCACTGCCGGTCCCGGAAGTGCCTGAGCCGCCTCCCGCAGAACCGGTGCTGTCACCTGTAGCGGAGCCTGTGCCTGCGCCATTGCCGGCATTGGCAGATCCGGAATTCGTCTGGCCGCCGGGCTCGTTCTGGCCATCCCCGTTTTGGGTTTGCCCATTCGATCCGTTACCGTCATCCGAGGGGGTCGTGCCCGAATCCGTATTGGTGCTTCCAGCCGGCGGAGACGACTGATCCTGTGTGGATTTTCCGTCGGTCAGGGCACATCCGCCCAAGGCGAGCACAAGCACCAGACCGATCACCGTCCAGCGGATAGAAGCCGGTTTAAACGTTGTAATCATGAGTATCCTCCTTCTCAGCTGCCTGCGTGAAGCAGATAATCTTGCGGTTCCCGGAACATAGGCATCCGTCCGGTATTGTTCCAAAAGCGTCAGAATCGTATGCCCATACTGGGCGATTTGGTTCAGATCCATCCGTCTCAATGCCAGCGCATCGGCGGACAGCTCCTGATCCTCCCGCATCCGGTAGAACCCGTACCACAGCAGCGGATTATACCAATGAAAGGCGAGGAGGATCTGTGCAACCCAATTCAGCAAAATATCCCATCTTTTCGCATGTGCCAATTCGTGCAAAAAAATATGCTTTTGCTGCGCCTCGTCAAGCTCCGCAATGCCCAGCGGCATGATTATCCGCGGACGCAGCACCCCAAACAGCGTGGGCGAGGAAACGGCGGGCGATATCTGCAGCCCGATGCTTTGCCTCACACCCATGCTGGCTTTAGCCTCTTCAAGCATTAGAACCATTCCCGGGTCTGCCGCTTGGGCATGTCTGCCGAGCAGCCGTGCGTAACGGGTATTCGCGATGGCAAGCCGGATCAGCAGGAGCGCCGCTCCGGTCAGCCAGACCGTTATCAGGATCGAACGAACGGATAACCCGCTATCCTTTTGCGCCGGAGCTGAAGTTCCGGATTCATGGCCCCCCGCAAGTTCGCCAGGGAATAAATCGGTCTCGTCCCCCACCTTCACTGGTGGCTGCGTTTGGCCCGAAGAAGGCACTTCCGGCACCTGCTGCCCTAACAGGGCACTTCCCGGCCCCGCCATGGAAAAAAGGTTCCCCATGCTGAATGAACTTTCGGGCCCAGCCGGAATGATCAATCGGAGAATTAACAGCAACCACAAGGCGTAATGCCACTCGGGCTTCAGCCATCTGCCGAACACCCGCTTCATCAGCAAAATGAGGACCACCATCATACCGGCCAGCAGCGTCGTATGGATCATCCAGTCAAACAAACCGTTCAGCAGGGGATACAGGTTTCCCGGCATGCTTATCCCCTCCCTTCCGGTCTGCTCGTCTCATCCAGCAGCTTGCGCAGCTCGGCGATCTCCTCCTGCGACAGCTTCTCCTCCTTGAGAAAATTCACGAGCAACGGCTTGAAGGATCCGCTGTAAATGCGCTGTAAAAAGCTCTTCGTCTCCGCCCGCTGGCATTCTTCCTCCGAGACAAGCGGGAAGTACCGGTATGGGCGGCTGTCCGGATCGAATGAAGCGGCTTCCTTCGCGACGAGACGGTTCAGCAGCGTTCTGACCGTCTTCGGGCTCCAGTCCATGCGGCCGGCCAGAACGTCAATGACCTCACCAGCCGTCAGCGGGGAGCTGGCCCACAGCACTTTCATGACCTCCCATTCGGCCTCGGAAATGACGGGAAGTGGTTTCACGGTTTACTCTCCTTTCTAGTGATCACATTTGTAGTCATCGTATGCATCCAATATTACACATGTAATCCAAGATGTCAATCCGTTCTTTGCCCGGAAAATGCCGCTTGCTGAAATGCGCAGAAAAAGGGCGTTCCCATAAACTTTTATGGGAACGCCCTAATGTACTAACCTTCAGCTCCTTGAGCCGCTTCAAATCTAAGCCTTGCTCTGTTCAATTTTCTCCGCCAGCTCGTTCAGATACGTCCAGCGGTCCATCAAATGCTCCAGCTCCTGCTCGGCTTCCTGCTGTGCCTGCAGCAGCTCCTGCAGTCTCGCCGAATCGCTGAACGCGGCTTCCATCTCCTTCTGTATACCCTCCAGCTTCTGCTCACAAGCTTCGATCAGGCCGTCGATCTGCTCGAATTCGCGCTGTTCTTTATAGCTGAATTTCAGCCTTTCCCGCGGCGCTTCTTTCGCCTGAGCTGAAGGCTGGGCTGCCTCCTGGGAGGCGCCGGCCTTCTTCGGACCGTCCGCAGTGGAGCTGGCTGCGGCAGACGGCGCATTCTTGCTCATCCATTCGGCATATTCCGTGTAAGCCCCCACATGGACGCGAATTGCCCCTTCGCCTTCGAAAGCCATAATCTTCTCTACGGTGCGATCAAGAAAGAAGCGGTCATGGGATACCACGAAGACTACGCCCGGAAAATCGTCCAGATAATCTTCCAGCACGGACAGCGTTTGAATGTCGAGATCGTTCGTCGGCTCGTCGAGCAGAAGGACGTTCGGAGCCGACATCAGCACCCGCAGCAAATACAGGCGGCGCTTCTCTCCGCCGGACAGCTTGGATATCGGCGTCCACTGCATAGCCGGCGGGAACAAAAAGCGTTCGAGCATTTGGGAAGCGGTGATCTGGCTGCCGTCATCGGTCCGGATCACTTCCGCTCCTTCCTTGATGTACTCAATCACCCGCATATTGCCGTCCATTTCCTGATGCTCCTGGGTAAAGTATCCCAGCTTGACCGTCGGTCCGACCACGATTTCGCCCTCATCGGGCTCCAGCCGCCCGGCAATCAGGTTCAGCAGCGTCGATTTGCCGCTCCCGTTCGGGCCGACGATACCGACGCGGTCGCCGGGAACGGCAATATAGCTCAGATCGCGGATCAGCGTCCGGTCACCGGCCTTTTTGGCCAAATCCTCGATCTCGAGGATTTTCCGGCCGAGCCGGGTCGATAGCGCGGCCATGTCCACATTCCCGGCACGCTGCGGCCCCTTCTGATCCTTCAGCGCCTCAAAGCGTTCGATGCGCGCCTTCTGCTTCGTCGATCTCGCCTTGGCCCCGCGCCGGATCCAGGCCAGCTCCGTCCGCAGCAGGTTCTGGCGCTTCTGTTCGGAAGCCGCCTCCCGCTCTTCCCGCTGGGCCTTCAGCTCCAGAAAGGCCGAGTAATTGGCCTCATAGCGGTACAGCCTGCCCTGGTCCAGCTCCAGCATGACATTCGCAACACGGTCCAGGAAGTACCGGTCGTGCGTAATCATCAGCAGCGCGCCGCGGCGCTTCTGGAGGTACTGCTCCAGCCAGGCGACCGAGTCGTTGTCGATATGGTTGGTCGGCTCGTCCAGAATGAGCAGCTCGCACGGCTGGATCAAGGCGGACGCCAGCGCGACACGCTTCCGCTGGCCGCCGGACAGCGTCCCCATCAGGGCATCGAAGCTTGAAATGCCCAGCTTGGACAGGATGGTCTTGGCTTCGCTCTCAAGCTGCCACGCCTGAAGGGCGTCCATTTCCTGATTCAGCTTAAGAAGCTTCTGCTGCAGCGATTCGTCCGAAGGATTCAGTTCAACCCGTTCCATCGTCTCCGTATAGTCACGGACGATCTTCATCTGCGGGTCCTGGCCCTGGAACACCTGCTGAAGCACCGTCATGTCCGGGTCAAAATCGGGATTTTGTGCCAGATAGCGAACCCGAACGCTGTTGCCGATGGAAATCTGGCCCTCGTCCGGAGGCTCAAGTCCGGCGATGACCCGCAAAAAGGTGGATTTGCCGGTGCCGTTGACGCCGATGATCCCGATTTTATCCTGATCCGCCATCCCAAAGGACGCGTCCTCAAACAATACCTTCTCTCCGTAGCTTTTGTAGATATGTTCAACTGTCATTATGTTCATAGTTATTTCCCCTACTCATCCAGCGATTTTCTGCTTCCTTTATATTAACACAAAAACCGCCCAAAGGCTGGGCGGCATGTATGCTGTGCTTCTGTCAGATGTTGAGAGCGGGTTGTCCATGGCGAACTGCGCTTCCCCAAGACGCGGGGTAAAAGGGGAGTGGGGCTGCCTTAAACGTGTAGTGTGCTTTGCGCTACGGATGGATCATGGGAAAAGCAGCAGCGCGGCCGCGAGGGCTGCTCCCCCTCCGATGAAGGAGGAGACGATATTGACGGCGTCGTTGTTCATGAACCGCCATCCGCCCATACGGCGGGTCGGGCTTCCGCAGTGCGTCATGACCTCGACCTCTTTGCCGCACACCGTGCACTGGTACATGATCTGCACGGATGCGCCGAAGATGGAATCGGCGAAAGCCCCGGCCAATCCGCCGACTATGCCCAGCACCAAGTCCAATGCCAGTGAATCAGAGCCCGTCCCCGACAGCTGTTCAAACAGCCAGGCGAAGAGGCCGATCAGCGCTCCTCCTCCTGCGGCGGCGGTGCTGCCGAGCAGCGACACCCCTCCCGACGTACCGGGAGGAAGCACGCGCCCGTTCAGGACCGAACGGGGCGGCTTGCGGCTGAGGCTGCCCAGCTCCGTAGCCCAGGTATCGGCCGTTACGGCCGCCATGACGCCGATGAAGGCGAACACCCAGCCCTCATGCGGCCAGAAGGCATTCAGCACGCACAGCAGCATGCCGGCGCCCCCGTTGGCCAGCACTTGTCCGGCGTCCCGGTTTCCCGTTTTGGCGTAGGATTTTTCCAGCTCGGCCTTCCGGCTGGCCTTCACTTTCGACAGCGCCGAGGAGCTGATAAAAAAGACGAGCAGGGTGCCGAACCACAGCAGATTCCCCGCTCCGAAATAAATCGTTCCCATAACGAAGGCGCAGATCGCTCCCGATATGGTGAGCGACCGCTTCCAGTACGCAGCCCCGGCAACAACGAGCGCGCACAGCGCCCCGATGATCCACATCATGGCAGTTTAGCCGATGCGGCAGCTTCCCAGCTGCTCCTCGCCCCAGCCTAGAGCGAACGTATCGCCTTCGTATGCCGGGCCGACGCCGGCCGGCGTACCGGTAAAAATCACGTCGCCTTCGCCCAGCCCGTAATGCGCGCCGATATAATCCACGATTTCCTGGATGGAGAAAATCATATCCCGCGCATTGCCGCGCTGCACTTCCTCATTATTTTTCAAGACGATAAAATCCTTCTCCGTCACGCTGCCGGTTCCCGGAAAAGGAATGAAGCCCGTGATAGGGGCGGAATTTTTAAACCCTTTGGCCGCTGTCCACGGGTGGCCTTTCTTCTTGATGACCGACTGCACGTCCCTCAGCGTAAAATCGATGCCAAGCGCCATTTGGTCCACCAGGTCATCCACCACGGCTCCAGGCTCATAATCACGCGCGATGCGGATGACGATTTCGCCTTCGTAATGAACCTCCCCCTGATCCTTGGGGAGGGCGAGAACGGCGTCTTCAAGCGGAACGACCGCATGGGACGGCTTCATAAAGATCATCGGCTCGGTCGGAACCTCGTTACCAAGCTCGGCGGCATGCAGTTTGTAATTTCGGCCAACACAGTAAACGTTACGAATCATCTCGATCATCCTTTGCTAAGATGGATTGGGTGTTGCGCCCGGACAGGGCGATAATGATTGCGAAGTTCGAGCATTGCCTTGATCGGCGGGATTTAGCCGGGAAAGGTTTTCCGCCAAACGTCCGGCCGGTTGGTACAGATCAATATTTCGGGCGACATTGCTGCGATCCTTTTCATGCCTCTGGATTCATCGATCGTCCAGGCCATAACCGTAATGCCTTCGGAAATCAGCAGCGACGCGAGGCCCGTATCGAGATTAGGGTGACCGATCGACAGGAACGAGCACTGCAGCGCTTTGAGGCGCGATGGCAGATCCTTGGGCCTGCCGTCGAGGATCAGCCCCGTCTTGAACGCCGGGTTGATCTCCTTGACCCGCTGCAGCGCACCGGTATCAAACGAAGTGATCACCACGTCCTGCTCCATATGATAGCGCGATACGCGTTCGAGCACCGCCTGCTCCAGTCCCGGGTACATATTGCCGGATGTTTTCAGCTCGATGTTCAAACGGACCCTGCCGCAGCTTAGGCGCAGCACTTCGTCCAGCGAGGGAATGCGTTCTCCTTGAAAAGCGCGCCCTTTCCAGCTCCCGGCGTCCAGCCGCTGCAGCTGCTGCCACGTATGGCCCTTGACCTTGCCGCTGCCGCTGGTCGTCCGGTCCAGGCTGAAATCGTGAATGACGACGGGGATGCCGTCGGCGGTCAGCTGCGTGTCGATTTCCATCCACTGGACGTAAGGCTCCGCCATCGCCATCCGAAAAGCCGCCATCGTGTTTTCCGGCGCCTTGCCGGAAAATCCCCGATGGGCCACACACAGGTTGTTCATTCCCTCTCCCTCGCTCTCCTCAGTTATGGTCAACGTGCCGAGCCGGCCGTTACGGTTCCGTCGCCGGATACCCGAACACCCCCGATGGACAGCTGCTGCATTTCCTGCAACAGCTTCTTCCCTTCTTCGGCGTTCATCGGAACCGGCTGTCCCAGCTCCGTCTTGTACGGGATCAGCTTCATGCCGCATCCGCCCTTCGGACCGCACGATGCCTCAAATACCGCGGTTTTCCACGTCGCCGGAACGGTCGATTTGGTGAAAATGAAGTTGCCTGTGCTGTAAGCAATCCATTTGCCCTTGTACTGCTCCAGCCCCTGCAGCACATGCGGATGCGCTCCGATAATCAGATCGGCTCCCGCATCAATAAAGGCGTGGGCCAGCGCCTTCTGGTTGGCATCCGGCGTGCTCTGCCGCTCGATGCCCCAGTGCGCCATGACGATGACCAGATCGGCGTTGTTGCGGGCCTCGGCAATGGATTTCAGCACCTCGGGAGCCTGCCCGTAAGCACTGGCCACACCGGGTTTATTGGTTCCCGCGGCCCAGCTTGATTCCGGGTACACGCGGCTGGCACCGACCAGCGCCACCTTCATGCCTTTGATAGAGAAGTATTCCGGCGCGTAGGCACGGGCTGCGTTTTTCCCTGCACCGACATACTTAATGCCGCTGACACCCAGGTGAGTGATCGTATCCAGCAGCCCTTCCTCCCCCTGGTCGAGGATGTGATTGTTGGCGAGCGTGACGGCGTCCATGCCTGCGGCTCGCAGCGCATCGAGCGCCTTAGGGGATGATTTAAATACAAACGTTTTGTTTTTGGCACCGACGCCGCGGGTAGTGACCGGTGTCTCCAGATTCCCCAGCGTCAGGTCGTCCTTCTTAAACAGATCCCCCAAATATGTAAAGGGGTATGAATAGCCCTTGCTTTCAAGCAGCGTTTCCACTTTGCCCGAAAAAATCATGTCGCCCACAAAATGAATGCGAATCGTTTGGCCGGATGGCGCATCCGACGTTCCCCCGGAAGCTGTTTTCTCCGGGATTTGATCCTGCTGCGGCTTGGCTTTGCCGGAATCGGGAGCCTTTCCCGTCTCCTGCTTTCCTTCTTGCGCGGCCTGCTCCTTCCCGCTTCCCGCAGGCTGGTCCTGCTGCACGCCGGCAGCCTCCTGATCCGGCGGAGTTCCCGCTTGATCCGGTGGAGGTGGGTCCGCAGCTTCCTCAGCCGCTTGTTCCGAAGAAGTCTCCTGGCCGGAATCTCCCGCCACTTCTCCGCTTCCCGGCACCGTTCCTTTCGGGTCAGCAGGCGGCTGCTCTGCGGTCTGCTGTGCAGGCTTGTGGGACTCCTGCGCAGAGCCGCCCGTATGCGCCTTTTGCGTCAACAAATAATATCCAATAAGTAATGCAATGACGGCTAGCAGGCAGAGATTTACGTAACCCCACTTCCGCCCCTGCCTTTTTCGCCTGGCTTTTTTTCCAGCCTGGTGTTTCTGTGATCTTGGCGGGTACATGATTCACCCCTCATAGCGATTTTTCTAAAATGATGCGGCCCTCCCCTGAAAGCCCACTCCATTATATCAGGTTCCCGGGAACAAATAGAACCCCCGGTCCGTGACACGGGGGTTCATCATCGTATATAGAGATGCAGTCGTATTCGAGAGTTTTACTCCGCCTGGCCCATTTCCCACTGCCCGATCACCGCGTCGGACAACGTCTGCATATAGAGCGGATCGCTGTTCAGAGAATCGATGCGCATCAGACGCAGATCCAGCTCCTTCGCTACCTGCTGGGCTTCGATGTCCAGATCGTACAGCACTTCGAGATGGTCGGACACGAAGCCGATCGGAGCGACCAGCACGTCCTCGACTTCCTCTTTGCTCAAGTTGCGGAGCGTGTCCAGAATGTCCGGTCCGAGCCATGGCTCGGCGGTACGGCCCGCGCTCTGCCAGGCAAACTGCCAAGAAGTGATATCGGCCTTCTCCGCCACCGCGCGGGATGTTTCCAGAAGCTGCTCCGGATACGGATCACCCAGCTCCAAAATTTTCTCAGGCAGGCTGTGCGCACTGAAGAGGACGCGCACTTTGCTGCGGTCCGCACCGGCTTCCTCGAACAAAGCCAGCTTTTCGTTCACACGGCGGGTAAAAGCCTCGATCAGCTGCGGATGCATATGGTAGCTCTGCACAAAGGTCATCTCAACCCCGACCTCGTCAGCTTTCGCTTTGGCCCGCTTCATATAGCTTCCGACGCTCATCGTCGAGTAGTGCGGCGCCAGTACGATCCCGACCGCTTTGCTGATGCCGTCTTTGGCCATCGCCTCCACGCCGTCCTCAATGAACGGGGAAGCATGCTTCAAGCCTTGATAGCAGACGAATTCCACGTCGGGATGGCGGCTGTCCCGGTTCAGGGTCTCCTGCAGGCTCGCCACCTGCCGGTTGGTGTTCTCCCGAAGCGGGAATACGCCGCCCACAATCGCCTCATACCGGTCGGCCAGCTCTTTGAGCTGCTCCGGCGAAGGGGCATGCCCTCTGCGGATATGCGTGTAATACGCCTCAATGCCTTCCATGCTCTCCGGTGTGCCATAGGACATCACCAGTACGCCTACTTTATTTTTCACGAAACGCTCACCTCTTCTTTATATATCGGTTCTTCCATGAAGAAACGGTCTCCTAGCGGAGAAGGGTTGCCGAATATTCATGAATATATTCCGTTAATTCCTTCAGCTTATCCAGCGAAGCTTCGGGGAACAGGCCGTGGCCCAGGTTGAAAATATACCCCGGCTCCTGAACGCCTTGATCGATAATCTCTTTGGCATACCGCTTGATGACGTCCATCGGCGCGGTCAGCACATAAGGGTCCAGGTTACCCTGAACGGCGAATTTTCCGCCGGTCCGTTTCCGTCCCTCGGCAATCGACACTCTCCAGTCGAGCCCGATCACGTTGGCCTGCAGCTCTTTCAGCGTCGGCAGCAGCTCGCCTGAGCTGACGCCAGGGAAATAGATTTTCGGTACATGTAAATCCGATAGTTCGGCAAAGATACGGGTAATGGTAGGTAGTACGAATTTCTCGAAATCCTGCGGCGCCAGCGCCCCCACCCAGCTGTCAAACAGCTGGAACGCCTTGCCGCCGTTCTTGATATGCGCACGCACATAGGTTATGACCATGTCGCCCAGTTTGTTCATCAGCTGATGCCAAACCTCGGGCTGGCTGTACATCATCGTCTTGGTGAGAATATAGCTTTTCGAAGGACGCCCTTCGATAAGATAGCTGGCAATCGTAAACGGAGCCCCAGCAAATGTAATCAGCGGAACGTCCAGCTCTTTGTCCAGGATTCGGATCGTCTCCATGATGTGGCTGAGATCCTTGTCTATGTCGATCGGACGCAGGCGCTCCACATCGGCCGCGGTCCGGATCGGATTGTCGATCACAGGCCCGACATTTTTCACGATATCAAAATCGACTCCCAGGGATGCGACCGGATTCATGATATCCGAATACAGAATGGCCGCGTCCACGCCAAGCTTGCGCACAGGCATCATCGTTATTTCGGCTGCGAGCTCGGGCTGACGGCAAATTTCCAGGAGCGAATATTTCTCTTTAATCTTGCGGTATTCCGGATCATAGCGACCCGCCTGTCTCATATACCAAACAGGAACATGGCTGACTTCCTGCTTGTAGCTGGCGCGGATCAACGTATCGTTATAGGTCACGAACAGGCCTCCATATCTATAAAATTCTCTGCTTTCTATTATGCCCTTTTTAAAAGTAAGTAACAACCGCCGCACCCTGACATCTGATGACAATCGTATGACATCTTTAACATAAGACATTCAGGAAATGTGCTATACTGGTAAAACTGTGTTTTTTCAGCCATTCATTTCAGTCAACTTAGAAAGGAAGTGAAAGCACATTGAAACCGTGGAAGGTCAACCTCATTGTGCTTTGGTTCGGCCAATTTCTGGTCAACTCCGGAATGACGATGATCACGCCGTTCCTGTCCCTGTATCTGGCTAAAGATCTGGGGGTGCAGGGCGAGCATGAAATCGGCCTCTGGGCGGGCTTTATTTTTGCGGCCAACTTCATGACCTCATTTATTTTTCAGCCATTATGGGGCAAACTGTCGGACCGGTACGGTCGGAAAATCATGCTGCTGCGTTCCGGCTTCGGGATGGCCATCGTCATCGTGCTGATGGGCTTTGCCCGGAATCCGTGGGAGCTGCTGCTGCTGCGCCTGCTGAACGGCACGATCTCCGGCTTCAACCCGGCATCCATCTCGCTTGTGTCGAGCACGACCCCGAAGGAACGGATGGGCTTTGCAATGGGGATCATGCAGTCGGGCTCGGTGGCCGGAACGATTCTCGGACCGCTGATCGGCGGCGGCTTGGCCGACCTGATCGGCTTCCGCCCGATCTTTTACATTATCGGCATGCTCATCTTCGCCGCTTCCCTGCTGGCGCTGTTCCTGGTCAAGGAAAACTTCAACCGGGAAAAGGCCGCCCATGCGCCGCAGGTGTCGGTGCTTGAAGGCTTCAAGGAGCTGGCCCGTATCCCGCAGCTTCCCGCGCTGTTCGCGGTCACGTTTCTGCTGCAGTTTGCGATGATGAGCCCCATGTCGCTCCTGCCGCTGTACGTGGAGAAGCTGCACCGCTCCTCGGTTGACATCGCCTTCTGGGCAGGCGTGGTCAGCGCCGTGACGGGATTGTCCAATATGATCACTTCCCCGATCCTTGGGCGCTTCAGCGACAAGGTCGGCGCCCACCGCATTCTGACCTACGCCCTGATCGGTGCAGGACTGTGCCTGATCCCGCAGGCGTTCGTGCAGAGTGTATGGCAGCTGATCGTCGTCCGCTTCCTGATGGGCATCTTTATGGGCGGCCTGCTGCCCAGCGTCAATGCCCTCATCCGCTCCTACACGCCGGGAGGCATGGAAAGCCGGGCATTTGGCTTCAACACAAGCACGCTCGCACTCGGCAATATGCTGGGCGCGCTCGTCGGCGGATTCCTGTCGGGATTTATAGGCATCGAAGGACTGTTCATCATTTCCGGCAGCCTGCTGCTGCTGAATATGGTCTGGGTGCGGCTGAAGCTGTACAAGCGCAGCAATACACCGCAGTACCGCTGAACAGCTGACGTTGGCGGGAAAAAGACGGCCGCAGAGTCACACAAGTGACCTGCGGCCGTTTTTTTTCTTGCCGTCTGACGCAAGGAACAAGCTCCTATCGAAAAACGTTCTGAAGGCCTAATCCGGAAAGTAACCTCCCATGACAAAGGCCTAACTCCCCCGCATGGATCCCGCCCCAACTTAAGACCATATATTAATATATGTAATATAAACTAACATGAAACAATATTTTCAGATCAATTTTCACCTCATTCTCAACCTAAGCCGAACTCCGATTATTTTATGAATTGTATCAAATCACCAACAAAAAGGGTTGTTATCTACCATTTTCTCCGATAATAAACGCTTACACGACGATCCCTTTAATTTGTCATATAACCTAACACAATATATGATCATCTTAGATTTCATTACATAACCATTACATGCACATGAGGAGCTGATCGATTAATGGAGAAAAGAAAATTCGGCAAGTGGTCCCTGATTCATGCATCTGCGCTGACGGCACTGTCCCTCTTCGCCGCACCGGCAGGCAGCGTATTCGCCGACGCGGCAGCGGTACCAAGCAGCGCGGTGACAGCGGCGGCAACCGCAACGACAAGTCCCGCTGTAACGACAACCGCACCTGCAACCACAACGACAACCGGCACAACCACCCCGGTTCGCAACACGGCCAACCCGCCGGTCACCGATGCCGACAAGGCCTCCAAGCTGCCTAACGTGCTGGTGATCGCCACAGGCGGCACCATCGCCGGGCAGTCCGTCGACCAGACCAGCTTCCAAAATTACAAGGCGGGCAGCATTCCTATCGCGCAAATGGTGAGCGAGCTCCCGGACAAGCAAAAAATCGCCGACGTCGAAACGCTCCAATTCGGCAACTCGGGCTCTTCCGCCTATTCGATGGCCGATCTGTACGACCTGTCCAAGGCCGTGGACGAAGCGCTCAAATCCTACGACGGCGTCGTCGTCACTTCCGGCACCGACACGATGGAGGAAATCGCCTACTTCCTGGATCTGACCGTGCAAAGCGACAAGCCGGTCGTCATTACGGGATCCATGCGGCCGTGGACGGTCGTCGGCTCCGACGCCAAAGCGAACCTCTATAACGCCATCAAGCTGTCGGCAAGCGGCCGGACCGCCTCGTTCGGCACCGTCCTCATGCTGAATGACACGATCAACCTCGCCCGCGGGGTCACGAAAACGAACGATTACCGCGTCGACACTTTCGAGACGCCGATGCTCGGGGCCGTTGGATATATCGATGAAACGACGATCCGCATCTACCGGGCTCCGGAGCGGGCCCTCCTTGGGCCGGGCAAAGGCAAGCCGGTCTTCGACATCGCCAAAATCAAAAAGTCCGATCTGGCGAAAACCGAAATCGCCTATTCCTATCAAGACGCGGGCGGCGAAGCCATCGAAGGGTTTACCGCTGCCGGAGCCAAAGGCATCGTTACCGCAGGCACCGGAGCCGGAGGCATTTCATCCGCGATGAGCAAGGCGCGCAGCAAGGCGGTCGAGCAGGGTGTGGTCTTCGTCACCACGACCCGGACCGGTTCCGGCAGCGTCTACGGCGGCGGAAAGGGCATCATTTCCGGGGACAACTTGAGTCCGCAGCAGGCCCGCATTCTGCTGATGCTCTGCCTGTCCTTCAGCAGCGACTTTGAAACGGTCAAGTCGTGGTTCACGACCTATGGGGTCACGGAAATCGAATAAGCTGTTATTAAGGAAATCATTGCACTCATCATATTCATTTCAATCGAAAAAAGCCCGATCCGCGCTGCATCCGGATCGGGCTTTCGTTTGCTGTTTTACTTGACCATGGCCACCGCCAGCCCGTCATAAGCCGGGAGAATGGTTCCGATCAACCGGTCGTCGGTCGCCATCGCTTCGTTGAAGCGGCGGATCGCCTGCACTGAAGGCCCGTTTTTGTCGGGGTTGAGGGTCCGTCCACGCAGAAAGGTATTGTCGCCCGCGATCAGTGCGCCCGGATTGGCCAGTTCGATCGCGTACTCCAGGTAATTCGGATAGTTCTCCTTATCCGCATCGATAAAGAAGAAGTCAAACCTCTGCCCCTCCGCCTTCAGCTGCGCCAGGCTGTCCAGCGCCGGGCCGACCCGGTATTCCACCTGGCCGCCGAACCCGGCTTCAGTCACATTGGCCCGCGCAACGTCCGCGAACTCCTGCTTCAGTTCGAGCGACGTAAGCGTTCCTTCCGGCGCAAGCCCCCGGGCGAGACAAATGCCGCTGTATCCGCCCAGCGCCCCGATCTCCAGGACACGGGCCGCTCCCGTCGCCTTGACCAGCAGCGTCAGCAGCCGTCCGTAGCCCGGCGCGATGGCGATTTCAGGCATACCCTTCTCGGCGGTCACCTGCTTGACCCGATTCAGGACCTCGTCATTTTCGATAAAATGGTCTGCATATTGTTCTGGATTCACTTTCCTACTTCCCCTTTTTCCTACCGAACCCGGCAATTTTTACGTAACGAACACAAATGTTTGTGATTGACTTTACATTATCCTATAATGTGAGGATGAACAAAGATCCGCATCCGAACGCCGCTGCAGGATCTACCATCATTGTATGAATTTTTACGGTGGTCTACAAGAATAATGGAGTTGAACACGCACCATGCCAGAGCTGCAGTTGATTGCAACCGCCCCGATGGGTCTCGAAGCCATCGTCGCGCGCGAGTTGAAGGAATTAGGTTATAACGACGTTCAAGTCGAGAACGGAAGGGTCAATTTCACCGGAGATTACAAAGATATTTGCCGCTGCAACCTGTGGCTCCGGACGTCCGACCGCATCCTCGTCAAAATGGGGGAATTCCCCGCCAAGACGTTTGACGAATTGTTTGAAGGGACCAAGGAGCTGCCCTGGCAGGACTGGATTCCGGCGAACGGGGAGTTCCCCGTGGAAGGTCGCTCCCACCACTCCCAGCTCAGCAGCGTGCCCGCCTGTCAAGGCATCGTCAAGAAAGCGATCGTTGAAAAGCTGAAGCAAAGCTATCATACCGAGTGGTTCCAGGAGAACGGTCCGCGTTATGTCATCGAAGTCAATTTGCTCAAGGACGTGGCGCTGCTGACGCTGGATACGACCGGGCCGGCCCTGCACAAGCGGGGATACCGCAAGCTGGTGACCGAAGCCCCGCTGAAGGAGACAATGGCTGCCGCTTTGCTGCAGATAAGCCGCTGGAATCCGTCGCGGCCGCTGTATGATCCCTGCTGCGGCTCCGGCACGATCCTGATCGAAGCGGCTCTCCTCGGCTGGAACATTGCCCCGGGTCTTCGCCGTTCCTTTCCTTCGGAGCACTGGCCTGCCATTCCCGAGGAGCTGTGGAGCGAGGCGCGCGAGGAAGCGTTCGATGCGGTGCAGGACGATCAGCCGCTCCAGCTGACCGGCAGCGATATCGATCCGAAGGCGATCGAAGTCGCCAAAGCAGCCGCCAAGAGCGCAGGCCTCGCTGGCGAGATCGATTTTCAGGTGCTCCCTGCCTCCAAAGCCCATCCGCAAGGGGAATACGGCTGCCTAATTACCAATCCGCCGTACGGGGAGCGGCTCAGCGAGAAGACCGAAGTCGAGAAGCTTGTCCGCACGCTGGGGCATACGGCCAATCAGCTGCCGACGTGGTCCTTCTTTGCCTTAAGCCCGACCAAACAGTTCGAGCATTACTTCGGCCGGAAGGCCGACAAGCGGCGGAAGCTGTTCAACGGCCGCATCGAATGCCAATATTATCAATTCCTGGGGCCTCTTCCGCCCCGCCGTTCGTAACAAACGCTGCCGCTTTGTCAGGAGCTGTCCACTTGGACAGCTCCTATATGGTTTTGGGGTATATCTTATCATCATGACCTATTTACAACGCTATAGCAGGAGGTTGTCCAATTTGAACTACTCACACAGCATGTCCAGTCACGCTTCAAATGGCGGCTTCGGGCGGTTCATCCGCTCCCGTTACTTCACATACAGCCTATTTTTGCTGTTCATGATATATAAGCTGCTTCTTTTCCATTTTAAACTTCATATCAGCAAAATCGATTTCAACCCGCTGGACTTTTTTATCGGCCTGGGATCCCTGATCCTCGTATCGTTCTGGATCTTATGGCTTCCCCGGCGCGGACAGCGGATCGCGCTTATCGTCGTTAACCTATTGCTTACGGCGCTGATGTACACGGACTTGGTGTACTACCGATATTTTCAGGATCTGGTCACCGTGACGGTGATGATGCAGGCAAGTCAGGTGGATTCCCTCGGGGACAGCATCATGACACTGCTTCATTGGAGCGATCTATGGTTTGCCGCGGATTGGCTGCTGCTGGCCGTCTTCGCGATATGGAAGCCGTCAGGATGGCGAAGTCCGGTACGGGAGGCATTGAATTTTACGGTCGGCAAATCACCATCCCGGAAGGCCGGATTCGCTCGCCGCTTCTCATCCGGGATCGCCGCCCTGGTGATCGGCTGCATCGTAACGTTTGCGCCGCTCAAGTTCTACATCGATTACTACGCTGTCGGCCTTTTTACCGGAAATTGGTGGAACCTTTCGCTTTATAACGTAACCGGGCTGCTCGGTTTTCATGTATACGACGCATACCGCTTCGGTAAAGAGCATTTGGGTCCAAAGCCCGTGCTCGCTTCAGGCGAAGTCGACAAGGTGCAGGAATGGTATGATCAGAAAGATACAATGCGTTCGGAGAGTGACGCCATGTTCGGCAAGTACAAGGGAAGCAACGTCATGGTCATCCAGACCGAGGCATTTATGAATTTCATGATCGGCAAGCAGATCGGCGGACAGAAAATCACGCCGAACTTCAACCGGCTGATGAAGGAAAGCATGTACTTCAGCCATTATTATCATCAAACCGGTCAGGGCAGAACCTCCGATGCGGATTTTTCGTCCCAGACTTCCTTGCATCCGGTTCCGTACGGCTCGGTATTCATCCGCTACGCTGACCATCAGTTCAACTCCCTCCCTGCGATCCTGAAGGAGCACGGCTACACGCCAAATGCGTTCCATGCTTATGACGGCAGCTTCTGGAACCGGAATGCGATGTACGAAACCCTGGGCTACGACCGGTTTTTCAGCAAAAAGGATTACGATATCGACGAGCCTCTCGGCTGGTCGCTTGGGGACAAATCCTTTTTCAAACAGTCTATGGATCAAATTGAGCAGCTTCCGCAGCCGTTCTACTCGTTTCTGATTACGCTCTCCTCCCACCATCCGTTCTCGCTGCCGGACGACGTGCAGGAGCTGAATGTCGGCGAGTTCGACGGAACCGTCTTCGGGGATTACCTGCAGGCGATCCACTACGTGGACGCAGCGCTCGGTCAGTTGGTGGAACGGCTGAAGCAGGACGGCCTTTGGGATCATACCATCCTGTATATCTACGGGGATCATGACAATTCGGTGAAGGACAAAGCCGTCTATGAGAAGTTTCTGGGCAAAAGCCTGACCGATTTGGACATGGAGCAGATCATGAACGAGGTGCCGCTCCTCGTGCATCTGCCGGACGGGGAAGGCGCAGGGGTGTATGACAAACCTGCCGGACAGCTGGACATGGCGCCATCACTCCTGCACCTGCTGGGCATTTCCGCCAAGTCCCAGTACATGATGGGAAATGACCTGTTTGACGGCCAAGACCGGTTCGTGGTCCTGCGCAGCGGAGCTTATACAGACGGCAAACGCTTCTACATTCCCTCCCAAAGCGGTATGTTCGAGGATGGCAGCTGCTATAGTCTGGAGACCGGCAAAACGGTTGATGTCAGCACTTGCCGTGCCGGCTACGACCGGGCGAAAAAGGAGCTGTACACCTCCGATGAAACCTTGCAGTATGACCTGATCCCTAAGCTCAATCAAAATGAAAAACCCGGAACTCCTTAAGGAGTCCGGGTTTTTGCTGCTTATATCGAAGAGAATGCTAGAACAGAAGCTTGTCCGGATCGCTGCCGACGCGGCGGTTCTGATTGAGGCTGTCGATCTTCTTGATTTCGTCGGACGACAGCTCGAAATCAAAGATGTCTGCATTTTCGCGTATCCGGGATGGAGTAACCGACTTCGGAATCGTGACGATCTTGTTCTGGAGGTTCCAGCGAAGGATAACCTGGGCCGGCGTTTTGCCGTATTTCTGGGCGATGCCCGCCAGCGTCGAATCATCGGTAAGCTTGCCCTGCATCAGCGGGCTCCACGCTTCGAGCTGGATTCCCTGTGCGCCGCAGAAATCCTGCAGATCCTGCTGGATCAGCCGCGGGTGCAGTTCCACCTGGTTCACGGCAGGAACCGTCCTGCTGTCCTGCAGTAAATCCTTTAGATGGTGAACGTGGAAGTTGCTGACGCCGATGGCCCGGATTTGTCCTTCCTCATGCAGGCGCTCCATCGCCTTCCACGTATCTTTGAATTTGTCTTTGCCAGGCCAATGAATCAGGTATAAATCGATGACCTCGAGGCCAAGCCGCTTCTGGCTGCCTTCGAAGGCCCGGAGTGTGGAATCATAACCCTGGTCGTCGTTCCACACTTTGGTCGTGACGAAAAGCTCGCCTCTCGGAATACCGCTCTCGGCAATCGCGCGGCCTACTTCTTCCTCGTTGCCATAAACTTTTGCGGTGTCGATGCTACGGTAGCCGATTTCCAGCGCCAGCTTTACCGCCTTATACACATCGTCCCCTTGGGCCTTGAAGGTGCCCAGTCCAAGCCATGGCATCGTAACTCCGTTATTCAGGATGGTGCAATCGGTAATGTGCTTCATACTCTCACAACCTTCCTTATGAAATAATGAGGAGACTAAAGAAGACAATCCACATTATAGCATAATCAGGGACGGGCCCCAAAAAAGCCCTTTCAATATAGTCAGCACTCCCGCTGTATGGATTTGACCCGAATCCCGAATGATGACATGCAAAAAAACCCGCAAAGCGCAGTGCGCTTCACGGGCTCAGACAGGAACCTACGCATTCGATTTCCCTTGTTCGGACTTCAGTGACGCCAAACGGCTCTTCTCCTCGGCCAGCATTTCTTCAGACAATTCGACGGCTTGACGGTTCTCCGCCAGGCCAGCTTGACGTACGGCTTGTTCCGTATGAGCCAGACGGTTGTGCGCCTGCTCGATGATTTGCCCGGTCGGATGGGACAGAGCCGAGGAAACTGCGTTGTGGAGCTTCTCCACCGCGTTTTGAGCCTGGGATACCGAATTTTGTGATTGCAGACTGGAATCGTAACGTGTTGTCATAAACAGTTGCTCTCCCTTCACTACAAAGTTCCTACCCGTCCTTAGAATGGTATGGAAGGAGCGGAACTATGCAGCAATCCGGGAATCCACCATTTTCCACCAGATCCCTGCACGCAGGTTCGAAATAGAGCGCCTTAGTGATCGCCGTGATTGCCTTGGGATGGATTGGTGATCACAAAGCCTTCCTGCGGAAAATACAAATAGTCGATTTTGACGCCGTCGAGAAGCGGTTCATTCTTGTCCAGAAGCACATCGATTTCCTTATCGGTGCTGACGATTTCATCCGAATCCTTGGGCTTGTCCATATCCAGGCCGTAGTGCGCATGGTCGCCGTGGGCGTGGGTCACGAGCACGCGAAGCTTCAGATCGCGGTTTTCTTCCTTCTCGAGTTCCTTTTTAAGCACCTTGGCCGCATTGCGGGTAATTTTGCATTTCATCGGCTACATCTCCTATAGGTAAGGTCAGTTTTAGATACTGTATAGATTGAACTCAAGTTCCGAATTGAACCCCTGTTGTATCAGCTTATCCAAGCTCTTCAACATAAATTTCTTGAGTTCATTCTATCTGTAACTATTGATTGTACTGTATCGGATATAGGATGGCAAGAAGCCTCAGCGCACCGGACCCTTGGGCGGATGAATCGTACTGTTGTCCAGCAGACCGGGGTATTTTTTATCCATCCGGGAGACAAACCATCCCGTCATCAGCATCGTGACTCCTATATCGTCAATCGGGATAAACGGCATAACATCGGGCAGCACCCAATACAGCACCACAGGAACGAGAAACAGCAGCTTGTCCGTAATGGCCACTTGAGGTGACATCAGGTAGCGCCAAATCCGGGAGAACATGTGGGACCAGCGCCGAAGCGACAGCAGTCTTCTCCATTTCATGCCTTTCCCTCCTCTTCTTGTATACGTGTAGTACGGATCCATCCGGACCCGGACGAGCTCTTACGCGAAAAAAGGAAACGATCGCCGGTCTCTACTTAAACCTAACTCAGCGTCCGCTCCCTTAATCATATCATACGTAATCTTGCAGAAAATGTTTCAATATTTTTTTCACAATGACATGAGTTCAGCAAGAATCAAACCGACGTCCAGGCTGATTTGATCGTAATCCTCAAGTGGAAGCGGGTTTTTGCCCAACCCGACCTCGACAGTAAAGCCGGGACGGCGGAAATGCTGGATAAACCAGTCTTTATAGCCAGCGTCGCTGCCTTCCAGCTTTACGGGACGATAGCCGCTGATCTGGCCCAGGCGGCGGGACCACTCCCGGCTCTCCTTGGGCTCATAGTTGCGGTAATTCCAGTAAATCTCCTGCCCCTGGCTGTGCAGAGATACGGCCGCATCGGGCGACGTTTCCAGCGTAAAGGCCGCCAGCGCGGCCGCTTCCGGCTCCGTCAGCGGAGCGGTACCCGGGTAATCCCGGGGAGAGGGAGACCGTTTGCCCCGCCTTTGCACCTCTTCCTCCCAATGGGCCGGGAACTGATCGCCCAGGTCCACGCCGTGAATATTGGCCTTCCAATGCCGGAAGTCGCGGCGGCAGCCGTTCCACTCCGTCAGCTGCCTGTAATAGGGATGGCCGGGATGTATCCCTTCCTGAACCAGCTCCACGCCATCCGGATTGACCATCGGAACGACCCAGAGCGTGCACTGCTGGTACCACTGCACGGGATCATAGCCGTTCCAGCGCTGCCCGCAATGCAGACTGCTGACGTATTCCTCGATGAAACGCATGACAGACGGCGTCGTAATCCATTCGTTTGCATGGATGGAAGCGTTCACATGTATATGTTTGCCGCCTTCCCCGATTTTTACATACGGAAGCGGTTTTCCGAGTACGCTCTCTCCAATCGATCCGGTTTCGATCTTAGGATAGAACGCCGCCAACTGCCGGATATCATCCTTCATCTGGCGGTAACCATATTCCCCCAGAAGCTGAATAATACCAGCCCGTTCGGACGGAGGAAGCACCAGGACGCGCCCTTCGGGAAGAACATGCGGCGAAATGCCGGGATTCATCTCCATGATCGCCTCTTCCCGGGTTTGAAAGGCCGCAGCGATGCGGTCCAGCGTATCGCCGGCCTGAACCTCATACCTTCTACGCGGAGAAGAGGGAAGGTACAGAATCTGCCCCGGAATTAAATAGGGCTGGTCGGAAGCCCAAGGGTTGGCATTGATAATATGACTCGCCGATAACCCTTTGCTTGCGGCGATGCGTCTCAGGGTGTCGCCTTTCTTCACGGTATACTGCTGCATGGCATCGTTCCTTTCCGCGGGACTAGACCGCAGTCATCATCACCATTCGTAACATTGTATGCCCCAGTGAGCTTGGCCCATGCGGTAAAAACGGTCCCTTACGCCCTGCTTCCTTTTTGAAAAAATAAAAAAGCGTCTATATAAGTTGAAAAATTGAAATCGATGATAAGGGCATGTACGTAAAATGTTCCTGCGATCACTCTTGTTTTCGGATTTCTTGATTTTATTAAACCTGCAATAAGGTAGAAATCCGAAAGCCAAATGCGACCGCTTCGCTTCTTCGGAATCATTTTACTCCCATGCTGGCATCGTATTCTTTAGTCCAACTAAAATAATTATCCAACCTCAAAAGAAGCCAGACTCCATTTAAACGGAGTTGTCACACGATAGGAATGCCGCGACTTCCTGAAATCCAAAAAATCCGTAAGTCACCCTGAAGGCGGCTTACGGATTTGAGACCATCCAAAATCCTTATTCATCAAATTTGGAGACCTGCCATACGACCGGCGTCCGCCGGATTTGCTCCCCCAGCCACAGCTTTGCGATCCGTTTAAACATTTCGGGGTCGCCGCTGCAAAAAAACTGATGGACCGGGCTCTCCTCCCGGCTGGCGAGCTGCCCTTGATTATACAGAATGGTGCTGATTTCACGGGCCGTCTCGTTCGCCGAGCTGATCAGCTTGACGCTGCTGCCGATCACTTCCTGGATCGTATCCTTCAAAAAGGGATAATGCGTGCATCCCAAAATCAGACAATCGATGTCGGATTGGCTGATTCCCGCGAGCGACCTTTCCACGATCGCCGTCGTTTCTTCCGAGCGGAACAAGCCCTGCTCCACGAGCGGAACCAGATCCGGACAAGCCTGGCTGACCACCTCGACATAAGGCGACAGCTGCTGCAGCGCGGTGGTATAGGCCCCGCTGCGAATCGTACCGACGGTCCCGATGACACCCACCTGACCGGTTTTGGTCGCGCTGATGGCGGCTCTGGCTCCAGGGTGGATCACCCCGATGACCGGAATCGGCACTTTCCCGGAAATATAGTCCAGCGCCGCAGCTGTCGCCGTATTGCAAGCGATCACGATCGTCTTGGGACTGAATTGGATCAGAAAATCGACGATCTGCTCCGTAAATTTTCTCACTTCATCGGACGAACGGGGTCCGTAAGGGGTGCGGGCGGTGTCTCCAAAATATATGATTTTTTCCCGTGGGAGCTGTCTCATGACCTCTTTGGCCACGGTGAGCCCGCCCACACCCGAGTCTAAAATTGCGATTGCCTGCTGCACGAACACACCGCTTCCTTCTCGTTTTCTTCTCTCTGTAGCTACCATATGAAAACCGTCAACAAAACGTACCTCATATCTTAACCCATTTCGTTTTTTCGGACAACCGCGGCTTCGCACCCGAAAATATGGAAAAACAGGCCCTGCTCCCGGGTGACACCAGGAGTGGGCCTGCGCTTTACGATCCTGAATCCATGCCTGCTTCCAAATTAGTCCCGCTTCGCTTCGGCGTCGGTCAAATCGAAATCTTCGAACTCATCGGGCTCGCCAGCTGTTTCTTCCCAGAAAGAGGAGATCTGGGCCAATTCACCGGCTTCCTCCCCGTCGGCCTTGGACTTGCGCCAGGACTGGATATCGGCGATGACGTTGCCTGCGGTATCTTTCACCTTGCCGGCCCATTCCTGGGTTTTGCCGCCAACTGTGCGTGCGCCCTCCGCAATATCCTGACGCAGTTCTTTCCCGGATTTCGGCGCAAGCAGCAGCGCGGTTACCGACCCTACAATACTTCCGACCAATGCGCCCCACAGCAGGCTTTTATTCTTTTCCTTCATATCTCATCTCTCCTTTTCGCTTGATGGCACTGTTCCCGGCGGGTAAGCCTCCTGCTTCCAGGAGTGCCATACCGACAACCCCACATCCAGCCACCGGAACGCTTCCGCGAGCCGAAGCTCGTTGTCGCGGTGGGCTTTCTCCAGGCGCTCCATGGCGGAATCGGTGACGAGCTTCGAAATCGAATCCACCCGCTCCAGCGTGCCGGTTAACGTTTCGCCAGCCAGCCGCAGCGATGAACTGAACGGTTCGATGTCTTCCACCCGCTCATGCAGAAGCGACAGTGTTGAAGATGCCTGTGTCAGCAGCTCCCTGGATTCTGCAGCCAGCTGTGTCATGTCGGCTCCCGCCTTCCCCAGAACGGATTCCGCCCGCAGCAGTACTCTCCTCAGCGTATGTAGAAGGATCATTGCCACAACAGCGAACATGATAAATCCGCAAGCGATGAGTATATAGCCCCATTCCGCCATGATGTTTCACTCCCTTCGCCCAGCCGGGCTAATGCCTAGTTGATGGTGTATTATAAGCAGGGCGGGGTTGTCTTGACACACAATGGGCGCTATTTTTAAAAAAAATCTGCAGAAACACAAAAAGACCCGTCCATTCCCATGGACGGGCCAATAACAACCTATGCCGCTGCGGCGGAGAACCGGATTACGCACCCAGCTCCTGCTTCAAATAATCACGCACCTGCACGGAAAACTGTTCGAGAATGTCCGGCAAGACCGGGGTCAGCTTGTGCAGGCTTCTCCGGTCCCATGCGTAATATTCCTGCACCAACGGTTTGCGGAGACTGACGAGCTCCGCCAGCACGGCAAACACTTCATCGTCAAACACGCGCTCCTCATGCGTAATTTCTACGATATCCTCGTAGCTGCTTGCGTCGCGCATAATAAATCCGTCAATTAAATAGCTGCCGACATCGGTGACGACCTCGATGGCCAAATGCAGCGCCCGTTCCTGAACGAAACCGGACACAATCCCGCCATCCCAATTCCCGGCTGCCTGCTTCAATGCTTCCACGATGTCCGGAATCGCTTCCAAACGCCGCTGAATTTGTTCCTGGTTCACGTAATACACGGCCTTACCTCCATGATGTGGAAATTTATTTGTCCCGTTTTCCGCGGCGCTTCAGCCAGAATAACATGACAAACAAGGCCGCAATAAATACGATGAGCAGGAATAAGGTCTCCATTGGATATTCTAAATCGCTCATGTCCCATTCTTCCTATTCTTTAGAATTCGTAGTCCACACTCACGGATACGTCTTTCACTTCGTTGATGTGGCGGATCACGATCTGATGCTCAGGATGAACCTGGTAAGCCTGCAAATCTTCCAGCGATGCAAGCTCCGTCACCAGCGCGATATCAAAAGAACGTTCCGAATGGATGACGTCGAGTCCAACCTCAATCGATACCAGCTGCGGGATCTTCCCCTCCATATTGCGGAGGACCGCGGCGGTGCGTTCAATACTTTCCGGTGATCTGTCCTTTAATTTAAAGAAGACGATATGTTTAATCATGGTATCATGCTCCTTGTCCCATTCGAAAAGTGTACTGAGAAAAATATACCATATCCTCCCCCTCAGGGAAAGGAAACATGAAGAACCGTCACAGATCGGGACCGTTACCTTTGTCTTTATTTCGCAAAACGGCGATGAGCTGGCGGATTTTATCCGGCAGGGGAAGGCCAAGCCGTCCGTAATTTTCGGTAATCGATATGAGTTCGTTGGACATGTAAAAATAGATCGCCCCCGTCTTGATGACGTCGCTTCCGCTGCCGATCAGCACGTCCATCTGGTGCGCAAGGACGATGACGAGCAGCATCAGCGCTTTCCGGGTAAGACCCCAGAATCCGACCTGGCTGTCCAAGCCGGATCCTTCCTTGATGGAGGCCAGAACCCCTGTTGCATAGTCGATGAGTATGGTGATCAGAAACACCGTAAGCAGCTGATCCCACCCTCCCAATGCAACGGTAAGAATTCCGCCAGCGGCCGCACTGATGCCGTTAACAGCCAGTTGATTCATCTCACAGCCCCTCCTTTCCTACCATCTCTTATATGAGTATGAAAGGAGAGCGGAATCTGCGCAGCCGGATATCTTCCATCACTGGCCTATTTCATAGATTTGCAGGGCGACTGCTCTTACCGTTTGTCGTTCCAGAAGTTGACGGGCGGCGTGCTGTTGGTCAGCGGCTTAAATGTGTAGCCTTCGGCTTTCAGCGCTTTGATCAGCTTGTCCAGAATCGACGTGGTCGCCGTCTGGTCATGGAAGAGCACGATCGGGGTAACCCCTCTCTTCTTCATGGCCTTCACATCTCTCAGCACGTTGTTATAAATCGTCTGCGGATTGCTCTTGTAGCGCCAGTCGTCCGAATCGATGTTCCAATCCCACAGATGGTAGCCATACGAAGCCGTCAAATCCCGGTAGCTCTGAGTAAAATACGGCTTGCTTCCATAAGGCGGACGGATCATTTTTGTGTAAACGCCGGCAGCGGAGTGCAGCTTGTCGTTATCCGTGTTCATCTCACCCAGCGCGGACGAAGGTGAAGCGTAGAACGTATTTTTCTGGTGGCTCATGCCGTGCAGGCCGGCCCCATGCCCTTCCTTCACGATCCTGCGGACCGCGGACGGATGCGAAGCGATGTTATTTCCCAGCATAAAGAAGGTCGCCTTCACCTGATTGCGGTCCAGCACGTCGAGCAGGCGGGTCGTACCTGCATTCGGACCATCGTCGAACGTAATGTAGATCACTTTGCTGCCCTGCTGCGCCGTCGTGCCGTTCCCCGTGGAAGGCTTCTGGACAGCCGTCTTCTTATGTTCTTTGATATACGTGCTGTATTTCAGCGCCAGCTGATGGTCCGTCAAGGAGGCGGAGCTGTTCACCGCACGATACAGCGACTGGGCGGCGTTGTATGAAATTTGGTAGCCGAACTTGTCGGTCAGCTTCCGCAGGGAGACGAGCGTTCTTCCGTTTTTCAGAATGGCGTCCTTCCCGGGAACCGTCAAGACAAGTGCCTGCTTTCCGCGCGAAATGGTCAGCTTGCCTGCGGCGTACTTCGCCGACGCATTCATTGGGGAAACCGTAGAGGCGACGGGTACAAACAATGTACCGTTATGTATAAGCGGCTGGGGCTGGTCGTAAGTGATCAGTTTGTCATTAACAGCGACAAAGACGGAAGCCTTGACGGAGGACGCCGTGCTGCCCGCGGCTGTAGCCAGCCCTCCTTCTGCCGAAAGGACAGTGCCAAAAACAAGCAGGAATGATAAGAGCCATTTCGAGTAGTGCAACTTCTTTTTCAACATAATCTACCAACCTTTTTCTCTCGGATTTGGCTAAGATGTCGTAGAAACGCGAATCTAGTAATCTAGCACCCTTGCATTGTACCCTTCCCGGCTGGCGAGTTCAATTTCAATTCGGTAACAGTTTGATGACTGAATTGGAAGCATTTTGGGGTTGAAGTGAAAAAATAGTTCCTATTATTCACTTGACAACGGGATACCGTAAATTCCCGGGTCATTCGGCTGAAAACCGGGACCTTACAGAAACAGGCGATAGCACTATTGAAAACGTAGTCGAAACTATTGTAGAATTTTAAGAAAAATCATCGGAGGAAATATGCCTAAACAACAAGAACCGCATTCCATTCAGGCGTGGTCTCTGATCAATCGCAAATACTTAGGAAAAGGAATCCGCGTCAAACGCTTCCGCAAGCCATCCCGCTGCCAGATCCGCAACCGCGTGCTGCTGGCCGTCCTGATGGCCAACGATATCAAGCTGTCTCAGCTGGCTGAAGACATTTCGGTTTCTTCCCGGAGCGTGAGCGCCTGGGTATATGAAGGACGGATCCCGGGAAAAAAGAATTTGGACAAGGTATGCCAATACCTGGGCTATCCGCATCACATTCTGTTTAATCATACCGTCACATCCACAAGCCCGATCATCTGTCAGCCATCCTCTTCGCGCTTCATGCGCCGGACGCTGACACGCTCGCCTGTCAGCAACAAAATACTAACGGGACTGTGCATGGTTCACGACCTGTCCGTCAGCGACGTCAGCGAATGGATGGACATCCATCCCGGAACGTTCCGGAAATGGCTGCACCAAGGGACGCTGCCGTCAGCCAGCTTCCAGGAACGGGCGGAACAATTTTTCCGCATCCCGAAATTCATTTTGTTTGCCGACTGCATATTGCAGGACGAGGAATCATGACACTTTCGGCTTATTCACCGCATTGATCATACAAGATACGCCCTGCTGTTACGGAGACATTCCGGACGGCAGGGCTTTTTTCATGCTTCGGGAGGCCCAGGCTTCGCTCCTCTCAAACCTTTTTCTATATACTTACGAAAAATAACTGAAAACCTGTTGACATGTGTTCCAAGTGAGGTATAATAAGGTCAAAGAAAGTCAAAGTCAGAACAAAAAAATCAAACTTATACCGTATGAACAACCTCCTAAGGAGTTTGACTTTCGGTGCGGCCGTCTTTGTCCTGACGGAAGTTCTGACTTTTATCCCTTTATTCCGGCGGCCTGCTCCCGTAAGGCGCGGGCAGCCGTTTTCCTGATTAGGACATCCAGATGAAGTATCCAAAGATTGATTATTCCATTAACTAACGAAAGGGGCATGCCTTCATGCGCTGTCAACATTGTAATCATAACCAGGCGACCGTAGGTCTGAGCCTCACTGTCAACCATAAATCCGAGAAATTGTTTCTTTGCGAAGATTGCTATGCCAAAGTAAACGGCGGCGTGCCGTTTGCGGCCGGCTTTGGTCCTTCCGGCAGCTATTCTTCTCCGCTGGAAGATTTGTTCCGCGGCTTCATGCAATCCGGCCAGCCGGTATCCGGCGCGGCGCAGCAGCCTCCGAGAGCAGCCGCTCAAGAGGGCGGACGGCGCGGCGGCGGTCTGCTGGATCAGCTCGGACGCAATCTGAACGACGAAGCACGCGGCGGCAAGATCGACAACGTCATCGGCCGCGACGAGGAGATCGACCGCGTCATCGAAATTTTGAACCGCCGGAACAAAAACAATCCGGTGCTGATCGGCGAACCGGGCGTCGGCAAGACGGCTATCGCCGAAGGGCTGGCGCTGCGTATTACGGAGGGCCGCGTGCCAGCGAAGCTGCGGAGCAAGGAAGTCTATTCGCTCGACGTCGCCTCCCTCGTAGCCGGAACCGGCATTCGCGGGCAATTCGAAGAAAAGGTCAAGCAGCTGATTGCCGAGCTGGAGCAGCGTAAAAATGTTCTGCTGTTCATCGACGAGATCCATCTGCTGGTCGGCGCGGGCTCCGCGGAGGGCTCCATGGACGCCGGCAACATCCTGAAGCCGGTGCTGGCACGGGGCGAGCTGCAGGTCATCGGCGCCACGACGCTTAAGGAATACCGTCAGATCGAGAAAGACGCCGCGCTGGAGCGCCGCTTCCAGCCGGTGACAGTCGACGAGCCGACCGCCGAGGAAACGATCGAAATTTTGAAAGGGCTGCGTCCGAAATACGAGCAGTTCCACGGCGTACGCTATCCGGACGAAACGCTTGAAGCGTGCGTGCGTCTGTCCAGCCGCTATATCCAGGACCGCTTCCTGCCCGATAAAGCGATCGACCTGCTCGACGAATCGGGCGCCAAACTGAATCTGCGGGCTCCGGTCGGCAGTGCGGACGAGATCCGCGCCCGTCTGGAACAGATCACAATCGAGAAAGACGCGGCCGCCCGCGATGAAAACTACGAGCTCGCCGCCAAGCTGCGCGACGAGGAAGCCGACCTGCAGCAGCGTCTGAACGGGAATGCCGCTGCCGGAGAGGTCCTCGAAGTAACTGTCGAGGATATCCAGAACATCATCGAGCGTAAAACCGGCATCCCGGTCGGCAAGCTGCAGGCGGATGAGCGCGGCAAGATGAAAAATCTGGCCGCCCGCCTCGCAAGCCGCGTCATCGGCCAGGGCGAAGCCGTCGACAAGGTCGCCAAAGCCGTTCGCCGCGGACGCGCCGGACTGCGCAGCGACTCCAAGCCGATTGCGTCCTTCCTGTTCGTCGGGCCGACCGGCGTCGGGAAGACCGAATTGTCCAAGGCGCTGGCCGAAGAACTGTTCGGCAGCACCGATTCGATGATTCGCCTCGACATGAGCGAATACATGGAGCGGCACTCCGTCTCCAAGCTGATCGGTTCGCCACCAGGATACGTCGGTCATGAAGAAGCCGGTCAGCTGACGGAACGCGTACGCCGCAACCCGTACAGCATTATCCTGCTCGACGAGATCGAGAAGGCGCATCCGGACGTGCAGCATATGTTCCTGCAGGTGCTGGACGACGGCCGTCTGACCGACAGCCAAGGGCGTACGGTAAGCTTCAAGGATACGGTGATCATTATGACTTCTAACGCCGGCACGGCCGCCGATAAGAAAATCATGGTTGGTTTCACCGCCAAATCCGAGCAGACCCGCTCGATTCTTGATTCGCTCGGCAGCTATTTCCGGCCTGAATTCCTGAACCGCTTCGACGGCATCGTACCGTTTGCCTCGCTGAAGGAAGAAGACCTTGTCACGATCGTCGACAATATGCTCAGCGAAGTATCGGTCAACCTGTCGGCACGCGGCATCTCCCTCGACGTGACCGGCGAAGCGAAACGCAAGCTGGCCGAACTGGGTTACGATCCGGCCTTCGGCGCCCGTCCGCTCCGCCGCGTTATTTCGCAGCATGTGGAAGACGGCATCACCGATTTGCTGCTGGACGACGAAGACGTCAAGGAGATTCGTGTCGAGCTGGAAGCAGACCAAGTTCGCGTCGTTCGCGCTTAACTCCCGTCGAATAGCAAACTATATCAGCCTTATTTTAGAAAGCTGTCCCTTAACCGCCACACGGTATGGGGCAGCTTTTTTATGTGTACAGACAATCAGCCGTCGCGCATCACGGCCAGTTCGCCCCTCTCCTTTCACTGTTCCAGATGCCCGCGATATAGCCCCTGCCCTCTTCTCCCCATCACTCTATGAGCATTCCGTACAGCCATACCTGCCGGCGGTGAAACATAAGGAAATGTTCAACGAAAAAGCTGTTCACCCCATCACATCCGGATTCCGCACATAAACGGAGGATGCAGGGCATACTAAGCCGACAACCGCATTCCACGAAAAAATAGGACATGAGAAATATATTTTCCGTTTCATAAATTTAACGTTGACGTTAACGTTAGTCAGGATTACAATGGGTAATGTTACCCGGGAATCTTTGAGGGAGGAAGGAAATGGATGAATATAAAATCGACGATGTCGCCCGAGAGTGCGGCTTGACGAAGCGAACGATCCGCTATTACGAAGAGATCGGCGTTTTTCCGACCCCTGAACGGAGCGAAGGAGGCACCCGCCTCTATACCCGCGAGGACATCGAGTACTTGAAGAAGATCGTCAATGCCAAAGAAATTCTAGGTTTCAGCCTGCAGGAGCTGGTTTCGTACTTATCCGTATCGGACGCTTACAAGCTGCACCACCAAACTTACCGCGACATGACCAGCCGGGCTCATCGGAGACAGCAATTGACTCATATGAGCGAGATGCTGGAAGAACAGCTTCAGATGCTGCGAACCAAAGTGGAAAAAATGCGCCTTATGCAGCAGGAGCTGGAACAGACGCAGACGCGGCTGGATGATTTCATCCGCAAATTCGACGAGGAAACCGATTCCCAGGAAAGCTGAAGCCGCTGCACGCGTCTATGCAAGTTCGTCGACAGACGTTTTTTTGTTGTGGAGATTCATGAAAACTTGAAAATACATGATTCATCAAAATGGAGGTAATGTTACTTATGAAAACCAATGCTTCGCAGCCACTTGAGCTGGAACAGCGC
The DNA here is from genome assembly GCA_004016085.1 of Claviceps quebecensis. NCBI lineage: Eukaryota > Fungi > Ascomycota > Sordariomycetes > Hypocreales > Clavicipitaceae > Claviceps > Claviceps quebecensis. The sequence goes on from QEQW01000003.1 coordinate 86,041, forward strand.
CAAGGAGGGCTGTTGTCCCAGCCGAAGGCGGTATGGGCGATCGCTTTTGCCTGTATCATCTCCTTTATGGGCCTCGGCCTGGTTGACCCGATTCTGCCGGCCATCGCCGAGCAGCTGCACGCATCCAAGAGCCAGGTTTCGCTCCTGTTCACGAGCTACAACCTGGTAACCGGCGTAGCGATGCTGATTACCGGCGTCATTTCCAGCCGGATCGGCATCAAGAAGACGCTGCTGACCGGGATGCTGCTCATCGTCATCTTCGCGGCGCTGGGCGGTCTCTCAAACTCCATCGGCGGCATCGTCGGTTTCCGCGGCGGCTGGGGACTCGGCAACGCCCTCTTCATCGCCACCGCGCTGTCAGCGATCGTCGGTCTGTCTACATCCGGCACGGCCAAAGCGATCATTTTGTATGAGGCCGCGCTCGGTCTCGGGATTTCTGTCGGACCGCTGCTGGGCGGCGAGTTGGGCTCCATCTCCTGGCGCGGACCGTTCTTCGGCGTGGCCGTGCTGATGGCCATCGGTTTTATTTTCGTTACGTTTATGCTCCCGAACGTGCCCAAGCCGAAAAAAGCCAGCACGCTGGCCGACCCGTTCAAGGCGCTGTCCTATCCCGCGCTGCTGATCCTTGGAATTACAGCGTTCCTGTATAACTTCGGCTTCTTCACCCTGATGGCGTACTCGCCGTACGTCATGGACCTGGATGAGCACGGCCTGGGTTATGTCTTCTTCGGCTGGGGCATTCTGCTTGCCTTTACGTCGGTATTCGTCGCTCCGAAGCTGCAGAAGCGCTTCAGCGTCGTGTCGTCCATTGCAGCGGTGCTTACGCTGTTTACGATCGTGCTGCTCATTATGGGCATCGGCACGTATAATCACTCGCCACAAACCGTTATTGTCTGCGTCATCGTGGCTGGGATTTTCCTGGGCATCAACAACACGCTGATCACCACGGCCGTCATGCAGGCCGCTCCGGTGGAGCGTTCTGTCGCTTCCGCGGCATACAGCTTCGTCCGCTTCCTCGGCGGTGCCGTCTCTCCATGGCTCGCCGGCAAGCTGTCCGAGTGGTACCATGCGGAGACGCCGTTCTACTTCGGTGCCGTCATGGTCTTCCTTGGCGTCGTCGCCCTGCTCGTATCCCGCCGCAAGCTTGCCCATGTTGACCGGGCAGAAGGCCATTAAGGAGGTTCACCTATGTACTCACGTATTCTCGTACCCGTCGACGGATCCAAGCATGCCCGGCATGCGCTGGATTCCGCCGTATCGCTTGTGCAGAGCCTGAATACCGCTCCCGAGCTCGTGGTCCTGCACGTCAACCCGACCGTTTCCATCAATGAACCGCCGGTGGGCGTAGATCTGGAGGAGCACATCCGCCAGGAAGGCGAAAAAATACTCGCCCCGGCCACCGAAGAAGCGAGCCGCTCGGGAGTCGCCTTCCGCACGGTCAGCAAAACCGGCGATCCGGCCAAGGTCATCTGCCAGACGGCCAAGGAAGAGTCGGCCGACCTGATCGTGATGGGCAGCCGGGGCATGGGCCTCGTGTCGGAAATGCTGATCGGCAGCGTCAGCCACAGCGTCGTCCAGCATGCGCACTGTCCGGTGATGATCGTCCGGTAACCCTCCCTTCAAAGTGGAGTTTTTGCTCCGATGTGGATTCAAATTGCGGGGACCCCGGGCCAAATAAATCTTTATTATATAAGTTGAACTATTGAAATCGATGATAGGGGCAAGTACGTAAAAAGTTCCTACGATCGCTCTTGTTTTCGTATTTCTTGATTGATGGATCCTACAAATAAGCCGCCTCCCCGTTCTTGATGGGGAGACGGCTTTTTTTGCTGTGCGAACAAACGGCGGCTCATCCAAACCGTCCGGAGATATACTCCTGGGTCATGGCATTGGCCGGATTGGTGAAAATAATTTCGGTATCGTTATGCTCCATCAGCGTGCCAAGGTAGAAATACGCCGTATAATCGGAAATCCGTGCGGCCTGCTGCATGTTGTGCGTCACGATAACGATGCTCAGCTCTTTCTTGAGCTCGACGATCAGTTCCTCGACCTTCGAGGTCGAAACCGGATCGAGGGCCGACGCCGGCTCATCGAGGAGCAGAATCCCCGGGTTGACCGACAAGGCGCGCGCAATGCACAGGCGCTGCTGCTGGCCGCCCGAGAGCGACAAGGCGGACTGCTTCAGGCGGTCCTTCACTTCGTCCCACAGCGCCGCTTTGCGCAGGCTGGACTCGACGATCTGGTCGAGCTCTTTTTTATTTTTCACGCCATGGTACTTCGGTCCAAAAGCGATATTTTCGTAAATGGATTTATAAAATGGATTCGGCTTCTGCCATACCATTCCGATTTTTTGCCGCAGCTGAATGACGTCGGTGGAAGGATCGTTGATGTCCTCCCCGCCGATCCAGATCTTCCCCTTGATCACGGCTTGGGAAATCTCGTCGTTCATTCGGTTCAGGGACCGAAGAAACGTCGATTTCCCGCAGCCCGACGGGCCGATGAGCGCGGTAACGCTCTTGTCCGGGAAGGTCAGGCTGATGTTCTTCACGGCTTCGTACGCCCCGTAAAATACGCTCAGGTTTTCAGTGCGGAATGTAGTCGATGATTGTTGCATGCTCATTTCTCCTATCCCATTCGTTTGGATGCCGTCATGATCTTGTAGAGCAGGTTGCCGAACCAGCGGGCAAACAGGTTGAAGACAAGCACGAGGATCACGAGCACCGCCGAAGCGCCGGCGGCAATTTCCGCCGCATCGGGCGCAATGCCCTCACTGTTGATTTTCCAGATATGCACGGCCAGCGTCTCCGCAGGACGGAACGGATTGATCGGCGACGTCGGGCTCAGCGGGTTCCAGTTGGTAAAATCAAGGCGCGGCGTGGACATCCCCGCGGTGAACAGGAGCGCCGCCGCTTCCCCGAAAACCCGTCCTGCAGCAAGAACCGTACCGGTGACGATACTCGGCAGGGCGACGGGAAACAGCACGGACGTGATGATTTTCCATTTCGATAAACCGAGCGCAAGTCCCGCTTCCTTCTGCTCCTTCGGTACGCTGCGGAACGCCTGCTCCGTAATGCGGACCATGAGCGGCAGATTAAAGATCGTCAGAACCAGCGCGCCTGAGAAGAGCGAAAAGCCAAAGCCAAACGTGTTGACGATCAGGAGCAGGCCGAACAAGCCGACGACGATAGACGGAAACGAGGACAGCACCTCCACGACGAGGCGGATCGCTCCGGTGATTTTGCCCGGCTTGGCGTACTCAGCCATATAGATGCCGGCACCCAGGCCCAGCGGAATTGTAATAATAAGCGTCAGTACCAGCAGGAACAAGGAGTTAAACAGCTGCGGACCGATGCCGCCGCCCTCCCGGATCGTTTGGGGCACTGAAGTCAGGAAGTGCCAGCTGATGTGGCTGAGTCCCCGGTACATAATAAATCCGAGCAGTCCGAGCAGAACCGCCACGATTAATAAGGAAAACACCACAATAATGGCTGTTGCAATTTTGTCAGCGGCTTTAGCTTTCAAATCCGATTTCTCCTTTCGAGCAGGCGAACGATAACGACGAAAATAAAGGTCATGAACATGAGTGCGAGCGCCATGCTCCACAGCGCGTTACTGTGCGCGGTGCCCATGACGGTGTTGCCCATATCCAGCGTAATGACGCTGGTCAGCGTCGAGGCGGATTCGAACAGCGACCGCGGAATATGCGGCGCATTCCCGATGACCATCTGTACCGCCAGCGCTTCCCCGAAGGCACGGGCCATGCCGAGGACCACCCCGGTCAGAATAGAAGGAAGCACGGTTGGCAAAATAACTCTGTAGATGGTTTGCCAGCGCGTTGCGCCGAGTGCGTACGAAGACTCCTTGAGGCCCCTCGGTAGCGAGGACAGGGCGTCGGTACCGATACTCGTAATCGTCGGCAGGATCATGACCGACAGCACGATCGAGCCCGCGGCGATCCCGATCCCCTGACCGGGAAACATGTCGCGCAGGGCAGGAACGATGACCGTCAGGCCGACAAATCCGTATACGACGGACGGAATTCCGGCAAGCAGCTCAATGACCGGCTGCAGCAGCTTTTTGCCCCAGCCCGGCACGATTTCCGTCATGAACAGCGATGCGCAGATGCTGAGCGGACTGGCGATGACTGCCGCCAGAATCGACGTCGCGAATGAGCCGAAAATAAACGGCATGACGCCGAACTGCGGCTCGCCATGGTTGCCGTCCGGATCCCATTTGGAGCCGAACAGAAACTCGCTGAAGCTGACGCCGTCTTTGAAGAAAGTCGCCAGTCCTTTGGAAGCGACAAAATAAACGATGGACAAAATAATGACGATCAGCAGAATCGCGCAAATCGTCGTATAGCTGCGTCCCGCGAAATCTTCCATATGATGTTTTTTTAACCGTCCGGGACGGGGGTTGTCAGCGATGCCTACAGGCCTTTCATCTATAGCTTTCATCGTTGTCCTTCTTTCTAAAGTGAAAATAGAGGCAGAAGTTGGTCTCTCCGCCTCTTGTCGTACATATTCAGTGTTTCATGAGAGCTCAAGGAACCTGATGTTATTTCGTGATGTTGCCGTCCTTGTCGCGTTTCACTTCCATTTTGGAAGCCGGAATGTATCCGAGCTCAACCACGTCGCCGTTTTGCACAGCATCCGAAGTCATGTAGTCCAGGAACGCCTTCACTTCCGGAGCAGGCTCACCTTTGGTGTACATGTGCTCGTAAGCCCATACTGGGTATTTACCGGAGGCTACATTCTCTTCCGTTGCTTCCACACCGTCATATTTCAGAGTTTTCACTTTGTCGTCCAGGTAGGACAGAGCAAGGTATCCGATGGCACCAGGTGTTTCGGAAATGATCTTTTTCACTGTACCGGAAGAATCTTCCTGGATCGAACCTTGCAGGTCTTCGGTCTTCGTTCCGAGTGCATATTTTTCAAACGTTGCGCGGGTACCGGAGCTTGCAGGACGGTTGACGATTACGATCTTTTCATCCTTGCCGCCAACGTCTTTCCAGTTCGTCACTTTACCTGTGAAAATATCAACCAGCTGCTGTTTCGTCAGGCTGTCTACGCCTGCGTCAGGATTCGTTACAGCTGCCATGGCTACAACGGCCACTTGATGGTCAACGAGTTCTTTGGCTTTGTCTGCATCCAGCTTTTCTTCAGCAAATACATCGGAGTTGCCGATGTTGGCCTGGCCGCCGGAAACTTGAGTCAGGCCGGTGCCGCTGCCGCCGCCTTGAACTTGAACTTGGATTTGGGAATATTGGGACTCGCCCATGAATTTTTGCGCCACTTGCTCGACGAGCGGTTGAAGCGCGGTGGATCCTACAGCCAGTACGGAACCGCTGAGCGTTTCCTCTGCCGCCGGTTTATCTTCAGTCGTGGTTGTTCCCGCAGCACTGCTGCCGTCTGAGGTTGCGTTGTTTTTGCTGCCGCAGGCAGCCAGCATAAGTACCAGGACCAACGTACAAAACATAAGTAACGGTTTTTTGAATTTCATAATCTAATGTTTCCCCCCATTTTGGTTTGCCGTGTAACTCTATGAAGTTTACCGACAAGTTCATTGTAGTTCTCTATCATTTTGTAAAATGATGCGTTTTGTAAAAAGAAAGATAAATATCAGAATATAATCTTTATGAGTCCATAGATTAATTCTATAATGAAGAGGAATCGGACGTGACCGAGGGGGAATCATCGTTGAATTTGTTAAAATTGCAAATCCTTGTTTATATTGAAAAATACAAGAAGGTAACCGACGTAGCCAAAGAGCTGGATATGAAACAGCCGACCGTCACCTTTCATATGAAAAGCTTAGAGGAAGAGCTGGGCATCGCCCTCTTCGAGTCCAAGCGGGGCCGCATCCTCTTAACCGACGCCGGCAAGGCGCTGTACCCCTACGCCGTCAAAATGACGGGGCTGGCCGCCGAGGCCCGGAAGGCCGTGCAGGACTACGCCGATTTGGGCAAGGGCATTCTTCATATCGGTGCCGACAGCCTGATGGGGACGATTCACCTGCCCAAGCTCGTCAACCGGTTCTGCCGGCAGTATCCCGGCATCCAGATCGAGCTCACCGTTCAGCCCAGCCGGACCGTTCAGGAGCTGCACTACAACCATGAGGTGGACCTTGCCTTTTATTATTCGCAGGACGTTGCGGCTGCCGGCATCAAGGAGGACCTGCTGCTGGAAGATGAGCTTGTCGTCATTTTTGCGCCGGGACACCCTTTCTCCAGCCTGAAATCGCTGAGCGACCAGCTGGTCGCCCAACATTTCTTCATCCAGCATGCCGAAGGCTCATTTATGCGGGACTTCACCCGAACCTACGCGATCGAGAGCGGAATCCATTTGTGGGAGCGCATGATCATCAATTCGCCGGAGTCGGTCAAGCACACGGTAGAGGACGGGGATTTCATCTCCTTCTTCCCCTTGTCCGGCATCGCAAGCGAGCTCACCGCCGGAAGTCTCCAATACTTGCCCGCCCCCGGTCCTGCAGGCAAATCGGTCAAGGCCTATATGGCCTATCATGCCGATCAGCCCTATTCACCGCTCAGGGAGCAGTTCAAGCAGTTCGTCAAACAGCAAATCACCGAGCAGAATATGAAGCCCTGATTCCAAGGAATCGGGGCTTTTTTTTGGCTCCGCCCCCTATGATCGCCCCGCATACTAACGCTGTTTCGGCCTCGTTTTACCCCACGGAAAACGGACAACCCCGGTAAAAAAACACTTTACAATTCTCCCCATCTGTTTTAGCCTATACTCAATAAAGTTTCCTTAGGTAAAAATTTTTATATATATGCATTAATTTGTCCCAAGGGAAACTTATGTCAATGTTTTCATAATCCAAAGGAGGTTTATGCTATGCTCCCCCGTCACCGCGACCCTTCGGTGTCCGTCGACAGCCTATTCGTCTCCTATCACGGCAAGGATGCCCTTCGCGGCGTCAGTTTTACGCTGCTCCCCGGCAGTATGACCGGTATTATCGGACCCAACGGAGCCGGCAAATCCACGCTGATGAAGTCGCTCCTTGAGCTGATTCCCCGGGACCACGGCGAGGTTCGCATCCTCGGCGGCAGTGTCAAGGAAGCCCGGACCCGCATCGCCTATGTTCCGCAGCGCAGCGAAATTGACATGACGTTCCCGATTACGGTAATCGATACCGTCCTGCTCGGCACCTACCCGAAGCTCGGCCTGCTCAAGAGGCCGCGGCGGCAGCATAAAGAGCTGGCCTACCACTGCCTGGAGAAGGTCGGCATGGAGGATTTCGGCTCCCGGCAGATCGGCGAGCTGTCCGGCGGACAGCAGCAGCGCGTATTTCTGGCCCGGGCGCTCGCCCAGGAGGCGGAGCTGTTCTGCCTGGATGAGCCCTTCGTCGGCGTGGACGCCGCCAGCGAGGAGACGATCGTCGCCATTTTGAAAGAGCTTCGGGATCAGAACCGCACGGTACTCGTGGTCCATCACGATTTGAGCAAGGCGGAAGCGTATTTCGACGGGCTTGTGCTGCTTAACGGAGAGCTGGTAAAGGCAGGTCCGGCCCGTGAAGTCTGCCGTCCGGAAATTCTCAGCCAGGCCTATGCGGCGCAGCTGACCTTTCTTGAAAAGAACGGAGTGGGTGTGTAATGGAATTTCTGAGCGGAATCCTGGAATACGGCTTTTTGCAAAAAGCGCTGCTGACCTCGGTCATGGTCGGAATGATCTGCGGCATTATCGGCTGCTTTATCATTCTGCGCGGCATGGCGCTCATGGGCGACGCGATTTCCCATGCGGTCCTGCCCGGCGTCGCCTTATCCTACATGCTGGGCATCAACTTCTTTTTCGGCGCCGTGGTGACGGGCGTGCTGACGGCGCTCGGCATCGGATACGTCAGCCAAAACAGCCGGATCAAGAACGACTCGGCCATCGGCATCGTGTTTACGTCCTTTTTTGCGGTCGGCATCATCCTGATTACCTTTGCCAAAAGCTCAACCGACCTGTACCACATCCTGTTCGGAAACGTGCTTGCGGTCCGCGCCTCCGACATGTGGATCACGCTGATTATCGGTATCGTGATCGCCGCAGTCGTCTACTTGTTCTACAAAGAGCTGCTGGTCAGCTCGTTCGATCCGGTCATGTCCGCGGCTTACGGGCTGCCGGGACGGCTTATCCATTACCTACTGATGACCCTGCTCACGCTCGTGACCGTCGCCTCGCTGCAGACCGTCGGCATCATCCTCGTCGTCGCCATGCTGATCACCCCCGCCTCCACCGCTTATCTGCTGACCAACCGGCTGTGGGTGATGATTTACCTGGCCGCCGGCTTCGGCGCGTTATCAGCCGTGGTCGGGCTGTATTTCAGCGTCAAATACAATCTGGCCTCCGGTGCAGCCATCGTGCTCGCGTCAGCTGTCTGGTTCATACTGGCGTTGGCGTTTTCGCCAAAACAGGGTGTCCTGTGGCGTCATTTCCGTTCCCGGAGGAAGAAGGCGGCGCTGAAAGGACTTTGATGCCGGCTGCCCGGAAGGCAGCAGGGTTCGCGCCGCAATGATTCTTTTTAAATAGGAGGGAATCGTATGAAACATAACAGGAAGGTATGGCTCGGAGCCGTACTTATGCTGGTCCTGGCACTTACCGCCGGCTGTTCCGGTCAAACCGGGAACAAAGCCGGCTCTTCCGGGGAGAAGCCGGTCGTGCTGACCACGTATTCGATCCTGTACGATATCGTGAAGCAGGTTGCTGGGGACCGCGTAGAGCTGTATTCGATCGTGCCGGTCGGCACGGACCCCCACGAATATGACCCGCTGCCGGCGGATCTCAAGCATGCCAGCGATGCCGATGTCATTTTCTATAACGGGCTTAATCTGGAGACGGGGAACGGCTGGTTCGCCAAACTGCTGGAAACTTCGGGAAAAGCGGGAGAGGACGCGCCTGTCTATGCGCTGAGCGAAGGCGTGGAGCCTATGTACCTGACCTCCGCCGGCAAGGAATCCGAGCAGGACCCGCATGCCTGGCTGAGCATTGAGAACGGGATCCGCTACGCGGAGAACGCCCTTACGGCTCTGACGAAAGCGGACCCGGCCAACCGTGAATATTATGAGCAGAATGCCGGGAACTATATCGAGGAATTGAAGAAGCTGCACGATGATGCCGTGACACGCTTTGCCGACATCCCGGAGGAACGCCGGGTACTCGTTACAAGCGAAGGAGCTTTTAAATATTTTTCCGCAGCCTATGGGCTGAAGGCCCAATACATTTGGGAGATCAACACAGAGAATCAGGGTACCCCTGAGCAGATGAAGCGGATTATCGATATCGTGAAGGCGGAGCAGGTGCCCGCGTTGTTTGTGGAGACCAGCGTAGATCCGCGCAGTATGGAGAGCGTCTCCAAGGAGACCGGGGTTCGGATTTTCGGCAAGGTTTTCACCGATTCCACCGGCAAGCCCGGGGGAGACGGCGACAGCTACCTCGCCATGATGAAATGGAACCTCGATACGATTCATGCCGGACTGACGAAATAACCGGACCCGCCGCCTATTTCCACGCATCATCCCCCTTTTTCGCCGTTGGAATGATCCTGTCTCTTCCTATATATAATAGAGTGATGACATCCTTCTTCATCAATCATCTGCCCGGTTCGGGAGGCTATGCCCAGCCGGGTCCATCCCCCTCTTCGCATCCCTGGCGATTCTTGCAATTCCCTGGGCCCTGTGCTTAAATTGCTATAGTGTAATAGTTACTATTAACTTCATTGTTCCGCATATGGCCCGGCTTAGCACAGGTGTCCAAGCCTTGTGTTTGCTGTGGCCTGATGGCGTTTTTGATAAGGGGTAATCCATGATGCTGAAGGGAACGCGGGCGGCCTGCCGGCAGGACAACCTGTGGTTGATAGACCGTACGCTGCTAATTCCTTTGCGCCCTTGGATGGGCTTGGCGATCTGTGTGGAAATTACGAAAGGGGCGTCGATTGATTTTGCATAACCGTTCTTCATGGAGAGCGCTGATAGGTAAACCTTTTATCTTCTTCTCCATTGTCATGATTTTAAAAATGCTTTTGGTCTGGACAGTCGTGTTCAGGGAAAATGCCGGAAGCTTCGGCATGATGCTGCTGACGGGCATACCGCCCGTATGGCTGCTCTTCTGCCTGATCGAAACGCTGGCCTACCGCAAGAAGCTGGTCACCTACCTGATTGTGGACCTGGTTCTGACCATTATTTATTTTGCCGTCATTATGTACTATAAGTATTTCGGAGTTATCGTTACTTATCATGAGCTGCGCCAGGTAAACCAGGTATCGGAGGTCAACAGCAGCGTCTTTTCGCTCATGGATCCGTATTACTTGTTCATTTTCACCGATATCGTCGTGCTGTTCATCCTTATCTGTTCCAGACGGCGGTTCCGCGCCTTTGGCCGCAGCTTGTCCGTCCGAACGGGCCGCCCGTGGTTTGCGGGGGGAGCCGTTCTGGCACTGGTCGCCTGCGCCGCGTGCATTTTTCCGTTCCGGAGCGGGATGAACGAATTCCAGCAGGCCCGGGATATGGGGATTCTCAACTATGAAGCGTATGTTGGCTTTGCCCCTTCCAAGAACATCAAGTTCGACGCCAAGTCGGTCACGCCTGAGGCGGTTGCCCAGGTGAAAGGAACGACCGCGCCGGCGCAGCCGGCATACTGGGGTGCCGCCAAGGGCAAAAACGTCATCGTCATTCAGCTCGAAGCGTTCCAGAATTTCCTCGTCAACCTGAAGATCGACGGCAAGGAAATTACTCCGAACATGAACAAGCTGGTCAAAGATCATATGTATTTCCCGCATTTCTTCCAGCAGGTCGGTCAGGGAAATACGGCGGATGCCGAATTCGTCGTGAACACCTCCCTCTACGTTCCGTCCAACGGGGCTGCTTCCGAGGTGTATGCGGATAAGGCGCTGCCGAGCGCGCCCAAGACGTTCGCCGCGAGCGGCTATCAGACGGCGACGTTCCATACGAACAGCGTCGTGTTCTGGAACCGGGATCAGCTGTATAAAGCGCTTGGTTGGGAAAAATATTACGACGACAAGTTTTTCGGCAAAAATGACCTCGTTTCGTTCGGTTCATCGGACGAGCTGCTCTATGCCAAGACGGCCGACGAGCTGGCACGGATGCAGGGGACCGGCAAGCCGTTCTACGTGCAGGTCATTTCCATGTCGGGCCATCATCCGTTCCGCATCCCGGAGCGCAAGTTCAAGATGGAGCTTCCCGACCGTTATAAGGGAACCCTTGTCGGGGATTATATCCAGTCCCAGAACTATGCCGACTACGCCCTCGGCCAGTTCGTGGACGAGCTGAAGAAAAACGGCGTTTGGGACAACAGCGTCATCGTCCTGTACGGCGATCATCAGGGACTTCCGATATATTCACTCAATAACAAAGAGAAAAAGCTGATGAAGGAAATTTACGGAAGGGAGTACACCCTCCCCGATATGATGAACATCCCGCTCGTCCTCTCTGTGCCGAACCAAAAAGCCCAGACGCTGGAGCAGGTCGGCGGGCAGTCGGATATTTTCCCGACGCTGGCCAATCTGATCGGCGTCTCGCTGAAGAACCAGGTGCACTTCGGCCAGGATCTGCTCAACCAGAACAGCCCCGTGCTGCCGCAGCGGTATTATCTTCCGTCGGGCTCGTTTATTTCGGCTAAGGGAGCGTTCATACCGGGCTCCGGTTACGCCGATGGGGTGACTTATCCGCTGAACGGAGGCAAGGTCACCAAGCCGCTGGATTCGAAGGAAACGTACGAGCGGGCGCACAAGCTGATCAGCATGTCGGATGCTTATGTGGCGGCGCTGCCGGAGTGGAAGAATCAGGAGAAGGAGCATGCCAACACGGATGTGAACACAGATTCGAATCCGGATGCAAACACGGGGGCGACTTCTCCTCCGGCCGGATCCGGAGCAGGGACTTCCCCGGCAGATGATCAAACGAACAGCACCAAAACCAAACCCGCCGATGCCAAGACAGATGGGACCAAACCGGCGGATGCCAAAGGAAGCAGCACTCCAACAGTTCCCAAGGCTGGCAATACACCAGCGGGCAGCAAGCCAGGCAGCACCACCCCTGCGAATGATTCGGAAAAGCCGTCCAAGCCGGGCGATGCTGCAGGCAAATAAAACTACGCTTTTAGAAACCAAACAAGACCGGAAGGAATCTTTGCGATTCCGCCGGTCTTTTCATTTGCTGGCAGCACAGGATCATTTTGCCCGATCGTTAAACGAATTGTGAATTTTTCTTTTACCCCCTTTACAAAATGTAAAATCGGAGTAAATTTTAAAGTATAAGCTTTCTCTTAACGAGACGTGGCTCAGCTTGGTAGAGCGCTTGCTTCGGGAGCAAGAGGTCGCAGGTTCAAATCCTGTCGTCTCGATCCTTTATACAATCAACGGTTGCGGGGTGTTTGACCGCAGCTTTTTTGTGTTCAAGAACAACAGTGTCTACATATCACAATCACAGCAGTAAAAGAGCATCGGCCTCATTTTCGTGGTAAGCCTCTCTCCCCTTATTACCTTATTCAATGTAATCCCCTTACAAACGATGACCCTATGTTTTCTACTGTACTACACTCTCCATATCGGGCTGCAATTTGTTCCGCAAAACATACAGCATAATTGCCCCAACCAGGAACGCGACGGCATCCGCGATGACGAGCGACCAGACTACCCCGTGGAAGCCGTTCATTCGATTGGCGATATAGAGTACAGGAATCAGAGTAACTCCTTGAATAATTGACATAATAAACGCAGCGGTTCCTTGTGCGGTCGCTTGGAAGATCCCCGTAAACAACGTGGTCATGCCTGTAATGAACAAGGATAAGAACGTCACATGCAGGATATAGCTTCCCATTTCGATTAATTGCGGGTCATTCGTAAATAAACTAATCAAGTGGTCGGAAATCAAATAGACGATGATGCCGAACGCGACGGCTAACGCTACAATCGTTTTGATCGTAAATCCGATCGTTTGCTTCATACGCAATTTATTCGCTGTAAAAGAGAAGGCAATCAATGGCACGACTCCCTCACATAAACCCATCAGAATAAACTCGGGAAACTGCAATAAACGCGATGAAATTCCGTAAGCTGCAACGGCCGGATCTCCATATTCTACAAGAAAACGATTAAAGATGAGCGACATGGCCCCCAAAAAGATACTCATAATAAAGACGGGAACTCCAATTTTGATGACATTGCTCAAAATCTCTTTGGATGCCTTAAACCATTTAACGGAGATGGTTAAAAATGAGCTCTTGTATCCCATATGGTAGGCGTAGAATACGCTGGCGACCAGGTTAGAAACGACCGTAGCCGATGCCACGCCGATCACGCCCCAATGGAAAACGAAGATCGTGAGCGCATCAAGCGCGATATTGACGACGACACTGACGATCATGCCGATCATCGACGTGATGGCCGCACCCTCCGAGCGTACGATATTTTCCAGCGTGAAAAATAAGATGACGAACGGTGAACCTATAAGCATCATCGTGACATAGTCCTTCGTGAAGCCGAAGGAGTCAGGCGTTGCCCCCAGGCCGTGGACAATGGGATCAATCAACGCGATACCTACGGCCATCACGATAAGACCAATAACTAAACTGCTGTAAAAAGCGAATGAAGACACATGCTTGACATCGTCAAATTTTTTCTCTCCCAGCAAACGTGAAATGAAGGTACCGCCCCCGATGCCAATCAAGTTGCCCAGCGCCATAATGATGGCGAACAACGGCAAGGTTAACGCGAGCGCGGTTAACATCGCCGTATTGTGGAGTGTGCCCAGGAAATAGGCATTCAATATGGAATAGATGACACTCATTGACGTGCCCAGCATCATCGGTACTGCGAAATGAGCTACGGCTTTGGCGACCGGTGCCTTTTCAAAGTAATAAAGATTTTCTGTATCCATACGGTCCCTGCTTTCTTTATTGTTTTAGGTCAACCGTCTAACAGTGCAGATGTAATCTTACAGTGTTAGTTTGAACCTTACAGTGTTAGATGATATCATGGTCTTATGAACATGTAAAGCATAAACTTACACTGTTAGTTAAAAGGATGGATTCCCGATGAAAAAACAGCAGCCTCAGATTTCGGAGGATCGGATTTTGGAAGCCTCGTGGGAGCTTCTTGGCGAGGAAGGTATCGAAAAGTTCAGCATGAGACGATTGGCCGACCGGCTGGGGATTCAGGCTCCCTCGATATACTGGTACTTCAAGAGCAAACAAAATCTCTACCAGCGTCTGGCCAACCAGGTATCGAAAATCATTCTGGAGGAGTACCACGCCGAGGGGGACTGGAAGGAGCAGCTGAAAGGGCTAGCGGTAACGGTGCGAAGCGTGCTCGGCCGGTATCCCTGCTCCACACAGCTCATGATGTTGACGCTGCCCCACGAACCGGACATTATCCGGTTCACCAACCGGATGCTGCTCTGCGTGGAATCGACGCCGCTCGAGCAGGAGCAGAAAATGCAAGTGGTTCTTACGCTTATGAATTATATTTTCAACTTCGTTCTGGACGATTATGAGCACCAGCGCAATGTCTCCGCGATTGTTAAGGAGCATGGAGAAGGAGCGCTTCCGGGTGAGGAGATGATTCGCCTTCTGGACTCCATGAGCGAGACGGATGCCGGACTTTTCCGGAGGATGTTCACGAACGGGCTGTTCGAGCTGATGGGGACAGACAAGGCGTTCGAGTTCGGACTGAAGCTGATTCTGCTCGGGATCGAGCAGGTGATCAAGGAGCAGGAGAAATAGAATGCAAAAAACCGCCCATCCGGTTATCGGATGGGCGGTTCACTAGGGTTACCTTTTACATGGCAGAGACGGCTTTCTCAGGAGGGGCTCTCCTGAAGGGAATTATCTTCTTTACTATGAATCACCCTGCCTCTGTACAGGGTAACGATGGCTGAAACAATAGCCAGGATGACAACCAGACCACCGATCCAGGCATTGGCCGTAACCTCAAAACGGCTGATCACCACGCCGCCGATGGCAGATCCCGCAGCTACGCCGAGATGCAGCGAGGAGGTATTAAGGGAGAGCTGGATGTCCGCCGACTTTGGTGCAAGCCTCACCAAATAGCTTTGAATAGCCGGACTCGGCGCCATGTTAAACGCACACCAGACGATGACGACGGGCAGCAAGCGCAGCATGGAGGCAGCCGCCCAGGGCAGAAGCAGGATCGCCATGGCGTGGAGCAGCAGCGTGACGATCATTGTCCGGGCTGCCCCAAAGCGGTCGGCCGCCCACCCTCCAATCCACCCCCCTGCAATGCCGGCGAGCCCATAAACCAGCAAGACGAAGCTGATTTGACCGGGAGACAGGTTCAACATGGTCTGTAAAAACGGCGTGATATAGGCATAGATCGTAAACTGGCCCGTCATTTGCAGAATGGAGACGAGATGGGGGAACACAATTTTAGAATTTCCCAACGTACGCAGCTGTTCCCGCATCGGAAGCTTCGGCGGAGACGCCGCTTGGGGCAGAAATTTCATGATGCATATCGTCACAATTAACGAAAGTACGCCAATAAAAGCAAAGGTTGCCCGCCAGCCCCAAGCCTCGCCGATCAATGTCCCCAGCGGAACGCCGAGCACGAGGGCGCCGCTGATCCCCATAAAGATCATTCCAATGGCACGCCCTTTTGCTTCAGGTGTCACAATCCCCGAAGCCAGGGTGATCGACAGTACGACAACAATGGAGCAGCTTGCCGCCAGAATAACCCTGGACAGCAGCAGCACCGTAAAGTTCGGACTCAGCATGGACATCATATTTCCAGCCGTAAACACCAGCATGGCGATGACCAGCAGCCTTCGGCGCTCAACCTTCGTAGTTAAAGCGATCAAGACGGGGGATCCTAAGGCGAAAACCAGAGAATACACCGAAACCAGTTGGCCGGCCACACCGACGGAAACGCCCAGATCCCGGGCGATCATATCCAAAATCCCAGCAATGACCAGTTCAACTGAGCCTACTGTAAAGGCAGCCAGCGCCAGAATGAAAATGCGCTTATCCATTCCTCTTCCTCTCCTTTCTTTCAACCTGATTATGAACCAGCCGAAAAAAGCAGAGGTAGTCTAAAAATCGCAAATGATTGCCTGATTCTCTCAAAACGATTCATCGCTGGATCCAACAGGGCTTATAATGGACATAGATAAGGAGGGGAAAACAATTCATGCGGGATTTATCCAACCACGCCAATTCCTTGGTTTCGTATCAGAAGGAATTGTCCCTATTGATGGAAAGACATACGGACGGAGACGGCATTCACGAGACGCTCATTCCTTCCCTTTCCCTGATTCGCAGTTCGAAAACGACGTTCCCTTCGTTTTCGGTCCATGAACCAGAGCTGTGCATCGTCTCCCAAGGTTCGAAGGTGGTCATGCTTGCAGACGAGAGCTTTACGTATGGGCCGTCCAGCTATCTGGTCATCTCCCTGGATTTGCCCGTCTCCGCACAGATTATTGAAGCATCGCCTGATATGCCTTATTTGTGCTTCAGGCTTAAACTTAACCTAAAAGATGCGTTGGACCTAGTAAACGAGGCGAATCCGGTATCCCGGAAGAAGCTCCGTTCGAAACGGGGGTTATTCGTGGAACAATCGACTGCTCCTCTGCTGGACGCGGCTGTCAGGCTTACACGCCTGCTCGATAACCCGGAGGATATACCGATACTGGCACCGCTCATCGTTCGTGAGATCTTATATCGGGTTTTGCAGGGAGAGCAAGGAGTCGTATTAAGGCAAATGGCCTTGAGGGGAAGCAGCTCGAACCGGATTGCCGTGGTGGTAGAGCAGCTGAAGCGGGAGTACATGGAGCCGCTGCGGATCGATGAGCTGGCGGCCGCTGCCCATATGGCCCCCTCCTCCCTGCACCGTCACTTTAAGGAGGTCACGGCCATGAGCCCGCTGCAATACCAAAAGCAGCTGCGGCTGCAGGAGGCCCGCCGTCTCTTGTTATCCGAATCTGCCGATGCAGCGGATGTTGCTTTTCGAGTCGGTTACGAAAGTCCGTCCCAATTCAGCCGCGAATACGCACGGCTATTCGGCCTTCCTCCAATCAGCGATATCACGCGGCTTCGAGAGCAGTTAGGCCGGGTGCCCTGATCCAAGAGCCCCCGGCTCCAGTCTGTAATCACAATCCTGAAGAGAATAAAAAAAAACGCCTATCGGCGTAAATAAACATAAAAATAGGATCATGCATTGCCTTTCAGCAATCACATGATCCTATCAACGATGCGGTCGAGAGGACTCGAACCTCCACGGGGGGTTAGCCCACACGGACCTGAACCGTGCGCGTCTGCCAATTCCGCCACGACCGCATATTCAGTTGGTCACGTTCGAAATGTTTTTTTCTTAGCGACAAGATATATCTTACCATGGATCCATTATCATCGTCAAGCGTTTCGCAAAACTTTTTTTTGAAATATGAAAACGGAGTTCCGGGACGAATCTGCCGGGTGTTTCCCCGGTGTCCTTCGTTCCAAAACTCCGCCGTGTTTCGTTACCTTCTGACCGTCTTCCCTGCCTCGAGGGTCAGTTCCTCCCCCTTGTGGCGAATCTGCAGCGGTTCCCCCTCCAGAAGTCCGTATACCGTTCCCTTGGCGTCGACAAGCACCTCCAGAAGCCGGCCCTGGTTCATGATCCGGAAGCGGTAGCTGTCCCACTGACCCGGCAGAGCCGGCGCAAATTCCAGCATGCCGTCTACCAAGCGCATGCCCGCAAACCCGTATACGATGGACATCCAGGACCCGGCCATGGCCGCCGTATGCAGCCCGTCCTTGGCATTCCGGTTGATGTCGTCCAGATCCATGCGCACCGTCCGGTCGAAATAAGCATACGCTTCTTCGAGTTCGCCGATCTCGGCCGAGACGATGCTGTGAATGCACGGCGACAGTGAGGAATCATGCGTCGTCAGCGGCTCGTAGTAGCGGTAGTTCCGGATTTTCTCCTCCATCGTGAACCGTTCGCCGAGCAGGAACAGCGCCAGCACCAGATCGGCCTGCTTCAGCACCTGGTGGCGGTAGATGACGAGCGGATGAAAATGCAGAAGCAGCGGGTACTTGTCGGCCGGCGTGTTCTGAAAATCCCATTTAGCCTTCGTCAGGAACGTATCGTCCTGCGCATAGATGCCGAGTTCGGCATCATACGGCACGAACATGTTCTCCGCGGCCCTGCCCCAAAGCGCGACTTCCTCGTCCGTCAGGCCGATCGCCGCCCGCAAGCGCTGATCTTCCGCCGGATGCGATTCCGCCAGCCAGCCGGCCACCTGCACCGCGTAGCGCAGCTGATCCTGCACCATAAGGTTCGTATAGGCGTTATTGTTGACGATGGCCGTATACTCGTCAGGTCCGGTCACGCCGTCTATACAGAATTTCCCCTCTCGGGCTGGATTGAAATGCCCGAGGTCCACCCAGAACCTCGACGTCTCAAACAATATTTCGGCGCCTTCATTCAGCAGGAAATCGGAATCTCCAGTGGCGGACACATACTGCTTGATCCCGTAGGCAATGTCCGCGTTGATGTGGGCCTGGGCCGTACCGGCGGGATAATACGACGAGTTCTCTTCCCCGTCGATGGTCCGCCAAGGGAACAAAGCCCCCTTCTGCGACATGACCCGGGCCCGTTCGCGGGCTTTGTCCAGCGTGGCGTAGCGGAAATGCAGCAGCGCCCTGGTAATATCCGGCCGGGTATAAGTGAAGAACGGCAGCATGTACATTTCCGTATCCCAGAAGTAATGGCCTTCATATCCTTCGCCTGTGAGACCCTTGGCGCCGATGTTGGTCACGCCGTCCCGGCCGACGGACTGCAGCAGCTGAAATGCATTGAAGCGGATGCCCTGCTGCAGTGCAGGGTCGCCGGCGATTTCCACGTCGGCGGTTTTCCAGAACTGTTCGAGAAAAGACCGCTGCTCTTGGGCAAGCACCTCAAACCCCGACTGCCGAGCCATCCGCTGAACCTCTTCAGCACGGACAAGCAGCTCCCCTTCGGAATAATCCTTGGACGTATGGTACGTGACGTATTTGGTGAGGGCTGCGCTCTCCCCTTGCCGGAGCGATACGGTAAATTCGGATGCGGCATACTCGTTCCCCGACCACGCCGAAGTCTGGGAGGGCTGATTCGTCTGCAGATCATGGCTCATGGCCGTCAGGAGCACGAATCCCGAATGCCGTGTACGCTGTCTCATCCAGGACAGCTCTCCGTCACGGCCCGTATCTTCGAGCAGCAAGCTCTGCTCAGCCTTGGCGGCGCCCAGACGGGGATCGCCGTTGTTGTTCTGCGATGCGATCTTACCGTCCAGCGCGGAGGTCAGGCTGATGACCCCGCTGAAATTAAGGGCGGTGACTTCATAATGGATCGCCGCCAAATGCTTGTGCTGGAGGGCGGCGAACCGGCGGATCCGGATCCGGGCGCGCTGGCCACCGGGTGCTTCCCACTCGATCTCGCGCGTCAGCATCCCCTTTTTCATGTCCAGCTCCCGCCGGTAGTCGTGGACGACGCCGCTGTTCAGATGGAACAGCTGGCCCTTGATCCGCAGCTCCACCCGCTGCGCGTTGGTCACGTTCAGCATCGCGTGATTCCGCTCCGGATACCCGTACGCCCCTTCGGGATACACGATCGGCTCGGAGTCATAGAACCCGTTCAGATAGTTGCCGGTGACGGAGGTGCCCAACATGCCGTAAAAGCCTTCCTCGAAATTGCCGCGCATGCCGATATATCCGTTGCCAATGGCAAACAGGCTTTCGCTGCGCTGGTTGTTTGCCTCGTCATACGTTTCCTCGGACAGACTCCATGCCTCATAAGGGTACAGCGGCTGCGGCCTCACATACGTTTCCATTCTCATCTTCGACTTCAGCTCCTTACGCCGCAAGGGCTTCATTATATGTTCATGTTACCCAGCGGTACCGTTAACCTTTCACCGATCCGCCCATCAGTCCTCTGACGAAGTACTTCTGGAGCAGGAAGAAGATCGCAAGCGGCATCAGCATCGAAATGAAGGCGGCGGACGTCAGCAGGTGCCAGTCGTTGCCGCGGGAGCCGACCAGATCGGCGATTTTCATCGACATGACCTGCACTTCCGGCTGGTTGCCGATAAAGATCAGCGAGACGAGATAGTCGTTCCATACCCACAGAAACTGGAAGATGCCAATGGAAGCAAGCGCCGGGACTGACAAGGGCAGGATCAGCCGGCTGAAAATCGTGAAGTGGGTAGCCCCGTCCATAAAGGCCGATTCGAACAAGTCTTTTGGCAGCTGGCTGATGAAGTTGTACATAAAATAGGTGACCAGCGGTAAGCCGAACGCCGTATGCGCCAGCCAGATGCCGAGGTAGCTGCCGTTCAGGCCGAGCGAGGTATAGTCCTTCAGCACCGGGATCAGAGCCACCTGAATCGGAATGACCAGCATCGCGATAATGACGACGAACAGCGTCTTGCGTCCCGGGAACCGCAGCCAAGCGAAGGCGTAGGCGGCGAAGGAAGCGATCAGGACCGGAATGACCGTCGCCGGAACCGCAATCGTCAGCGTGTTCCAGAACGCCTGGGATAAGCCGGTTCCCTTCTCCTTCGACTCGCTGCCGTCGGCATTTTTGATCGTATATTCCTTGCCTGTAATCACGTTCTTATAGTTATCGAGCGTCAGTTTGGACGAGCCGACCCAGCCCTGATCCTGCACGCTGATTTCGCGCGCGCGGCGGTTTTCCCAGGTCAGCCGTTTTCCGTCCTGCATGACGCCGCTCTTGAGCTGGTCGTCCGTATACGTCTGACCGTTCACTTCGATCGGCCCGCGCAGGTCGACATCCTTGGACAGCTGAATCGTGTCCTTCGTTTTCCATTCCTGGTGAGGGAACACCTTCCACCATCCGGTCTCCAAAATATCCGCAGCCGGACGGAAGGACGAAATCAGCAGCCCCAGCGTCGGCAGCAGCCATACGAAACAGATGATACCGAGCACGATATTGACGATCCACTTTTTGCTTCTTCTTTTCTTTTTGCCTGCCATGTCAGAATCCCCCCTGCTTGCGGAACTGGCGCAAATTGATGATGATAACCGGCAGGACGGCGATCAGGAGCACAATGGCCAGCGTTGAGCCGTAGCCGAAGTTCCGGTACATGAAGAACTGCCGATAGAACTGGGTCGCCACCACTTCCGTGCCGTACTGCCCGCCCGTCATGACCATGACCACATCGAAAATTTTCAGGGTGAACACGATGATCGTCGTCGTGACGGTCAGAATCGTCGTCGAAATAAACGGAATGATGATGCGGAAGAAAATGCGGATTTCGCCGGCTCCGTCCACGCGGGATGCTTCCAGAATATCGTCCGGCACGCCTTTAATGGCCGCCGAGAAGATGACCATCGCAAAGCCGGTCTGCATCCAGATCAGGATGATGATCAGGAAGAAGTTGTTCCACGGCTGGAGCATGCTGACCCAGGCCTGGGGCTCACCGCCGAGCGCCATGACAATGGCGTTCAGGAGGCCGATCTGCTCGTCTCCCGGCTGGTAATAGTACACAAACTTCCAGATGACGCCGGCCGCCACGAAGGAAATGGCCATCGGCATAAAAATGATCGATTTTGCGATCCGCTCATAACTGCTCCGGTCTGCAAGAATGGCAATCAGCAGCCCAAAGGCGACACACGCCAGTGTTCCGACGAAAACCCACAGCAGGTTGTTGCGCAGCGCGGTCGCGAGCAGCCGGTCGCTGAAAATGGCGATATAGTTGCCCAGACCGACGAACTTATCAGAAGACGCATTGAAAAAGCTCAGGTACAGCGTACGCAGCGCCGGCAGTACGAGCAGCCAGCCCAGCACCAGAACCGCCGGTCCGATAAACACATACGGGAGCACGCTGCGGCTGATCCGGTCGGGAAACTTCTCCACCGCCCAGGTAAACGTATAGTAAATCAAGTAAACGCCCAGAACGCCCCATAGAACGGCCAGCACTGCGGTAAGCAGCGGGTTCAGGGACGAATCCCGGAAAAAGACGAAGATCACGCCGTTAACGGCGATGTTGGCGATCAGGACGCCCAGAAAGATGAGCAGCGCCTTGATGCTGAATCCCGGTTTCGTTTGCGTATTCATAGGTATCCTCCTAAACAGACGACTTCATGGGTAGATCAAACGCGGGGAGGAAAAAGAGAGGCCGACGGATCGCTAAACCCGATCAGCCTCTTTTGTTGCCCCCATTCCTGCCTCTCCGCTGCCAAAAAGCGAAGCGGCTGCGGTTAGTTGTTCCAGCCGGCCTGAATTTGCTTCAGCGCCTCATCCAGCGTCGCGGTGCCGCTGACATAGTCGGTCATGCCCTTCCAGAACGTGCCCGCGCCCACTTTGCCCGGCATCAGGTCGGAACCGTCAAAACGGAGGGTCGTCGCATCCTGGACCAGCTTCGCCATGCGGCGGTCGGACTCGGATGTGTACCAGTCGAGCGAAGCGTCGTTCATCGGAGCGATCACGCCGCCGGACTGCACCCACGACTTGATCGATTCGCCGGTCGTGAAGAACTCCATCACCGCGCGGACTTCCGGACGGTCGTTGAACATGGCATAGATGTCCCCGGCCACAAGTACCGGTTTGCCGTATTTCGAATCGATCGGCGGCAGGTAGAACCAGTCGTAGTCCTGGTCGACCTTAGCCGTTTCAGGGAAGAAGCTGGTAATAAAGTTGCCTGTCAGGTTGAACCAGGCTTTCGGAGGATTCTCGAACATCGGCTTCGGCGCATCGCCGAAAGCGGTCGTCACGATCGATTTGGTGCCGCCGTACACATAATCCTTGTTCATCCAGATTTTGGACATGAGTTCAAACGCGTTCTTCACTTCAGGCGAGGTGAAAGGCAGCTCGCCTTTGACCCATTTGTCGTAGTTTTCAGGTGTTGTCGTGCGCAGCATAATGTTCTCGATCCAGTCGGTACCCGGCCAGCCGGTGGCCGCGCCGCTCTCGATGCCGATCGCCCATGCCGGGTCTCCGTCCTTGGCGATCTGCTCGGTCAGAGCCATCATTTCATCCCAAGTTTCCGGAACTTTGTAGCCGGCTTCTTCAAACTGCTTTTTCGGATACCAGACCAAGCTCTTCACGTTGCTGCGGTTCCAGATGCCGGCCATAATTTTGCCGTCCTTGCCGTCCATCGTCCCCATGTCGAGCCAGCTTTGATTGTAGTTCTTCTTCAGTTTCTCCTGGTCCAGAACTTTGGTCAGATCCACCACTTTGCCGGTCTTGGCGATCGAGGCCAGCAGGCCTGGCTGCGGGAAGTCGGCGATATCCGGCGCGTTGCCGCCGTCCACGCGGACGTTGATGGTCGCCTCGAACTCCTTGGAGCCTTCATATTGAATATCGATGCCCGTTTTATCCTCAAAGTCTTTGATGCTGGACTCGAATTTCTTCTGGTCCGCATCCACAAACGGCCCGAACATCGTCACTTTGGTGCCTTTATATTTGCCCTGCAGCGCCTCCTCCAGCGGCGAACCCGGCGTGGCCGCAGGCTCGGTTGCCGTCGCTGTCGAACCTCCGTTGTTAGACGCCGTACCAGCAGGTTCTGTCGAAGGACCTGCATCCTTGCTGCTTCCGCAGGCGCTCATCACCATTGTAAACGACAGTCCCAGTACCATCAGCAGCGATAGTTTGGGCTTTGATGTTTTTTTCATTTTGGAACATCCCCTTTTCTTCATTTAGAAAACGATTCATGATTCCTGATTCAGGTTATGGATGCCATCACGGGTTCCTAGCTTGGCCGCTCACCCCCTTCACAGAATTGAATTCGGCGCCCTTCGGAAACATCCAGTTCATACACCATTGAACATATCCGTTAAATACAACGCTTACATGAATCCGGGAGGAAATCTCCCTCTGAAAAGCTTTTCAGTATCGTACAAAAAAAAGATTTATCGACGCACTGCACGGAAGACGTCCGCATGCAGCGGTACTTTTTCTTGCGGGAGATCCGGAAACGGAAGCTCCGAAAACCTATACTTTCTGATCTCTCAAAAAGATCAGCTTACCTCTGGCGGGATGACTCCCTTACGATCAGCTTATGCTTCATCATCTCCTTTGGGACCTTCACGCTGCCTGTCGTAAGCAGTTCATGAAGCTTCTCCGCCGCGCGGTATCCGAGCTCGTAAATCGGCTGGGCCACCGTCGTCAGCTTCGGAATGAACATATTCGCCATCCGCAGATTGTCGAACCCGACGACCGACACTTGACCCGGCACGAGAATATTCCGGTCCTTCAGATACGAGATCGTCCCCATGGCGAATTCGTCCGCCACGCAGAATACGGCCGTAATGTCCGGATGGGCGGAAAAAAGCTCGTGCGACGCATGATAAGCCTGCTCGAACCGGTGCTCCGCGTACGCCACCTTTTCGATGTTATGAGTGAGCCCGCCTTCCTTCATGGCCCGGACGAAGCCTTCATACCGCGGCGGCCCCGATACCGAGTTCACATGGTTGAAACCGATCATACCGATCTCACGGTGGCCCAGCTCAATGAGGAACTTCACGGCATCATAGGCGGCCTCCTCGTCGTCGACCTCGACACTCGGAACCTCGAATTCGTCCGAATGCGAGGACAGCAGCACGAACGGGATGCGGCATGCGGCGAGCTTCTCATAGTACTCCGGATACAGGATATCGCTGGCGAAGACGATGCCGTCCACCTGCTTCTCGCGGAAGGCGTCGATGTACGACAGCAGACGGTCCTTGTCGCGGTCGGTGTTGCAGATCATCAAGCTGTATCCGAGCTTGACGCAGGCGTCCTGCATCCCCCGGATGATCCCGGCAAAGTACATGTTCTCGATATCCGGGATGAGGAGCCCAAGGGTAAAGGACTTTCTGTAAATCAGCCCCCTGGCAAAGGCATTCGGCTGATACTGGAGCTTCTCGATCGCTTCGAGTACGCGTGAGCGCTTGGCCTCCACCACCGATTCGGGCGAGTTCATAACCCGCGAGACCGTGCTGATGGAGACACCGGCCATCTTCGCAACATCTCTGATTGTTGGTTTCATGTAGGCAACTTCCTTTTTAAGAAAACCTTTTCAAAGCGATTATAGCAAGGGTATTTCGAGTTGGCAATACCTTTTTTAAGCGCTTACATCGCCTTTTTTATGCCGAAACGTTTTTACTCACGAAGGTGCCTATAGCTGCATAGGGAAAGGTTCTTCGTCCTCCAAGCAAAAAAAAGCCCATCAGGGCTTTTTCGGTATTACGCTGCGCCAAACATTTGTGGTTTCCTACAGGAAGGTCAGCTGTACATCTGTCCCGGCTGGTGCTCGGGTACGGATTTATAAATTTGCTGCATGGACGAAACCACTTCCTGCGGTGCCTGTGCGGTCGGGTAATAGCCTTTCGCCGCCATGTACTGCCATACTTCGTATGCCTGATGGGAGCACATTTGAAAAGCGCTTTCCAGGAAGGAGCGCAGCTGCGGCGTCGAGCATTCAAACGCGGACCAGGCATACTCGCGGCCGGCGCGCTTCAGCGTCAGCAGATAGGAAGTGGCGATCGCGCGGTCGTTCAGCTGCTGCAGCTGAACGCGGGGCTGGAGGGGCGGGTACTGCTGCATGCCCATCATCGGCATGGAGGAGGTCATCGGCATCGCCGGCACGTTCAGCTGATCCTGGCTGTAAAACCGGTTGGCGTACTCTACCTTCATGTTGTAATCCTGCACATGAACGTCATAGTGACGGGTAATCATGCTTTTCAGAACGGGATCGGTAGCCTGATTGATAAAAAGCGCCATGCTTTGAATGGAATTGGTACAGCTGAGCAGCAGCTCGTTCAGTTCGTGAGCTTCGTGGGAGCCAAGAGGCACTGGACATCTCTCCTTCGGATCGTGTAATTTTGCATATCCGTCCCATAAATTGCTCTACATTTCCATTCTTTATGCATGAACTGCGGCGTCTTGAATCCAATTCAGGACTTCTTCATCCCTGTGTAGACCAGAATCGCGTCCCGCAGAAACTCCGCCGCTCCCGGCTGCTTCGCATCATAGTAAGCCTTGAAGCGCTCATCGTCCACATACATCTGGGCCAGCCCGGCATGCGCCTCTTTGCTGTAATCGCTCCAGTAGTATGTCAGCCACTGCTTGTGGAGATCAGCCGTCTTCTGGGCGAGCTCACCGGCAGGATCTCCGATTTGATAAGCCTGCCCAAGCGTGGACAGCACCTCATCGGCAAGGCGCGACACCTCTTCATACTGCTCCTTGGTCATGTTTTTCACCTTGGCGTTGGAACGCTCGATGGCCGCATCCCCGTACTTCTCACGGATTTCCTTGCCGTACTTCTGTTCGTTATCGTCAATGAGTTGTTGTTTGAAGCCTTCAAATTTCTGCTGATCCGTCATGTTCATTCTCCCTTCCTGATACTGGATCGTCCGTTCCACGTTGGCAATCAGCCGGTCCAGCTGCCTGCGTTTGTCAAGAAGCTTCTCACGATGTTCCTTCAGAGCTTCGCTGCTGTTAAATGAAGGTGAGGACATCAGCTCCTTGATGCGGTCCAGGCTTACGTCCAGCTCTCTGAAAAATAAAATTTGCTGCAGCCTGTTCACCTCATCCTCCCCATAAATCCGGTACCCTGACGAATTGATCCTAGCCGGCTTAAGAAGACCGATTTCGTCATAGTACCTCAGGGTCCGGGTGCTGACGCCCGCGAGCCTTCCCAGCTTCTGTACGGTATATTCCATGGGATCACCTCCTGACGGTTTCACTGTACACCTTTACGCAGCGTCAATGTCAAACCCTATTTTGCACACAGCAAAAAGGGCTCACCAGGCGGACCTTCAGACGAAAGCCATGCCGTGCAGCCCTTGAAGTAACATTTGACCCATTGCTTTGTTCCATTACTCGGCCGGAGCCGGGTTCCGCCCGCCCCATTTATCCACCCATCGCTCCATTTCCTTTAAGGCGAGCTGGAAATCGGCGCCCTTCTCCGTCAGTGAATATTCGACGGTCACCGGGACCGTGGGGAAAACCTCGCGGTTCACAAGTCCCATCCGTTCGAGATGCCGGAGCGTATCCGTCAGCGACTGGGTTTTGATCACGGACGCATTGCGCTGAAGCTGATTAAACCGCTGCGGGCCCTTCAGCAGTTCATCCAGTACGAGGAACGCCCATTTGGTCTTCAGGATTTGCAGAACCTCGCAAATTTTCGAGCCCGACTCTTCGGGAACATATTTCAAAGCATGATCTTCCAAAGCGCTTCACCTCCCTCATGTTCGAGAAAAAAAGTACCGACGTTATCCCGCCTGGCCGGCAGGATGCTGCCCTGAATATATAGCTTCAGCGTGCCCGTGTCAATGAGCGTATGGTACGCTTGCCGGATCCCTACGGCCGATCATAAAGCTCGCTCAGTGCCGCAAACGAAGCCTTCGTCTCCCACGGCATCCCGGGATAGGCCGCACCTGTCCGCCCGTCTTTGAACGTGCGCACGACGCTGTAGCTCGCCGTATCCAAGTTAAAGGCCGGCTCTTCGTCATACGGATAGCTTGGCATGGCAAACGTAAACCAAAAGGCTCCATCCACCCCTTCTTCCTGAAAAATATCGAAAAGCTCCCTCATGTACCGGACCTGCACCTGTTCGTCCCTCACGATGCCCTCCACCAGCCGCTTAGGCAAACGTCCATGATCTACGACGTTCCAGCCATAACCACCCCGGTCCTGCGCCCCTTCGTAGGTGCAGCATCCGAATTCCGTGATGACGACCGGTTTCCCGTGTTTGAAATAGGCGCGCAGCTGCTCCCGGTAGCGCTTATCGTTATACGCATCGCGGTAATGATCGGCCGAAACGATGTCAAAGGGATCCCAATTCACATTTTCCCACGTACCGGAAGCATAGGTGACTTGCCCGTGGAAATGCTCCCGGATCACGTTCACGGCTTTGCTGAGAAAGGCGTTCAGACGTATATGAAAAGATCCCTTTCGAATGGTGTATTTGAGCAGCCGCCAAGGGCTCATCAGCACCCCGACCCGGTCGAAGGACGTGGCTCCTTCCAATATCCCTTTCATAAACAGGCTCAGCTCACAGCCGGCCACAAACACGACGTCCGGTCCTTTTCGCCGCAGCATCTCCGCCGCGATTGCACATTCCCTGTAGTACTCGAGCATCGCTTGTTCTTCCTCATCGATCAGAGCCGGGGAGAACCACACCTCGAGCCCTTGATTTAGAGCACATTCCGAAGCCGCCACGAGCCTGTCCACATCCCTGCCCGAAATGCGGATACTGGTGCAGTGCAGTTCGCTCTGGATGATCTCCATTTCTTTCCGGACGGTCTCCGGATCAAAAAGTTCTCTCGAGGAGGGCTGATCCGGTCCGCGGGTGTACGTTCCAACATCATAGTTGATTCCCCTCCGGCGAGGACCGCCGCTCTTGCGATTTATTGGATCATGGGCCATGCTGCGGGTCATTAGGGTTCCTCCTCTGTCTCGTTTTTAATTAATACTTATTTACTATTACTGTTGATATTTTGAGTTAATACGTGAATAATATAAATAAATATTTACTACCTGTCAAATGGACAGGGATGAAGGAGAACGAAGGAGAACACGCCATGAATTCAGACAACTCCAGGCTTGCCGCAGCTTATATTCAGCTGATCCCGCTGCTTCACCGCGGCTTTGACATGCCTTCAGCGCGACAAATGTTGCCTGAGCTGACGCATTTGCAGTACCACGTGCTCGAAGCTTTATATCATCAACCGGATAGTTATTCGATGAGCCTTCTGGCCAAACATCTGCACATATCCAAGCAGCAGCTTACGCCCCTTATCGCCAAGCTTGAAGAAAAGGAGTGCCTCACCAAGCATCCGGACCCACTGGATAAGCGTCAGATCGGATTGTCCTTGACCGAGAAGGGCCGGCGAATCGTAAGCAGCCGGTGGGAGTCCTTCCACCACGAGCTGAGCCAGCAGCTCGATCTTCTCAGCGAGGAGGACCGAAGCGACCTCGGCTACTGCCTTGAGAAGATGACCCGAATCCTGCGCCGGTTAGAGCTGGATACGGCTAAGGCGGATTAGCCCGGCCTGTCCGGCCGGGCTTGATCCGTTACTCGGTCCGGCTTGCGGGAGCGGATTCCCGCTGCCGGTACAACGGGAGCACGGTAAGCAGGCCGATCAGCAGGCACAACCCTGCCAAGCTGTAGATGATTCCGAGCGGTAAGCGGCCGGCGAGCACGCCGGACAGGCTCATCATCAAGAGCATGGCACCCGTCATAAGTGGCGTGCGGATTCCGCTCACCCGTCCGATGTATTCGGGCTCCGTATGCTGCATGACGAGCGTTTGGTTTCCGATGAATATCGCCGGCTGCAGCAGGGCAATAACGAACTGGGCCAGCATCGTGAGCCACAGCATACCGGACCATCCGGTGACGGCAATCCCGGCTGCATTGACGATCAGGCCAAGCATCAGCAGCGTCTGGGGAGCCATGCGGCCGGCCAGCGCAAACGCGGCGATCCCGCCGACAATCTCCCCGGCGCCATACGGGATGGACAGCCATTTCAGGTGATCGGCGGGAAGACCGAGTTTGTCGGTCACGATGAAGACGCTTAGCGGCGAAATGAGGCCGATCCCCAGACCGACAGCCGCAAAACAGAGACTGAGCCGACCCAGTACGCGGTTTGAAGTGACATAACGAATGCCGTCCCTCATCTCCCGGAATACCGAGGTTTCTTTTCTTCGGCCGCCCCCTTCGGCCTTGGAATCGGCTGGAATCCATCCCAGCACGGCGGCGGACAGCAGAAAAACAGTCCCGGTCAAGCCCATGGAAACGCCGATTTCGAAGGTTTGGTACACCCATGTCCCAAGAACGGGCCCGAGCACCATAAACACGGCAAACATCGTCTGCAGCACGGACATCGCCGGCTGGATCAAGTCCGCCGCGGCCCGTTCTTGAAACAGCCTCATTCCTGATGGCTGCGACAATTGGGACAGCACGGCGGATATCAACGTCGGGAAGAATACGGCTTCCCATGCACCCGATTTCATGGCCGCGAGGACGATCCAGATGGAGACGGCGGCGAGCGCATCGCACCAGATCAGCGTTCTGCGCGGCGGCCACCGGTCGGCGAACACGCCTCCGATCAAGGCAAATACCAACATCGGAGCGTACTCGGCAACCGAGATCATAGAGACGGCGAAGGCGTCGCCGCCAGTCTTGTTAACCACATAGAGCAGCACCGCGAAGTTCCGGACCCAAATGCCGGTTTGCGTCAGCAGATTGGAAATGAGGACGATGCGAATCCATGGATGACGTAACAGCTTTAACGAAGCGAACATATTTTAGACTCCCTTCCTGTTTTGGACTTCATCATGTGCGTTTCGGATTCCATGATGCAGCCTCCTCCAAGGGGAGAGTCAATGACTCATTTTTTCGGGTTCCCTGCTTGACTCTGACCTTAGGGGAGGCTATACACTAACCGCGAAAGGAGGAAATGACCAGGTGTACACCGTGAAAGAAGTATCGGAGCTGTCGAATGTCACTATCAAGACGCTCCACCACTACCACAAGATCGGCCTCCTGATGCCGAGGGAGATTACCGAGGCGGGATATCGGTTATACGGCATGGAAGAACTGGAGCGTCTGCAGCACATTTTGTTTTATAAGGAGCTCGATTTTCCGCTGGAGCAAATCAAGCAGCTGCTGGAGAATCAGCCGGGCAGAGCCGAGATTTTGTCCGGTCAAAGGGAACTCCTCCTTGGCCGGATGAGCCGGCTCGAGCGGCTTGTCCATACGCTGGATGAGTCCATTCAACATACATGGGAGGGAAGAGCGATGAATACGAAGGATATGTTCCAAGGATTTCAAAGCGAGGAGGAATGGAAGGAAGCGTTGGCGGAGCAGAACCGCCATGTCCAGGAAAATTACGGATACGACATGCTGGAAGAAAACCGGGTGGATCCGGTCGAGATGAACGAGCAGGCCGCGGAGGCGGTGCGCTTTATGAACGGAATAGCGCAGGCGCTGAAGGATGGCGTCAAATACGACGACGGGCAGATCCGGCAGCTGATCGCATCGCATCTGGAGGCTTTGAAGAAGCATGGACATGACACCGGACCGGACACATTTGCCGCGCAGGCGCGTTTTTTCCTGCAGGACGACTTTCACCGGAACATGCTGGAATCCCAGCAAACCGGCCTGTCCTACTATCTGTGCACCGCAGCCGAAGCGTTTGCGCAGAACGCTTAACAGGCGTATCGGAAGCCATCAAGATCCAGTGCCATCAGGATCGAAGGACGCAAAAAGACGGATCAGCTGCAGCTGGTCCGTCTTTTTGCCTCTCTCCAGGGTTTATTCGTGGGAGGGGGCGATTGGAGAATTTCCGCTTCCCCCTTTGGTGCCGCTGACGCCGGCCAATTGCGTTTTCTTTAACGCTCCGAACCGGCCGAGCGCATCACCTGCACGTCTGCCATGACATGGCTGCCTTTATAAAAAGCATAAATCGTCGTGTTCCCTGCCCGCTTCCCGACCAGATTTCCTCCCGCATCGATATCCGCGATATCAGGTTTCTCGCTGCGGAACTTCGCCTGCTTGGTTACGTCGGTTTCCTTGCCGGTCAAGTCATCCAGCACCGTCAGACGGATATCGATCTGCGTGCCGGCGGCCAAAGAATACTCGTCCGAATCCAGTTGAAGCCGACCTTTGACCTTATCGAATTCGTCGCTGTCCTTAGGCAGCACCTGGACCTTGATCCTAGCGCTCAGCCCCTGGAATTCCGCAAGCAGATAGGTTTTCCCCCGCGAGACACCGATGACACGCCCGGAAGGGTCCGCCTCGGCAATGGACGCATCTTCGATGCTGTACACCGCCGCTGTGGACAGATCGCTGTGCGATCCATCCTCGTATACCGCCTCAAGCACGGAAGGAACGGTTTCCCCTTCTTTCAGCTTCAGTTCCTTTCCGGAAAAAGCAATGCTTGTCGCCTTGCGGTCAACTGCTGGCCCCTGCTCCTGAAAAGGGGCAACTTTAATGAGCTGGAACTTCGTCGTTTCCTCGCGAAGTACCGTGCCGGGAACGATGACGCCTCCGTCCGGACCGGCGGCACCGATGCCGTAGCGGGATAAAGCAGCCTCCTTGAACAAATGGCGGTTCAGAAAGTTGCCGTCCCTGTCGACGGTCAGCACATCGTACTGGATTTTCCGGTTCGAAGGGCTTCCCGAATAGTGGCCCCCCAGCATAGCGTAGCCGTCGCCCAACGGAATCAAATTGTTAAACACCTCATAGTCCGAGCCCTCCGTCTTGAACGTCTTCTCCCACTGCGGCTCCCCGTTCAGATCCGTTCTCGTCAGAATCGTAATGCGCTGCTGGTCTACCACCCGCTGGCTGCCGATCAAATAACCGTCGTCACCCACGGGGATGACCGCAAAAGCGCCCCGGTCCGTGTGGGGATCGCTGATCTGCTTAGACCAAACCTCCTGCCCATCCGCATTCAATTTGACGATCAGCAGCGCGTCCGGATCCCCTGCCTCGTATTCCGGAGTATTCACCGCGCCCACCGCGATCAATCCGCCGTCGACCGCCGGAATCAAATCGTCAAAATACTGGCTCTCCGCGTAACGGTATTTGTTGTACCACAGCTCCTTGCCCTGCCCATCGACCTTAAGCGCGTAAGCGGTCTCGTATCCCATCTTGGAGATGCCCTTGCCGCCGATGACGAAGCTTCCATCCTCCAGCTCCACCGCTGCCTTCGGTGTGCTGTAAATATAAGGATCATCCTGGGTCCGGTCCCACTTCAGACCGCCGTCGGCATCCAGTTTGGCCAGGTACATCTGGCTGTAAGGTTCACCGGCCTGATTGGTGGATGTTCCGTACACGAGATACCCGCCGTCCCGGGTTTCAATCGCGGACAGCGCTTCATTGGTGCCTGAACCGCCGTAGGCCAACCTTTGCTCCCATTTCACCTCTCCCTCCGGGCTGAGCTTCATGATATACGCTTGTTGCTCATAATCGTCCCACTCCCCCGCAGGCACGACTTCCGTATAGCTGCCCAAAGCCAGGTACCCGCCGTCCGAAGTCGGAAGAACGCCTTCACCGGCAGACCAGCTGCCGTATTCCCGGGACCATTCCATATGCGTCTGGCTGTCGCTTTCCGCGCGGACCACCCCCGCCTTTCCCCCTGGCATCACAATCAACAGTACCAACATCATGCTTGTAAATCGCAGTATAAACCTGGACATATGCGCACCCCTCACGTCTCGTCTGATTAAATTCCATAATATTTCAATCTGCTCTAATTATGGGTTCAAATCATCCAAGTGGGTATCCCCCTAATCTCTTAAATCCCTGTGTCGTATGAACGGTTTTCCGTTCACCAACCAAGGTCCTCGGCAACCCTCTGGACCTAGTTCGATGGAATGAGCCCGGATATAGCGCCATTGCATCCGTCATGAAAGTGTGATAATAATTGTATGAACTATTTTACATGGTGTAAACAAAATTCTCTAAAGAAGATTTGTTTACACTTTATATTGGGGAGGCAATCTGGCATGAGATTACAAGGCAAAGTGGCGATCATCACCGGGGCAGCAAACGGAATGGGTGCGGCGGAAGCGAAAATGTTTGCCAAAGAAGGCGCAATGGTCGTCGCAACCGACTTAAACGAGGCGAAGCTGAATGAAATCGTTGCCGAAATTACCGCAAACGGCGGCGAAGCAGTGGCGCTGAAGCAGAACGTCACCTCGGAAGAGGAATGGAAGGCGATCGTTGCAAGAACGGTTGAGCTCTACGGCAAAGTGGATGTATTGGTGAATAATGCCGGCGTCGCAAGTCCCAAAACGATGGCCGATATGGAGATGGACGAGTGGAACAGGGTCATGGATATCAATCTGAACGGCTGCGTGCTTGGCATGAAATACTGCATCCCTGAAATGAAAAAGGCCGGCGGCGGATCGGTTATTAATATTTCATCCATCGGCGGCATTGTGGGCATGGCAGGGTCAAGCCCTTATACGGCTGCCAAAGGGGCGCTGCGCGCGTTGTCCAAATCCGCTGCCGTCGAGTACGGCAAGGATCGGATCCGCGTCAACTCCGTCCATCCCGGCATCATCGTCACGCCGATGACCGCTCCTTCGATGGCATCCGCCATGCCTTATTATGAGGCGCACACCCAGCTTCCTTACATGGGCGAGCCGGAAGACGTTGCTTATGGCGTCGTATTCCTGGCCAGTGACGAGTCCAGATTTATGACGGGTGCGGAACTCGTCATTGATGGCGGCTGGACGGCGCTGTAATCCGGGAGCATTTTTCAATCCCGTAAAGTAACAGGGACTGCTTCTCAAATGGTGCGAACCTTTGAGGCAGTCCCTTTTTGATAATGTAGGAGAGTATCAGTTTCGGTCACTCAGCATCCTTTTATCGCAAGATACACTTCCGCTAGATGCGGTTAGGCAGCCTTGAAGAATACGTCGAATGACGTTTTTTATGCTAGTATAGAGTTACCAAAAGATAGGTGTGATGTGGGTGGAAAGAAAAGATCCAAGGCAAGTACATTCGATGAAAAAAATACAACGGGCTTATTTGTCGCTGATGCTGAAGGAAAACGAAAAGAGCATCACCATTCAGCGCATCTGTCAGGAAGCTCACGTAACGCGGCCTACGTTTTATAAATTGTATAAAGATATCCTGGAATTGCGCGTCGACCTGCACAATGCGATTTTAAACGATTTAAGGCAGTCCTTGACCATTACCCATCCCAAAAGGATTGACGAGCTGCGTTCCGAGGACCTGCCGGAAAACATGGTCGCCCTGTTTGAGCATATCATTCAGAACCAGCTAGCCTATGAAGTCATGCTTGTATATAAACCGGACGACCTCTTCATTCAGGAAGTAAAAAACATCATCAGGCATTACGTAGAAGACGGCATTCGCGTATCCCAAACGTCCGAAGAAGGGCTCCGCATGGAGATGTCCTTCGTCATTGCCTACACAACCGGCGCTTATTTGGAAAGCATCGTCTGGTGGGTTCGCAGCAACTATAAATATTCCGCCGTCACCATGGCGTCCAAGCTGCTCGAAATCTCCTTCCACGGGCCATACAAAAACCCGATTTTATGGAATAAGTAACACTTATTTCACGATGCCAATCATAAACCCGTCGTACCCCTTGCTCCCCACCGTCTGCAGCGCCGTGGCCGAAACATTCGGATGCCCGCTCAGCATATCGTAGAACGTTCGGACACCCTGCACCCGCGGGTCAGTGCTGTGCCGATCGGCAATTTCCCCGTTGCGGATAACGTTGTCCCCGACAATGACCGTTCCCGGCCGGGAAAAATGCAGCGCCCAGCGGAGATAGTTCGGATTGTTCGGCTTATCCGCATCGATAAAAATGAGGTCAAACGGCTCCACCCCCTCTTTCTCCATTTGGGCCAGCTGTTCAAGCGCGTCCCCGGTGCGTACTTCGATCGTCTGTTCCAGCCCCGCCCGGGCGATGTTCTTCTTGGCGACTTCGGCATGATGCGGACTCAGCTCCAGTGTGATGATCCGCCCGCCTTCACTTAAGCCTCTAGCCATCCATATCGTGCTGTAGGCCCCCAGCGTCCCGATTTCCAGGATCCGTTTCGCCCCTTTGATCTGTACGAGCAGCTGCAAAAACTTCCC
The DNA here is from genome assembly GCA_004016085.1 of Claviceps quebecensis. NCBI lineage: Eukaryota > Fungi > Ascomycota > Sordariomycetes > Hypocreales > Clavicipitaceae > Claviceps > Claviceps quebecensis. The sequence goes on from QEQW01000003.1 coordinate 121,598, forward strand.
CTGATTCGCCGTCACATCGATTTCCGGGAGGTCCGCCTTCCGGTTCGCCACGATCACTTCGTCCAGCACCCGGTCATTCGGGCAAAGCCGGTCGACAATATACTCATCTACTTGTTCCCATACAGGATTCATTCCCCGTCACTCCTTATCATCATTTGGTTTCATCTTTAGGATAGAAGCGCTTCTGGTTCTATTGTAGATCGTCTATAATAATATGAATAATATATCTTTCACCGATTTTCATACATTAAAGATATGAATGGATGAGGAGTTGATACACCTTGAACCTGCACGCCCTGCGCTTATTTCATGTGATTGCTTCCACCGGGAGCGTGACCCGGGCATCCGAGCTGCTGAAGATCAGCCAGCCTGCGATTACCGCCCAGATCAAGAAATTCGAGAAGGAGCTGTCCCTGATCCTGCTCGAACCGCAAGGAAGGGGCATCCGGCTGACCGATGCGGGGGACAAAATAGCTGCGCTCGCCAAGAGGCTGTTCGCCGTCGAGCAGCAAATCGAGCAGCTGGCGCGGGATTACGGGCAGGGTACGGCCGGCCACATCCGCCTGGCGGCGACCTACCTGCCTGCGCACTTTCTCCTCCCGACCTGGCTGGCAAGGTTCAAGCAGCAGTATGAGCAGGTCGAGATGAGCATCACCACAACCAACTCCAGCGGGGCGCTCCGGCAGCTGCTGAGCGTCGAAGCCGACCTGGCCATCTATGGCGGGCTGCCGGGAGAATATCCGGACACGATTCAGACCGAGGAGCTGTTCCAGGACGAGCTGTGGTTCGTCGTCGCGCCGAATCATAAATTTGCCAACCGCCACCTGTCGCTTGCCGAAATGATGAGCGAGCCGTTTGTCATGCGCGAGGAAGGCAGTTCTACGCGGGAGCGTCTGTTCGCGCTATGCCGCACCTACAACGCCCCGGCCCCCAAGGTAGCGCTGCAGTTTAACGGTCTGCACGAGGCGATCACCGCCGTCATTGCCGGATATGGCGCGAACTTTGTCTCCTCACTGGTCGTACGCGAATATGTGGCGCGGGGAGAGCTGTGCCGGGTCTATGTAGACGACGTCAGTTTGACGAACGTCATCGCCATCTGCACCCGCAAGGATGAGCCCCTGACTCCGGCGGCCGCAAACCTGGTCGAGCTGATCCGCAGCAGCCCGGTGTAATGCGGCGAGCACTGTCGGCACGCTGCATTTCCGCTGCATTTTACCTGGAATCCGTTTCAGCCGTGCGACCGCGCCGGATTAATCTTTTTGCAGCAAATAAATGGAGGGATGCAGTCCCTTCAACCGGAGGTCGGCTACCGTGGCCAAACGGAGATCGGCTTTCTCGGCAGCCGCCAGCAGAGGGCCCCCCGCATCGGTTAAACAGACGATCTGGCCTCCTGGTTTCAGCACCCGCTTCATTTCTCTAAGCACTCCTTCATACAAAACGGGAATGCATGCTATGGACGAAATTTGCCTTCCAAAAGGAAGATTCGTCACCACTTTGCCGGCATATCCCGAATCCAGCGGCAGGCGCTGCGCATCCCATTCCTTAAGATGTACACCGGAAGTGTGTCCCACGTTGGCACGGGCAGCTGTGACGGCTTCCTCAGAAAGGTCTCCGCCGTAAATGCCGGCGTGAGGATACGCACAGCGCTCGGACAGCACAGTCCCTGATCCGCAGCAGGGATCAACGAAGATATCGTCTTTCTCCGGACGGGACACCCACACGAGCGCGTGTGCAACGGTCGGCCGCAGGGCGGCCGGCGCAAATTCCCGCGTCTTTCCCCTGTATCTGAACGCCGCATCCTTTACCCTTATGGCAAAGACAGCCTCTTCCTGAACCAGATCGAGCCGAAACTCGAGCTGATGCCCGCCGCTGTGATCTTGTCTAAAATGCCGATAGCGCCGCATAATTCCTAATTCCGCAGCTTCTGCCGCATCAAACCTGCTGTAGGTATGGTTTCCCGCTCGGCTGGCATTGACCTTAAAGCTGATCATTCCTGAAGAATCCGGGCGAATCATGGATAAATCCAAACGGGAGATTTCTTGTTCGATATGGTGCGAATGCAATTTATGAGGACCCACCGGGAACCGGTGGATGAAACGATACAGATTGTCGGCGGTCCGCAGTACCAGAAAATGCTCTACTGGCAAGTCAGAGTCAAAATAAACCTTTCCCCTGGCCTTGTGCCGAATGCGTATACCGGACAGTTTAGCCTGCATTTCATCGGCCAAAATTTCTTCCAGCCCTGGAAGTACCGTAAAAAAGTAGCGTGGCATACATTGATCACCTCGTCATTGATGGTAAGCATAGAATGAAGCCCACAAAGCGCGGTTTTTGCTCCGGCGGCCGGTTAAATGTGTTTCGAACATCTGCCCCGGAAACAAAAAAACGCGAATGAACCAAAGTCCATTCGCGTCTTCTATGCAAAACGGCACAGGCTGCCCCTAAGGCTGCCTGCATAAGAACGTGATTAAGGAATTCCGTTTCATGACCATTCACTGCATCCCCGGAAGCTGCATGTCAAATATACCCAGCCCCTGTTGGGCTTGGATACCTCATGCTTCCGGTATGCTATTCAGTTTAGTTCACTGAATGAATGGTCAAGAAAACGGTCATCATCATCATCGTTCCAGCCTCCATCAATTACGAAATTTCCCCCATTATATTACAGACCGCCGGCTGGGGCAAGAGATCTGCGCGCCAGCAAGCCTATCCCCCTTGCGGCCCTCAAGAAATTCAGGCTGATGAATCAGCCTCAGCGACCGGCAGGCTCCATACCTCTTCTTCCCCGTATACCGCCCCGGTTGGCGCAAAGCCTGCCGACTCGTACAGTCGCTTGGCGACTCTGTTGTCCCCATGGACGGTCAGGCGGATTTCCCTGCAGCGGTCCCACCGGATTACGATCCAACGGATCATCTCCGTCAAGGCGGCCCGGCCGTACCCTTGGCCCTGGTAGCGCTCATCAATCAAAAAGCCGTTGATCCAGTACATATCCACCGTGTTCTCTTCACATGCGTGCATTATAAAGCCAACCATTCGCGGTCCATCGTATATGGCGAAGGGGATATAGTCGACATGGTCCCCATCGGGTTTAACGTAGACTTTGGCCAGCGATACAGCAACCGGCGGGGTGAAGCCGGCCTGTTCCTCCGCAACCCGGAGGGAAATGGCTTCCTCCCAATTTTCCCTTGTCACCTTTTGAAGCTGAATATCCATACCGATGCCTCCTGCCAGGTGACGGGTTTTTATCGTGAACCCCACCTCTTTTAACCCCCATTATACCGAAACCTTATCACTTGCATAAAGGTCATATAATAAGGGGGTAAGCAAAGAAGTCATCCCATTTTGAAAGGACGGCGGTAATGATGAAAATCAACCATTTGAATTTAACGGTGACCGATGTGGCGGCGTCACGGGCCTTTCTGGAAACTTATTTCGAACTGGAGTGCCGGGCGACCCGCGGCGACAACTTCGCGGTGCTCTTCGATGATGACGGGTTTGTGCTGACGCTGATGAAGGGCCGTGAGGTGCAGTACCCCAAAACGTTCCACGTCGGCTTTCCCCAGCAGACCGAGGAGCAGGTCGACCGCATCAACCAAAAGCTGCTGGAGGACGGATACGACGTCAAGCCTCCGCAGCATGCACACGGGTATACGTTCTACGTCGAGGCACCGGGCGGATTTACGGTCGAGGTCCTCTGCTAGAACCTGGCGCCCGTTATAATCTATACGGCCAGCCGGCAGGCTGATGCTCCATCATTGACGGCCCTTTCCTTACTCTGCCAAAGGAAGGGCTGTTTCCTTTTCCTTCGCCCGCTGCTTGTTTAGCACCTTCCCCGCTCCGGGCTTCGCGGCCAGCTGCTGAACCCCCGCCATGGCCAGCGTGACGGCCAGCAGCACCGGGATGAGCAGCGTATAGCTGCCGGCAGCGTCGTGGATCACACCAAGCAGCATCGGTCCCATCGCGCCAATCACGTATCCCACCGATTGGGTCATGGCCGACCAGGCCGTCGCCTGCTGAGCATCGCTTACCGCTTCGATCGGCATCATCAAATTGACCGGGAACAGCACGCCGGGACCGATGCCGATCAGAATCGCCGCCAGCCACGGCGTCACGGACATCCAGAGCATCAGGAAGCCGGCAGCCATCGACAGTGCGCCCAGCGCCAGCCAGAAGCGTCGGGAAGGCAGGCGCTGGAGCAAGTGCGGAAACAGGAGGCCGACGGGGATCTGTGTCAGGGAGAACAGGACAAGCATGTTCGCCGCATAGGCTTTGCCGTATCCCATATGTTCCACGACCGGCGGCAGCCAAGCCGTGACTGAAAAGAACAGAACAGCGAGCAGGCCAAAGGATAGCGTGAGAACCCATGCTTTGGCGCTGTTCCAGGGAAGTCCAGCCGCCCTTGCCGAGCGCTCCGCACGGGCGGGCCGCCGGGTATGGCGGAGAACCGACCACCACCATACCGGCAGGGCGACGGCAGCGAGGATAGCCCAAACCGCCAGCGATTCCTGCCACGAATGGGCCCGGACCGATAAAGGCAGGGACAATCCCGATGCGAGCGCGGCTCCGACCGCCATGGAGACGGTATATAGCGAAATCATGACGGGCACCTTGGCGGGAAAATGCTGCTTAATGAACCCGGACAGCAGCGGTCCTGCCGCAGCGATCCCGAGCCCGGCCAGGACGGTGGTCAGCAGCAGATATGCTGACGACCCGGTGAACCATCTCAGCACCGTACCGGCGCCGATGACCGCAATCGACCAGCCGATGACGCGCTCCAGCCCGGCACGCTGGCCGAGTTTGACCGCAAAGGCTGGAAATATCCCCATGCACAGCACCGGAATGGACGTAAGCAGACTTGCCGACAACGCACTCATGCCCAAATCCCGCTGGATGGCTTGCAGCATGGGCGAGATGGAATTCATCGCGGGCCGCAAATTTAAAGAGGCCAAAATGAAGGCGACAGCCATCATGAACAGTGAAGGTTTTCTCATTAATTCTCTCTCCCTCAGATCGATTTGATCACATCTTAATGGGAGAAGGATCATTTATCAATTATATTGAAATTATAATAATAATTTGTTATACAAATGATAAATCCGAGTTTTTACGGCACTCTAGGGTTTACTGCCACTTCAGTGCGCCGCGATCTATCGTTCATGAACAGGAGGAATTAACATGGAACTGAGACAACTGGAGTATTTCGTGGCCGTTTGCGAGGAGCTGCATTTTACGAGGGCCGCAGATAAGCTCGGCATCTCACAGCCGAATTTAAGCCTGCAGATTAAGGCATTGGAGGAGGAGGTCGGCATGCCCTTGTTTGACCGGATCGGCAAACGGATCGCGGTGACCGATGCGGGCTCAGTCCTGCTTAAGCAGGCAAGGGGAATATTTCAAAATTTGCAGAACGCCAAGCTGGAGATCGGCGAGCTTCGCCATCACCAGGGCGGTACGCTCGGCGTCGGAGTGCTGCCTTCCGAGCTCGATTTCCGCCTGACCCCGATGTTCATCGATTTCCGCAACCGGTATCCGAACGTCCGGCTCAAGATCGTCTCGGCCGTCGATGTGGCGGGCCTCGTCCTTAGTACGGAAATCGATATCGGCATCTCGCTCAAGCCGCTTTACGACAACCGGCTGGTGGTCCGGTCCCTGCCCCGGGAGGAGTACGGCGTGGTGGTATCTGCCGAACATGAGCTGGCCGGCAGGGAGTCGGTCTCCCTGACTGAACTGAACGGCCTGCCGATCATTATGTATCCTAAAGGGTTCTGGGGAAGGGAGCTCGTCGAGCAATACTGCCGGAAGCACGGGTTTAACCTGGACATCGTCGTGGAAACGACGTCCAACCCTTCGCTCTTCCGCTTTGTCCGGGAAAACATGGGGGTTACCGTTCAGACGCCTACGCTCGTCGAAGCCATCGGCGATCCGAAGCTGCGGTTCCTCCCCATCCATGATGATCCGCCCTACAGGGAAATGAGTATCATTTACCGGGCGGATAAATATTTGGGCCATGCCGCGCAGGCTTTTATTCATCTTGCCGAGGAGCGCCTCAAATCATAGCGCGAGCTGGAGGCGCGCAGCATGGCCGGCAATCGGCCCAATTTTGCTCCTTGGGAAGTTATATGTATCTTTCCTGAATCACGTTATAATGGTGGATTTCATGCCCGGTCAGAATATACGCCCAAGCGGCGGCGGTGGATTCATAACCGTTCACGGTACCTCTGCGGGTCCAGGCCTCGTCCGGAATGCTCCGCAGCAGCGTCATCGTGGAGCGGCGAACGGCGGCGAAATCCTCGAGAAGCTCGGCGATGGAGAAACGGTCGAAGGCTGCGCCTTCCATCAGCACTTCCTCGTCATAGCCGGTCAAAGGCGTGGTGTCCCCCCTGGCGATACGGAGCAGCCTGTAGCACATGATGCGCTCATTATCCGTGATATGGCCAAGCACCTCTTTCAAGCTCCATTTGCCTGGCGCATAGCGGTAGTTCCCCTTTTCTTCCGTCAGTGCAGAAAAAAACGCGGTCGTCCGGTTCAGAGACCCGTTCAGAATCTCCTCGAGGTTCCCCTCAGGTACGAGAGAGACATACTTAGCGAAAGCTTCGTTGTAGTCTTCCTTCGTTGGGCGCAGAATCATCGGTATCCATCCTTTCGTTTTGTAAATGGTTCAAGCTATGGGCGTGCCGTTGACGACAGGCACATCAGGGGCCAGCAGCACCACATCGCCCTCTTCCGGAACTCCGCCGAGGACAAGCACTTCCGATTCATATCCGGCAATCCGCCGCACGGGAAAATTAACGACGGCGGCCACCTGGCGGCCGACCAGCTGCTCGGGGGCATACCTTCTCGTAATCTGGGCCGAGGAACGCTTGACTCCAAGCTCCCCGAAATCAATGCTCAGCTTGATCGCCGGCTTGCGCGCCTCCGGAAAAGGCTCCGCCTTGACCACCGTTCCGATGCGAATGTCCAGCTTCATCAAATCTTCGATGGTTGCCACAACTTTTCCTCCTTCTTATGCCATGATTATATCTCTCCATTATATCCCTGCCTGTCAATGGCACAAGCCCTTTCACCAACCTAAAAAAAGGCTGCACACCGCAGCCCAGATTCCCATAACGTATTTTATCGATATAGCCGCAAATAACAAATTAGCCAAAGCCTTATGGGGGAAATAAGGCAAATCCCATACAAGAATTTGTAAAGGTGGGTATTTTCAGAGCGAAGAACTCCACCACTCCCTGCTTAGGGAAGGTCTGCCTCCGAGCAGTGGCGGCAGTGCCCCTGCCTCCGCTTGTAGTAGGAAATAGCTGCAGCACCCAATGCGATCCCCCACAGCGGCAAGAGCAATAGCGGCGTTGTCCCTCCCCAATTTTCAAAGTCGCCGCTCCACATAAACTCGAGAATGACTTGAATGCCTGTTACGGTTAATAGGATTGCGACGAATCCGGCGGGTACGACGGCCAGCAATGGCGGGACGCGTCTACCGCCACACAGGAGGAACCAACGGGGGAACACCTCTCCCCAGGGCCTAATCAGCCCATGTGTTAGATAAGCGCCTCCCATCGAAACGAGGGCAAGGCCTGCCCCAGCCCAATCTGCGCCCGAGACTTGCAGGTCATGCAGCATTTCTCTGGAGATGCCGAAGGGAATCCCCAACAGCCAGGCTATACGTGTCATATCGTAATAAGCAGGGGCTAGAATTGCCGCATAAGTTGCCCATGTTCCCCAACGTGCCGCCGAGCTGATCCGATGATCTGTTCGCCCCTCTTTTCGTCCGCAGTAACTGCATGCATTGTGCATTTGGCGGTAACAGGTCAAGGTGGATGCTGCCCACAGCAAACCGCCCAGGAGGCAGATATATTGGTGCACAACCGGCCAGGTGAAGAAGGCCAGATAGTGTAAAGACTGCCCGGATAGAAATGCGATCAAAGATACTGGGGCGTAAGCGACGCCCATAAGTGCCCGCGGATCTGGAATCGCTAAGCAGAGAATAGCAGCGGCACTCCAACCATAAAAGAGCCGAATCGTCCTGACAGCCTCCCACCTGTTAGAGAAGATCAAGGCGATCATACCAATAGAAGAGAACCAAGCAATAAGTATTCCGCCCGTTGCGGGCACCGCCTGCCGGAATAGAGAATGATCCGCGGTAGGATCACCGAGCAAGCCAAGTGGGAAGCCCGGCCCTCCAAGTGCCCAGAAAAGTCCAAGCGCGCCGTAGACGAACGTCCAGGCCATCGTTGCGTAATGGATCCACTCCGGCCAGCGCCTCCACCAGCGTACCATAGGTTTCGATGGAGCCGGGGCAGCCGAAGTGATAGCTGTCAAATTAGTCTTATTCATTTTGTATCACATCCCTCTGTTCATCTTGCATTCAGTATAGGGAACGCAAGTAAACAGGAGGTAAACAGGCTCCTAAATTCATCCTAACTTTGCTCGGCACGCAGCCTGATCGTTACTGATGATCCTTCACCGGGTTTGCTGATGACATGCAAGCTGCCGCCATGGGCCTCGATGAACTTCCTGGCAATAGACAATCCTAGGCCTGCGGGTTCGGAAGCATGTAGTGCGTCATCCCGATGCGTGGGAGTCTCGTTGAATCCGACGCCGTTGTCCTTGATCCGAATTTCCACCGTCCCATCGTCATACAGTGAAGTCCGAACCGTAATCCGGGTGCCAGCCGGGTTGTGGACGACGGCGTTGACGAGCATATTGCGGACGGCGCGTGTCACCAGCTTCGTGTCGCAGAATACCGGTATGCAGTCAGGATCGGAATCCATCGAGAACAAATAATCGGCGGCCCACGGCGCGCTGCCCACATCCGCAACCGTTCTGCGCACAAGTTCGACGATATCCGTCTTTTCAGCTTTGAGCGGGATTTCCCCTTGAACCGTTTCATTCAGATCTTGCACCAGTTCCTGCAGATGAGTGGCCTTTTGCTGAATAACAGATAGGAATTGCTTCTGCTCCGTATCGCTCCAACGATATTCGGGATGAAGCAGCATTGCAGAGTACCCGGCTATGTAAGTTAAGGGCGTCTTCAGATCGTGAGAGATCCCTTGGATCCACTCCCGCTTCGTTTGTTCCACTTCTCGAAGTGTCTTGTCTTGAAGATGGAGTGTGCGCGTTAGCAATCGTAAATGCTCGAATAGTTCCTTGTAGATCGCATACGGAAATTTCAGTCTCCCCGATTCACCGGCGCGTAGGTTGTCCCATGCAGGAGGCGGATCGTATTGTCCATTGGCCAGGCGTCTGATCCAGACCACCATGTGATAAAGGGGTTTCCCTAAGTACCAGCCGATCAGGAGCAAGGTAGCCAGAAACAGCAGGAGGCAGAGGACGGTCACGAAAATCTCGTAATGCTCGGAGCTATTGCCGCTGCTGATCAATTGCGGCCAGATCAGCCAGGCAACCCCGATAACAATTGCTTCAATACAGATCAATAGGAGGATGAAGACCGCAAGCAGTTGCAGCGCAATGCGCAGCATAAATTTCATGGCGTCAGCCTCTCACCGGAGGAACGAACTTGTATCCGATGCCTCTAAGCGTCACGATGACTCTAGGGTGGGCAAGATCGGCCTCCAGCTTTTTCCGCAGCCTGGAGATATGGATGACGACCGTCTTCTCGTCGCCTTGCACCATCGTGCCCCATACTTGCTCATATAGCTGCTGCGCCGTAAATACCTGATTCGGATGTTTGCAGAAATAAAGCAGAAGCTCAAATTCCTTGGCGGGACAAGGCGTCTCCGCTTGGTTTATGATGAGTTGTCCAGTCGTCCGATTCACGGTAAATGTATCGAATCGATAGAGTTCTTCCGCAACTTTGGATTCGGATGTATAAATGGATCTGCGTCTCAAATGAGCCTGGATACGGGCAACGACTTCGAGTGGGTTGAAAGGCTTGGTTACATAATCATCACCGCCTATTAATAATCCTTGAAGCTTATCGAGATCGCTGGAGCGGGCAGTCAAAAATAGGATAGGAGTCGTAACGGTCTTGCGCAGCTCTATGCACAATGCGAATCCGTCCATGTCCGGGAGCATGACATCAAGTACGATCATATCGAAGGTTCTCATCCGCGCGGCCTGAAGCGCTTCAGCGGCGGATTTGGCTCTAACGATAAGATGATATCCCTCTTTAAGCAGCAGATTTTCGATCATGACAAGTATGCCTTCCTCGTCATCGACCAATAAGATAGCTTCACTTCGCATTCACCGACCCCCTTTTTTCAAAATAATACCACGAATTGTTATGCTGAAGTAGCGCTGATCCATGGATCCTACCTCTCGAATATAGAAGGAGACCGGACGTGTCATACATCTAACTTTCAAGCGTGCCTTTTCATTTATTGCAAAAATCAATCGTTCAACCTCAAATACGACAGTTAATGACGCATTACTTTAGTATGATGAAATAAATAACTGCGAAGGAGTAGATGAACTTGAAGAGACTCGCTGGGAAAATCGCTCTCGTAACCGGAGGAAGCCGGGGAGCAGGACGTGGGATTGCCGTTGAGCTTGGGAAAGCCGGAGCAGTAGTTTATGTATCGGGAAGAAGTTTACGAGGTACCACTACACACGGTTTTCCAGGCAGTATCGATGAAACTGTGGAGGAAATTCGAAGTCATGGAGGAGAGGCGTACGCATGTCGCTGCGATCATACACGTGATGAGGATACACAAGCTTTGATCGAGAGAATCCGACAGGAACAAGGAAGGCTCCATATCCTAGTGAATAACGTCTGGGGACTGCATGACTTGGAAGTGAATTTACAATCCAAACCATTCTGGGAATATTCGCTGAACATGTGGGATGCTATGTTTCAGAATGGAGTACGCCCACAAATAGCGACAAACCATTACGCGATTCCGCTTATGCTGGAAGCTGATTCTGGATTGATCGTACATACCACATTTCAGGATCAGAATAAGTATTTAGGAACTTTCTATTACGACCTCGCCAAGAATACCATTAACCGCTCAGTGCTCGGATTAGCTCATGATCTCAAAAGCACTGAAATAACCGTGGTAGCGGTCTCCCCTGGCTGGATGAGAACAGAACTGGTATTAAGGAATTTCGGTACAGATGAAGATCATTGGAAGGAGGTTGATGCTCTGAAACACACGGAGTCGCCGTATTACGTAGGGCGAGCGGTGTCAGCCTTAGCTGGGGATGATGAAGTGAAACTGAAAAACGGACTGGTACTACAAGTTGGTGATCTTGCCCAGGAATACGGATTCACCGATATGGATGGACGGTTCATCCCTCCCTTTTTAATATAATCAGTCTCATTGAAAAAACGAATACTCGCTAGAGCTGAGTTAACCGCCTTCTTATCGGGCGGTTAACTGATTAGCTAATATAGCGAGTAGATCGTTTGGTTAGGGCCAGAGCGATTCAAGATGCGATTTTCTTTCCACGAGGCAAATCACATGAACGCGGGCTATCCTCCATAGGCTTCCCGGGTCCGGTAAATATGCTGGTCCATTAAAAAGTTCAGCAGCATGCGGTTGAATGCATGGGGCTGGCACAAATGGGTCGGATACATCGCATCCTCGATCGTCGCCAGCTGCACATGCCGGAACAGGGTGGCCGCCCGCTGCATTTGCTTGACGAACCACTCGCTTTGGCTGCCTGCGACGCACAGTACAGGCATCGGCAGCCGCGCCAAATTGGCGGGCATCTCCATGCGCAGCAGCTCCATGCGCTGCTTGATCGACTCTGTCGGCCGCTTGTGGTACAGCTCCTTGCGGAGGATGCTGTAGACCGGTCTCCACCGGTTATACGTCACCCGCAGCGACCGGAGGAAAAACTCCGCAGGCAAATAATAAGACAGCCAGCTGCACGCCTCACAAATATTCAGCAAATGGTTCTTTTTCCCGAAGCATCCGGCGAAGTAGCTGTCTACGAGCACCAGGGCGCTGACCCGGTCCGGATGAAGGGCGGCAAACGTCTGGGCGAGCACGCTTCCGCTGGAACAGCCGACAAGCGTCGCCTGCGAAATATGCAGCTTATTGAGCAGCTCGCACAGATCGCTGCATTGGGTTTCCATAATATGCCCGACCTCCACGTCAAGCTTCCCCGAATTGCCGTAACCGCGGAGGTCCAGCACGATTACCTTCGCCCGCTTGCTGAAATATTCGACCTGGGGCTCAAACATATGATGGGACGACAAATGCCCGTGAATGAACACGATGGGCGTGCCGCTGCCGTGAATTTCATAATATAACGTGGTTCCGTTTACTTGTATCTGGGGCACTTCATGTTCTCCTCTCTCCCAAATAACCTATTTTCTCTGTTTGTGCAAAATCGCGGGCGCCGCCGCTTGGGAATCAATGCTTCTCCTTGTTTAAACAACAAAAAAGAAGCACCGGAAAGAGGACACTCTTCCATGCTTCCAAATCCAAGGCTGAATAAGCCTTGCCATCTGCATGAATAACAGCTGCCTCTCTTAACACGCTTGCGTGGTTAGCTGACGGATTCGGGCCCAAGAGTAGCCCTACTCTACACTTTCGAGATTCACCCCATATGGCCGCAGCGAATACTGCAGACACGACCGGTTCCCCCGCTTTCCGCCCTCCGGCGGAAATTCAGCGAATAGACATATTCCATGTACACGCTTCATCCTTCAAAATGAGCGCACAGAAAAACACAGAGCAGATACCCTGTGTTGATGCGTCAAATCACAGTTTCCTCCGCTCTCAACTACGCTTACGAGGTTAGCTGACGGATTCGGGCTGTGAGAGTAGCCCTACGGAAACAGGCGTTATCCTGCCTCCGATTCACCCCTGCAAGCCGCAAGCCCCAGCATAAAGCTCCGTGGGACGAGGACTGCGATTGGTTCCCCCGCTTTTCATCGGAAAATTCAGCGTTCATCAAGTCGCAAATCTTACTCTATTGGATGATGAAATGAATATACGCCTGGGACGGCGAACTGTAAAGCAGGGAAACGATACGATTCCCTGCTTTATTTGGGGATCTGATGAGAAAACGGGTCCTAATCCGTAGGAATCATTGTTTTACGGCCTTTCCTACCGCTTTCCTTAGCTTTGCTGGATAACTGAAGGCGGGAAACCATTCAAATGGCTGAACCCGCCCATTGGATCGGAAAATAATGCCGGAATAGGGCTGAAGCCGCTAGGCTGAAAAAAAGCGGCTTTTTGCCGGGATTTTGGACTTTGCGCTGGAAGGATGCTGGTTTTGATCCGAAAAATACGCCTCGTCTTCTTGCCAAAGATATCCCTTGGACGTATGATGCGGATAGTTTACCAATCAGACACACGTATGGAACCCTACTGGCCGTGACGATCCGGAACAAGACGGCAGGGAGCCATCCATGAAATCACGGTCAAGGAGGATGTGACGATGAACCGGGCTTTGTTTTCCACCATCGAACTGTTTGAAATCGTTCTTCCAAGGTACCAGCACCACAGTCTGGGCTGGCTGGAAAACTGCCGGATCGGCATTTTAAAGCTGCCTTACTCCGGAGAAGAAGGGCTTGCCGAGGGCCTGCTGTGCTCAGGCCAGCAAGCCTTCGACCTGGTACGGTGGGGCTGCTGCCTGCGTTATATTTCCGGCCTAACACTGGAAGAGGCTATCACCGTGACGGCCATGCACATTCTGAAGCAGCCGGGCCACAATCAGTACCCGCTCGCGCTGATGGCGCTGCTTGATGTCAGATCACGCCTGGAGCAGCATACCGCGCGCACAACAGCCGAAGACATGGGAAGATCCCTTGATGCCGGCCTTCTCGAGCTGAACCGTACGGCTTACGCCGAAGGAGCCGCAGCATCGCTGCGCATCGGGGGAGGAACGTCGCTTGCGACCTCCGGCCTGACGGCTGACCTTGATACGGAAGTCCGGGCGAACGCTCCCGTCAACCGCCTCCCGCTGCTCGGCCCGGAGTTCCCGACGGATACCCGCTCCTTGATCCGCCGCTCCTCGGCATATCTGTCCCTGTTCAGCGCCAGCACAAAGAACCGCCACCCCGGATAATCCCCGAGTGGCGGTTCTTTTGTGCTGCCTGCGCGGGCGGCTACAGCGCCTGCTCCTCGCTGCGAAGCTGCACCAGCGCTTTTCGCTGCCAGGCCTTGCTCCTCCAGCGGACCCAGAGCAGGATGCCCCGCAGCCATTCGTCGGCGATAAACGCCGCCCAGATGCCGTACAGGCCGTATCCCCAATAAATGCCGAGCAGATAGGTCAGCGGCACGCTGAAAAGCCAGGTCACCGTGATGGACACGATCATGGCGGACCGGGCGTCGCCGGCGGCCTGCAGCGACCGTTCCAGGATGACGTTGAAGTTGCGCCCCGGCTCCAACAGAAAGCTCAGCAGCAGCAAGGCCGCTCCCATCGCAATAATGTCCGGGTCAGTTGTGAACAGCTTCATCAGCGGCTGCCGGAACAGCGTCAGCACGGCGACGGCCGCCAGCGTGATCAGCTCGCTGCGGATCAGATTCCGGATCACCTGCTTGTAGGCCTCTTCCCTCTGTCCCGCGCCGACCAGCTGCCCGACGATGATCTGCCCGCCCCGGCCCAGCGAGACGGCCAGAATCATGACGAAGAACATGATGTTCTGCGTGTAAATTTTCGTTGCAAGCACGCTGGCCCCAAGCGACGAAATAAAGGCCGTGGTCACAAACTGATTGGCGGAGTACGACAAGGACACGGCCGAGGACGGTACTCCGACGCGAAGCACCTTCCCGATATGCTCACGGCTCCACACGAACAGGTCGTTCCAGCGGATGTAGACGCCCGCCGCCTTGCGGAGCAGCACCAGATTGACGGCCAGCCCGACGCACTGGGCAAAGGCGGTGGATATCGCCACTCCGACGACGCCCAGCTTCGGAAAGCCTCCGGGGCCGTAAATAAACAGGTAATTGCCGAAAATATTCAGCACGTTCATGCCGATCGTGACGACCATCGTCTGCCGGGTTAATCCGTGAGACTGGATCATGGCCGTGACGGCGGTTAGCAGCGCCTGAATGACCAGGGCGCCCCCGGCGATGAGCAAATACTTCTCCGCCTGCCCGAACAGGGAAGGATCGAGGTCGAATATCCGCAGCAGCGGCCCGCTGAGCATCATGACGATGACGCTCACGACCAGGCCGAACAGGAAGTTCAGCGCCAGCGAGGACCCGGCCAGCCGGCCGATCTCATGCTGCCTGCGGGCACCCAAATACTGCGAGATGACCACCGCGGAGCCGAGCGCCACGAAATTGAACATCAGCACCGCAAACATGATGATCTGGTTTGCGACACCGACCGCCGCAACCGCGCCGTCGGACACCTTGCTCAGCATGAACGTGTCCGATGTCCTGAGAAACATTTGAAGGGCCGATTCCACAAAAATCGGCCACGTAATCGCAAGCAGCGACAGCTTGCTAACGGGGTGGTCTCCCGCGATGGATCTGGACATTACAGGCCGTAAGCCTCCCGGATCTTGGCGATGCCAAGCTTCGCGGTCTCCATGGCGGTCAACCCGCCGTAGCTGTCCATAAACAGCTCCAGCGACAGGTAGCCCTCATATCCCGCATCCGCCAGCGTTCTGGCGAGCGCTCCGGACGGAGCGATGCCGTCTCCCGGAAATACCCGGTGGGCGTCCTGGATTTCGGAGCGGGACGGCGCTGCCGGATAATCGTTCACATGGACGATGCCGATCCGGTTCCCAGGCAAGCCTTCAAGGTCCCGAAGCTCGCTGCCGCCGGTATACATGTGGAACGGATCGATAAGAATTTTGGCGTCCGCCACCCCGCTGGCTTGAGCTACGTAAATCGCATCCTTCAGGCTGTTCAGCCGGGCCGCTTTTCCCCAGAATTCAAGATAGGGCTCTATGCCGATCCGGCGGGCCAACTCGGCCAGCTTGGCAAAGGAAGCGGCAAATTCGTCCAGCGTGACGTGGGCAACCTGTCCGAAGGGGGGCGCAGCCGCCGCGAGACAGCCCAGCTCCGCCAGCATCTCCATTTCCTTCTCCGCTTGATCGAAGCCGCGCTGTCTCACTTCGGGATCAAGGTCGGCCCAAGCCCAGAAGGCGATGGCGTTCGCCACCTTCAGTCCATGATCTTCGATATACCGTCTAAGCTCCTGCAGCTCGCCGCCCTCCGCAAGGTAAGCTTCAATGTCCCGTACCCACAGCTCGATGCCCTCATAGCCTGCTTCCGCCGCCACGCGGACCTGCTCTTTGACGCCGAGTCCGTAAGGCAGGAGTGTAGATGTATTCAATGACAATTTGAAAGGAAACAAGCTTGATCTCCTTCTTTCCGTAAGTAGTTAAGGGGTAAATGGTACCCTTCTCTGCTCGGCATGGCTCTGCATGCCCAGCTGGATGACACGGATCGCCATCCGGGCCTGCTCGGGCTTTACGCCAAGCTCCGACACACCATGGATAGCTTCCGCCACGTTGCGGTAATAGGCGTCGTAGCATCCCGGAATCGTCTTCAGACGCCCCGTAAACTGCAGGCCGTCCCGGCTGGCCACGAGGCTTCCCCACATCTCCTGCGGCTCTTCGCCCCATCCGGGCGATCCCGGCAGCCTGCCGGCCTTCAGCAGATTTTCCTGAGGATCTTCTCCATACTTGACAAACGAACCCTCCGTCCCGTACAACCGGTATCTCGGAGCCGGATCCCGGGCCAGCAGGGTCGATTTTACTGACACCTTCAGCCCATCCGGATACCCCAGCGATACGTCAAAATAGTCCGGGGCCAGCGTCCGCTCCCGCTGCGTCCGCACCTCTGCCTGCACGCTGTCCGGAAGCCCGAACAGCGTCAGCGCCTGGTCGATCAGGTGGACGCCCAGGTCATAGAACGTCCCGGACCCTTCGGCCCCCGCATCCCGCCAGCGACTGGGATCCGCATTCGGGCTGAACCGGTCCCAGCGGAATTCCGCTTCGGTGATCCGGCCGACCAGGCCGCGGCGGACGACCTCCTGCAGCGTCAGGTAATCGCCGTCCCACCGGCGGTTATGGAACACGCTGAGCACCAGTCCCTTGTCTTGGGCCAGCGCGATCAGTTCGTCCGCTTCCTCCGTCGTCGGCGTGAACGGCTTCTCCACGACGACATGCTTGCCGGCCAGCAGGGCGTCCTTGACAAACGAGTAGTGCGCCGTGCTCGGCGTCGTAATGACGATCAAGTCGATGTCCGGATCCTCATAGGCTTCCCGGACGTCCTGTACAGCCCGGACGGACGGGTAGGCCTGCAGGCACGAATGGCCGCTGCGCTGGACGATCATCGCCAGCTCCAGCTCCGGTACGGCCGTGACGACCGGGCAGTGAAACGTCCTGGCGGCGAACCCGTAACCGACCACCGCTGTCCTCACCTTCTCCTTCATTCGCATCACTCTCCTATATAGCCAGGCGAATGTTTAACCTTCGCCGGCCCCGATGTTATACAGAATCCGGTTGACCGGATACAGCGATTCCGACTCCTTGACCGGAACCAAATCCCGGTACATCGGATTGTAATACTTTTTGCGGTACTGGCTGGCGGTGAGCCCCTTCACGGCCTTGAACACCCTGCTGAAGTAATTTTCATCCGAGAATCCGACCGCAAAGGCGACCTCTTTGATGCTGTGCTCCTCGTACAGCAGGAGCTGGCAGGCACGCTCGATCCGCCGTTGAATGATCGCATCGCGCGGCGTGCGGCCCATGTACTGCACAAAAGACCTGGAGAAATGCTCATGCGACCAGCCGATCCGCCTCGCCAGCATTTCCACCGAAATGGCCTCCCCCAAATGCTTGTCGATATAATCGATCGCCTTGACGATTTGGGGAGGAATCCGGTTGGCCGGCGTCGTCAGCGGCTCGTCGTAGAGGTGGCCGCTGATTTCCGTCAGCAGCGACCATAGAAGCGAGCTCCCGCGGCTCTGCATCCGGTCCGTGTGGGCATGGGCAATATGCATGATCTGCTTCATCATGCCGACCGGAAGCTCCTCGTCGAGCGGAATACAGCTCGGCCCGCCGGGCGCAAGGAGCGGAAGCGCCGCCTCCGTCCCGGCATCTTCCGGAAACCCGAAATGAATGAACAGATGGCGCGCCGGCTGCTGCGGGTCGTATTCATAGGCGTGGTATTCGCCCGGCCTGGTCACGATAAAGCTCGGTTCCTGCAGGACGTATGCCTCTCCCTCCACCCTGTAGACGCTGCGTGTCCCATCCGGAAAATACAGCAGCTCGTAATCGTGAATCCGCCGGGGGCCGAGGGAGGTGCCGGGCTTCTTGACGATGTCCCCGACGATATGGATCCTCGGGAGGTGCACAAGATGTGAGGCCGCCCGGCTGGATTGGCTTTCCGTTGTATTCATGGCAGTTCCCTTCCTCATCCCCCACGAAGTGGAGTCTTAGCTTCGGTTCCTTTTCAGGCCCATTGAATGTTCGTTCTGAGTGAACGATTGATTAAATCAGTCCGAGTCCCTGCAAATTGCGGTAGCTGATCGCCAGGCTTTCCAGCGGATCGCGCCGGCTCTGATCCTGTTCGACGACGAGCCAGCCGGTTCCTACCTCCCGCGCCGTTTGGGCGATGGCCTTGAAATCGAGAATCCCCTCCCCGATTTCAGCGAAAAACTGCTCCTCGCCGGCTTCCACGTCTTTGATATGGAGCAGCGGGCACCGGTTCTGGAGCTTGGCGAGGTACGACACCGGATCTTCACCGCCCCGTTTGACCCAATACGTATCCAGCTCCATCTGAACCAAGGAAGGATCGGTTTCGCGGAGCAAAATATCGAGCGCGTATTCGCCGTCGAATTTGGCGAATTCCCAGTCGTGGTTATGGTACAGCAGCTGAACCCCGCGCCGGCGGAACTTCTCGCCCGCTTCGTTCAGCTTGGCGGCCTTCGCCAGCACCTCGTCCCGGGACGCAAAACGCAGGGACAGCGCCACGAATTTACCGCCGTCCACCTCCTCGAGATAATCCGCGATGTCGTCCGGATTGAAGTCAAACGTATCGAATCCGGCATGGGTACCGATGACCTTGAGGCCGATCCGGTCCAGCAGCGCCTTCTGCTCCGCCACAGTGATGCCTTCCGGCGGGCGTCCGAGCTCAATGCCCTGATAGCCAATCGCGGCGATTTTCTCCAGCGTGCCTATGTAGTCCTTGCTTAATTGTTCGCGAACCGTATAAGGCTGTACGGCGACGGGAAATTTGGTCATGATCTATGCATCCTCTCTTGGTTTGAAATGGGGCAGGTTCTCCGTGCGGTGTTTACAGATCCAGCATGTTGTATTTCAGGCCGAGCGGCAGCGGAGCCGGACGTTCCACCGTGGATTCCAGGTGAATATGGCGTTCCTGCTGAGACGCTTCAAAGATGCCGAGCGAGATGTCCAGCACATGGCGCGCCAGCTTACCGCTTGCCCGGTTCGGCCGTCCCGACTGGATCGCATAAGCCATATCGGCCACGCCCATGCCGCGGCCTTCCTCGGCATACGGATGGGAATGCGGGATCTCTTTCGTCTGCCCGTTCGGGAACTGGATGGATACGGCACCTCCGAAGAAGTTCGGATCCGGAACGTACAGAATGCCTTCCGTGCCGTACACTTCCAGCCGCGGCGAATAGCCGAACGCCTCTTTGGCCGCCTGAAGGGTAGCCACTGCTCCGCTGTGGAAGTCCAGCACCGCCGATACGTTCGTCGGCGCTTCCACCGGCACCGTCTGGCTGAATGCCGGCGACTTCGGATTGTCCACAACGACCTCCTGATGCAGCTGGCGGGCGGATCCCGTTACCCTCTGTACGGGTCCGAGCAGCGCGATCAGCGCCGTCAAATAGTAAGGCCCCATATCCATGATCGGATCTCCGCCCAGCTTCAGGAAGTTGCGGAAGTTCGGATGCATGCCGCCCGCGGCGTTCCCCATGATAATCGTAGCGCTTGCACCGTAAGGCGTGCCGATCCATCCGTCATTGATCAGCTTGACGCAGGTCTGGATGCCGGCGCCGAGGAAGGTGTCCGGCGCACAGCCGACAAGCAGGTTTTTGGACTCGGCCAGAGCCAGAACCTCATCGGCATCCTCGCGGGTGAGGGCAAACGGCTTCTCCGTGTACACATGCTTCCCGGCCTCAAGTGCCCGCAGGTTCAGCGGGGCATGCGCGGCGGGGGCCGTCAAATTGAGAACGATTTCAATTTCCGGATCGGCCAGCAGCTCCTCCACGGTGTACACATTTGGAACGCCGAACTCTTCCGCTTTTTTTTGCGCGAGCTCCGGAACCATATCCGCTACGGCTTTGACCTCGACGATATGGTCGAGCATGCCGGTCAAATTTTTCAGATATACGGTGCTGATCATGCCGGTACCGATGACGCCAACCTTGACTTTACGCACGAATACATCAACCTCTCTTCGTTTGGTAGTGATCTTGTGCCCTCATTATCACGCATCGCCCGGTCGAACTCAATGGACTGCAGCGCAAATAAACTGGATTTATTTGATATTATCCATCCCTGTCCGCAGCAAGCCGGTTTGTGTTCAGGAGTAAAAAACCTCCCGGCACCCGGGACATACCCGAAGAGCAAAGAGGCATTCTAAAGCGGTTTTATTATCAATCCCTTTGTGCGTTACTCCACCCTTGGCTTTGCCGGGTCGCAATCAGGACGCGGCACCTCGCCGAATTGGGACAGCTTCTGCAAATAATAGCATTCTTCCCGGAACATATGGTCCGGCACCAGCCTGTTCAGCCTGCTCAGCAGCTCGGCGCTGATGTCCAGCTCCTCGACCTCCAGCAGAAAGTTCATAAACGCCGACATTTCCAGGTCCACGTCGCTGTGGAACTTTTTCACCGCCGGATAGGTCGTCCGCAGCGTACGCAAGTATCCGACAAGCTCAAGCGCCTTCAAATAAAATTCGTTGAAATGCTGCTCAAATTCCTTGCTCCTCTGGATCAGCCTCCGCTCCACCCCGTCGAGATCCGAAGCGATCGATGCCGAGTGAAAAGCCGCGTCAGGCAGCCACAGCAGATCGTGATGCAGCGGGTGATAACGGGGAACCGGATTTCCCTTTAACAGCTCAGCGAGAATGCGCTCGTATTCCTCCAGCTCGTTCACCATATGATTGATAAACGTTGGCGACAACCCGATGACCACCTTGCGCTGCAGCACCCGGTCGAGAAGATCCAGCTTAAACGCCCGCAGTTCATGTACCGCCTGATTCGCCTGTTCGTTCAGCTCCGTCAGCGGCTGTCCCTCAGGGAACGAGCGCGCCTGTCCCAGCAGCTGGTCGAACCATTGGACGAACGAAGCCGCCGTCTGTACGTCCTTGACTTCCTTCGAAGCCAGAGCGTTGTAGATAAAACGGGCATGATCCCCCAAAATCTGCAGCCAAAACCTGTGCTCAAAGAGCGCCTCTTCATTCATTGCAGGCGTATCCCTCCCATCGATAACCATCCGTCACTAGACAATATATGAGATGGAGCACCCAACTTATGCGTTACAAAAAACCACCCCCGCCGCATACAGCGGCAAGCGTGGCTGCAAAAAATCATACCTTGAGACTACGTCCCGGCGCTTCATCCATATTTTCCAAATTACGGATCAATCGAAAATCGCCTGGTACAGCGCTTCGATATACTCCAGCGCCAGCTTGGACAGCGCCGCATTCTGATGGCAGATCCAGCCGACATTGATCGTCTCGTCGCAGTCGAGCGGCACGGGAATAATCTCGTTCCCGTTCAGGTCGGCGCTGAGAACACCGGTTGAAATCGTATAACCGTTCAGTCCGATCAGCAGGTTGAACAGCGTGGCGCGGTCGTTGACCCGGATGCTTTTCGGATGCGTCAGTGTGCTCAGAATTTCCTCGGAGAAGTGAAAGGAGTTGTACTCCCCCTGCTCAAACGACAGGTAGGGATAATCCTGCAGCTGGTCGATCGTCACGATGGACTGCTTGGCGAGCGGGTTATGGACGCTGATAAAAATATGAGGCCGGGCCGTAAACAGGCTCGTGAATTTCAAATTGGCGTCCTTCAGCAGCCGGTTGATGACCTTGCTGTTGAATTCATTGAGGTACAGAATGCCGATCTCGCTCCGCTGGCTTTTGACATCCTGGATGATTTCATGGGTCTTCGTTTCTCTCAGCGCCAGCTCGTATTCATCCTGCCCATACTCGTTGACCAAATGCACGAACGCATTGACGGCAAACGCATAGTGCTGGGTCGATACGGAAAAATGCTGCGGCGACGGCTTGGCGTTCATATAGCGGCTCTCCAGCAGCTCTGCCTGCTCGGTCACCTGCCGGGCATAGCCGAGAAATTCGGCGCCTTCCTTGGACAGGGTAATCCCTTTGTTCGTCCGTTCAAAAATCGTAATGTTCAGCTCTTCCTCCAGATCCTTGATCGCATTCGACAGGCTTGGCTGCGAAATAAACAGCCGTTTGGCCGCTTCATTCATGGACCCGCGGTTGGCGACTTCGATGACGTATTTTAACTGTTGTAAGGTCAATGCTACAGCCCTCTCTTTGAAACAACGATATGATCTTCATTTATTTCAAAGTATACCCGGGCACCGGTCCCCTCCACAACTGTTCGGGCATAGATTCCCCATTACTGCCGCCGTGTGCTTCGCAGTGCGGTGTACAACGACAGCAGGATAAGCGCGAGTGCCATCACCGGATGTATGGCGCCCAGCGCAGGCACATGCGCTGTCATGTATTGCATGTCGATCAGAACAAACATGGCCAAACTGAGCCATGCGCTGCCTTTAAAGCATTTTCCCGTAATTGCAAAAATGATCATCAGAAGCGGGGCAAACCCAAAGAAATGAACAAAGTTTTCGTGGAGCCGCCAGTTCACCGGATTCTGGAACACAGCCGACCCTGCGATATACACCTGAATCGTGATGCAGGCGACCAATATCCAGGACAGCCCCATAAAGATGCCTCGGGAAATCCGTTTGCCCCCTGAAAATTTATCTTGTGATGGGTTAAGATCGATGCTTGTCATGTGGTTTTCCTCCCTTATAATCGGACGTCAACGCGGCGATGCCCGCAAACAACGCAGCCATGATCAGCGGAAGATAGGGCGTTCCGGCCGGCCGGTCATGGATCAGATAACCGAGAGCGGCAATAATGGTTGACAGAAAGATGCCGCAGGCAGCGCCGCCGACGGCAGCCAGCAGTACTTTGATCACATGATGCTGTTTCAGCATAGTCTCCCCTCCCGTTGAACTGCATTCCATTGCATTGACTGCAATGAAGGCAATGGATTGCAATGGTCTGCGGCGCACCCCGTGTTTTGCCGCCTGGATTTATTGTAGCAGCGACTTGTTGTGAACCTGTGAAGTTCTCGTGCTGCTGCGATGAAAATGCATCCGGATATTTGCGGCTTTTTCCCGGGTCTATGCCGGGTTTGTCGGAGGTTTTCCTTCAGGAATGTTGCGAACTCGTTGCGGTTCCTTACGGCTTTGGTGAATTGTCCCCGCATCCGCGGGAACCGGTATATAATGAGGGGGATAAAAGCCGGAAAGGCTGCAATAGCCCGAGGCTGCTCGAGAAAAAGGAGAATGAAACACATGACGCATACTCTGCTGCTTGTCGATGATGAAAAGGAAGTGCTGGCCTTTATGGAGCCGTTTCTCCAGCAGGAGGGATACGAGACGATCACGGCTTTATCCGGCCGGGAAGCGCTCCGGATCGCTGGCGAGCGGAAGCCGTCCCTGGTCGTCCTCGACTGGATGATGCCGGGAATGAGCGGCATTGACGTGTGCCGGGAGCTGCGGAAGCAGCCAAAGCTGGGAATCATCATGCTGACCGCCAGAGTGGAAGAAACGGATAAAATTATCGGGCTGGAGGTTGGCGCCGACGATTATTTGACGAAGCCCTTCTCCTTCCGGGAGCTGGTCGCGCGAATACGCTCGGTCCTCCGGAGAGTCCATGGGGACGAGACTCCGGACGACCGGATCGTGCGGGGAGACTTGACGATATCCGAGGCGCAATGCCGGGTGTGGAAACGCGGAGAGGAAGTTCTGCTGACCCCGACCGAATTCAAAATGCTCGCCACCCTGGCTTCGCGGCCGGGCATCGTATACAGCCGCCTGCAGCTGCTGGCTGCGGTCGATGACGACCTGCTGAACGACGAGCGGACCGCGGACGCCCATATCAGCCGGATCCGCAAGAAGATCGAGGACGATCCGTCCAACCCGGTGTTTATTAACACCGTGTACGGATTCGGATACCGGTTCGGTGACCGCCGTGAACGTTAGCCGGAAACTGTTTTGGGCCATGGCCGCCTTTATCGTGGTCATGAGCCTGACGTTTATGCTGATCACAAACGCGGTGGTGCGCGGGCTGCTGGGCGAGCTGACACCGCCCGATCAACGCCAAATCAGTGCCCTGTCGCGTACGCTCGCCGAATATTATGAGCAGCACGGCAGTTCCTGGAACGGTGTTGAGAAGCTGGCCCCCGGCGACTTACTGGAAGAAGTTCAAGACAGCGGCCTGATCTTGTACGACGTCCACGACAGGAAGCTGGCCATCTACGGCAGCGCGGCCGAACCCATTATCAGGGGGCTCGGGGTAAAATACCGCATCGAGACGAATGGACGGGTCGCCGGGTCTTTCCGATACTACGACCCGGAAATCAGCGTGATCTCCAAGGTGAAGCTGGGCATTTCACATGGCGTCGGCTTTCTGCTGATCGTCAGCGCGGTGGTGTTTATTGTTGATGCCCTGCTGGCTGCCTATTGGATCTCCCGCCGTCTTACTTCCCCGCTTCGCCGGCTGGTTTCTGCGATCGAGCAAATTAAGGAAGGCCGGCATGGGGTGCAGGTCCCGGTCACGACTAAAGATGAGTATGGCGAGGTCGCTTCCGCCTTCAACCGGATGTCCCTGCAGCTGGGCCGGGCCGAGGATGCAAGGCGCAATCTCGTAGCCGACGTCGCGCATGAGCTGCGAACTCCCCTCTCCATCATGAGGGGAAAGATGGATATGCTGCAGCAGCAAGGCGAAGCGATCGAACCCGAGCAGCTGCTTCCGCTGCAGGATGAACTGATCCGGCTCACCCGGCTCGTGGACGACCTGCATCAGCTCTCACTGGCGGAGGCTGGCAAGCTGTCGTTTGAGTTCAGCCTAACGGACGTCCGTGCCCTGCTGGAGCAGACGCTCGAGCGGCTTCTACCCCGCGCGCAGGATGCCGGCATTGCCATGACGCTGGTGAGCCAAGCCGGCTCCACGATGATCCCGGTCGACTCCGGCCGGATTACCCAGGTCTTTCTCAACCTGCTGACCAATGCCGTCCGGCATACGCCGCATGGCGGTTCGATCCAAGTGATCCTGTCGGAAGCACAGGATGCAGACGGACGGCCATGGCTGGAAATCGCGGTGAAGGACACCGGCACCGGCATCGCCCCCGAGCATCTCCCGAACCTCTTCGACCGCTTCTACCGGGCCGATGCTTCCCGCTCGCGGCACAGCGGCGGAATGGGGCTTGGGCTCGCCATCGCCAAGGAGTTCGTCGCGGCGCATCAAGGCACCATCGATGCCGAGAGCTCACCGGGCGAAGGGACCACGTTCCGGGTCCGGCTGCCATACAGCCGGGAGGGGCACGCCTGAACGCAGCTGACTGCTCTCTGTCTTGCCTCAAATCGAAACAACCCCCGACGTTGTCGGGGGGTGTTTGTGCTTACGGATAAGAGGCAGGTACCGCATAATCTGTTTCCAAACCCCCGCTCCCGTTCCCTATTCATACAGCCAGCTTAAATCTTTCGTGAACTGCTTCAGCCGTTCCGGCTGCAGCGAATAATAATGCCGCTTTCCCTCCCTGCATTCCTTGATATACCCCTCATCCTTAAGCTCCTTCAAATGGTAGGACAGCTTGGACGGCGACACGTCTCCCAGCTTAAGCTGCAGGTCCGCGGGGCATACGGCCGCAGGCTCGAACGTACAGACAGGAGACTGGAAATCCGGCTGCCTGCCCATTTTAATCATCACCAATATTTTCATCCGGATCGGGTCGCTGAGTGCTTTGGCCGCTTTGGCCATCTCGGTTTCGTAATGGGATCTCATAGAAAATATTATACACGCTCTGTATTGACATTTCAATTTTTGTTGAAATATAATCATTTCAAAACATTTTGAAATGAGGTGCTTTTTACGTGTCATCACGAGACCCGTTGTCAGCTAGTCCAAGGGGCGAGGTCATTACCGCTGCCCATTCTGCCGCCACACCGGCGATGTCAAAGAAAGCTTTGGGCTGGAGCCTGGCCATCCTCGCTTTCGCCCAGCTGATCTACTCCCTTGACATCAATATCGTCTTTGTTGCGCTCCCTGAAGTGGGCCGTGCACTGGGCTTTTCGGAACAATCCCTTCAGTGGGTCGTCAGCGCCTATACGATTTTCTGCGGCGGCTTCCTCCTTCTTGGCGGACGTGCCGCAGACCAGCTTGGGCAAAAAAGGATGTTCATCTCCGCGCTGCTCCTGTTCGCGCTGGCCTCCTTGCTTGGAGGGCTGGCATGGAGTCCGCTGGTCATCATCCTGGCCAGAGCGCTGCAAGGCATCGGAGCCGCTTTTCTTTTTCCGGCGACCCTATCCCTGATCAACCGGCTGTATGAAGAAGGACCTAAGCGCAACCGAGCCCTCGCGGTCTGGGGCGGAGCGGGAGCCAGCGGATTAACCTTGGGCTCTCTCCTCGGCGGCGTTCTGACGAACGCCATTGGATGGGAAGCCGTCTTCTTCGTTAACGTATTGTTTGCCGGCGGTGCAGCCCTGGCCGCACTCGCTGCCATTCCGCGAGACCCTGTCCGATCCGGAAAAAGCAGCTTTGATTTTCCCGGGGCGCTGAGCTTTACCGGCGCTGCGACTTTACTCGTGTATTGCCTTGTTCAGGGACCTGAGGCAGGGTGGGGCTCCGCCGGCATCCTGATATGCGCCCTTCTGTCCCTGGTGTTGTTCCTCGCTTTTGCCTGGATCGAAAACCGCACCTCCAATCCGCTGATGCCGCCGCGTCTTCTCCGGAGACGGAGCCTGGTCACAGGCATGATCATAACCTTTCTTTACATGGGTACCTTTGGAGCCATCCCCTACTTCCTGACGGTACTGTTCCAGAATGTGCATCAATTCAATGCCCTGCAAACCGGTCTGGCCTTTATCGTGCCATCGCTTTCTATTGCTCTTGGAACCCAATGGGGCGAAAGGCTTGCCACGCGCTACGGCATGCGCAGCACGATTCTGACAGGCATCATGATCGGCATCGTGGGCACCGCCCTTATCCCGCTGGGGGCGTATGCCGACTCCGGCTATCTGCTTATCGTGCCCGGATTGATCATTTCCGGCCTCGGCCAGGGCGTCGTATGGACCGGCATGTGGATCGCCGCTTCCGCGGGCGTGGCTCCATCGGAGCAGGGCGTGGCCTCGGGTATGGCCTCGACGACGCTGAATATCGGCAACGCCATCGGCATGGCCTTCCTGATCTTCATCGCCAATTCCGGTATCTCCGGTCAAAGCGGCGGCTCGCTTCTGGTCGCGCAGGCAGCAGGCGTCCGCACCGCCATGTATCTGGCTGCCGCCGGGATGATCATCGGGGGAGCCGCAGCCTTGTTCCTTCCCCGAAGAAAATAAATATGTTTTTATCGATCCGCCGTGCTGCTCACACGAATAATGATCTTCCCCCTGGCTCGCCGGCTTTCGCTGAGCTCATGAGCCAGGGTGGTCTCTTTTAAAGGAAATATCCGATCGATGACCGCTCGAAGCTGCCCTTCCTCCACTAAACGGGATATCCGGTCCAAATCCGCTGTCGTGACCGGGAACATCGCAACTTCGTGAACGGCAATCTGCGCGGCGGCCGCCTGATCAGTGTCATAATGCCCCCAGGTGACCGGAACCAGTGCTCCTCCAGGCGCGATCACCTTCAAGAGCCGGTTTCCTTCGGTTCCACCGATCGTGTCTACCGCAAGCTTAACCGGATCGACGGCCTGAATCCATGGTCCTGCCGAATAGTCGACAAATTGATCGACTCCAAGATCACGCAAAAAAGTCTCATTTCTGCCGGAAGCTACGCCGATCACCTCGGCTCCCTTCCATTTGGCAAGCTGCACGGCGAAGTGGCCGACGCCGCCGGATGCACCGTTGATCAGCACTCTTTGGCCGGCCTTCAGGCCTCCTTGAACGAACAGCGCGTTCCAGGCCGCACAGGCCGACTGCGGAAGGGCGGCCGCCGCTTCATGGCTGATGCTGCGGGGCTTTCGTGCAAGCTGCGCTGCAGGCAGAGCCGCATATTCCGCACACGCGCCGCTGTTCGCCGTCATGCCAAAAACCTCGTCACCGACCCGCAGAGACGTGACGCCCGCTCCGACCTCTTCGACGGTGCCGGAAATATCCCACCCGGGAATATACGGGAGCGGAAAACGGTCTCCCGCCATCCCCGAGCGGATCTGCCAATCTCCCGGATTGATCGATGCCGCATGCACGCGGACCAACACTTCGCGCTCGTTGACAAACGGAACCGGAACATCTTCATACTGCAGCACTTCCGGCCCTCCGTGCCGGTGATACCGGATCGCTTTCATGGTTTCTTTTCGCTGATAACCAGGCATGTTCACCTTACCTCCATGGATTGATTCTTTTCCTGCCACCCCCTACAATAGGGAAAACACGGGCCGGAGAAAATCGTCAATCATCTGCGTTTGACCGTTATCCGACATCTGAGCCTCATTGTTGAATATTACATAGGTATAAAGGAGGCGGCACATGCATGGAAAACAGAGGCGTTCCGCAGGACCGACGAAGCAGGCGCTCGGAGAATCTGCTGAAGCAGTCGTTCGCAGAGCTGATGAAAGAAAAGGGCTTTACCGCCATGACGGTTCGGAATATTGCCGAACGTGCTGATGTCAACAGGGGCACCTTTTATTCGCATTATCCGGACAAATACGCCCTGCTGGAACAATCGATCCGTGATAAGCTCCATACTCGCCTGCAGCAGCATCTGCCCCCGGATGCCGGATGGAACAGCGATCATCTTCAGATGCTGGCCGTGAACCTCCTTGAGCATTTCCGTTCCCTTCACGGTCGCTGCAGTCCGGTGGAAACGATCAACCCTGTCTTTGAACGAACCATGCAGCAGGAAATCAAATCGGTGCTCACGGCCTGGCTGCAGCGGCTCGAACCGGAGGATTTCGGCTGGAACGTTCCATTGGATACCGTAGCCCTTGCGGCCAGTTGGACCCTTTACGGCGCTGCCCTTGAATGGAGCCGGGGAACAGCTGCGTGCCCCGCAGAAGAAACAGCCAGTTATATTGTCGAGTTGATCCTTCGAGGAACGGCTTAGCGGTTGCTCACATTAAAAATAAATAAATACTGCAGCATTCCAAAAATCACTGACCGAAACTGTCAGTGATTTTTGTGTATACTGCTAATAAACCGAACAAAATTTCAAAAAAATGGAGGAATGCATGATGTTTACAAGCATTAAAGATTTTGCAGCGGAATGGACCAACGAAGCGGAAATGACCCAGAAGATCATGAACGCGCTGACCGATGAATCGCTCGGGCAGGCCATAACGGACAAGCACCGGACCCTGGGCGGGCTGGCATGGCATCTCGTGGAATCCGTTCATTATATGACATCGCTCGGGCTGGCGTTTGATGCACCCGATAACAGTGACGAAGTGAAAAAATCGGCCGCTGCGCTTGCCGGCCAGTACGAACGGGTCAGCCGGGCCATTCTCCAAGCGGTCGAGACGCAGTGGACGGACGCCAAGCTTCTGGAGACGCAAACCATCGCCGGCCAGGAGTGGAACAACGGAGGTTCGCTGCGCTTTACCCTCATGCACCAAGCCCACCACCGCGGACAGATGACCGTCCTGATGCGGCAGGCCGGATTGAAGCTGCCGGATTTGTACGGTCCGACTTACGATTCATGGGTGGAACAAGGAATGGAACCGCTCGCCTAGACGCGTTACAATGGAGCTGATACCCGGGATCGTATCCCGGGTAACTTCTCTTTTATGAAAGGATTTCTCCGATGTCCAAAGCTGATAACATGCTCTCGATCCTCTGGATGCTCCGGTCCGGCAAAAAAATGACGGCACAGCAGCTTGCCGACGAGCTGGAGATCCATGTCCGCACAGTGTACCGTTGCATTGATTCGCTCTGCGCAAGCGGCGTCCCGATCATTGCCGATTCCGGCCCGAATGGCGGATTCCAAATCCTTGGGACCTTTGCCGACTCGCCGCTCATGTTCGATGCGGAGGAGCAGAAAGCCCTCGTCCATGCTTCGGTGTTTGCCCAGGAGGCTGGGTATCCTCACACCGATGCCCTGGGCAGGGCCGTGGACAAACTGAAACGGTATACGAACGAGAAGCAGCTCACGCAAATTGAACGCCATAGCAGCGGGCTGTCCGTCCTTCAGCCACCCATCGATTCGGAGCAAAAAGGGCGGCTGCAATGCCTTGAGGAAGCCGCTGGACAAAGGCAGACCCTCCGAATGGTGTACGGCGGCTCCAAAGGAGATCCCGGAACCGGGTCGGTACGGGAGTTCGATCCTTACAGCATCATCCATTGGAAAGGGCAATGGTACACCACCGGATATTGCCATCTCCGCAAGGATTTGCGCAACTTCCGGGTTGACCGGATTGTGAGCCTGGACGTGACGGATCGGCATTTTGAGCGCCCCGAGAACTTTTCGGCCAAGGACGTTCTGCTGGAACAGCTGCTGCCTGACCCGGCTGGCGACCCTTCCCTGGTCACGGTCCGGATTCAGGCTCACGATCATGTCCTGAACGAACTGAAGCAGCACTGGCTGCTCGGACATGCACTGATTGAGCGAAGCCCAGGGGAAGCGGTATACCGGCTTGATTCCACCTCCCTGCATTCATACGTCCCCTACTTTCTTCTTCCCTACGGAAAAGCGCTGACCATCGCCGAGCCGGAGTCCCTGGTGCTGCGCATGGCCGAAGTCAGCCGGGGAATCGCGGAACACTACGGATCGATGCTGTCAGGATTGCCTTCAGAGTAACCTCACCATCCTTCTGCATAATTTGATGCGGTAATTGGAATAATTAGGGTCATTCGAAGGCAAAAAGTGTCATGCAAAGGATGATCGACCCGTGGAACCCAGCAAAGGTGCAACGATGCTTCAGGAGCTCCAGCATACGTCCTCTGAATTTCTTCTTCCCCGGCTCCAGGAGGCTTTTCAGCACGCGGCTGACTTTCAGGCCGTCTGCATCGGTGAATCGGATGCCGGCAAGCTGTATTTGCTGTACCTTACGACGCTTGTCGGCTCCGATCACTTCATATTCAATGTGAACCGGCAGCCGCAGGATGGTGTCCTGACCACACTGCACAGTTATTACGGCACCAGCTATTTGGCTGGTGATTTTTCCGCTTGCGAAAAAGCGGTATGCGCCGGCAAAACCGTGCTGTGCACTGCGGAGTCCGCCAACGGCCTGATTCTGGCAACGGAGAATCCGCAGCAGCGGGGACTGCAACAGCCGCAGACGGAGAACGTGATTCAGGGCCCGATGTACGGTTTTATCGAGAACTATCAAACCAATATCGCCCTCATACGCCAGCGGATGCAAACCTCCCGTTTGAAAATTTGGGAGACCAGCGTCGGAGATCTGACCAATACGAAGGTGGGCGTGGTTTACCTGGACGGGGTGACCGATCCGGGTCTCGTCCAATACACCTGCAGTCAAATCAGCGCCATCCAAGCGGACGGGATCCAGGAATCCGGCGAACTGCTGCGGTTCATGAACCCCGGATCCTCCCGCCTCTTCCCTGCCGCCGTCACGACGGAACGCCCGGACCGGGTAACGGCTTCCCTATTAAACGGCAAGATTGTCGTCTTGATGGACGGAACGCCGTTTTCGATCATCGCCCCGGGGTCCTTCTTTGATTTCTGGGAATCCCCCGAAGATCAATATCTGACGCCGCTGATCGCATTATTTTTGAGGTGGCTGCGGTTCATCGCACTCATGATCAACCTGTTTCTGCCCGCCCTCTACGTGGCGATCACTTCGGTGAACATTGACCTCAACCGCCTGGAGATCAGTCTGGCCGCCGCTGGCAGCAGGGAAGGGGTCCCTTATCCCGTGTGGATCGAGTCCCTCATCATGCTGTTTCTTCTGGACTGCATCGTTGAGGCCGGCATACGCCTGCCAAGGTCGATCAGCTCCACCGTTACGATGGTTGGCGGGGTGGTGCTTGGACAGGCGATCATT
The DNA here is from genome assembly GCA_004016085.1 of Claviceps quebecensis. Classification (NCBI taxonomy): domain Eukaryota; kingdom Fungi; phylum Ascomycota; class Sordariomycetes; order Hypocreales; family Clavicipitaceae; genus Claviceps; species Claviceps quebecensis. The sequence continues at coordinate 153,701 of QEQW01000003.1, forward strand.
CAAGCGAATATTGTGAGCAATTTGCTGGTGATCATCGTCGCAACAACGGCGCTGACCAATTTTATCGTCGTGGATTATCAGATGGGCCTGGTTCAGCGGATTTTGAAATATTTCACGCTCGCCGGGGCCAGCGTCATCGAAATTCTCGGCATATTCATCTGCTTTGCCATTCTCGTCATCTGCCTCTCCCGCATCCAATCGTTCGGCGTTTCCTATTTGACTCCGATCGGTCCCGGTGCCCGGATCCGGTCCATGAGTCTTGGGCTGATCGGCGGCTCCCGCAAATTTTCACTCAGCTACTGGATTACCTTCGGAAGAGGGTCGAGACAATGAATCCATCGAACGAGGAACTGAAGATCTCCATGCCCCAATACTTCGTCCTGCAGATGATGGTATTCGGGGCGATCTCCTTTCATGTGTACCCTTGGCTCGTCCTGCAGTCCACCACCCAGAGCTACTGGATCCCGATCCTGATCTGGATGCTGCTCGGACTGCTGGGTGCCTGGCTGTTCAGCCGGGTCCTCGCGCTGCATAAAGGAAAAGACGCCTATACGATTACAAAGCTCGTGCTTGGGTGGCCGGGGGTCATTCTTTTTATCGTTCCGCTGCTCTGGTTTATGTGGAGCGCCATGGTGATCGTCGTCCGGGCTCACAGCGAGATCATCTCGATGACGATCCTTCACAGCACGCCGCAGTGGTTTTTGGACGGGATGATCTTTATTGGCGTCTTTCTGGCTTTCGGAGGAATCGGTTCGATCATCCGCGCTTCCGTTCTGTTTCTGCTTGTCAGCTTTCCGCTGTCCGTCGGGCTCGTATTGCTAGGCTTCGGTGATCTCAATTTTAATCTGGGTAAGCCGTGGCTCTATACCAATGGGGATTTTCTGACCAGCCCGAAATTCTACACGACATCCTTCATCTGGGCCGGTTATCTTTACTATGCGGCTTGCGGCAGATACGCCAAACAGCCGAAGAAGCTGTGGCGACCTTATACCGTGGCTGCGCTCTGTTTTCTACCTTTACTGGCCGCCTCCGTCTATCAGCCGGCGCTGACGTTTAGTCCGGAGATGTCAAGAATTTTGACGCTTCCTTATATCAGCAAAATGGACTCGGTAAGCTATTACTGGCTGGTGATCGAAAATTTAACCGCCGTATTTATCGTTAGCTCCATCCTCTATTTGTTTTTATTGCTTGCCCTGATCCTGAACTGCATCGTAACGGCAATCAGGGCGGTATTTCCCAGCTGGAACGAAAAGCTGCTGTATGTGCTGGCAGGAGTCACGGCATACGCCGCCATCCGGCTTATTCCTTCATGGGAATGGATCGAAAGAGCCGTGGAGTGGGATACGGTTTTACGCCTTTACTTAATGTATGGCTTTCCTATGGCTGTGCTGGTCAAGTCCTTCATTTCCAACAAGATGAGGGCCCGCCAATGAGCAGAAGCGCAGCCCGATGCCTGGCCATCTTATGCCTGCTTCTCTTCCTCCCCGGCTGCTGGGATGTCAAAGATGTCGACAACCGGCTCCTCGAGACCGCCATCGGTATCGAGCCGGCCGGCGGTGACCGGGTGCGGGTCTGGATGAGGTTCCCACTTCCTCAGTCGCAGGACGGGGCCCATAAGGAATTTTTCGTCATCAAGCAGGAAGGCAGCACCGTGATTGAAGCCATAGACCAGCTCCGGTTAAGGCTGCCCAAAAGCCTGGATATGTCGCAGAACCAGTCGATCTTTCTGGATCAGGCACTGGCGAAGAAAGGATTCATGCCCTATTTGGAATTCACGATCAGAGACCGGACCGTTCCTCTGGATTCGTTAATTGCGATTACGACAGGCGGCATGAAGTCGATATTTGAACGACCCAACCCGACGGGCGAGCTCTCGGGTATCTACACGAAGCTGTTCTTTGAACGCTACGGCGGCGGAACCTCGCAAAAAAACGTCGTGTCGCTATGGGAAATTTTCAAGGGATACTATGATCCGCTCGAGGAATGCCTCGTACCTGTATTGGTGACGGATTCCGAAACGATATTCCGGGTCGCGGGCAATGCATTCTTTAAAAATGACGCGATGGTCGGCATGATCTCTCCGGAGGAAACCCTGATTTACGAAATCGTTACGGGCAAGATGTCCCCCTTTGAAATCGAAACCGCGGATAAAATGAACCTTAAAATCCTGAATTCGAATGCCGATATCGACACGGATATGAACAATGGCAAGCCCGTCATCCGCATTCATGCCAAGCTCTCGATGACCCTCATGGATTCCGCGCGCGGGATCGACATCAAGGCAAAGCATCTGGAAGCCTCCATTAACCGCCTGATTGAGCAGCGGGCAGCCGCCGTATTCCGGATGACACAGGCGCAGGAATCCGACATTTTCGGACTTGGCAACCGCTTCAGAGGAAAGGTCCCGCCCAGCCAATACGACCGGTGGCCCAAGCTGTACTCGAAAGCGACCCTGGAGTTCAAGCTGGATTCCGAGCTGAAAAACACGGGCCTTCAGCTGAGACGCAGGCCGTTCATTAATCCGTCCAAGGAAAAGTAAGAACCGAAAACAGGGGCTGCTTCCCAATAGAAGCAACCCCTGTTTCATCATTACCGATCATCCCTGCTCTTCTATGCTTCAATTCCGGTATAGCGAAAATGGGAAAAGTCCGCATAGCTTCCCCCAAAGGACTGCATATCATGGACAGCGATACCGACAAAGTTGCCGGTGAAGCCGCCGCAGAGGAAGCGGATGTCCTGTTCTTCAAACAGCGGGACCCAATCCTGCCCCGGGCTGAACCGGCCATAGAACCGTCCGCGGATGCCATGGACTTCCACGGCCAATTGAACGGCTTCCCCGGCATTCACCGGAATCATGTCCGGATTAACAGTGAACGCATCGTCCGCGCAGCGCATGAGCCGGATCACCTTGCCCTGCTCTTCGTCCTGCGTCACATAAGCATACAAATAATTTTCATCGTTCAAATAAAGCATCAGCCCGGCCATCTGCAAATAGCTTGCTGGCTCGAACTCCAGCGACGTCTCCGCCCGGAAATGGATATCCGCCTGCCGGACGGCCACAATGTGGTGATGAAACAGGCTTTGCGGCGATTCCCCGGAATGGAGGCGGAGGTGGCCCGGGCGCTCGGACAGCGAGCACCAGGATGGATTCGCCGGTATGCGGAGCGTATTCCAGGCTTTGGCAAGCTCCGGCCCGTCAAAGGTATCCTCAAACAAGCTCCGTTCAGCGGCCGTCTTGGCCTCTGCCGGCGTGATCCCTTTCGGACGCGGGACCTCCATCTGCGGGGAATTCCCCCCGGCGGTCAGGCGAAGCCATCCTTCCTCATCCCAGTACACCTGCTGCAGCGCCGTTTCCCGGCCAAGGAGCGCGTACTGGCCTTCAACCGGACGCGTGCACAAATGGGCCATGTACCATTCCCCTTGCGGCGTCTGGATCAGACTGCCGTGGCCGGCACACTGCAGCGGGAGCTCCGGGTTGTCCCGGGAGGTCAGCATCGGATTATGGGGGTCCACTTCGTAAGGGCCCATCAAGCTGCGGGAACGGGCTACCGTCACGGCATGGCCGCTCCCAGTGCCGCCTTCGGCCGTGATCAGGTAGTAATAGCCTTGATGCTTATAGATATGCGGTGCTTCGGTCTTCTTCAGATCCGTCCCGTCAAACAGCTTGAACGGCTGTCCAACAAGCTTCTGCTGCTGCGGATCATACTGCTGAATAACGATGCCGCTCGATTTATTCCCTTCCGGAATACGGTAATCCCAGATTTCATTCAGCAGCCATTTCCGCCCGTCTTCGTCATGATACAGGCTCGGATCGAATCCGCTGCTGTTCAAATAGACCGGCTCGGACCAAGGCCCGTGAATCGAAGGCGCCGTAATCAAATAATTGTGAACGTCTTTAAATGGACGCTTGGTGCTTTTCACATCGGTATAAATAAGGTAAAACAACCCGTCATGGTAGCTGAGCTGAGGCGCCCAGATGCTGCAGTTCTTCGGGTTTCCCCGCAGGTCGACCTGATCGGTCAGCATGTCGGTGCAGTGCTCCCATACCGCCAAATCCTTGGAAGCATATACCCTTACGCCAGGGAGCCACTCGAAGGAAGACACCGCGATATAATAAGTGTCCTTTGCCCGCACGATGCAGGGATCCGGATTAAAGCCCGGCAGCACCGGGTTTTGAATGGTTCCCGTTTGGGTGGATATAGTCATGCTCTTCCCTCTCCTTTTCGTTTCCAAAAGTCCGTTCCGGCAAAAACTTGCTCCTTCCGTGGAGCCCCTTCCAGCGTCTCCTGAAAGACCGCCCACCCGGCCCGCTGTCCTCCCGGAGCCGGCACGGCCGGATCAAAGCGGGTGCCGAATTCCCGGTATTTGACCGTCAGCCGCCGCCCCGGATCGTTCCAATCGTCCCAGCCCAGCGGTTCGATATGTCCGCCCATCCGGCAGTCGACGTAGTCAGTGCGTGCATATTCGCGCCACGGCCTTCCCAGATACACGCCCGATACGCCTGGCTCAGCCGTCAAATAACAGAGGTTAAAGACGTACCCGTATTCCTGCCCCGCGGGAGTAGAGGCCGCGGCGATATAACCGGCATGCCCGCTCGAATGGCGCAGGCTGCGAATCTCGCAGCGGTCAAAGAAGGCGGCCGCGCCGCCGAATATAAAATCCACCGTCCCTTCGATGCGACAGTATTCGTACACCTGGCGGTACTCTCGGTGATGCTCCCTGAGCGGGATTCCTCCAAACACGCCGCCATGCTTGGGCGCAGGCGGAAGCGGTCCGGTAAACAGCGTGTCCTGGTGCCCTTTAAAGGTGCAGTAGCGAAAAACCGTTTCGTCGCAGTGCGCGTAGACCGCCACGGCCTGGCCGATGTCCCCGCCCTGCCCGGCCGAGTTGGTCACGACCAAATTCTCGATCAGCAGCCGGCGGCCGCCAAGGAACAGTGTCGGCGTTGCAAATGTGCCGATCTCATTCCCGTTCTCGTCCAGCTCCTTGGCATACCGCCCCTTCGTGATTTCCACATATCCGATGCCAATCACGGTCAGATCGGACCGGTATATCCGTACCGCTTCCTCATAAACACCCGACAGGATGTACAGGGTTTCCGGCCGCTGCGGATCTTGCTTCTCCAACGCATCCACCGCTTCCTGAATCGTCGGATAATCGCAGTGGTCCAGCTTTCCCACAATCATGACCTTCCCCCCTTTCGTTTCGGGCTGCGGCCATCGCTTACAAGTGTTCCGCCAAAAACCGCTGCCAGCGGGCCCGCATTTCGGCCGTCTCCATATGGCCGCCGCCGGTCATGACCGTCTGCCAATGCTCCTCCTGTCCGGCGGCCCGGTATACCTCCTGCAGGCCTTCGGCCAGCAGCACGACACCTTCCTCCGGGGTCAGCCGGTCGCTGCGCCCGGTCAGGCTCATCCTTGGCCGCGGGGCGATCATCGCTTGGATTTCCAGTGTCGTGAAGTGCTTCAGCAAGCCCGGAACGTAGTAGTAGAAGCCGTGGTGATCCAGCCCGCGCTTCTTCATCAAGGTATGCGCATCCACCTGTCCGCAGATGTCCACGGTCACCTTGATCCGCTCGTCCAGCGCCGCCAGCCACCAGGCCATCATCCCGCCCATGGACATGCCGAGGGTCGCGACCCGCGAGGCGTCGATATCTTCCCTGGAGCACATATAATCCAGCAACCGCCGGTTGTCATACAGCATCATGCCCCACATGACGCGCCCCTGCCATAACATTTCCTTGACGATTTCGCTCTCCGTCTTACCCGACCGCTCATGGAAGCCCCACATGTCGATACAGCAGACGGCATAGCCCATGCCGGTCAGTGTGCTGGCAAAAGACGGCTGCTGCAAATACGAGCTGCCGCTGATCAGCTCCCTGCGTCCGTTCGTGTAATTGCCGCCATGCGAGTGATTGAAAACGACGAGCGGATAGGGACCCTCTCCGTCGACAGGCAGTGCGACATACGCCGGCACCCGCTCCAAGCCGTTTAAATCCAGCAGCAGCGTCTCCAGCCGGTACCCGTCCGTCTCTTCCTGCTTGAGCAGCTCCGCCTGGATGGGCCGGTCCTCCGGTACATCGCCCAGCAGCTTCTTCAACCGTTCCCTCAACATTGGTTAAACCTCCTCTTCGCTGAGATCTTCCTCCTGCGGAACTACGCTTACCTGTTTTACAAGCTGCTCCGGCACCTTTGTATCCTTTGACCGGCACTGCTGCCATTCCACGTCTTCGCCGTTCTCGACATAGAAAGCCGGCCCTTCGTGGCCGCCAACCGTGACCCGGTCAAACCGAATATCCCTTACATTGCCTAAATAAAAGCCGCGCGCTTTCATATCCTGGATGCCGGACATCATGGCCGGGCGCCCCGGAACCGGGTTCTCCGCCATGGAAATATCGATGTCGGCAAACGTTAATTCCGAAATATACCTTTCCGCAAGACCATAAACAAACCCTGCCGCCGCATGTACGTTCCTTGCGGTAATATTCGAAAAGAGAATTCGCCGGAACGTCGGCGTTTCCAAGGTGACCGGATAAGGCCGCTTATCCCAGACGTACTTGTCCTTGCCCCGCGGTCCGCAAAAATAATACAGGTTCAAAATGAACGGGCAGATGACCTCCTCCATGACGATACCGCTGACCCGGATATCCTCCACCGTTCCTCCGCGCCCCCGCCGCGATTTCAGCCGGATGCCACGATCGGTGTGCTTAAAGATGCAGTTGCTGATCACGACGTTCCGGATGTCCCCGCTCATTTCGCTGCCGAGCACGACGCCGCCGTGGCCGTGGATCATTGTACAGTTCGTGATCGTGATGTTCTCGCACGGAACCCGCTGCGCCGTGTCCTCCGTGCCGGCCTTGATGGCGATGCAGTCATCGCCGACGTCGATGTGGCAGCCGCTGATCCGCACGTTCTGGCACGACTCCGGGTCGATGCCGTCAGTATTCGGCGAATCCGCGGGATTGTATATCGAGACGTTGTCGATCGTCACGTTGTCGCAGAGAATCGGATTGACCGTCCAACTCGGGGAGTTGATCAGCGTGACGTCGCGGATCGTCACCCGGGTGCAGCGGTCGAGGCTGATCAGCTTCGGCCGGGGGTGGGACAGCTCCTCCGGGCGGCTGCGCATCTTGTCCCACCAGGGCTGGCCGTTGCCATCCAGCGTGCCGCTGCCGGTAATGGACACGTTCTTCAGCCCGTGTCCGTACACGCAGGAGGCGTGCACCTCACGCAGCACCCCTTCCCAGCGGGAGGTCACGACCGGATAATCCGCCGGATCGGTGCTGAAGGACAGGACCGCGCCCGGGTCCAGCCTCAGCTCGATGTTGCTGCGCAGGAGGATGGCTCCGGTCAGGAACGTGCCTGCGGGGACGAACACGGTTCCGCCGCCCGCGGCGTCCGCCGCTTCGATCGCCGCGGCGATGGCCCGGGTCGCCGGCTCGGCGCCGCCGGGGACCGCCCCGAACTCGGTGATGCTGTACACGCTCATGGCTGTTCTCCTTTCGCCGCAGCGGCCGGAATCCTGGCCTCGTATTCGCCGCAGGCCTGCAGAAACGCCCCCAGCCCCTTCTGGTCGTTGGTGATGATCGGCTCGCTGATGTAATAAGCGTATGTGCCGTCGCGCCGGTCGGCTCCGCCCAGCCCGGCCACCTGGCAGTTTTTGTTCAGGTTCAGCCAGCCTTCCTTCGTCTCCAGCACAAACTCCTCGAGAAGCCCCCGATACGCCCTGTCCAAGCTGTCCTGCCATTCCTGCGGCGCAAGCACGCCGAGGCGAAGCCCTTTCGCGATGGCATAGGTGATCATGCTGGAAGCCGAGGCCTCCAAGTAATTACCCTTGCGGCCGCCCTCATTGACCACCTGGTACCAGACGCCGCTGCCCGGATCCTGGTAGGATCTCAACGCACGCAGCGTATCGCTCAGGATGCGCTTCAGCTCAGGATAATCGGGATGGCTTCCCGGCAGCAGCTCCAGGCTGTCCGCCAGCGCCATGACAAACCATCCAAGGGATCTGCCCCAGAAATTTGGAGATAAGCCGGTGGCCGGGTCGCACCACGGCTGGGCTTTTTTCTCGTCCCAGGCGTGATACAAGAGCCCGGTGGCCTCATCCTTCGTATGGAGCTCGCACAGCTTGAACTGCTTCGTCACGTCGTCCAGTCCCGCCCCGTCTTCAAACGTAAGCAGATATTCAAGATAGAAAGGCGAGCCCATATACAGGCCGTCTAACCAAATCTGGTAAGGATAAATTTCCTTATGCCAGAATGCCCCTTCCGACGTCCGGGGATGGGAAGCCAACTGGGATCTCAGCAGCCCGGCGGCCTGCTTGTACTTTTCCTCCCCCGTCTCCCGGTACAGGGTGAACAGCAGCTTGCCGTTGTTGATATGGTCGATGTTGTATTCTTCGGGACGGTACCCGCGGATACTCCCATCTTCCTGAATAAAATGGTCCATGTTGTCCCGGATATACTTCCAATACCGGCGGTCTCCGGTCTGTTTCCAGAGCAGCTCGAAGCCCTTGAGCACCACGCCGTAATCATACGACCACTTGCCTTCATATCCCTTACCCTCGTACAGCTTCGGCGTCCGTGCCATGATGGACTCGGCCATGCGCTGCGCCGCGTTGAATGTCTGCATGCTGATCCTCCTCGGATAAAATTTCCGGCTTTCTCTGATAAAATTTCCATCTTCGCCGGGGATTGCTTTTTTACACCCTGCCGTCTTGGAAAAAACACAGTCCTAACCCCCATGCAGGCGGGATAGGACCTGTTGCCGTCTCCTAGCGTATGGCTCAGCCGTTATTTTTGCTGAGTGGCTTTGTAAGCGGCCTCGTATTCCTCGATAATTTTGCTGCCGCCGGATTTCTTCCAGTTCTCCACCGCGGCTTTGAATTCGTCCTGGTTGATTTTGCCGAGAATGTATTTGTAAGTCGCATCGGTGATAATTTTTTGCAGCTCAGAGCCCTGCGTCGTGTACGTTTCGGATTCCAGGGAATATGCCGGGTTCAGCACCCCGTATTTTGCGTTTTCCTTGATCAGCTTGTCGGCCTCGGCCTTCAGCGGATCGGCGTCATGGATTTTGTAGCCCGTTTCGCTCGGACGGGAAGAGGCAAACGGCTGTACTTCCTGCTGCCACAAATCGGTATTGGTAATCGTAACCGCGTCATTCGCATCCACGGTATAATGGACGCCTTCGATTCCGTAAGTCATGAGGGCGTACACATCATCGTCCATCAGGTCATTGACGAATTTCAGAACGCGCTTCAGCTCGGCCTCATCCTTCACTTCGGATTTCGGGAAAGCCAGCAGTCCGCCGATTCCGTTGTTCGCCGCCCAAATCGCGCGGTCGCTTTCGTTGCCTGTCGATGTAATGTTGTTGACCAAGGCGAGCTGCATGTTATCCTGAACGCCCTTGGCCATATTCAAGAGGTTCTTCCCGTCAAACAGGGCGCCGACGTAAATTCCGGCTTTGCCCTGGGCGAATTTTTGCTGCTGGTCGGTCTTGGCGGTCACCGCAAAGTCTTGATTGATATATCCTTTTTCGTACAGAGTTTTCATGTAATCCATCGTTTTGACGTACCCTTCGGTTTCGAATTCGGGGATCATTTTCCCGTCATCCGTCACCTGCCAGTTATTCGGCGTGCCGAAGTAAGAGCCCAGCGTCTTGAAGGCGCCGTAGATCAGATCGCTCCGGTCCATGAAGCCCGTCGTATCCTTCTGCCCGTTGCCGTCCGGATCCTGCTCGGTGAACGCTTTGGCAACGTTCATCAGCTCATCGGTCGTCTTGGGCACGGACAGTCCGAGCTTATCCAGCCAGTCCTTGCGGATGACGACGCCGTTGCGGGCGAGATCCTTCTGGAAAGGCACGCCGTACAGCTTGCCGTCGATCGAAGCCGATCTCCGCGTATCCTGCGAAATTTTCGACAGGTTCGGGAACTCGTCCAGGAACGGTTCAACCTCCCAGAACATGCCGGACTTCAGGGCGTTGCGCACGGAGGAATTGTCGAGAATGGTGAGCGTAATGATATCCGCCAGGGAATCGGACGCGAGCGACGTATTGATGCGTTCCTCCTTGGAAGCATCCGGAATCCAGGAGAATTTGATATCCGCCCCGGTCTTCTCCTCAATCTTGTTCAGCACCGTATCGGTCGGCGGCGACGCCGTGTGCAAAATGTTCAGCCACGTAATCGTCGTCTTTTCGTCACCTGCCGCAGCGCTGCCTCCCGAGCCCTGGGCCGTTTCCCCCTTGCCGCCTCCCCCGCCGCAGGCCGAGAGCAGCAGCCCGCAGACCAGCGTAAACGCAGCCATCTTGCTTACCATTGGTTTCATGTGCCATTTCCCCTTTTCTATTATCCTTTGGATTGATCCCACATCCGTGGATGGATCCCACACCCGCCGTGCCTTGTTTAGTACACGCCGTCCTCGCCGAACTTCTTCGCCAGTCGGTTGGAAGCCATGACCAGTACAAGTCCCACCAAGCCTTTGAACAAGCCTACCGTTGTACTGAAGCTCAGCTGTCCGTTCTTCAGTCCCGCCGTATAGATGTAGGTGTCGAAAATTTCGGCCACCTCGCGGTTCAGCGAATTGAGCAGCAGGTACATATGCTCGAATCCCAGATCAAGCGTGCTGCCGATCTTGAGAATGAGCAGGGTGATGATGACCGGCCGGATCGCCGGCAGCGTCACGTGCCACGTTTTGCGGAACCGTCCGGCTCCGTCCATTTCGGCTGCTTCGTACAGCTGAGTGTCCACCACCGTGATCGCAGACAGATAAATAATGGTGGACCAGCCGAGCTCCTTCCAGATGATCTGCCCGATGTACACGGTGCGCAGCCATTCGGGAGCGGTCAGGAAGCTGATTTTGTGCCCGCCCAGCCTTGCGATGAGCTCGTTCAGCACGCCTCCGTCCACGGTGAGGAATACGTAGGTAATGGAGACGATGATGACCCAGGACATGAAGTGCGGGATGTAGATGATGGTCTGTACCCAGTTTTTGAACAGCCGGTGCCTGACCTCATTCAGCATCAGCGCCAATATAATGGGAAGCGGAAAAAAGATCACGATGTTGAGTGCAAACAGAATCAGCGTATTGCGCAGAAGCATGAAGAACGTCGGTTCTGTAAACAAGCGGACAAAGTGCTTCATTCCGACCCAAGGGCTGCCCGTGATCCCCTTGAAAGGCTGGTAATCCTGAAAGGCAATGACGAGACCGCCCATCGGCAGATACTTAAAGATGATGAAATACAACACGCCGGGCAAAATCATCAGGTACAGCAGCTTGTGACGTTTGATACGGTCCAGAGCGGTGTCCGTCCGTACCTTCCTGGCCGGTTTGACATTCATGTTCATGACGGCCGTGTTCGAGTCCTTCACCAGGTCGACCTCCTTGTAAGCGTTTCCTGTTACGACTTCAGCTTAGGCCGTTTTGAGAATTCCGTACATAATCATTTCATTGACACCGGCCGTAAAACCGCATAACGGCGCCATTTTCGCCTTCCGCATCTCATCTGATGATTACGGATTGAGGCTGATGATTATCCGGGTGACAGCCGCGGATTCCCCGCTCTCCCCCCTACCGGACAACACCTCAGGAGCTGATTATATACGTAACCTGATACGCTTGGTACAGTCTAACTGTAAACGATTACAAGGAGGATACCCGCGTATGACACCATCCACAGCTTTGCGTAGAAAAGAGTCTTTCGGCAGCCGCCTGTTTACCGTCGTAAACAGCCTCCTGCTCATTCTGATTTCCCTCATTTGCCTGCTGCCTTTTGTAAACGTGATTGCGAGCTCCTTCGCTTCCACCCAGGAAGTCGTGGCCAAAAAATTCATTCTGTTCCCTACGACGTTCTCCCTCGATGCTTATAAGTACATTTTATCGACGCCTACGATTTTTAAAGGGCTGGGGGTATCGATCGGGATCACTGTAGTAGGCACGATCGTCAGCATGATCCTGACGGCGCTCATGGCCTATGGCCTGTCCAGGAGATATCTCTACGGCCGGGGCTTCGTCAACTTCATTGTCGTATTCTCCATGCTGTTCAGCGGCGGCATGATCCCGACGTTCCTCGTCGTAAAAAGCCTCGGCCTGATCGACTCCTACTGGTCGCTCATCCTGCCGGTCGCCATTAACGCGTTTAACCTGATTATAATGAGAAACTTTTTCCAGGCGCTTCCGGACGCGCTCGAGGAATCGGCCAAAATTGACGGATGCAACGATTTCGGCGTTTTCTTCAAAATTATGCTTCCGCTCGCTCTGCCATCCATTGCTACCATTTCCCTGTTCTATGCGGTTGCTTACTGGAACACCTATATGAATGCGATCCTGTACATGACGGATTCGACCAAGTGGCCGATCCAAGTGCTGCTCCGCCAGATCGTCATCGTCTCCAGCGGCATGCAGGCCGAAGGGACGTCCGTGGATGTCGTTCCGCCGGCGCAGACCATCAAAATGGCGGTGATCGTGATCGCGACCGTACCGATGCTGATCGCGTATCCGTTCGTGCAAAAGCATTTTGTCAAAGGGGCGCTGCTCGGCTCGGTCAAAGGGTAACGAACAGCAAAGTCTTGCATTCCGCTTACGAAGCAGCCTGGACGGAATTACAAGACTTTGTTTTTTTACTGAGCCTGTTTGACTTTGCGGTAATTTCCCGGCGTCACGAGTTCCTTCTTGCGGAAGGACCGGATGAAGTTTTGCGGATTGTGGTACTGGAGCCGCTCGGCGATTTCCTTGATCGTCATGTCCGTTTCAACCAGCCATTTCTTGGCCATCTCCAGCCGGTAATTCATCAGGTATTCGCTGAACGTCATGCCAAACTCCTTTTTAAAAATGCTGCTTAAATAGTTCGGATTATAATGAAGCCGGTCGCTGATCCATTCCAGGGACAATTCCTGGTCGTACTCCGTGCGGACGATCGTGGCGATCTTCTCGGCGAGGGAGCGGAACTGGCGGTTGGTCTTCTCCTTCATGCTGCGCACCATCGGCGAGATGACCTCCTCCACGAGGATCCGCTCGATCTCTTCCGGGTTGCGGATATCGAGCAGGCGGTGGTACAGCGCGTGATTGTCTTGCGTCAGCAGCACCTCCACGCCAAGCAGCTGCTCCAGCTGGATCAGGTTGTTGACGAAACGCACCAGGGCCACTTCAAAATTCATCGAGTTTTTGTTCTTCTTCATCATCTCGGCCAGCAGCGGGTACAGCGCCCGGGGAACCTGCTCCTCATCGCCCAGCCGGATCGCGTCGAACAGCTGGGTTTCCAGCTCCGTCGGATAATGCAGAAGCACCGGTCCCGAGACGACCGTCTCGATGTCTTCATAGAAGATGATCGATTCTTTGCCCAGATTGAGCCGGTGCCGGAGCGCCTGCTTGCTCATTTCGCAAGCCTCTTTGCTCTCCCACAGATGCCGGTACGTCTTGCTGATGCCAAAGCTGACGGAGCAGTTCAAATAGTCGCGCGCCGTTATCATAATCGTTTTCGAATAAGAGAGCACCTGCCTGCGAATCTCCTGTTCCTCTTGGTCCGTAAACGTGAGGATGGTCGCCTGCGTGTTGTCGTTTAAAATAATCGGCAGCATGCGCCCTTCCTTCGGCACGACTTCCTCGGCCATTTTGTTGATGGCGAGCAGGAGCATATCCCGGTCCGACGCCTCCCGGCCGCCGTAACTGTCCATCTGGATCAGCATCGCGACGAACGACGGCTGCGTCAGTTCCGGATACCCGAACCGCGGCAGCATCCGCTCCAGTTCCTCCGGGGATACCCGGTTCCGGAACAGGTTCAGGATCAGCTGCGTTTCCAGCTGGGGCAGCTCGGCCTCCATCATGCTCTCCAGGTTCTCCTTCTCGGTGACGATCGTGTCGATGGAATGAAGGATGCCTTCGATTTCGTTCTTGTACGGCAAATGGGAGCTGCGCGGCAGGCTGCGCTGGATCTGGCGGATCGGCTTTGTGAAATAAACGGAGATGCCGTAAGCCACCACGATGATCAGCAGCGTAATGACGGCCACCATCAGCATGATTCCGTATTTGGTCGTCTTGAGCGCGCCGGAAATTTCCTTCTGGTCCAGCAGCGTCACATAGATCCAATTGTTGTAGCTGGATTTTGCGTAGATCGCTTCGGCCGACTGGCGCCCGGATGCCGTCACCTTCAGTCTGCCGGCCCGGTAGTCTTCCCCGGCCGACTGGACGATGCGTCCAAGCTGGTCAGCGGACAGCAGCTGCTTGTCGGGATCGGTCTCGTACATCAGCTCTCCCTGTTTGTTTAAAATGATGACCGGCGCATTGTCCTCGGTCTTCAGGATCCGGTCGAGCGTGGACCGGGAAATATCCGACAGGGCGATCGCCTGCTTTTGCTTGGAAAAGACCGGCAGCGTATTCACGAAACGGATGCCGTCATCCGTTTTGATCCAGAACAGCCCTTTGTCTTTGTTATCGATGTAGGCCTCGTACAGCTTGCGCCGGTCGGCATCCGTCAAATAGGACAGCTTTCCGCTCGTAATCTGCCAATTCTGCACGAGGCTGATGAGCGAATACTCGGTCCCTTCCAGGCCCATCGTGGCGATATAATTCAGCTGCGTATTGACGTTCCGGTACTCTTCGAAATCCTGTTCCGTGATCGGCCTTTTTACGACGGCATCAAACGAGCTCGTCGTGCTGTATGTATTAAAGGCGTATTCGATCGTCTGGATTTTCTGCTCAAGCGAATTTTTGGTCTGGGTAATAAAGCTCTGTTTGCTGCCCGCCACCCGGTCGATCACCGAGTGGGTCGTATTGATATAAATGTAGCTGCCAAAACTGACGACGAGTCCGATCCCAAGGACCAGAATGGGAATAAACGTTTTATAAAACATGCGGCCTTTTTTCATTGTGATGCTCCTTTAGCCCGTTCTTGTTTCCAATTATAGCGTTTTCACGATTAAGTTGACAATATGATTCACGTGTGCATTTTTTCGGAATCATATTGACTTGAACCCTGTCTGAACTTAAACTGAAACCGTTAACAAATATTTCATGTCACGAGGTCATATGATTACGATTAAAGACATCGCGCGCGTTGCGGGGGTATCGCATACGACCGTTTCCAGGGCGCTGAACGGCAACCCGCTCATCAAGAAGGAAACCCGCGACCGCATTGAACGCATCGCCGCCGAACTTAACTACATTCCCAATTACAGCGCCAAGAGCCTGGTCATGAAGAAGTCCTATACGATCGGCCTGTTCTTCTCCAGCATCGACCAGGGAACTTCGGCCAGCTTTCTCGTGGACGCCATCAAGGGCATTCATCAGGTGCTCGACGAGAACTACAGCCTTACGGTCCACGGGATCGACAGCATCCGGCACTATGATGCTATAACGCCAAGGCGTTTCGACGGCGTGCTCGTCATGAGCCAGAGCGAAGCGGACAATGCTTTCATTTATCACCTGAAGCAGACCGGCATCCCCTTCGCCGTCCTGAACCGTCAACTGGATGATCCCGGCATTCTGAACGTGGTCGCCAATGACCGCGAAGGCGTTCGGGAGGCACTGGATTACGGCATCGGCCTCGGTCACCGGAAGATCGCCATCATCGAAGGCAAGGCCGGCTTCAAATCGACAACGGAGCGGAAGCAGGGATTCATGGACAGTCTGATCGCCCACCGCCTCCCGCTGATTCCGGACTATTTCACCGCCGGGGACTACGGGGTCGAAAGCGGCTATAACGCCATGATGTCGCTGCTCTCGCTGTCCGATCCGCCGACCCTGGTCTTCTGCTCGAACGACGATATGGCTATCGGCGCGCTGAACGCCTGCTACGCGCGGGGCGTCGCGCTTCCCGGACAGCTGTCGCTGATCGGGTTCGACGATATTTTGTTCTCGCAGTATACGTACCCGCCGCTGACAACGATCCGCAAGCCGATTGCCGATATCAGCAAGCTTGGCACCACCAAGCTGATCGAGCGGCTCGAGCAGCCGGACTCGGCGCCGGAACAGCTGTTTGTCCAGACGGAGCTGATCGTGCGGCAAAGTGTTGCGGCTGTCACATAGGAGGGGCAGCTGTAATGCCCTCGATATTTTTGAGGACGATATTTCAAACATGATTTTTTTACATCAAAATGTTAACGTGTGCATAATGTTCATCATCTCTAAAGGAGGCTTGAAATACGTATGACACCACGTCTTTCCCGCAGCCTGTTTCCCGATCTGCCCGCCCTGCCCGAGCGCATGATCCAGTTTGGCGGCGGCAACTTTATGCGGGCTTTCGTGAACTGGCAGATGCAGCAGATGAATCTGAAAGGATTATTTAACGGAAGCGCCGTCGTCGTGCAGCCGACCGCACACGGCAAGAGCACTTCGCTCATGGAGCAGGACGGCTTATACACCGTACTGCTTAAAGGGCGGCTTCAAGGACAGCTGGTTAACTCAAGCGAAGCTATCGCCACCGTCAGCCGGGTCATCAATCCCTATACGGATTATGAGGCCTACTTGAAACTGGCCGAACAGGACGAACTCGAGTTCATCACCTCCAACACGACCGAAGCCGGCATTGTGTATGAGGCCGGCCTGCGCCGGGAGGACGCTCCGCATTCCAGCTTTCCCGCCAAATTGACGGAGCTGCTCTACAGGCGGTTCCAGCTCGGCAAAGCCGGCTTTATCATCCTCCCCTGCGAGCTGATCGAGGACAGCGGCGAGAAGCTGTGCCGCTTCGTGCTGCAGCATGCCGCCGATTGGCAGCTTGGCGATGCGTTTGCCGCCTGGGTCAGGGACGAGAACACGTTCTGCTCCTGCCTTGTGGACCGGATCGTTCCGGGTTATCCGCGGGATCAGGCGGACGACCTGGAGCAGAAGCTCGGATATGAAGACCCCTTCATGGTCAGTGCCGAGCCCTATCACCTGTGGGTAATCGAAGGGCCGGCGTGGCTGCGGGAGAAGCTTCCGCTTGCTGAAGCCGGGCTGAACGTCATCGTCACGGATGACCTGTCGCCTTACCGCGAACGCAAGGTTCACCTTCTCAATGGCCCGCATACGGCCATGGTGCCCCTGGGCCTCTTGGCCGGCCTTGAAACGGTCGAGGATGTGATGAAGGACGGCGATTTGGGCCGCTTCGTCCAGGAGCTGATGGTAGACGAAATCCTTCCGGTGCTGGAGCTGCCGCGGGCCGAGCTGCTCGAATATGCGTCGGCCATCCGCGAGCGGTTCAACAACCCGCTGATCCGGCATGAGCTGGCATCGATTTCGCTGAACAGCATTTCGAAATTCACGGCACGCCTGCTGCCGGTGCTGATCCGTTACCAGCAGGCCCAGGGAAAGCTTCCCCGCCTGCTCGTCCTCTCCTTCGCCGCGCTCCTGCTTACTTACCGCGGAGACCAGGTCGCCCGCCGCGATGTGCCAGATGTGCTGGAGGCATTCGATCGGAACTGGATCGACCCGGAATCGTTCGTTACCGGGATTCTGAAGGAAGAACGGCTGTGGGGCATGGATTTAACGGCAGTTCCGGGTCTTGAAGCGCTGCTTGGGGAGCATATCGGCCTGCTGGAACGCGAAGGCGTCCGGGCCTCGCTCCATCAACTGACCTGAGGAGGATTGACATGAAATCATTGATGAAACTGAACCCGCGGGACAGCGTCGCCGTCGCCCTCCGGCCGATTCAAGCCGGGGAACCGCTGGAAGTGGACGGCGTGAAGCTCGAGTCCGCCCAGGAAATTCCGCAGGGCCACAAAATCGCCCTGACGGCGATTCGCCCGGGCGACATGGTGATCAAATACGGGTATCCGATCGGCCACGCGGTTTCCGCGATCGCTCCAGGCGATTGGGTGCATACGCATAATCTCCGGACCAACCTGGACGGTGAGGAAGAGTACGAATACCAGCCGGATCTTCATCCGATTTCCTACCCGAACCGGGGCCTCACCTTTGAAGGATATCGGCGGGCCAATGGCAAGGCAGGGATCCGCAACGACCTCTACATCGTTCCGACCGTCGGCTGCGTGAACGGCGTAGCTGAGCTCATCCTGCAGGAATTCAAGGCCGTCCACCCGGACCTCGGTCCCTTCGACAACGTCACGATCCTGAAGCACCCGTACGGCTGCTCGCAGCTGGGCGACGACCACCGCCAGACCCGCAGCATCCTGCTGGACGCGGTCCATCATCCCAATGCCGGCGGCGTGCTCGTGTTCGGTCTCGGGTGCGAGAACAACATCGTCACCGAGTTTCGTGAACTGCTCGGAGACTACGACGAGTCCCGCGTCAAATTCCTCGTGGCGCAGGAGGTCGGTGACGAGGTCGAAGCCGGCATGGCCCTGCTCGAAGAGCTGTATGAAGCCGCAAGCCTCGACAAACGCGAGCCGATCCCGCTAAGCGAGCTGAACGTCGGACTCAAATGCGGCGGCTCCGACGGCTTCTCCGGCATTACGGCCAACCCGCTGCTCGGCGCCTTCTCCGATTTTCTTATCTCGCAGGGCGGATCCACGATCCTGACCGAGGTCCCGGAAATGTTCGGCGCCGAGCGGATGCTGATGGCCCGCGCCGAGAGCCGCGAGGTCTTCGAGAATATCACCTCGCTGATCAACGATTTCAAGCAGTATTTCATGTCCTACGGGGAGCCGGTTTACGAGAATCCGTCCCCGGGCAATAAGGCCGGCGGCATCAGCACGCTGGAGGACAAATCTCTCGGCTGTACGCAGAAGGCCGGCACCGCCCCCGTCGTCGACGTGCTGCAGTACGGCGAGAAGCTGCGCAAGAAGGGCCTCAGCCTGCTGCAGGCGCCGGGCAACGATCTGGTTGCGTCCTCCGCTCTCGCCGCAGCGGACTGTCAGCTCGTGCTGTTCACGACCGGACGGGGCACGCCGTTCGGCAGCTTCGTCCCGACCGTCAAAATCGCGACCAACCATGACCTCTACAACAAGAAAAAGCACTGGATGGATTTTAACGCCGGTTCGCTGCTGGACCGTCCGATGCAGGAAGTGCTGGAGGAATTCATCGCCTACCTAATCCAGGTAGCCAGCGGCCAACAAACGCGAAACGAACAAAACGACGTACGGGAGCTGGCCATTTTTAAAACCGGGGTTACCCTGTAATGTCACTGGACTCTTAAATCCATTTCGATTTTTATCCAAAGGAGCTGTGGACCATGTTCTTGAACGACGATTTTCTGCTGACGACCGATACCGCCCGCAAGCTGTTTCATCAGCATGCCAAAGATATGCCGATCATCGACTATCACTGCCACCTCGACCCCAAGGAAATCTATGACAACCAGAACTTCCGCAACCTGACCGAAGCCTGGCTCGCCGGGGACCATTACAAATGGCGGTTAATGCGGGCGAACGGCATCCCGGAATCCCATATAACTGGCGACGCTTCCGATTACGACAAGTTTCTGGCATGGGCCCGGACTGTCCCGAAAACGGTCGGCAATCCGCTGTACAGCTGGACCCATCTGGAGCTGCGCCGCTTCTTTGGCATTACCGAACTGCTGAACGAAGAATCCGCCCCGCGGATTTGGGAACAGGTGAACGCCAAACTGGCGACGGACAATTTCCGGCGGCGGAACATCATCAAGAATTCGGGCGTCAAGGTCGTCTGTACGACCGATGATCCGGCCGATTCACTGGAATATCACCAGCTGCTGAAAAAAGAGGACACCGGCTTCCGCGTGTTCCCGGCCTTCCGCCCCGATAAGGCGCTGAACATCGACGCTCCCGGATTTACCGATTGGCTGGAGCGCCTTGCGCAAGCCGCAGGCCAGCAGGTCACGACGTATGCCGAACTGCTGGATGCTCTGAAGCAGCGGATCGACTTTTTCCATGAGCAGGACTGCCGCCTCTCGGACCATGCGATTGACGTGCTGCGCTATCAGGAGGGCAGCGCGGAAGAGCTGGAGCGCATTTTTGCAAAAAGAGCGACCGGTGAGACGCTCTCACTGGAGGAAATCACCGTTTACCGCACGGAACTGCTGAGCGCGCTTATCGGACTGTACCACAGCAAGAACTGGACGATGCAGCTGCATATCCATGCCTTTCGCAACAACAATACGCCGATGTTCAAGCGCCTGGGGCCAGACACCGGGTATGACGCCTTGAACGACCTGCCGCTGGCCGGCCCGCTGTCCCGGCTGCTCGACCGTGCCGAATGCGGCCAGGGCCTGCCGAAGACGATTCTGTACTCGCTCAACCCGAACGACTATCCCGTCCTGCTGACCCTGATGGGCTGTTATCAAAAGGATACGGCCGGCAAATTCCAGCTCGGTTCCGGATGGTGGTACAACGACACGCGCAGCGGCATGCGTCATCAGCTTACCCTGCTTGCCGACAACAGCCTGCTGGCCAACTTCGTCGGCATGCTGACCGACTCCCGCAGCTTCCTTTCCTATACCCGGCACGAATACTTCCGCCGCGTGCTGTGCGAGCTGATCGGCGAGTGGGCCGAGCGCGGGGAAGCGCCTGACGATGAGGCGCTGCTCGGACAAATCGTGGAAGATATCGCCTACGGCAACGCGGAGCGGTATTTCGGCTTCAAGGAGCTCGGCATTCCCGAAGCGCTGCGCTCCTAAGCATGAGCGTGAGGCAAATGCTGAGCGATAACACTGAAAGCCATGCCGCCGACCACTTTTTGGTCTCAGGTAAAAGAAAGGGAGGACTCCGTTCTATGACCATGACGCTGTATATCGTCGGCGATTCCACGGCCGCCCTGAAGGGCGCCATCGAGAAGCCCATGACCGGCTGGGGCGAATACCTCCAGCAGCACCTGGATCCGGCGATCCGGGTAGACAACCGGGCCATCAACGGGCGCAGCACCCGCTCTTTTATCGCCGAGGGCCGCTGGGCCGCCGTGGAGAACGAGCTTCAGCCCGGCGACTACGTGTTCATCCAGTTCGGCCACAACGATCAGAAGCAGGAAGATCCATCGCGGTTCGCGGATCCTGCTCCCGGCGGGGAATACCGCGCCAACCTGAAGCGGTTTATCGAATCGGCCCGCTCGCGCGGCGCCATCCCCATACTGCTGACTTCCGTCAGCCGCCGCCGGTTCACGCCGGAGGGACTGCCGGATCCCGACGCTGTCGGCCCCTACCCCGAGGCGATGCGAGAAACCGCGCGGGAGGCCGGCGCGCCGCTGCTCGACCTGTTTACGGCTTCCCAGCAGCTGTACCTCGGGATGGGCCAGGAGGAGTCGAAGCATCTGTTTATGCATCTGCCCCCGGGAGCGCATCCCAATTATCCGGACGGGATTGCCGACGACACGCACTTCTCGGATCGGGGCGCCCGGGAAATTGCCGCACTTGCGGCCGAAGCGATCCGGCAGTGCGAAGCGCTGCCGGATCTGCGCCCGCTGCTGCGCAACCTTGCCCCGACAAGCTGATGCGGCGAGTGGCAGCCTGCTCATGGATGGCGTTGTCTGCCCGCAAGTTTAGAGCCTTTGCGGATTCACAGGGACCATGGCCATGACTTGCGGCTTTATTCCGCTAATAGACGCAAAAAAAATCCTCCGGGCCCATAGGGCTCGGAGGATTTTTCATTGTAATATTCCGATGCTTATTTATATATCATGCTAACCTGTTTCTGTATTAACGCACCGATCTGGACTCCAGCTCATACTGCGTTTCCCGGGACTTGAAGGA
Organism: Claviceps quebecensis; assembly: GCA_004016085.1. Classification (NCBI taxonomy): domain Eukaryota; kingdom Fungi; phylum Ascomycota; class Sordariomycetes; order Hypocreales; family Clavicipitaceae; genus Claviceps; species Claviceps quebecensis. The sequence continues at coordinate 175,285 of QEQW01000003.1, forward strand.
CAGCAGGAATCCGAACACTAGCACGATGCTCGCGAGAATGTACGGATAATTCACATTCATGTCAAACAGCGCCCCCGCAATGATCGGGCCGATAATGTTGCCAAGGCTCGTAAACGCGGAGTTCAGCCCCGCCACATAACCCTGCTCCTCATTGGCAAACTTGGACATCTGCGTCCCGATGGCCGGGCGCAAAATATCCATCGCCAGAAACAGAACGAAGGTCACGGCGACCATAAGCCAGAACGTATGAACAAGCAGCGTGAAAATAATAAAGAGAATCGATACGAAAATGCTGAGCGTGATGACTCTTTTCTCTCCGAACCGGTTCAGGATCCAGCCGAATATGGTTATCTGTACCACCGCCCCGCAGACCGAGCCGAACGTAATGATAAAGGCGATATCCTTAGGCGTAAAGCCGAATTTATGATCGACAAACAGTCCAAACACTGTCTCGAAATTGGCGAGTCCGAACGAAGCGACAAACACGACGATCAGACTGATAAAATAAGGGGCCCGGTAGGCACCTGCGAGCTGGCGCAGCAATCCGGCCGGTGCCATCTTGCTATCCGATCCGTCGCTGGACTGCGCGGCTTTCGGCACCTCCCGCAGGAAGAACGCGGTAACCGCCATGGCCAGCAGCCCGCCGACCGCGGCAGCGTAGAAAGGAACCCGAATGCCATATTCGGCAAGATAGCCGCCGATGCCGGGTCCGATAATAAAACCGGTGGTGATGGCAGCGTTGATGAAGCCCATCCCTTTCCCGCGCTCTTCCTCGCTTGTGACGTCAGCGGTATAGGCCATGACAGCCGGCATAACCAGAGCCGCACTCACCCCGCCCAGCATTCTCGCCAGGAACAGAAATGGCAGCGTACTGGAGGCGCCGAACAACCATTCCGACACGGCGAACAGCAGCAGACCGGCCAGGATGACCTTTTTGCGGCCGATGGAGTCCGACAGCCTTCCGGCGATCGGCGAAAAGACAAGCTGCGTAATGGAAAAGGCCGCGACCAGCAGGCCCAGCACGCTTCCGTTAATATGCAGCAGATTCATATAACTCGGCATAATTGGAATGATAAGTCCAATGCCCGTAAAAATAATAAAGTTGTTGAGCATGAGGAGCAGAATGGCTCCCCGGTTTCTAATCAGCAGCGACATAAAAAAGCCTCCGTAAGCAAATTCAGCATGTATACTGAACGTTCGTTATGTATTATGGCGTGAGATAACGAAGACCATTCTCCGCTATCGTTCTTTTTCTTGCTTATCCGTCGCCACTCCGTTCAAAAAAACAGTGACGGCATCCCGGTACAGCAGGGTCGTCTTCTCAGGGTTTAATCTGCGCGACAGCTGATTGGCGCCGAAAAAGATCGCCTCCAGCACGGCCGCGAGCCGCTCCGCATCGCCCGGCATGAATTCACCCCGGTCGATCCCTTCCTGCAGCAGGTTCTGATTAAACGCCAAATGCTTGACCTTCATCTCGGCCATACGGGATTCCACTTCGGATGTCTTTTCTTCGTTATGAAAAAATTCATCGGCTGCCTTCGTGAGCGGATGGTTCAAGTCGTCAGCCGCCAACTGTTCCGCCACGGCATACAGCTTCTCGGTAGTGGTCTTATACAAGTGCTCGTTTTGCTCCCAGTTCAGTTCCCATTCGCGGTCCCACTCTTCGAGCAGGTGAAGGAACAAGCCTTCTTTGCTCTTGAAGTGATAGTAGATGTTGCCTTTGCTGCTCCCGGTCGCGGCCACGATATCTTCGATCGAAGTCGCCTTATAACCCTTTTGAACAAACAGCGCGCGGGCGGCATCTGCAATCTTCCTCTTGGTCTGCTCGCTTTGCAGCTGCTTCTGGTTCATGACGCTCACTCCAATACATATATATACCGAACGTTCAGTCAGTATTGTAGCACGGCATTTTTTTCATGGCAAGCCGCAGTTTATTTTTCCTGTGACACGATCTAAAAAAACCGGCCACCGGATACCCGGCGCCGGTTTATGTAAATGGACTGGCGGCTCAAATGATTGCTGTTCCAGCCGTTACATGATTATTAATGTAACCTTACCATCGATGAAAGAGACAACATCGTAATTGGACCAGCCCCAGGTCTCGATGGTCGTTCCGTTCACGGACTGGATATCCTTGGCGGCCGGATTTCCCCAGGACAGCAGCACCTGCTCCTTGGTCATGCCAAGCGTTACATTGCCCGCCTTGATCTGGCTCCAGACGGAAGATGACCATTTATACTTTGTATAGGGATCATATTTCAAAAAGTACGTCGAGTCGGCAAACAACTGCGTCACTTCCGACGTATTCATGGCGTAACTCTTCAGCGATTTTCCAGCAGCCGATTTGAAAACGACGACAAAGCTTCCCGTGTCCGTTGGCAGAACATCCGTCACCGTGACCTTGGAGAACCGTTCCCAGCCATCAAAGTCGTTCACCCAATACGTTTTCCCGATGAATTTGGCCAGACTGCCCTGCATTGCTTTCTTGATCAAGCCTGCAGTGTCTTGAGAGACGACCGTCATCTTGCCCTGACCGAGTGCAACTTCGGCCTGCCGCCATTTGGCATCCCAGGTTACCTTGGCCCCCAGCGTATCGGCAAGCAACGAGGCAGGGATGTACGTTTCGCCTTTGTCGATGATTGGCGATGCTTTTAATGTCAGATTACTGCTGTTAAATTGGGCTGCCTGACTGCCTGCCTTAAATGACAGCTTCGCATCCCCGAGAGCAGCGTTCCAATTTCCGCCCGATACCTCAGCCGTACCTCCTAGAGCCTTTAACACCGTCTTGGCTGGAAGATATACGGTTCCCTTGACCTGTTTGGCATATTTCAACGGATCGCGGAGGCTGATCGTCACCGTTACGCTGGAGGAGACGCTACCAGAAGTTACTGTCAGCTTCGTCTCGCCAACGCCGGCCGCTTTCAGCTTGCCGTCAGGCTGTACTTTCAGCAGGTAAGGCTTGTCCATGTCGAGCTGCGCTTCCTTCAGAGGCACCTTCAACTTGGCCCCGTTGGTATACGTCTCTTGAATATCGACCTGTACCGTATCGCCAACATACGGCTTCTTATCGGAGACGGACATGGACACCGCCTTAACGGCAGGCACCTCCACCGGCTGGACCTCGCCGTCCTTGCTGATGACCCATGTCCCGTCGGTACGCTGCGCGTAAATGCCTTCGGCCAAGTCATCCTTATACGCATCTACCGCCGTCTTGACCACGTTGCTCAGCCCCTGAACCTGTGTAGTCAGCTTCCAGCGGCTGGAGTATTCTCCCGTCTGCCATACGGTTCCATCCTTGCGAGTCACGATCAGTACGTCGGTTGGTTCTGCGGAAACATAAGAAATATGTATGGCATCAGTAGCAATGGTTACCGGGATAACTCGGCCATTGTCGTCAAAGTTCGACATTTGATAGACCACGACCTCTCCACCTGTGTACAGCAGAGCGACGCGGTCATCATGCACGGCCATCGACTTGACCGATGCGGCATTGTTTACGGTTCCGACTTTTTTGTATTGATCGGTCTTGTACGGATCCTTGAACAACAGCTCTCCGCTCTGGGTCAATGCGGCAAAATCCTTCTCCCCGTAGCCAATCAGCGCAATGCCGCTAAGATTCTTCAGCTTGTTGTCACCGTCCCAGACGGTACCATCGGCCTGAAGCCGGTACGGTCCGGACACCTGCTTGATTCCGCTTTTCCCCTCGATCACATGCGGCTTCATGCCGATATCCCATTCAACCAACCGGCCGTCACGCGTAATGCCCAAGCCTTCGTACGTGTTCCCCGAAATCTCTTCGACCGAGCCTTTCGTATAGATGGTCCGGTTTCCGTCGACCATGGACCACATCGAGCCGTCACTCATCAGATACGTATTTTTGCCGGCGATGTCTTTAATCTGCAGCTGCTGAGCCCCGTCGGCAGAAGCCGTCTGATGGCCGAAAGTCGGGACGGCACCCATCATCAAGGCGCACAGCGCAATCGTGGACAGCCTTCTTTTCCATGTTACGTTCAAGTTCAATTTCATAACCCCTCTTTGTCATATTTAGGAAAATCCTTGTATGATTCGACACCATGGCAAAATATCCCTTCAAATCAAAAAACACGCCACTCGTTATGTGACGTGTTCCTTAGAACGACGGGAATAACAACATTCGCTGACCCTCAAATACGTTATCGCTCCGCCTGGGTCGATGCTTTTCGCCGTGCCGGCTTCTTGGCAACCCTTCCGTAGACAACCGGCTTGGGCAGGTTCACGCGGTAATCGATGATGTTGCCGTACCTGTCGGTTCGGATCGTGCAGCAGCTGTTCATCAGCTCCCTCACCATTTCCCGGCCACGCTGGACCCTCGATTTGGCCCCCGAATAGGAGATGCCCAGCCGTTCGCTCAGTTCCTTCTGCGACATACCCTTCAGTTCGGAGAGCTTGACGGCTTCCCGGTACTTATCGGGCAGGTAAGGGATAACGCCTTTCATCCCGCAGATCGCCTCTTGCGAGTAATCCTCGCTTTCCTCTTCCGCAACGCTTGGCAGCTGCTGCGGAAGTTCATCCAACCGTCTCTCCTTGCGGAAGTGATCCGTCACCGCATTCCGGGCAATCTGATACAGCCAGGCCCGAAGCCGATCCGGGTCCTGCAGTTCCGGCAGATGCAGGTAAGCCTTCATGAAGACCGTCTGCACGATATCTTCGGTATCGGGGTGGCGATTCGTCCGGCGCGCGATGAAAGCGGAAATCGGCTCGTGATATTGATCCCACAGCATTTCCGGCGTGATCGCCGGCTGGCAGCCATTGGCCTTCCATCCTGCAGCATCCGTGTATCCGGCCTGATCTTCCGTCATCACGGAATGGTTCACGGCTGTGTGTACCTGCTTCGGTTCATATCCTTTTTCCTGTGCTGGTCTATCCTGCATTATGACATCTCCTTCCCCGTAGTACACGGCTTTTTATATTTATCCTGCGTTTAATATAATTTTTTTCAAAAAAATTCCCGCACTTTTGCGTCTTTGATCGGGTTTCCCCGTCTCCATCAATATAACAAAAACATTCATCGACGTACATCTGAGAAGACAGACCGCGTTTAGCGGAAGTTTTTCTTGCGAGATCAGGATGTTTGGCCTCAGAGGTTTATCATTTCTAATCTCTTAACAAAAACATTCATCGACGTACATCAGAGAAGACAGACCGCGTTTAGCGGAAGTTTTTCTTGCGAGATCAAGATGGTATGACCACTGAAGCTTACATTCTGATTTCTTAACAAAAACATCTATCGACGTACATTCTCAGAAGACAGACCGCGTTTAGCGGAAGTTTTTCTTGCGAGATCAGGATGGTATGGCCTCTGAAGCTTACATTCTGATCTCTTAAAACAAAAACTGGAGGGATAAAAAATGAAATACAATTTGTTGGGAAACACAGGCGTGCTGGTATCGGAGATCGGGCTGGGAGCCATGACGTTTGGCGGTGGCGGACAATGGGGCGTTTTCGGCGGGCTGGGAGAGCAGGACGCTGCGCAGCTTGTGTGGCAGGTGCTCGACGCGGGGGTCAACTTTTTTGATACCTCCAACATTTACGCCGGCGGACGCTCAGAGGAAATTCTCGGCAAAGCGCTTGGGGCGAAGCGGCAGGACGTCATTATCGCCACCAAGGTGAGGGGGCGTACGGGCAGCGGCCCGAACGACCTCGGCTTGTCCAGACTGCATATTATGCGCCAGGTCGAGGAAAGCCTGAAACGGCTCGGCACGGACTACATCGACCTGTATCAAATCCATAACCCGGACCAGCTGACCGATTGGGACGAAACGCTGCGGGCGCTGGACGACCTGGTCCGCAGCGGCAAGGTCCGCTACATTGGCTCTTCCAATATGACCGGCTGGGAGCTGATGAAAGCCCGGGGCATTTCCAGGGAACTTGGCCTGCATGCTTTTAAAAGCAGCCAGTCGTATTACTCGCTGGCCGGCCGCGACATCGAAAGGGAGATCATTCCAGTCCTGAAGGATCAAAACATGGGTCTGCTCGTATGGAGCCCGCTTGCCGGCGGCTTCCTGTCCGGAAAATACACCCGCACGCGCACCGGAAATACGGATGACCGTCATACCAAGTTTGCTTTTCCGCCGGTAGATGTGGATAAAGCGTATGCCATCATCGAAGTGCTGGAGGACATCGCAAAAGAACGCGAGTCTACCGTGGCCCGCATCGCCCTCGCCTGGGTGCTGAACCAGCCGGCGGTAACCAGCGTAATCGTCGGTGCCAAGCGGCCGGATCAGCTGCAGGACAATCTCGAAGCCAGCGGCATCGTGCTGACGGACGATGAGCTGGCCCGTCTGGATGAAGTTAGCAGGCTGCCGATTGAATATCCGGCGTGGCCCTTTATGGAAGAGGATGATTCGATTATCCGCAAGCATCCTTGAGGCGTGGAGCCATATGCCATCGAGCTGGGTTTACATGAGGCGGGCCCGCGTTCGCGTTCAGCGGGCGACTTTCCTGCAAACAGAAATGGTTCAGCCTGACTAAGATATTAATTTCTCATGATCTTGAACAGCCTCTAAATATCGCAAAAAGCCGCGGAGCCCTGCGCCAGTTAGCCAGGTACCCGCGGCATTTCGCATTTCCGAACCGTATCGATCGTGCGCTACACTTCACCCCAGAACAATTCCGTTTCGTAATCGAAGCTGACCTTCCCGTTTACCTGGGTCCGCTCAAACAGTTCCTGCAGTCCCTGCTTTATCTGCGTGTGGTTCGGCTCGCCTTCGGCCGGCACATAGGAAGACGACATGGCCCTGCCGATCAGCTCCTCCACATTAAAGAGCTGGCGATTGCCAAATACGGCGGTATGCATATTCCCATCCCGGAAAAAAGGCTGCAGCTGCGCTCCGGATATGTTTTTGTGGGTCATCTGACCGTAATCCTTACTGTACTGCTTCAGCAGCTGCTCGTATCCCTCCAGAAAAGGCGTACCGCTCGTGAGCCGGGAGTTCCAGATCAGGACGGCTTTGCCGCCGGGCTTCAGGATCCGGTGAAACTCCGCCTGCGCGGCCGGACGGTCAAACCAATGAAAGGATTGGGCGCACACGATGAAATCGACCGAGTGCGCAGGCAGCCCGGTATCTTCCGCAGCGCTGGCGTGCGAGCGGTAATTCGGCGACCCGCCAAGCTCTTGCTCCGCCGCTTCCCGCATGGCTGCGTTGGGCTCCACGGCGATAACCTTGCTGCCCCGCTCCAGCAGCAGCTTGGAGAAAATGCCGGTTCCCGCGCCGATATCGGCAATCACCGAATCGGCCTTCATGCCGATCACGGAGTAAAGGTAGTCCACCGCTTCCGCAGGGTAGCTTGGGCGGTACTTGACGTAGTTCTCCACCCGGTTTGAAAATCTTGCCTTGCTGTCACTGCTCATCATGCTTCACGCTCCTTTAGCATCATTAGATCATGCCTCGCATCGAACACGGACCTGCCTGTTGTACCTTCTCAATGGTATGTTTCACAGAATGAAACGCAGTTCCATTTATTGCTGTCTTGATTATAGAAAACGCGGCGTATTGTTGCAAGACCTAATTTAGATAAGCGAAGTCATCTCGCCTGTCGGCAGGTCCCCTCAAGCGCCAAACCGCAGGCACAAAAAAGCCGTCAACCCTGCATCGCAGAGGCTGACGGCTTTCATGTTTGTCCCCCGTCTCGCAGAGTCCGGATGTCTATTTGGCTTCAGTCAGTCCAGCGACACGGCAAGGACCGGCCCGACCTACTGCTTCAGTCCAGCGCTCCGGCTACGACGCTTCCTCGGAACAATGTAGCCACCCGAGGTGATTTGCGGGCGACGGCTTCGGCCGAGCACGACGCGTCCACCAGCGCAAGGCTCGCCTCGTCGCCAATCCGCGGCCAAGCCTGACGGCCTTCGGCATCAAGCGGCGTAACTCCGCCCGTGATGTACTGCAGGCCCTGCGCGAGCGACTGCTCGTTCACCCAGACGGAAATTTCGGCAAGGCGGCCGGCGCGCTCGAGAATGTCTCCGGTGCCAAACGGCGACCATACGTCAAAGACGTTGTCGCAGCCGACCGACACGGATACGCCCCTGCTTTGCAGCAGGCGAACGGGCGGAAACTTGCGGTTCATCGGCACGCTCGTGATGATGCCGATCCCGGCTTCCGCCAGCATGTCTGCGGCCGCTTCGGCCTGCCCGGCGGGAATGTCGCCGAGGCAGAACGCATGGCTGACAGCGACCTTGCCCGCCAAACCGGCTTCCCGGGTGAGGCTGGCCAGACGCTTCAGCGTAAACAACCCGAGATGATCCGGGTCGTGCAGATGCAGGTCGATCCCCGCGCCTTCGGAGGCCGCAAGCTCCACCATCGTCCGCAGGGATTGTTCAACATCTCCATCGACGGTCGCCGGATCGACCCCGCCGACGAGCGAAGCCCCGCTGCGCAGCGCTTCCCGCACCAGCTCGGCAGACTGCGAGCGCAGGAGCCCCTGCTGCGGAAAAGCGACGATTTCATACGTCAGCTTGCCATCGAACGCCTGCAGCGCCTTCTGCACCTCTTCCATCTGCTTGAGGCCGGCCTCCGGGTAAATGTCCACATGGGTCCGGACATGAGTGACTCCGGATCGCAATGCCGTCTCCAGATACAGGGAGGCCCGCTCGGCGATGGAAACGGCATGCTCCGCATGCAGGCGTTTTTCCTCATCCAGCCGGTCAAAAATATGTTTTGCCGGCGTAACCGAACGCCATTTGGAACCGAGCAGCGTCTTGTCCAGGTGGCAGTGCTTCTCAATAAAAGAAGGAAGCGCCAGATACGAGTTGGCGTCCAGCCGCGGCAGATCGTCCGTAATCGCCTGGTTCGCCTGAATTTTATCCGCGATCTTGCCGTCCCGGATCAGAAGATGGCACAGCTCCGTTTCCGTGCCGGTCACCACACCGTTTTCGGTATGGAGTCCGCTCTCCAGGCGGACGTTGGTAAGCCAAAGAGCTGATTGCATCGATGTCAACATCCTTTCTATTCTATAGATTGAACTACAAGTTTCACATTGTATTTAGTTCATTCTGTTGGGTAAAAGAAATTCAAAAGAAGTTACACCCTCATGTCTATTTCATCCCGAAAACAGGTTTGCCCCGATGCAGCAGAGCTTTCCGCGCTGCCCGCCTTGCCACGGCTTCCGCCGAGCAGCTGGCGTCCACAAAGACGGCGCTGGCCTCGTCCCCCGGCATCGGCCACACCCGGCGGCCTTCCCCGTCCAGCGGGGTCCGTCCGCCGGTCACAAAGCCGAGGCTGGCGCCAAGCGCCGCCTCACTGCCCCAGCCGAAACGCTCGGCAAGCGTTCCGGACTTCTCCAGGCTGTCCCCTTTGCCGAACGGGGACCAATGATCGGTGATGCTGTCATGCCCCAGCTCCACCCGAACCCCCTGCTTCGCCAGCATCGGGATCGGAATCGTCCGCCCCAGCGGTACGGACGACGTGACCGAGATGCCAAGGTCCGCCATCCGGGCGGCTACCGCAGCCGCCTCCTCCGGCGGAATGTCCGCCAGCGCCAGCGCGTGGCTGACCGTGACTCTGCCCTGCCATCCGGCCTGCTCGGTCAGATCCGCGAGGCGCTGGATCGTAAACACGCCCAGGTGGCCCGGATCGTGCAGATGCAGGTCGACCCCGGCGTCCGCCTCCACGGCGAGCTCCATCATCGTGTTCAGCGACTTCTCGATGTCGCCGTCCACGGTGGCCGGATCGACGCCGCCTGCCAGGGAAGCCCCGCCGCGCAGCGCCTCCCGCACCAGGCCGGCCGCTTGGCTGCGCAGCAGCCCGTGCTGCGGAAACGCCACGATCTCGAAGGTGGCGCGGTCCTTATAGGTCTCGGCCGCACGCAGCGTCGCTTCCAGATTGTTCAGCCCCACAACCGGATCGATGTTGCAGTGGGTGCGAAAATGCGTCGTCCCCGATGCAAGCAGCAGCTCGATGAGCCGCTCCGCCCGGTGCTGCGCCGTCGGCAGCAGCTTGGGCAGCAGCTTCTCCTCCTCCTCGATCCGGGAGAAGATGCCTTTGGGCGCCGGTCCCGGTGCTTTCCATGGGCCGCCGTAAAACGTTTTGTCCAAATGAATATGCATGTCCCGCATCGCCGGAAGCATCAGCGCCCCGCCCATGTCCGTTTGGGGGAAGCCGTCCTCCGGCAGCGTATCCGCCGGCTGGATTTCGGCGATGCTCCCCTCCGAAATGCGGATATGGTACAAAGCGGTTTCCGTGCCGCTGACGGCGTCTCCTTCGTAACGCCAGCCGGTCTCCAGCCGGACATGGGTCAGCCATAATGATGAATGTTCCATCAAGCCCTTCCTCCTTTGGTGGTCCTGCGATAGAAGCGCAGACTTCCCTGCCTCATATCCCGTATGCTAACATGGGATTTGATATATGAAAAATATTTATAATATTTGAAATACAAAGGTTTTATATATACATTGAACAGAATTGACTGGAGGGATGACCCATGGATGTCAGACAGCTGAGGTATTTTACGATCATCGTAGAGGAAAAGCAGATTTCCGCCGCAGCCCGAAGGCTGCACATGTCACAGCCTCCGCTGAGCCAGCAGTTAAAAGCACTGGAGGACGAGCTTGGATCGGCGCTTGTGGAGCGGAGCGGCAAGCATCTGGAGCTGACCGAAGCGGGCAAGGCACTGTACAGCTACGCCCTGAAGCTGCTGCAGCTGATGGACGAAGCCAAGACCGAGGTTCAGGAGATCGGCAGCGGCTTTAAAGGGGTTCTCCGCATTGGCATCAACACACTGTCGTCGGTGGACCTCCCCGATACGCTAATGCGGTTCAAGGAGAACTATCCGCAGGTCACCTACAAAATCCAGCAGAACGAGTCCGCCCAGCTGTGCAGCATGGTCAAGAGCAGGGTGCTTGAGCTTGCGATCATCCGCCTTCCGCTTGCGCTGGACGAGTTCTCGGTGCTTCATTTGAGTACAGAGCCCTTTTATCTGATGGCATCCAGGCAGCTTATCCCCGAGCCTCTTGCTCCGGAGATCCCGCTTGAGCAGATTCGAAACTACCCCCTAATCCTTCCGAGCACGGAAGGACTCGGCGTCCATTACACCGTCCTGATGGCCTGCGCGAAGCACCGTTTTGAGCCCCGAATCATCGCCGAATGCTCGGACATTCCCCTGCTGTTATCTTTGGTGTCGAGCGGCTTCGGGGCGGCGGTCGTCCCTGAGACGATCGTAAAGCTTCATGCCAGCCATGATGTCCAGGTTGCGAGAATCGCGGACCCGGACTTGTCATCGCCGTATGCTTTGATCTGGCTGAAGGAGCACCACCTGTCCCAGGCGGCGCGGCATTTTATCGACATGATCTCCCCGCCTGCATCAAGGGAATGACAGTGTATAAGCAAAGGATTGCAAACGAAAAAGCCCTCCCGCATATCTGGGAGGGCTTTGGCTTGACACTACTTTATGAATAATTGCATGGACTTACCGTAAAAACGTTGGAACGGCCGCCGCTTCTTTTTTTAATCAGTTAAACCCGTCGTATGTCACAAACTCCGCCACCGGCTTCCGGTAGCCGCGCGGTCTCTGTCTGCCCGTATCCTCCTTGCCGATCGTAATCAGCATGGCCGGCACATACCGGTCCGGAACGTTCAGCACCTTCCGCAGCGCTTCCGGATCAAATCCGATCATCGGGCAGGTGTCCCAGCCCCGGTCCTTGGCGATCAGCATGAACAGCATCGCGGACAAGCTGGCGTTCCGGATGGCCTCATCCCGCTTGAACGTGTCCCCTCTGCTTTCATACATGTCTGTTACGCTGCTGACCGTCTCCTCAAATTCGCGCTGGTCGATAACGCCAAGGCTGAGCAGCCCTTCGTTGATCGGTCCCACATTGTGGTAGGCTTCAAGATCGCCCAATACGGCGATGACGGCCGAGCTCGTTAACACTTTGTACTGCTTGAATGCTGCTTCATGCACCTGTTCCTTCTTCGTTGGATCGATGACGGGAACGTAGTGAGCGTGCTGCAGGTTGAAGGCCGAGGGTGCAAATTTGACGAGGTTGAACATGTCGTCCAGCTCCTGCGGGCTGATGGTTACGCTCGGGTCGAATTTATTGGCGGATCTTCTTGCTTTGACAAGGTCTGTAAAGGACGTCATGCTGTTCGCCTCCATATGTATAAATTTCCAACTGGCTATGAAGTTATCATATCACACTAACTATAAAAAAGTAAGTTACAATTTAAAAAATGTTCTTACCTCTGACATTTCACCTGCTCCAGTCCGTGAAACGATCGGCATCGTCCCACAGATGGCTGAACGCCTGCTCAAACTTGGCGGCAACGGCCGCATCCTTGATGATCAGCGCGACGTCATCGTTTTCCTTGGCAGAGGACTCCAAATAATTCATCGATCCAGCCTCTACCCGGCTTTGATCCGCAATCAGCATTTTCAGATGCATCTTCCCTTCATGCGCATTCACCTTGACCGGAACGCCGGCTTCCCGGATCCGCTTCAGCGCTTTCTTCTGTTTCCCTTTTTCTTCCGCATGCGCCCGGTCCGTAATAACCCGTACCTGAACCCCGCGGTCCGCCGCATCGATGATGGCCGTCACAACCGGCTCGTAGCTGATGCTGTATACGGCAATATCCAGCGAGGATTTGGCCTCCTTGATGAGCTGTACGATCGCTTTCTCCGGACGTTCGCCTTCGCTCGTGAACAGGGCTTGAACGTCAGCAGCAGAGTCTTCCGTTACTGCACCGTTATGAGCAGAGCTTCCTTGCCCTTGTTGTTCATCCGACGCAGCGGAGCAGCCGGAAACGGCAGCACAGAGCAGAATGGCGGACACAGAGCTGTTGATGACTTTCATCGGATGACCTCCTTCAAAACATGGAAATTTTGGCGTACAGGTAGAATAACATTCTTTTCCATCGATTCAAAATTTGCTGAGCAAGCACGGCATACAGCCCGATTTCATACCGGAATTGCCAAAAAAGAATGCGGTTTATCACAAAAAGATCATTGACAACGCTTTCAATCTTGATATAAATTTTAAATATTACTCAACCTTTTCATATTTCATTAAAATTAAAAAGCATGAATCTCATGACAAAGGAGCCTGATCAAGAATGGTGAAACGAAGTAAACGAATGGTAATGACAGTGCTGCTGTCTCTCCTGCTTCTCCTCGGTTCAGTCTTTCCTGTAAGCGCTTCAACCTGGAATTTGAAAGGCGACACCAACGTTCACGACCCCGCCTATATCATTGAAAAGGAGACCGGCACCCATTGGGTGTTCAGTACCGGTTCAGGCCTTCAAGTGCTGTATTCCACGGACGGAACCACTTACAATCGTTCCCTGCCGATCTTTACGGCCAAGCCCGCATGGTGGAGCAGCTATGTACCGAGCCAATCGGGGCTGGACGTGTGGGCACCTGATATTTTCTACTATAACGGCACTTATTACCTATATTATGCGATCTCAACGTTCGGCTCGAAAGTGTCCGCCATCGGACTGGTGACGACCACCTCCATCTCCGGCGGCAAATGGACGGATCAGGGAATGGTTATCTCCTCAAACGATTCGTCCAACTACAACGCCATAGACCCCAACCTCACCCAAGACGAAAAAGGCAACCTGTGGTTGACGTTCGGCTCATGGAGCAACGGGATTTATATTACGGCCATCGACAAATCGACCATGAAACCGTCGGGTAACGCCTACCGCATCGCGACCAAATCCGGCGGCATTGAGGCGCCGAACATCGTGTACAATCCAAACACCGGCTACTATTATTTGTTTGTCTCCATCGGCAAATGCTGTTCCGGACTGGACAGTACGTATCAGGTTGCTGTAGGACGCTCGAAGAGCATTCTCGGGCCTTACGTTGACAAAAACGGAACCGACATGAAAAACGGCGGCGCGTCGGTCATCGACAGCGGAAACAGCGCTTGGGCCGGTCCCGGCGGACAGGACATCGAAGGCATCAGCATCATCGCACGCCACGCTTACAGCGCAGCCGAGAACGGCGCTCCCAAGCTGCTGATCAGCGATCTGTATTGGGATTCCAGCGGCTGGCCGTATTATAATTGATGCATTTTAACTGTATTTTCCGCTTCGGAGCAGTCAATCAAACCTGACATGGGTTGGAAAGTTCGTGAATGGATTCAATTCAAATCATTTATGACATTAATTTATCATCAAAAGTCGACAAAACCCGAACGATGGTCTTGCAAAAAACTCTTTTTTTATGTAATATAGACCTATCTGAACTCCTCATCACCAAAATAATCAACCGTTTGTAGGTGACCAATGGTTCATTTAGATTCCAACGAATTCAAGCAGAAGCTGAGTCAGGTATATAATGAAGTTTCCAAGGAGCTGTTCGGCTTTGGTACTTCTTTATTGAAGACAAGCATTCAGTCCGATGCGATTACCTTGTATGCCAGACACCGTCGGTCTCCCCGCTCCACTGTGCTCGAGGGCGAGGTTCCGGCTTTGAAATACGAGGTCGATTTTTACATGTCGATGATTTACAAGAAGAAGCTGAAATCTCGGCTGGAAGAGGAACTGGGACTAAACATCGAGGTTCTCCTTCGGGATTATGATCCCGCCACGCAGTGGGCAGTCACGAACATCATATTGTCACAACCTGAATGACACGGCCCTTTTCTTTTGATTTATCTTAAGGACTGGCCGAACCGTAACAAGAACGGATGCCGCTATTCTTTGTTTACATTGAAAAGCGCTCTAGTTAGAGATTTTCTTCTATCTAGGGTGCTTTTCTTTTTTAGTTTATAGATTTAGTTATAGAATTTGTTTGATTTTTCTTGTGACATGCCAAAATGTCTATTCAAAAGGGGGATACAACAACCGTCCGGAAGGGAAAAACAATCATATACAGCAGAGAAAAAAATTCCCGGCGGCGGAAGCCCGGCATACGGCCTGCAGCAGAAAAACAAATAAAAAATAAACCATTACAGGAGTGAATCGATTGTGAAGAAACCATGGATGAAGGGACTCATGACTTGTACGCTGGCAGCGCTGGTACTTGCGGGATGCGGAAACGGAGGAAGCGAAGACAGCAGCTCCGGCGGATCTTCCGGCGGCCAGAAGAAGCTGGTCGTTTCGACCTGGGGATTTGCCGAGGATTTCTACAATAAAGAAGTGTATGCCCCATTCGAAAAAGAGCACAATGTGAAAATCGTCCTGGAGACCGGCAACAACGCCGACCGCCTGAGCAAAATCCTTCAGGGCAGCTCCGACGTCGATGTCGTCTATTTGTCGGATTACTATGCGCAGCAAGGCATTGAAGCGGGGGCCTTTGAAAAGATCGACCGCAGCAAGCTCAGCAACCTGGATTCGCTCTATGACATCGCCAAAGCGCCGAACGGCGAAGATTACGGTCCGGCCTACACGATTGGCCAATTGGGCATCGCTTACGATCAGAAAGCAGCCGGAACGACAGTAAACTCCTGGGCCGACTTGTGGAAACCTGAGCTGAAAGGCAAAGTAACGATGCCAAGCATTACGTCCACCAGCGGTCCGATGATGGTCGACGCCGCTTCCAAGGTAGCTGGAAGCACGGAATTCAACGAAGACAAGGCATTTGGCAAACTGGCCGAGCTCAATCCGAGCGTCGTGAAATACTACAGCCAGACGTCCGAGTTCATCAACATGTTCACGCAGGGCGAAGCCGCTGCAGGACCGATCATGCAAATGTATCTCGGCGACCTGAAGAAGGCCGACCCGAACGTCGAATTCGTAACGCCGTCGGAAGGCGCGTACGCCATCGTCAATACGCTGAACGTCGTCAAAGGAAGCAAAAACAAAGAACTGGCCGAAGACTTCATCAACTGGCAGCTTAGCCAGGAAGTTCAGGAAAAAGCGGCTAAAGCCAAGGTCGACTCTCCTGCCAACCGCAATGTCAGCCTCAGCGCAGAGGAAGCCGCTGCCGTAACGTACGGCTCCAGCGTCGTTGAGAAGCTGCAAAAGCTGGACATGGCGTTCGTCAACAAAAACCTGAAGAGCTGGACGGACCGTTTCAACCGTGAAGTGACGAAGTAACGCCAAGCCTTTTTTGTAAATATAAGCAGCCTTACGGGGTTATGATTCAGCAGGGGCTGCCCGCCCCTGCTTTTTATTCACCGCTGCCTGGATACAAGGCGGCACATCCTTCATTTTGAAAGGGGAATCCATGTGAAGAAAGCCATCCTGGATGTCGATACCGGCATTGACGACGCGCTCGGAATTATGCTGGCTGTCCGCAGCGGCGAGCTGGACGTGCTCGGGATCTCGACAGTCAACGGCAACGTGTCACTTACGACTGCAACCCTGAACACTTGCAAAATATTGGACTTCATCAAGGCGCCGGCGTCCATCTCGGTCTATCCCGGTGCATCCCGGCCGCTCCTGCGGGACCGTCTGTTTGAGCACCGCGTGCACGGCGAGGACGGATTGGGCGGCGCCCTCCGGGATATGCAGCCCGCTGACCGAACCGACCGGGATACGTTCGGGCCCGATTTCATCGTGGAGCAGGCCAAGCGCTATCCCGGCGAAATTACGCTGATCGCTACCGGGCCGCTGACGAATGTGGCTCTGGCCCTCGCCAAGCATCCGGGCCTGATCCACGATATCAAGGAGCTGGTCGTCATGGGCGGTGCGGTCCGTACGCACGGCAACATTACGCCGACAGCGGAATACAACATCCATGTCGATCCGGAAGCGGCGCGCCTGGTCTTTCAGGCCGGATTCCCGTCCCTGACGCTGGTCGGACTCGACGTGACGCGCAAAGCGCTGCTGACCAGCGCGCATATCGACGCGCTCGGCTCCTCGGAGATCGCGGGTTACGTGCGTCAGAGCACATCGGATTACATGGAGCGCTACTATGAGCGCAACGGGGTCCGGGCCTGCGCCATGCACGACCCTTTGGCGGTCGGCGCCGCCATTTGGCCCGAGCTGGTTCGGACGGAGCGTCTATACGTCGATGTGGAGACCCGGAGCGAGCTGTGTGACGGGCAGACGGTGTGCGATTTCCAAAACCGTTTGCAGCGCCAGCCGAACCTGGACGTATGCCTTGATGCTGATTCAGACGCCTTTTTGAACCGCTTTATCGCCGTGCTGCGCGGTGGATCCTACCAATAACAGGAGATTACATTCATGAAAAAGCGATACTTGTACCTGCTGCTCGCACCCGGGCTGCTGTTTCTGACCTTGTTCATGATCGTTCCGCTGATCCTCACGGTCGGCTCGACGCTGTTCAAGGACGGGAGCTTCACGTTCGGAATCTACTGGCAATTTTTCAAGGACTCGTATTTCCTTGATATTTTGGGAACGACGCTGCTCGTCAGCGTCGCGACCACCCTGCTGTGCATCCTGATCGGATTCCCGGTCGCCTACTATTTGTCCATGATGCCCCCGCGCAAAAAGGGCATTTTGCTGGCGCTGGCGATTTTCCCGCTGCTCACGAGCTCGGTCGTCCGCTCCTTCAGCTGGATGATCATTCTCGGCAAAAACGGTCTGGTCAACAATGTGCTGATCAAGCTGGGCATCATTCACGATCCGCTCAGCATTCTCTATACACCGACGGCGATGATTATCGGTCTGGTCCATCTGTTCCTTCCCTTGATTCTGATTACGCTGGTCGGGGTGCTGGAGTCCATCGACCACGATCTGGTCCGGGCGGCGCAGAGCCTGGGAGCGTCCAAGCTGACAGCTTTCCGTAAAATCGTCATTCCGCTCAGTATACCGGGATTGATCGTCGGCAGCATTCTCGTGTTCGTGGGCAGCCTGACCGCTTACACTACGCCTGCCCTGCTGGGCGGGAAAAAGCGCGTCGTCGCAACCTTCCTGTACCAGAACGCCATTACGCTGAATGACTGGCAGGCGGCTTCGGCCATTGCCACCATCATGATGATCATTACGTTCATCGTCATCGGGCTGATGAATAAAGCAGCGGCCAAATTCAATCCGAAGGGGTAGAACTATGAAGACCAAAAATCCGGGGCTCGCCCTCTTTTCCTTTATCGTTTACTTGTTCCTGCTCGGGCCGCTCCTGATCATCGCGGTGACGTCCTTCGAGCCGGGAGCGGTGCTGAAATTTCCGCCGACCGGTTTTTCGCTGAAATGGTACCAGAATATTTTTGACGTGGAGATGTTCATGTCGACCTTCAAAACGTCGATCATCGTCTCGCTGCTCGGCAACGTGATTGCGATTCTGCTCGGCGTTCCGGCCGCTTACGCCTTGAACCGGGTGACGTTCCGGGGCAAAGACACGCTGAATGCGGTGTTTCTGTCCCCCCTGCTCATTCCGGGGATCGTGCTGGGCTTTACGCTGCTCAAGTACGTCGTCATCACGTTCCACTTTCCGATTTATACGTCGCTTCTGATCGGCCATACGATCATTATGCTGCCGTTTATTATCCGGGTTATCGGCTCGAGCCTCGCGAACTTCGATTTCGCGGTCGAGGAAGCGGCGCTCAGCCTTGGGTCCAGCCGGCTTGCGACCTTTTTCAAAGTCGTCCTGCCGAACATTAAATCCGGCATCATCGCTTCGGTGCTGCTCGCGTTCCTCGAATCGTTCAACAACGTGGATATTTCGCTGTTTATGACCGGTCCGGGGGTCAGCACGCTGCCGATCCAAATGCTGACCTACGTCGAAAATTATTTTGACCCGACTATCGCGGCCATCTCGGTCCTGCTCATGCTGATCACGGCCGTGTTCATGTTCGTCATCGAAAGGCTGCTCGGACTAACCTATTTCACCAAACAATAACGAAAGGCGTGAGACGATGGCTTTACTACAACTTGAAAATGTGTCGGTCGCCTATGACCAGCAATATATTTTGAAAGACTTCAACCTTTCCATTGAGAAAGGACACCTGATTTCCCTGCTGGGTCCCAGCGGCTGCGGCAAAACGACCACCCTTCGGCTCATCGCCGGCTTCCTGGAAGCGACGGACGGAGCCTTCAAATTCAGCGGCAAGGATTATACCCGCGTGCCGATCAACAAGCGGAATTTCGGCTTCGTGTTCCAGAGCTACGCCTTGTTCCCGCACCTGTCCGTATTTGATAACGTCGCCTTCGGACTGCGCCAGCGCAAAGTCAAGGAAGACGAAATCAAAAAACGGGTCATGAACATGCTGGAGATCGTTAACCTCGGCGGTTTTGAAAAAAGATTCCCGCAGGCGCTCTCCGGCGGCCAGAAGCAGCGCGTCGCGATCGCGCGCGCCCTCGTCATTGAGCCGGACCTGCTGCTCTTTGACGAGCCGCTCTCCAACCTGGACGCCAACCTCAGGGTAAACATGCGAGTGGAAATCCGCCGCATCCAGCAGGAGCTCGGCATCACGACCGTGTATGTGTCCCACGACCAGGAGGAGTGCTTCTCCATTTCGGACCGGGTCGCCGTCATGAACAAAGGCATCATCGAGCAATTGGATCAGCCGTCGGTCATTTTCCAATATCCGAAATCCGAATTCGTCGCCCGCTTTATCGGCTTCAACAACTTCATCACCTTTGACGAGCGGGACAGCGAAGGCTCCTTCTTCACCCTGCGCAAGGGGAATTACCACTTCCATGCCGCCAAGGCCGAAGGCATGCCCGTCACCATGAAGGGCGCGATTCGTCCCGATGACCTCATTGCCGGTACGCTGCAGGAGATCAATCCCGGCGACAACGTACTGACTGGCAAGGTCAAAGTCAGCACGTATCTTGGACGCAGCTACCAATACGTCGTCGATACGCCGCTGGGGGAATTTACCGTCAACCAGGAAATGCAGCAGCCCTATGCGAACGGGCAGGAAATTCGTCTGTTGTTTCCATCGGATAAGCTCGTTCTTGTCGAATAACCATAGGGGGAACAACGCATGCAAGCAGATTTGCTTTTTCTTCAAGCCAAGGTGTACAACAGTTACTTTAAGCAGTGGTCTACGAACAACGTCGCCGTCAAGGATGGCAAGTTTTTCTATATCGGCCTGAGGGGCGAAGATACGTTCCAGGCCAAGCAGGTCATTAACGCGGAGGGACTCTATATGGTTCCCGGCTTCATCGACATTCATCTCCATATCGAGAGCACGATGGTAACGCCTGAATCCTTCTCCACGGGTCTTCTTCGAAACGGTGTCACCACAATCGTGCCTGAACCGCACGAGATGGCTAACGTGTTCGGCCTCGACGGCGTTCTCGAGATGATCAAGGCAAGCCGGAACTGTCAGGTGGACATGTTCTACGCCATTCCAAGCTCGGTCCCGTCCACCTCGATGGAAACGACGGGCGGATCGATCGAAATCGAGGACATGGATGCCCTCCTGTCCACAGGGGACGTCATCTGCCTCGGCGAGATTATGAACTATGTCGACATCATTACCGATCCGGACTGCAAAACAAACCGCATCCTGGAGCATATCCGCTCGCATTATCCCGAGCTTGTCATCGAAGGCCACGTGCCGAAGCTGCTGGATCTGGACCTGCAGCGCGTCATTTACGCCGGCGTCAACTCGGACCATACGCATCAGACGCTGCAGGGTCTGGAGGAGCGGATCGCGGCGGGCATGTTCATTGAAATCCAGGAAAAGTCGATGACGCCGGAAGTGATGGACTACTTAATCCGCCACGACGTTTCCGAGCATTTCTGCTTCGTGACCGACGACGTCATGGCAGACTCTTTCCGTGCCCGCGGCCATCTGAACCAGATCGTCCGCAAAGCCATCGCGATGGGCATGTCGCCGGAGCGGGCGATCTACGCCGCGACCTTCTCCCCTTCCCGCCGCATGCGGATGTACGATCGGGGCTCCATCGCCCCGGGCAAAATCGCCGACTTCCAGCTGATCTCGGATTTGTCCGAGCTGAAGCTGGAGTCGGTGTACAAGAACGGCGCGGAGGTGTACTCCGCGGCCAAAGCTTTTGAGCCGCAGCCGAGCGGCTACCGGTTCCCGGAGCACTTCTACCACAGCGTCCAGCTGGACGAGCTGAACGCCGCCGATTTTGAAGCCGCGGCTGGCGTAGAGGATGGCATCTACCGGTGCCGGGTGATGACGATCCAGGACGGCTCGACCTTCACCAAGGAGAGCCAGGTGGACGTGCCGGCCGCGAATGGCCGGCTGCTGTGGGAGGACAGCGGCTGTGGCATGATCGCCACGTTCGAACGGTACGGCAAAGGACGCCAAAAAGCGTTCGGCTTCATCGCGGGCGATACGATCCAGCGCGGCGCCGTGGCGACGACTTACTCCCACGACAACCACAACCTGCTGGTGATCGGCCACAACGCCCTGGACATGGTCCTCGCCGCCAACACGGTCATCCGCCAGCAGGGCGGCTTCTGTGTCGCCCTGGACGGCGAGATTAAAGCCAACATGCACCTGCCGGTCGGCGGCATCCTGACTGAAGACCCGCTCGATCTGGCCGCCGAGTCGGTCCAGCAGGTGCGCGAGGCGATGGAAGAGCTCGGGTACAAGCACTACAACCCGATCATGTCGATCGCCACGCACTCGCTGCCGGTGAGCCCGTACCTTAAAATCACCGATCACGGGCTGATCGACGTCAACGCCGGCAAAGTCGTGCCGCTCATTATTGAGCAGGTGTAAGTTACTGGCCGGGTATAACATTTAACCGTTAGGTTTGGCATTGCCGTAAGGTATGACCTTTTATAAATGGCCTTGACGTATATATCAAAAAGGGCTGTTCCCGCCATTTTGGCGTGGGGACAGCCCTTTTTTTGTATGACAAAATCGATCACGCTGAATAAGCCCTATCTTCCGCTTTATGGGCCAAAATCAAATCACAAACCGATGTGACTTTTGCAGCTATTTGTTTAGGCCAGCTAAAATTCGTTCATCTATAGCTGCTGGCAACCATGCATTTGAATGCTTGATTCTCTGACTTATTCCAGATTATTTCTATAGGCATATAACGACCTTATGCTAGGACTTTAGGCGAGATACCGTACAAACATTAGTCTCGGCGTAATCCGTCCGTTTATATATACTGCTACAATATACTGCTACATAGAAAGGAATTGCACATGAAGTGGTGGAAGCTTATACTCGTTGTCCTTTTATGGATTGTATCGTTTATGGCGATTAGATCTGGCCTTGCCATTAAACGTAAAAATTCCAAGGGTAGCGTTACGGATGTGATGAATGTATGGCCCCTTGCCGATACGATTTCAGGTAATCTCGCAGCAGTAATATGCAGCTTTATTGCAGGGTTGATCTATAAGCATTTTCCATGGTGGCTGAGAAAAATAGTCCTCTATTTGATATCAGCTATACTGTTTTGCCTGGGGCTGTATATTCTTATCGATGCATGATCAACAAACGGCCCCGAAACCAAGACTCCCCCGTTATCCCCGGCTTTCCCTCGATACCTCTGTGCTGGCTCGTGGCCGCTCCGCTCCCGGTGCTTTCCTTCCGGTCAGCAGCAGCATGACGAAAGACATCGCGATGATCGCCAGCGTCCACGCCCAGGCCATCGGCATGTTCCCGGCGTCGACCGCCACGTAAATAGCCGTCGGGACCGTCTGCGTCTTGCCGGGAATGTTCCCGGCAACCATAAGCGTGGCGCCGAACTCGCCGAGCGCGCGCGCAAACCCGAGCACGAGCGCGGTCAGCAGCGAGGAGTAAGTGAGCGGCAGCGTAATGGAGCAGAATACCCTCCACTCGCCTGCCCCGTCGGAGCGGGCCGCCTTTTCCAGATCCGGGTCAACGGCGGCAAACCCGTTCTTCATCGTCTGATAGACGAGCGGGAATGCGACGACGATGGTCGCCACAACAGCAGCCCACCAGGAAAAAATAATCGGCGCATCCCACAGCCATTCGATCAGCTGCCCCACCCAGCTGCGGCGGCCAAGCAGCATCAGCAGCAGAAACCCTACCACAGTCGGCGGCAGGACCAGAGGCAGCATGAACAACGTCTCCAGAACGATTTTTCCCGGGAAATGATGCCTTGCCATCCACCAGGCAGCTCCCGTACCCAGGACGATCACGATCAGACTCGAAAGCAGGGCAACCTGTAAGGACAGTCTGACCGGATCCCAAAACACCTGCCAGTCCATCATCTGTTAACCCTGCTGCGGCACGGAAAATCCGTATTTTTTAAAAATGTCCAAGGCCGAATCCGTCTGGAGGTAATCGTAAAAATCCACCGCCTCCTGGCTGTGCTTCGTCGCCTTAACGATTCCGACCGGGTAAACGATCGGCGTATAGGCAGACGGGTCGACAGTAAACGCCACTTTGACCTGATCCGAAGTCAATGCATCCGTTTTATACACAAAACCCGCATCTGCATTGCCAGTTTCTACGTACTGCAGCACCTGCCGGACATCCTTCGCCTGCACCAGCTTCGGCTGGAGCGTGTCCCACAGCTTGGCGTTCGTCAGTGCTTCCTTGGCGTAGTTCCCTGCCGGAACGCTTTCCGGAATGCCGATGGCGATTTTTTTCAAGCCAGAGCCTTTCAGGTCCTCCATGCCCGAGACTTGGGCCGGTTCTTTGGCGTTCACCACGGCCACAAGCTCATTGGCGAGAAGGTCTTTCTCATGCGAAGAATCGATGAGCTGCTTGTCCTCCAGCGCCTTCATGTTCTTCACGGCAGCCGAGAGGAACAGATCCGCCGGTGCGCCCTGCTCGATCTGCTGCTGCAGCGCCCCCGAAGCGCCAAAGTTAAAGTTCAGTTTGACGTTCGCATGCTCCCCCTCATACGCTTGCTGAATCTCCTGCAGCGCATCCGTCATGCTGGCCGCAGCAGAGATCGTCAGTTCTACCTGCTGCGCAGCCTCTCTATTTGAAGTTTCCGCAGCGGCTCCTGAGTCGGCCGTTTTCAAGTCTGCAGCCGAACCGAAATCCGATCCGCAGCCTGCCAGCATCAGAACGAGGGCGGCGAGGATCAGCCAAACACCTGGTTTCATACCCCTTTTGATCATCCGTAATCTCCAATCCTTAATCGTTATATTTAGTTATAATTAGATATAATTGATTATATCCAGTGGGTCGCAAGGTTGTAAATACGGTTTGCACAATTTTCACATCCGGGTGTGATACAATAGAAGACACTATGTTCACAAGGTTCAGACCTAAGCCATAACAAGGAAAGATAGCATATAACGAAACGTTCAGCGAAACTTACAACGTACAAGGAGGAAGCTCATGTCCAGCGACATTTCGTATACGACCGAGGAGATTGCCAAGCTCCTGAAAATATCCAAGCTCACCGTCTACGACCTGATCAAAAAAGGCGAGCTGCCTTCGTATCGGGTGGGCAAGCAAATGCGCGTCGATGCCGCAGATTTGGAAGCCTACAAGCAAAGGGCTAAAGGACTGCAGGCGGCCGAACACCGCCCGGCTCCGGCGGAGCCGGTTTCCTTTCAACCCGCAGCTGTCGGTACCGGCGGAACCCGTTCGGTAGTCATTACCGGGCAGGATATCAGCCTTGACATTCTCGTTAAGCATATGGAAAAACATACGCCCGGCATCCGTCCGCTCCGCGCATATGTCGGGAGTCTGGACAGCCTGATTGCGATGTACCGCGGAGAGTCCGACATCGTGAGCACCCATCTGCTCGACGGCGATACCGGCGAATACAATTTGCCGTACATTAAGCGGATTTTGGTCGGCTTTCCGTATCTGGTCGTCAACCTGCTATCGCGAAAGGCGGGACTCTATGTCCAAAAGGGGAATCCCCTTGGGCTGAAAGGCTGGGCCGATCTTTCCCGTCCGGGGCTGCGGCTCGTCAACCGTGAAAAAGGCTCGGGTGCCCGCGTTCTGCTGGATGAACAGCTGCGGCTGCACGGGATCCGGCGGGATCAGCTGCAGGGCTACGGCGAGGAGCAAACCAATCATATTGCGGTCGCGGGCACAGTCGCCGCCGGGGAAGCCGATGTCGGGGTTGGTATCGAAAAAGCGGCAGCGATCGTAGGCGGCGTGGATTTTATCCCGCTGATCGAGGAACGCTACGACCTGGTCGTGCTCAAATCGGCGGAGAATATGCCTTGGATCGAGTCGCTGATGGGCATTTTGCGTTCAGAGGAGTTCCACCGCGAGCTTCAGAGCATCGCAGGGTATGATCTGTCCCGTACCGGGGAGATCTTGCTTGAGACATAGACGTATGTTGCGAAAACGGCTCCGTATCACCCGGTGCTCCCTCAAATCGAGGAAAGCACCCATTGCCGTTGCCGTCGTCGTTCATTAGGTGGTAGAAGTTCAATCTCGCAAAAAAAGAAAAAGGCAGCCGGAATCATTCCGACTGCCTTTTATGCTGTTTCGAAGTCCTGCGATTCTACGAGCACGAGCCTACGAGCCGATCTTACCGGTTGGTTCCGGTGCTTCCTTCTCCGGCTGCGGATAAGTCCGCGATCGCCCGGCGGGCGAGCATCGATGTGACCGTATCGTCCATCGGCGGGTTGTGCAGACCCGCCCGCACGTCGCGGTACATCCGCTCCAGCGGAAGCTGGCGCGACAGGCTGGCCCCGCCCACAATCCGCATCGCCAGATCGACGATGCGCAGGGCCGCATGGGTCGCCGTCGTCTTCACGAGCCCGAGATCGGGCCTCATGCCCGGCCGCAGCTCCGGGTGGCGGTCCCAGCGGTCCGCCACACTGTACATGAGCGTGCGGGCGGTGATCAGCTCGGACTCCATCTCCCCGATCTTCTGCTGAATATGCGGCAGGTCGGCAATAGGCCCCGGCAGGCTGTTTGGCCGGTAATTGGCGGCGTAACGCACCGCAAAGTCCCGGGCAGCCCAGGCGATGCCGATATAACATGCCGGGATATGCAGCAGCGCCCCGCCGTGATCGGACATCTTACCTGCCGGCTGTCCTCCTAAAGGATCCTCACTATCGATCCTTTCCCCGTCCGGCACGAACACTTCTTCCATCACCAGGTCGTGGCTGCCGGTCGCCCGCATGCCCATCGTATTCCACGTTTCGTCAATGCTGACGCCCGGACCCTTCCGTACCAAAAACGTTCCGGTCTTGTCTTCTTCCTCCACAAATGCAGTGACCGTAAACTGATCCAGCACCGGGATGAGCGAGCTGAACGTTTTGCGGCCGGTCAGCAGCCAGCCCCCTTCCGTACGCTCCGCTTTCGTTCCCGGACGGCCGCCCCGGCTCGGACTGCCGGTCGACGGTTCGCTGGCAAACTGGTTAATCATCGCCCCATCACGGACGATTTGTCTGCAGAAGTCGGCATACAGCTCGCGCGGCCACGACTGGCCGATGCGCATCTGCAGCACCTGGCTCACATGCCAGCCGACCGCGAGCGTCGTCGAGCCGTCCCCTTTTCCCAGCCGTTCCTGGGCAAGGATCATTTCGTACAGCGACGCTTCCTCACCGCCAAACTCCGCCGGCACCGTCAGCTTTAAATACCCCGACTCCTTCAGGTCAGCAAAATTTTCAAACGGGAACGATCCTTCCCGGTCATGTTCCGCAGCCCTCTCCGCAAATACCGCCGCAAGCCGCTCGGACCTGGACGCGATCTCGGCCTCCCGATTATTTCGTATAAACGGATCCGTTTGCATGGAATTCATCCTGCACTCTCCCCTCGCCTCTATCTTTTCTCCTAACGAAATCAGTAAGCATCAAAATTGTCGCCTGTATTCTGACTTCCCAAGAAAACCAACCCGCCAAACGGTCTGTCTTCTGTCAGGTTATTTCGAAAGATGTTTTCTTCATTGTATAATGCAGGGGCTGTGTTGTCCAAAGCAGAACCTGTTTCTTTTTATAAAGGCTGAACGAATAAGCTTTGGTGCCTCATGGGCCGGTTAAAGGCAACCGGTGACCTATTTTGCGTTTGTTTTGCGATCATTTTGCTTAACACCGCTCGGGATGCAGCCGGCACAATATGCGTACGCGCTTTACAAAACCGGATGAAGATGATATTTTATAAACACGACGTTAACGTCATGTTTGGAGGACAAGATATGAAGGATCGCATGCGTATAGGGGATTTATCGGAACGAGCGGGGGTTACTCAACGAACGGTTCGATATTACGAAAAAATGGGGCTGATCCCTCCAGGCGAGCGTGAAGGCAATGGGCAGCATTACTATACAGATGAGACCGTTGCCCGGCTGCGCAAAATCGACCAATTAAAGAAGCTTGGGCTCAGCTTGGAGGAAATACGGGACGTGATCGATCTCTATTTCATGGACCCCAGTGGTGTACAACCTAAACTGAAAGTGCTTGGCATCTTGAAGCAGCACCTCGCAGAGACGGATCAGAAGATCGAGGGGTTACAACAATTCCGGACCGATTTGCTGACCCATATCAACCGCTTTGAGCAATGGCTCAAGGACGCAGAGCAGCATTAATTTTTTTTGCCACAAACATGACGTTAACGTAATGTTTATAACATTCACATTTTCAGGAGGATAAACATGATGAACGAGACGATCGGATTTATCGGACTTGGCAGCCTAGGGCTGCCGCTGGCTAACAATCTCCTCGATGCAGGGTATCCTTTGGTGGTGCATAACAGGACGGCCAGCAAAGCCGAACCTTTGATTGCCCAAGGCGCCCGGCTGGCATCCAGACCCGACGAGGCCGTTACCGCTGGCGGAATCGTCGTCACCATTTTGTGGGATGATGCGTCCGTAGAGAGCATCGTCATGAGCGATAGCTTTGTAAAGAAGCTTGGCAAAGGGGGGATTCATATCTCGATGAGCACGATATCGCCGGATACATCCAAAAAGCTTGCGACTGTTCACGCAGAGCATGGCAGCACCCTGGTCGAAGCCCCCATCTTTGGAGTCCCGGAGGCTGCGGCAGCACGTCAGCTCTCCATCCCCATGGCTGGGCCGCAGCAGGCTAAAGACCGCGTCCGCCCGGTGTTGGAAGCTATGGGAGGGCTGAATATTTTCGATTTTGGTGAAAAGGCCGGGGCAGCAAATCAGGTGAAACTGGTTGGAAACTTCATGATTACTTCCGCCGTGTACACCATTCGGGAAGCTCTCTCGATGGTCGAAAAGAGCGGTGGCGATCCCAAGCCCGTGATGGATATGCTGACCCAAACGCTGTTTAACGCCCCGATTTATAAGCGTTACGGCCAGATGGCTGCCGAGAACATGGATCATCTCTTTACCCAAAGCCATATTCCGTTAAAGGACGTGGGCATTTTTAAACAAGCGTCACAGCGGGCCGGGGCCCCTGCACCTTTATCGAACCTGTTGTATGACCTGTTAAGCAGCGAGCATAAACAAGGATAATATCAGACCTGATGCACGCTTATGAGGAAAAGGAGTATGCATGCGGTTCCGTTCGAAACCATCTCACATGAAATAAAACAGCAGCCCCCGAAGAAGCGCGAACGCCTCCCGGGGGCTGCTTTTCAACCGAATCATACCTGCATTTGTGCCCCGGTCTGGTAGCTCAGCAGTTTGCTGAAGGAACCTTTGCTCTCCTGCGAGAGCTGCAAATAACCGCCCTGCTGAATCACTTTGCCCTGCTCCATCACGATCACATGGTCCGCGTTCCGGATGGTGGACAGCCGGTGGGCGATCACGATCATGGTCATGCTTCCTTTGAGGCGCTCCAGCGCCTGCTGGATCAGTAGCTCATTTTCGCTGTCGAGCGCGCTGGTCGCTTCATCCAGAACAAGGATGCTCGGCCGCTTCAAAATCGCGCGGGCCAGCACCAGCCGCTGGCGCTCTCCGCCCGACAAGCGAACGCCCCGGTCCCCGATGACCGTGTCCAATGCCTGCGGCAGCTTGCGGACGAACTCGGCCGAGGCCGAAAACTCCAGCGCCTGCCATAGATCGTCATCCTGCGCATTGGGGTCCACCAGCTGCAAATTGTAGCGGATGCTCTCGTTGAACAGGAAAGGATCCTGAGCTACGTATCCGATCGAGCCGCGCAGCGCCAGCAGCTGGCATTCGCGCTGGAGCGAAACGCCGTCCGCCCGCACCTCGCCCTCTTCCGGATGGATCAGCCCCATCAGCAGGTCGACTAACGTGCTTTTCCCGGCGCCAGATTTGCCAACGATGGCGGTCATGCGGTTAGCCGGAATATGAACATTGATATCGCGCAGCGCGTACTGCGGCTCCTTGGGGTTGTACCGGTAGCTGACATGGGCGCAGCTGATTCCGTCCGCCAAGGCAAGCTTCGAAGCCCCCGACGCTTCCGGACTGATGAGTTCCTGCTCCGCCTCGTACTCCTGCTGCAGCTTCCGCATGTCATGAAACGCCGGCAGATTCGAGCTGAGCTGCTCCACATTTGACTGAATGCCGATAAATCTTGGCCACAGCCGGGTAAAAATGAGCACAACCGTAATCAGCTGCTCCGGCGGGGTATGCAGTACCGCGATCGCCACGTACATAAATGCCGCGATCAGCACGACGGAGGACAGGCGGTAAATAACCTGCGACATGGAGTTCACCCGGCCAAACTCGAGGAAGTTATGCTCCATTTGATCGGTCAGCTTGCGGAACCAATGGATGTGAGACGCCTCCAGCCGGTTGCTTTTGATATCTTTAATACCGCCGAAATGGTCGCTGATGCCCGCAAAATAATGCTTGGACAGCTCGGTGGTCTCCTCACCGATCCGCTTGGACCTGCGCACGAACCTCCGTGCAAACAGAGCGAGCAGTCCCCCGCTAACCAGCACCATCACTGTCAATGCCGGCGACAGCCACAGGGCCAGGGCAATTTGAAGCACGGTAAAGATCAGCGACGTCACCATCTGCAAAAATAAAGTCGTGCCGTAATTGACCCGCCCCAGCTCGTTGGACATCACGTGGTTGAAATCCGACCGGCGTTTGCGCAGGTAAAACTCCCACTTGGCCCGCAGCAGCCCTTCATACGTCTCGGTCCGCAGCGTCCGGATAAAGGATTGAATAATCCTTGCGTTCAGGAGGGCCTGGCTTCGCTGCAGCAGCGCTTGTCCACCCAGGATGAGGACATAGACCGCCAGGACCAACGGGAGGCTGAGCTGCAGGGACCAGGAATGGATCAGCCCGGTAAGCGGCGCCAAAAACGGCAGGCTCCCCGAATCCATTTGCAGCAGGCCGATCATGCCCAGCAGCGGAACGATCAAATACATGCCGATACCGTCCAACAGGCTGATGAGAAGGGTCATGGACATGTTCAGGTACAGTTTGCCTCCGGCGACCCGCTGAATTTTGCGAATATAGTAGAATAAATCCTTCATTGTACGTAGCTCCTTATCCGGATTGCCGCGTCATGAGCCCGGCCTCTCGGTCCGCTGCCGCTCCGTTGCCGAAAATGCCCACAACCGTATACTTCTCGTGCCCTTCCCTTCCCGTCACGATGTACGTCCCGCAGCGTAGCCAGGCGTGAGCCGCCAGCCGCCCCTGCTCGTCCCTGCCGCTTCCCAAATACAGCGTGCTCGACAGGCCGCGGCGCTCCAGCATTTTCATGGCGGCGATCGCCTTGACCAGGCATTGGCTCTCCCACCACGTGTACCGGCTCATCCCGTGAACGGCTTTGGAGACTTGGCGGATGGTCAGCAGTTCCTGCCGGCCAAGCTCCAGCTCCGGAGTCTCCTTCATATAACTCCCCAGGGAAGGGGCGACTTTGGCGAACGGGACTGCCTTCAGCACTCTTCCCCATGCCAGAAACACGTAGGCTTCGACATACATCGTCTTCTGGGCCCATGGAAAACGGACAAAAGCTCGCAGCTGCCTACTCCAGCTCATGCCCGCTTCTCACCTGGATCAGCCCTTCGGCCGCAAGCTTGTTCAGAAACGGATGCACCTGCTGCTCGCAGGCTTCCGGCCCGATATCATACTCTTCGACCAATTGCCCCACCAGATCCGTCAGGCTGGTCGGCGCAGCAATCAGCTCCCAGATCCGCCCGCCGATCTGCCCCAGGTTGTAGTACTTGCCGGTTTCGATGCTCAGCATTACTTTTTCCCCATCCATGTCGCTGACGAGATAGCCGGGGGATTGGGAGATGATGTTGGCTGCGTCGATTTCTGCTGTACTCATGATTGACCTACCTCTTTCTCATATAATTTGTTGAGAACCCATCGGGATGTTAGATTCAGAGCTACGACTATTCAGCTCTTGCAACCAATCAGCGTGCTTGACGTACCATTCCACGGTTTGTTTCAACCCTTCGGCAAACCTATATTCGGGTCTCCATCCGAGCTCATTCATAATTTTTGCCGGATTGTTGGCATATCGGTAATCCTGCCCCGGCCTGTCCGGGATGAACTCAATGAGGCTTCGGGGTTTTCCGAGCATATCCAGAATAAAATGCGTGACGTCAATCGTCTTCACTTCCTGATGTGAACCGATGTTGTATACCTCTCCTCTGCGTCCCAGGTGCAGCACGCTGTCGATTGCCGTATTGTTATCGCGGACATAGACCCAGTCGCGAATGCTGAGTCCCTCGCCGTGGATCGGAATCTTCCTGTCCTGTAAAGCGTTCATAATGACCATAGGAATGAGCTTCTCCGGGTGCTGTGCAGGGCCGTATGTGTTGCCGAACCGGACGATATTGAACGGTAATCCATACGTATTGCTGTAGGAATGAATCAGCATATCGGCTCCAGCTTTACTGGCCGAATACGGATTGTTAGGGGCGATCGGGGAGTTTTCCGTAAAATAGCCCGTGTCATCCAAGGAACCATAGACCTCGTCCGTCGAGATCTGCAGAAACAGCCCAATGTCATAGCGGACTGCGGCATCAAGCAGAGATTGCGTTCCATTGATATTCGTGGCGACGAATGTCACCGGATCCACTATGCTCCGATCCACGTGGGATTCGCCGGCAAAATTGATGATCACGTCGATCTGGTGCTCCCTGATGACGGCATCTACCAGGTCCCGGTCGCAAATATCGCCTTGAATAAAGGTATAATGGTCATAATCTGATAAGGCGGCGATATTTTGTATATTTCCCGAGTAAGTCAGCTTATCAAGATTAATGAAGCGGTATGAAGGATACTTCGGAAGCATCAACCTCAGAAAATTGCCCCCTACGAACCCCGCACCGCCTGTAACCAAAATGGCGGGGTTGTCCTTAAACCGTCGATTCACTTGCATGCCTCTCCTCTTTTCTACACAAAATTTTCTCTTGATTTATATATTTTGTTTAGTTAAGTTTTGTTATTTTAATTTTTCAAATATTGGAGTCCCTACAATACGCAAAAATTTCTTTAAACTATACTTTTCTAAGGTGTATATTTTACTTTCTATAGGAGGCTTTTCGGATCTCTTTTGAGCCAACATTACAGATACTAGCAGTCCACAGAATAGAAAAAACCACTTGTGCATCCATAAAGTGAAACTAAACTGCATTTCAACCATATTAAGAACAACTAGTGAAGCAATAAGAAGAGTAAGACTATTTTGCCTTATCATTATCTTCAATAATATTGAAGTAATTACTAGAAACACTAGTCCGAGTGTAATACCTCCAATAAGTCCATTTTCACTGATAATCTCTAAGAATGCATTGTGTGCATAGTCTATTTGAGAATACTTTTTAAATCCAGCAGTTCCAACACCAAACATTATATGATCGTTAAACAACTTTAAAGCATCACTATGAGCCATTGAACGTTCGTTAATAGACACACCATGATCTGAGCTTACAATCAACTCTAGATTTTTTTTAACTGTCTCAGTAGTATCTGGCAGAATATTTGCTATTAAATAAAGAACTCCAAACAAAGAAATGATTCCAATTATAAATTGCTTCAGCTTTACTTTCTTCTGAATTAGAGAGGCTAAAAACATAAAGAGAAGCGATACTGCTAGAGATATAATTGTTCCTCTGGTATTCGCCGAAATAAATATCACCAACAGAACAAAAAGCGTAACGAACAACATAACTCTCTGTAGTTTTCTTGGCCGTGGTTTAAATAACCAATAAACATTAATTAAAATACCTGAGGCAATAAGCAAACTGAACGGAATGGGGTGCGCATTTCCAATTGTTAATCTGAAATAGTCGATTCCATAAGATTTAATATAAGCATAAGATCCAAGAATAATAGCTAATATCCAAGTAGTTATCATAAAATTACCCGCTGCTTTTGTAACGTCTTCATGCTTAGAGAAATACAATCTTCCGAAATAGTAATAGCTGATACCAAGCACAAAAAATTTAAGAGTAACAAGTATTGCGTCATATTTAAATGGTGAATACAAAGCTCCGAACAGAAGAACAGCTCCAAGTACAAAAAATAAAGAATCCAACAATCTTATATTAAATCGAAGGTGTTCATTTTTTCTCTGAAGCATTTTGATTATGATTACCCCAAAAATAATAGCTGGCAGAACTACACTTAAAATTGGATCATCACTTGTATTATTAGTTTGATCTGAGTAGACAGCAGGGTTTAAAGCAGATCTAATTAAGTAGGATTGCACGGAGACTGCCAATCCTACTTCTGGTCTCCACCATGAAAGAATGAAAACTAAAATAATTATTCCTATTGTATATATCAAATCAAAACGACCTCCGTATAAAAGGTACTGCAAATTTTTAGGAATTAGAGTTTTTAACTTGTGGTGGTATTGTTTTTAATTTTCGAATAACCCAGAGAAATGGCCTGAACAAAAAATACAAAAAGAAAAGCTGTTTAGGGAGGTGCAGTAAATTTCTATCTAGTGAATCAGGATGCATTCTTCTCATTAAAAAATGGACCTTTTGGATCCATGTTTTTAGGGACAACTGATACTTGGCTGATGGCTCGGAATTCTCCATAACTACCATGTTATTAATAAAATCAAAGGCATATCTCGCTAAGCGACGAGAATGATTATTCTGCATTAATGGTACAAATTTGCCTGAAATGGATCTATTAAAATAAAGTGATAATAAAATCAATGCTTGACCCGCAAGCTGCCTGGATTTATATTTATCCAAAAGTAAAATAAGGTTGTCTTCGTTTAACCCCTTTATAAGCATTTTGTCAATATCAACAAGCCACCTTAATCTATACCAACCATGACGTGCTCCATGGGTGATTAAGTACAAAAAGAGGTCCTCTCTTCCCAGGAAATAAACAGGGTTTCTAGTCTGCGTGCTACGCCTCTTTCGAGACCATAATTCATCAAAAGATGGTTCATTACCGGAATCATGACTTAATCTCCAGTGAACTTCAATTTGGATACCATTTTGTTGATGAATTCCAGAGATATGGTGCCATCTCCACTTCCATTCATTTAACACAGGTGGTAAATCTTGTTTAAATGAATACCCCAGTTTTATTAAACTTTCTCTGACGTGGTCCAATTCATCAATTGGAATTAATATATCCAGATCTTTAGAAGTCCTCATTGATAAGTCTCCATATAGACTCTCAGATAAAACAGGGCCTTTTAAAACTAATGTTCGAATCCCTTCGAGCTCTAGTGCTTGGACAACACGATCCATTTCAGAGCAAAAATTAAGCATTCGAAAAGTGTTTTTTTGATACTTATTCTTAAGTTCTTCCAATACGCTCCCCGGAACGGTGCAACCCATTTTTTTCAAATTAACATATACTAAGGGATACAATCGATGATGATAAACAAGCTGCAGAAAATTATTCCAATCAAAATCGATAAAATAGACTTTATCTTCAAGTGAGCGATGATTATCGAATTGAATCAAGAAAAGCAAAAATTGCATTTCCTTCGCAAGACAATTTTTATCAAGAATATTTTTCAATCCCTGCCACACCCTTTATTTCAATAAGTATATTTCTAAAGCAACAATATTGGCTCAATCTCCTTGACACCCTTATTCAAATTGGGGCGTCCAATAGAATAGTAATTGAGTTTAGTTTTTGCGAGATCTTCTTCACTATATATATTTCTGCCATCTATAAGGTTTGGTTCTGTTAACCAAGATTCAATCGTCTCAGGTGAAATATCTCTAAATTCGCTCCATTCAGTAAGAATGCACAATGCATCCGCCTGAACAGCTGCCTCTTGAGCGCCAAGGCAGTACTGCACTTCTTCCCTAGTTAAATACTTTTTAAAATTTTCAGTTGCTATTGGGTCATAAGTTCTGACTTTAGCCCCCCTTTGCAAAAGGGCATTAATAATTTCAAAGGCAGGTGCGTCCCTCACATCGTCAGTTTCAGGCTTAAAAGAAAGGCCCCAAATAGCGATAGTCTTTTCCGACAAATCTCCTAATAAAGTTTCAAGCTTACGAATAATGTTAAATCGTTGTTCATGATTTACCTCTACAACTGATTTTAACAGCTTAAAATCATAGTCCATCTGGCCAGCAATTTGTATCAATGCCTGTGTGTCTTTAGGAAAACATGAACCACCATAACCGATCCCTGCCTTTAAAAATGACGATCCGATACGTTTATCGTAGCCCATGCCTGATGCAACCTGAGTGATGTCAGCACCTACTTTTTCACAGATATTAGCTATTTCATTAATGAATGATATTTTCGTTGCCAGAAAAGCATTGGAAGCATACTTGATCATCTCAGCACTCCGAATATCAGTCACCAATATATTTTCAGATAGTGGAGAGTGCAGTTTAATTAATTTCTCTTTAGCATAATCGCTTGTAGCCCCTATAATTATTCTGTCCGGATGGAGCGTATCTTGAACAGCGGTTCCTTCTCTTAAAAATTCCGGTACTGAGGCGATCTCGAAAGGAAATTGTGAGTACTTAGAAATGATTTGTTTTATTTTCTCGTTGGTTCCGACTGGGACTGTACTTTTAGTAACAATAATTTTAAAATTGTTTAATGATTCGCCTATTTCTTTTGCAGCATCCTCAATAAAAGATAAATTTGCCTGACCGTTAGGTAAAGAAGGTGTTCCCACTGCAATAATAATGATTTCTGATTTTTGGACCGCTTCAGCCAGATTTGTTGTGAAATTTAGGCGTCTCCGTTCTTTGTTTTTATGTATGAGTTCTTCTAGTCCTGGTTCATATATTGGAGAAATACCCTGCAGAAGCATTTCAACTTTATCTTCAAGTTTATCAACGCATACTACATCATTGCCAAGGTCAGAAAAGCATACA
Organism: Claviceps quebecensis; assembly: GCA_004016085.1. Classification (NCBI taxonomy): domain Eukaryota; kingdom Fungi; phylum Ascomycota; class Sordariomycetes; order Hypocreales; family Clavicipitaceae; genus Claviceps; species Claviceps quebecensis. Next base: position 211,169 of record QEQW01000003.1, read on the forward strand.
CCGGATACCAAACCTACATAACCCGTCCCAATAACAGCTAATCTCATCCTATAATCTCCTCTCGTAAAATAGACATTCATACATTCGAAATATTCTCAATGTACCTGATAATTTTTTGTATATTGATATTATTTTCTATTTCTTGCTGCGGTTTGGGATTAATAGCTTTAAACATCGTTTCTAAATCTAGTTCTTGTAACTCCTCCCACATCGCTAGCATATATGAATGTCTGAAGCTAATCTCCTTAAGCGTATTCTGATCTTCGTTCATCAAGCCTCTGTTCAGTAATATTAAGGGCTTATTAAGAATAACCCCTTCTGCTACCGTCCCCCACCCCGGCTTCGATACGATAATATCCGCTACTGCAACATAATTTTGTGACTCAGTATAATTAGAGGGAATATGATGTATATTCTTCCCTTCAATTTTCAAGTTACTAGAAACGACAAATAAGCATGAATCTTCCTCCCACATCTTGAATTTATCTAGATGATCGGCTTGGATACTCATACCGAGAGCTACATATACAATTTTTGAGTGACTGTGTGGTTTCAATAATTTTGTTAAACGATTTGTTTCTTCCCTAACAGGAGCCCGGCAAAAAAAACCTGATTTCATCAGACTTCCTCTTCCCCAATGGGGCTCTGCAGATCCAGATAAGTGGATAAAATAATCAATATGAGAATATACGTCGAATAAAGGTTGGAGATACCCGCGCTCTATAAACCCCATGTAAGCCGTATACCAAGTAAAATTAGAAATAGCTATCGATTGAATTTTAGCTAACTTTGCTGCGCCAATAGGAACCGGAGAAATGTCTGTGACAATAAGATCTACCTTCTCCTTTAAAATAAAATCAGCTTCTCTCTGAATTTCTAACGGCATTGTCTTTATATAGTCCACATATTTAAATTTAAACATTTCCAGATCTGGCTCAACAGAACCTTGTTTAAGTATATAACCAAGATCTGAGGCACATTCCCTAAAGTAAATATCCCCAAAGCCAGCTGATCCAAGTAAAGAACGTTGTATAAAACCGATTGTTTTACCAGAGCAGACAATAATCCTGTAACGATGCGGAGCCTGAACCATTAAAGCTCTTATAATCGCAATACTTCGAGTCGCATGACCGTAACCGTAATCCGAAATGTAGTAGCAAATTGTCTTCAAAAGTACTCCCTTAAACCTTAATACAATGCGCTGCGATTTCGCCCCAACTTTGATAAAGCTCTATTAATTGGTTAGGATCCTGTTTAATCCCGCTCTGTACTACAATGATTTCAAGTTCAGTTAGAGCACGAATACTATGCAGTGTTTTCATAGGAATATGTAGAACATTACCAGCACTTACATCCATAAAGTTGCCGTTTTGGACGAATTCTCCTCTTCCTTTCACAATTGTCCATACCTCTTCACGACCGACTTGCATTCGATAGCTTAGGTTTTTGCCTTGTTGAATGCTTACCCGCTTAGTAATAACACAGCGGCCGTCTTCATAATATTGATCATCTAATATTCGAACCCATCCCCACTTTCTTTCCTCATACATTGGCCCCTGATCAAAATTAATGAAGTTTTTTATTTTAGGACTTGCACTTTTATCTGTTACTAGGATTCCGTCAGGGCTTACAGCGACCACAATATTTGATAAGCCCAGGATTGAGACTGGGATGTCAATTTCGTTTATAAGGTGAGTATTATCACAGTCATCACTTATAATACCTTTGCCAATCTGTCTGTTCTTCATTTCTTCTGTTAACGTATTCCATGTTCCAAGATCCTTCCAATATCCTTCGTACGGAAGAACAACAATATCTGTTGCTTTCTCCAATACTTCGTAGTCAAAGCTGGTTTTTGGTATATCATGGTAGTTAGTTGACAGTTCACCATATTCGATAGGGAGCCCTTTGCGTTTTAATAATTCTATAATGTACCCAAGTTTGAATGCAAAAACTCCACAGTTCCATAGTGCATTTTTGGAGATCAGGTATTCAGCAACTTTCTCCGTTGGTTTCTCCATAAAACTGCTAACATGTAAATATTCAGGTTCATTTGGGCGTTGACTTTCTGAATCAGTTGGTATGATATAACCATACTTGGTTGATGGATAAGTCGGGTTAACACCGATTAATGCGATATCTGCATTCGAGTCAAACAGTACCGACTCCATATTTTTAATAGTGTCAAAAAAATGATTCTCAACATAAGGATCTACAGGTAAAACAACGACCACTTCATCTAGCCCAACAGATGCTTGAGAATATAAATAGGATGCGGATAATGTAACCGCAGCAAAAGTATCCCTACGCTCAGGCTCAATGATAAGAGGAACATTTTCTCCTACTTGACTCAACATAATTTCGATTTGCGATTTGCTTGTAGCGATGTAACTATCATCTGCTAACCCGTTAGCTGTAATCTGCCCCCAAACCCGTTGAACCATGGAAATCAGCTCGTTATTTTCGTTCTCAAGCACCTTTAGAAATTGTTTGGACCTCGCATCATTGGATAACGGCCACAATCTTTTCCCAGACCCTCCCGAAAGCAAAATGATTTTCACCACTATTACCCTCCCTTTATTTCACCAGATATAAGATACTTAAATTGATAATAGGAGATTACGATATTTATCCAACGATTGATCTTTTCTTAAATGCTGCTCTAAAAATTTCCTTCCCCGTATTCCCTTATCTTTTAAAACATCGCTATCAAGTTTATACATATTCATCAATTCCTTTGTTACATCTGAATAGTTTTGTGGTTCAACCACAACTCCACAACCACTGTTTTCAATCAACAAGCAAGCTTCGCTACCTTTTTCCAAAACGCCTAAAATAGGTTTGCCGGCAGCCATCACACCGTAAATTTTGCTGGGGACGGAGACTCCTTTAATCCCCTTTTGATTGACAACCAAATGAATATCGGCCGCATTTAATGTATATTTAATTTCCGATTTTGGTTGAAATGGTAAAAAGAAAACATTCCCTTGCTTATTATTTTTTACATATGTCTCCATTTCTGATTTGACTGCTCCATCACCAATAAATACAAATATAATTTCATCCATACTGGATAGATCCTTCGTAATTTTTATTAAGTTTTCTAAGTCATAATAGAGCCCTAAATTTCCTGAATACATTACAATGAATTTATTTTCCCATCCATTATTCTTAATGAATTCATGTACTTTTGGATGATCCTTTGTTAAGGGTATGATTTCTTGCTCATCTGTCCAATTGTTAATAACGGTACTCCTTGTAATTTCCTTATTGGCAAATCTTTTGTTTAGGGTTTCCTGCATATCATGACCTACAGTAATAATATGATCTGCATACTTGCAATTCATGGTATCCAACCATTTCGCGGCACGATAAAGAAATTTATTTCTCATAAAACTAACGGCCTCTGCTTGTTCGGGGTTAAAATCTTGTATATTGTAAATATGTTTTGTGTGTTTGAAAAATTTTCCTATTGAGCCGATCACCCCCCCTAAAATAGGAGGTGTGGAGACTGTATAAAGAATCTGAATATTTTTTTGTTTCAGAAGTAAAAAGTTAGCATAAAAAAAATAAGCTGCCATATAACGCAACCTACTCCATTTGTTTCGTTTATTTTGTTTAGGCAGCCTGATTCTTAAAATATCAATATTCTCCAATTTATCTGCTAAAAACCTTGTTTTGGAATGTTCCTCTGTCGCAATGTCTTCAGGTTGTGCCGCAATCACAATAATGTGAAAATCTTTTTGAATGTGGAGACAGAGTTCGGTTAACAGTTGCCCCGTTGATGCATAATCTGGATAAAAATAATTAATCACAAAAACAATCTTAGGTTTCATAGCCCAATCCCTTTCAATTGTCTCTTTTCTCGACTCTCATCAAATCTATATTTCTTAAATTGCGCAGGCGTACCGGCATGGATTTCATTTGCCGGCACATCACGAGTAACCGTGCTTCTTGCAGCAACTACTGCCATAACACCAATAGTGATGCCAGGATTGATGAAAACGTCACTTGCTACCCAAGCCCCATCCTTAATGATTACGGGCTTAGTCATTAAACCGAATTTAGGGTCATGGATATCATGGGTTCCTGTGCAGAGATAGGAACGCTGTGATATAACGCAATGCTCCCCAATTTCAATACGACCCAAACTGTAAAATTCCACCTGATCACCAATCCATGAGTAATCACCAATGCTTACTTTCCATGGGTATGTAAATTTGGCCGAAGCCCTGATTTGAACACCTTTACCAATATGGGCACCAAATAAGCGCAGCAGAAAATTCCGCCATTTATACATGGGATGAAGGGAAAAGCGAAAAAGACTACCTTGAACAAGCCACCAAAGCAGCACATACCAACCGCTTCTCCCTCTGGAATATCCTTCTTGATGATATTGATCCAATCGAATACGGTTACTGATCATGGACAATCGTGCTCCCTTTAGAAATTGGTTTATTTTGCAGCAATGTGTCATACACTTGGACCGTAGATTTAATATAATGCTCTCTAGTAAAGCTTCTCATCAAACGTTTTCTGCTGTTCATTCCAAGTTCATCTTTATTTTCTTTTCCGAAAATTTCCATGATCGCATCAGCAAGTGCTTCTCCGTTCATTGCGGGGACCAGTTTCCCTATATCGGTTGTGACCATCTCCGGGACTCCACCCACATCAGTAGCCACAATCGGCAGCGAAGCAGCCATAGCTTCCAAGATTACTGTTGGGAAGATGTCATAGACGGACGGCAAGACAAAGAGATCCGCCTGCGACAATAATTCAGGAATGTCTCTGCGCAATCCCAGAAAGAAGACATTATCCAGTTCCAGTTCATCTGCCACGCTCATTAATGACTCTTTGTAATGCATGTCGGAATCAAAAGCAACATCTCCCACGATAATATATTTTAGCGACGGATCTGTTTTTTTTGTTAGATGAGCTGCTTTAAGCAGATACTCTATTCCTTTCATTGGCGATAAACGAGCAACCGTGATGATAATTTTATCCTGATCTTTTAAATCAAGTTCAATTTTTAAAGGATGAACCGTCTTGTTTTGAACCGTTAACTGTTCCACATGAATTCCGTTATAAATTTTAATCAGCTTACTAGAATGCTCCTTTCCCCACTTGAACATAGTCTTGCTCCGGTCACATAAAACAATGACTTTGTCATTAAAGCAATGATTCAAATAACCAACAAATTTATAAGCGATCAGCGGTTTTCTAGGCAGCTCGTGAACGGTTTGCAAAGTAGGTATTCCCATCAGCTTACCGGCTATGTTGCCTCCAATCAGTTCCATCTTATGAGAATGAATTAAATCGATGTTGTACTTTGATGCGATCTGCCGGATAGAGCGAATACTCCGAAATAAATTAACGAAATTACGAGCGAAATACATCGGATCCGTCGGCTTGCCAAAAACAGCGAGAACACTGAACAACACAGTAGCTCCAGCAGCTTCATACTTTTCTACATAGGGACTGTGACCAGGAAGAACGACATATGGTTTATACTTGGTTTTATCCAGTCCCTGAACAAGTTGAAGAAGGACGGTATCAACGCCCCCGACATGGCTGGCATACGGTTGAATGTAAAGGATATTGATCATTTTCAAACACCTCATGAAATTGCTGTTTTGATTGCTTCAGAAACGGCCTTGGCATAGGAATGAGGATGTAATTTTCTCCATAACTGAAAACTCATTTTCCATTGGGAGCGTACGTAATCCTGATGGTCCATTAACCACCGGAATGCCTGTAACAGGTCATTTACGTCCAATGGGTCGATAATCAGACCGTTCTGTTGGTTGATGATAATATCCTTCGTAGCACCAGCGTATTTGGATGCCAGTACAAAGGTGTTCGTGGCCAGAGCCTCGTTAACGACAAGCCCCCATACTTCGATCAAAGAAGGAAATAGTAAGCAGTCGCTCTGAATAAGATAATCTGTCAATTCTTCTTTTTGTTTGTAACCCTCAAAATGGATCTGACTTTGTAAACCATAGTTCTTGACCCTTTGGGCTAATTTTTGTTCATCGGGACCCGACCCGACAATCTTTAATTCCCAAGAGGACTCCCCAAGTAAATTCAATGCATCGATGATTTGCACTAATCCTTTTCGTTCAATTAACTGGCCTATAAACAGTAATTTCAATTTATTCTGTTTTTTTTGGTCGGAATCTGCTCGATTTAAATAATCCTTGTATTTGTTTCTAAAAAATCGAATATCAACCGTATTGTAGCCGACAACGATTTTTTCCTGCTCGACTCCATAATGCTTTAAGCAGTTGGCTGATTCCGTTCCGTACGTAATAAAAGCGTCCGCAGAATGAAAAAAAAGTTTCCTTGCCCGATTGACTAATCCATTATTGACTCTGCTACTTTCCAGAGTGCTTCCCCACCAGACAATAAATTTCTTTCTGAACATTTTGCTATAATACAGTGCTGACCAGTAGCCTAAAGAGTCGTAACCTGAAGTAATAATAACGTCCGGATTTTCCTTCACAAGTCTAAAAAAAATGCCTGGATTAATATGCACCCCCATATCCAACCTTTGGATGTAAGTGTGAATTCCAGGCAAACAAGTGTAGTTATAATTAATTTCTTGGTGATTAATATTCCACTGCCGATTCTTTTCACGTTCTTCCAAATACCATACCTTTAATTCGATGTCATTATGTTCTTTTAATCTATTCAGTACAGGAATTCGGTAAGGAGCAATTGTATTAGTAAGTAAAAGTGTTTTTATCATCATTGCTTACCTCATTAGAATCAAATTTTTTGGTGAAGGGTACCAACGAGCCTATCTCCATACTTTTCCCAAGTAAATTCTTTAGCTTTGTTAATAGCGTTTTGCTCCATTCGTTTAATTTCTGCCGGATTATCCATCAAATGCAATATTGCTTTTTCAATGGCAGCGGTATCTCTCGGCGGAATTATGATGCCTTCTTCATTGTCTGATATTACACTTCCAGCATTAAATGTAACAATTTGAGGCAACCCACTTCCCAATGCCTCATAAGTTACAACAGCACTTCCTTCACATAGACTCGGAAAAACAAAAATATGAGAACTATTATATAATTCAACAAGCTTCCTTTGGGGGACGAAATCGATATGCCTATATAGATTAGAGTATTTATTTAAATAAGGAACAAAATCATTATCGATTCCACCGACAAGAACAAGATCCACGGGTGATTCTGGACGCTTCTGCTTTATATTTTTTACAGCCTCTAATAAATATTTCAAGCCTTTCCTATGCCCTATCTGGCCTACAAATAATAGTCTTAAGCATTCATCTGGCTTCATAATTTGTGTATCCCTCTTAAATATCTTTGAGTCATAGCCATAGGGAACTAGAAGCAGCTTCTTTTCAGATACTCCGTTATCTATCATAGATTGATAAACAAATTCGCTAGGAACTAGTATGTAGTCCGCCATGTCATATTCTTTTAATTTTCTCTTTACCATCAAGGGATGCAAATTGGCAGGGACTTTTCCAAATTCATCATTATAAATCTGAATCTCCGTTAAGACATGAGCGATTCTTTGCTCTAAAAATAGGGTGGATTTATATTTTTTTAGTTTCTTCATTTGCATCAGGGAATAGTTATTAAAGCCGATAATAAAATCCGCTTTTTTCAACTTAATGGATACCATACAATCGAATAAAATATCGGACAATAAATTATAGGGAATATACTGTCCTATCAATGGCATTTTACGTAATGCATAACCCACCATTAAAGGCAATGAAATACGAGTTATGTGCCGTTCTGGTATGGTTTGACTGTTCACCTTTTTACCAGTATAGAATGTTTTTAACATCCCACCTCTTTCTAACGACTCTGCTGTAAACGTAGCATGGAACTTAGATCCCACGGACACAATACCTTGTTTTAACATTTTGTTCACCTATAATTTTAAATTATTTATTCAATTACTCTGAAGAAAGATCGGTACTGGTGCCAAAAAAAATTCTCGGAGACCATTGATTTATATTGGTTTATTCCATTTTGATTGACCAAACGTCCTCCGCTTTCAAATTCATCAATATACTTTTGTAAGGTTTTTGCTAGATCATCGGTATCTTCAACTAAAAAAGTGTAACCTAAATCAAACTTATCAATCGTATACCCTAGTTCACCATGATTTGGACCAATAATAAATTTTCCATTTGCAACTCCTTCTGTTAAGGGACCACTTTGGCCTGTGAATATTTTCCTATATGGCAACACAACAGCATCCGTCATTCCGAAATAATAAGAAACGTATTCATCTGGTACATATCCTAATTTTAGGATGGTATTGTTTTCTAAGAAGCTTCCATTAATTTGTTGCTCAATAAAATGTTGATCAAAATGTTCCTCTTTTCCAATAATCAATAAAGTGAAATTACGATTACTAACCTTCTTTAACGATTCAATTAACAAGTCGAGTCCTTTATCATAACGCAAGCCGCCAAAGGCCAAAAGAAAAGGCCTCTTTAAACTCTGGATGTTTATCTCCTCATATACTGTAGTTATATCTTTATTCCTTACGTCAACTGAATTATGGAGATTGGGGTAAGGAACAGAAAATATCCTGTTGCTTTTTGTTTTGGGGCCTAACAACTTTAAAACTTTTCCCATCGTATAATCCCCATGAACAACAACTTTATCTAGAACCTTTCCCTTAATTAGTCCATATAACAGTATTTTCTTAATGGTCTTATTAGGATACCAGTGCAATGTCCCGGTTACCCTGAACCCAAAGAGGTAAATGATTGGCATGATCAGCATAACTAAAACAAGAATACTGTCCAGATAAAGCAAATGAATATGTTTTATTTTCTGTCTTTTTGCGATCCATAACATTTGAAATAACAATTCTAAATCATGAATTAAATGATGTTTTCTTTTAGTCAAAATACTCTTGTATTTGATACCCTCATTATTTAATGAAGCCTGTAATTGAGAAGATGCCTTCGTTACAAATAAAACTTCTCTTTCTTTAGAAATCCCCTTAATAAGAGAAAGATCATAACTCGATCGATGACCACTACTTGTTGTATCAAAAAATAAAATTCTATCCATCTTTCCCTCTATTCAATTTCAATAAATTAGTTTTCTTATTGTTGCTTCATTGAGTTTTCACATGAAATTCCTTTACATTAGGTTCTTGTTCTGCATTTAGCTTAAATATTTTTCTTTGAACAAGATATATTGAGAATACAACCAATGGAACAGACACCAATTTAGCCACTCCAGTTCCAATGTCCCCCATATGCGGAATTAGAAAATATAATAAGACCAAGGCCGATAGCGAGGTAGTTAGTGAAATTACCGTATTAATTTTTACGTATCCGGTTCCATTCAAACAATAATAAGGAATAATTCCAAAAGCTCCAATCGAAGTTGACACAGCTAGCACTCGAAATAACATTACGTGTTGATGTGCAAACTCACTGCTGATCCAAATCGATAATATTGGATTTGCGAATATATAAGCTACGGAGAACGATAGGACAATGAATATAGATTTGTATAAAAAAGCTTTTGAATACACTTCTCGAATTTTCACTAAATTTCTACTTTCATAGAGTGAACTAAATTTGGGTAAAAGAAACGCTGCTGCTGCAGTTGGTATTTCATGAATCTTTACAACTAGTTGCATGCAAACCGAATAATATCCAAGAACAGCTGGGCCGAGCAAAAATCCTATAACAAGTTTATCTGCCTGGGCATTCAAGGCGCTAATAATCAGTTGAAACCAGGAATAAACTCCATAGCTAAAAATTTTTTTGAAAATAATCTTTTTAAACAAATAAGGTTTGAAAGAAAGGCTTGTATTTATTTTCTTAGCTATATAAATATTGGCAAAAAGAAATAGTACAGTGAATATAAACATAGAAATAACGAGAATTCTAATATCTTTATAAAGCAGAGCCAATACCGTGAAGGTTATCGATGTAATCAAATTGAATGCGATATTAACTTTACTATTAATATCATAGCGTTGTTTTGCCATGTATGAACCTGACACAACACTATTAACAATTCTTATACCTACGATACCGCCAACTAAAAAAGTAACTGACATTATCTCCTTGATCCCTGTGCTTCCAAAAAAAAGCGGAAATAGATAACCTCCAAACAGGAAAGTCAATAAATTAATGGTTATTGCAAGAATAACTGAACATGTTATGGATATTGAAAACAACTGGTTAAACATTACATTGTTTGCTGTTGCCTCGTATTCCGATCCAATCTTTATGAATGCATTTCCTAATCCGAAGTTAGACACTCCCAATACATTGATTAGTGAGTTAATTAGAACCCAGATACCATAATTCGAGCTTCCCAAATTGGATAACAACATTGGAGTGGATATAACTAATATCATTGGTGTAATAACATAAGATAAGACGCTATAGAGCACATTTTTACTATCACTGTTTTTAGTAAAAGAGACTAACTTTGTTTTTAGCTTCATTAAAGATGCTCCACTCTATTAGGAAGATATTCTGAAGCAATTAAACAAAGCAGGACTGAAAACAGCCCCGCTTATTTATAATGACTTATTTTAAATAGGAAGCACAGATTCCTTATAATTAGTCTGTGCCTGAACTCTCCTCAAATCCTCATCAACCATCATTTGAATCAACTGTTTAAAGCCTACTTCCAGTTGCCAGCCCAGCTTTTCCTTGGCCTTCGAACAATCGCCCAGCAATAGATCCACTTCTGCGGGACGCACAAATTCAGGATCAATCACGACGTAATCTCTGTAATCCAAACCAACGTAAGAGAAAGCTACTTCGAGAAGCTCCTTAACACTGTGCATTTCGCCTGTGGAAATAACATAGTCATCCGGCTCGTCTTGCTGCAGCATCAGCCACATGGCCTTTACATAATCCCCGGCAAATCCCCAGTCCCGAAGAGAATCGAGATTCCCCATTCGCAGCTCATGCTCCAGACCCAGCTTAATTCTGGCTACGCCGTCCGTTACTTTTCTGGTCACAAACTCAAGTCCGCGCCGCGGGGACTCGTGATTAAATAAGATCCCCGAACAAGCAAACATATTAAAGCTTTCGCGATAGTTGACCGTGATCCAATGTCCATATACTTTCGCAACGCCGTAGGGGCTGCGCGGATAGAATGGAGTTGTTTCCTTTTGCGGCGTTTCGACGACCTTTCCAAACATCTCGGAGCTGGAAGCCTGGTAGACTTTAGCCTGCGGCTTTATAATGCGCACGGCTTCCAACATGTTGGTTACCGAAATCGCGGTCATTTGCCCTGTTGCCAAAGGCTGGGGCCAGGATGCGGCAACAAACGATTGGGCGGCCAGATTATACACCTCGTCTGGATCGGATAAGCGTACCGCTTCAATTAATGAAGCCAAGTCCGTCAAGTCCCCGGAAATCCATTTAATCTGGTCTTTGATGTGTTGAATATTCTCGTAGTTTGGCGTGCTCGTTCGTCTCCGCAGTCCAAACACTTCGTAGCCTTTTTCCAACAAGAATTCCGCTAAATAGGAACCGTCTTGTCCTGTAACCCCTGTAATCAGCGCTCTTTTCATATTATCCTCCGATACTCTCTATACTTGTTTGATTAAAAGGTCGTCCCGGTAAGCCTTATAAACCGATTCCAGACCTTCTTCAAGTGTAATTTGGGCTGTCCATCCAAGCTTGTTGATTTTCGTAACGTCTACCAGTTTTCTGGGGGTACCATCCGGCACAGTCGAATTGAACACAATTTCGCCCTCGTACCCAACCACCGACTGGATGAGCTCTGCCAGTTCCCTGATTGAAATATCCTGGCCAACACCGACGTTGATAATGTCACTGTCATCATACTGATCCATAAGGAACAAACAGGCTTCGGCCAAATCGTCCGAATGGAGGAATTCTCGTCTGGGGTTTCCAGTTCCCCATACCTCGACCGTGCTGAGATGGTTTTGCTTCGCCTCATGGAATTTGCGGATTAGCGCCGGCAGAACATGGGACGTTTGTAAATCAAAGTTATCGTTCGGGCCGTACATATTCGTCGGCATGACCGATATGTAATTCGTTCCGTATTGGCGGTTGTACGACTGGCACATATTAATCCCTGCAATTTTGGCAACGGCATAGGGCTGATTGGTCGGTTCAAGCTCACCCGTGAGCAAATATTCTTCTTTTAGCGGTTGTGGGGCAAACTTCGGATAGATACAGGTGGAACCAAGGAATAACAGCTTCTTCACCTGGTTTTGGTATGCAGCGTCAATGACATTCGTTTGGATGAGTAAATTGTCCCTGATGAAATCCGCGGGGTAATCATTATTTGCCGTAATACCACCGACTTTGGCGGCCGCTAAAAAAACGTATTCGATCTGTTCCTGTTCAAAAAAACGATCGACCTCGGCCTTATTTCTCAAATCTAATTCCGTGCTTGTGCGGGTGATTAAATGGTGGAATCCCCGCTGCTGAAGGGCACGCAGAATCGCTGACCCCACTAATCCTCGATGTCCAGCCACATAAATCCTCGAATTTAAATCCATACTCCATCAGCTCCTGCCCGATCTTTATTAATAAGCATTCTTTGAACCCGCAAACATCCGGATCGTCATAAAAATAATCTTCCAATCCATCATCACGCCGCGCTGCTCGATATACCGCAAATCCAGCTCCACCATCTCGCTGAAGCTCAGCTCGTTTCGCCCGCTTACCTGCCAGAGGCCGGTGCATCCGGGGATGACCCTCAAACGCAGCTTATCGTAGCTGCTGTATTCCGCCACTTCCCGGGGAAGGGCCGGCCGGGGACCGACGAGGGACATATCTCCGCGCACGACGTTCCAGAGCTGCGGCAGCTCGTCGATGCTCGTTTTGCGGATGATAGCGCCCACGCGGGTGATGCGCGGGTCCTTTTTCATTTTGAACATGGCGCCGCTGATTTCGTTTTGCTCCAGAAGTTCACCCAGCAGCTCTTCGGCATTGGATACCATGGAGCGGAACTTGTACATCCGGAACGGCTTTTCGTCTTTACCGACACGGGTTTGTCCAAAAAAAACGGACCCTTTCGGGTCCTCCAGTTTAATCAGAATCGCAACGATCAGAAACAGCGGCGAGAGCACGACAAGGCCGATCAGCGCAAGGACGATATCCGTCGCTCTTTTAAACGCTTGATAGATGACCCGGGGATTGTCGTCCTCCAGAACATATGGCGAGTACGCCGGTGTACCTTCGAATGCGACATCCGACTCGTTTCTTTGCGGTGTGGGAGAGATCACCACCTATCACCTCACTAGCGATTTATTTTGCCGAGCTGTTCCCGCTCGAGAATATGCTCCATCCCCTGCAGCAGCGGGGTGCGCAGTTCTTCATACTGCAGCGCAAAATCCAGTGTCGTCATGATGAAGCCCAGCTTCTCGCCGACATCGTAACGCGTGCCTTCGAAATCGTAAGCATAGACGCCCTGGCTCTCGTTCAGCTTTTGAATAGCGTCAGTCAGCTGAATTTCCCCGCCGGCTCCTTCTTCCTGCAGCTCCAGGTAGCTAAAAATTTCCGGCGTCAGAACATACCTGCCCATAATGGCCAGGTTCGACGGAGCCTGTCCTGCCGGCGGTTTCTCCACAAAATAGCTCACTTCGTGTAAACGTCCGAGCTTCTCCAAGGGTGCAACCACCCCATACCGGTGCGTCTGCTCGCTCGGAACGGTCTGCACGCCGATGACGGACTTTTCAACTTGCTCGTATTGCTCCACCAACTGGCGGATGCAGGGCACCTCGGACTGTACGATGTCATCCCCAAGCAGCACTGCAAAGGGCTCATTGCCAATAAAGTTGCGGGCGCACCACACGGCATGCCCCAGCCCTTTGGCTTCTTTCTGGCGTATGTAGTGAATTTCCACGTTGGAGGACCGGCGGACTTCGTCCAAAAGGTCAAACTTCCCCTTGCTGAACAGATTGTTCTCCAGCTCAAACGCATGATCGAAATGGTCCTCGATGGAGCGCTTGCCTTTGCCGGTCACGATAATAATGTCCTCGATTCCGGACGCCACTGCTTCTTCTACGATGTACTGAATCGTCGGCTTGTCGACGATCGGCAGCATTTCCTTCGGCATCGCTTTGGTCGCGGGTAAGAACCGGGTTCCAAGCCCCGCTGCGGGAATAATCGCTTTTTTCACTTTCCTCATCTCATTCACTACCCATCTTTTATATTTTTCTTTGTACCCCAGATGCATGCTGTGTATGTAGAAAACCTAGCTATATGCTCTTCGCAAACAGGGAAAAGACCATAGCTCCATTTTCTAGAAACAGGGCATTCAACCCGTCCTCACATCACACCCTCGACAATGAATGTCTAAGGTCCATAGGACCCACAGCGTGACCGAGTGCCTCCAGTGATAAAGGTGCAGTAGGCATTACCTTCTTGAAAACATGTTTTTATTGAGCCTGCATACCGTAATGGTCCGCAGCAAAGGCCTGCTGGTCGCGGCCGCTTCGGTTAAGCACCAGCCCCAGCATGTTGGCCTTCACATGATCCAGCTGTTCCTTGGCCGCCCTCAGGTGGCTCCGTTTGACCTTGCCCGCGGCAACCACCATAATGACGCCGTCGCATAACGCACTCGTGATGACGCCGTCCGATACCGCAAGCACCGGCGGCGTATCGATGAGGATGACGTCGTACTCCTGCCGAAGCTGCACCAGCATGTCCCGCATGGAGGCCGAGTCCATCAGCTCCGCCGGGTTCGCCGGCACGGGGCCGGCCGTCAGCAGGGATAAATGGTTGATGCCCGTCTCCTGAACGGCCTGCTGCACCAGCACGTCCCCGGCCAGTACCGTACTCAGCCCGTGCCGGTTGGAAAGGGAATAGATGTCATGCAGTACCGGCTTGCGCATATCGGCATCAATCAAGAGCACCTTCCGGCCTTCCATCGCATAAGTCACTGCCAAATTGCTGACCGTTGTGGTCTTACCTTCGGAAGAGCGCGTCGATGTGACCATGATGACCTGATGCGCCTCGTCTTTGGGGGAAAAATGAATTTTGGTCCGGAGCAGCCGGTATGCCTCGGATACCCGGGAGGTTGGATTCCCGGATACGACCAGGGCTTCTTTATTGATTGAGCGTCGCATACTTGCCTTCACCTACTTTTTGATTTGGTATACTTGTACCGCTCCGGGTTTTCAAATCCGCCCGGTTCATTTCGCTGATGACCGCAAGCACCGGCATGTCCAAAATTTCCGCAGCCTCGGCCTCCGTTCTCACCGTATCGTCCAGATAGTCAAGCAGGAAAACCAGTCCTATGGCGAGCATCAGGGAAACGACGAAGCTGATCAGCATGTTCATGACCGGGTTCATGTTGATCGGTCCAGGGGAGGACTTGGTGTCGGCTTCGCTAAGAATCGTAATGTTGTCCACGTTCATAATGCGGGGAATCTGTTCCTTAAACACCATGGAGACAGCATTAACGATTTTGGCCGCCCGGGTATAGGACGGATCCTGATACACCAGGTTCATGACCTGCGAATTGTTGGCCGAAGTGACCGAGATCATCGCTGCAAGTTCACTGGGCGATGCTTTCAAATCGGGGTATTTTTGGACGACTTTATCCATAATCGCTGACGACTTGATGATTTCTTTATAGGAGTTAATGAGGAAAATGCTGGTCTGGATCGTTCCGGCATTCAAGCTGGCCCCGCCGTCCGCGGAGGCGGATTGGTTTACGATCAGTTTGGCGTTGGCCTCATAAACCGGCGTCGTGAGGTAGAGGCTTTTAATGCCGGTAGCTGCAACGGCAACAACGACAATCGCCGCGATTAACCACCACTTTTTCATAATGATTCGAAAATACTGTTTAAGCTCCATAACACGCTACCCCCGCTTATCATTTTTCAATTGCAGTTATAGGTCGACACTTTACTGATACAATATGTATTGTTCATTCTACACTCTAAGATACAATATGTATCATGTCAAGCGAATGACTCTAAATTTTTTCGAAAAGCGACATGATTATGCAGCGAAAAACGCTTACATCCGCTCTTCTATGCATATTCAGACAGTTAACATCTCTATTCCCCTCCCGTACGTTAAAAAAGTGACGGCCCGTAAACTTGAAATTCGCAAAATGCTGCTATATACTTGCCGAAAAAGTTACATTATGTATCGTAAACACGCCTTCTATCATCTCAGAACGGACACATATATAATGGAAGCGCTTTAAATGAAGGAGGAATTATGCGCATTTTTCTCACCGTGACCTGGGCGGTCTGCCTGTTCGTCTTTACCTGTTCTTTCGATTTCAACGCCCTTCTCCACCATCACCAGGCGGATTTCCGGCTGAACCCCTCACCCGATTGGAGTGAGCTGCTCAAGCTTGATTTACAGTGGTCGAGCGAGGCCTGGATCAACCGAAAAATCGGGCATTTTATCGGTTTCTTTCTATTGGAACTGCTCTTGTCCAATTTGCGCGGCTCGAAGCTTGCCGTCATGACGGCGATCTTGTACGCAGCGTTAACCGAGGTGCTTCAGCTGTATTTTTTTCGAAGCGGACGGATTTACGACATCGTGAACGATACGTTCGGCATCCTCTGCGCTTACCTGTTCTGCCTTATGCTCCAGGCTTATATGAAGCGGACAAACCGTGCCAGAAAGGCAGCGCGGTCTCCGCGTTCAGCTCTCCCATCCGACAAAAAGCAATCTAGGTAATCTTTCCTCATCCAAATTCACTAAATTTCGCACGCAAAAAAAATATGTTGATACAATATGTATACATGTAGTATGATACAGAAGAACTAGATACATATTGTCGCAAATTGTTTGAACGGTACATAACGGAGGAAGATGTCATGAGCGCAATTGCGGGGATTTACCGGTTTAGCCAAGACCCCTTAGACGTCAGCGCCGGAGCGCCCATTATGGAGTCGCTGAAACGGTATCCGGCAGACCGGAGTTCGGTATGGCAACAGGGCCATGTATGGTTTGGCTGTCACGCCCAGTGGATCACGCAGCAGTCTGCCCACGAATTGTTGCCTTTCTATTGCGCAGAACGCAGACTGGCCATTACCGCCGACTCCATCATCGATAACCGGGATGAGCTGATGGATGGGCTGCAGGTCCCTACCCGTGCAAGACAAGCCATGACGGACGGGGAAATTCTGCTGCTCGCTTACGAAAAATGGGGAGAGTCAATGCCGGAGCGTTTAGTCGGCGACTTTGCTTTTATGATCTGGGACGGCAACAAGCAGATGCTGTTTGGAGCCCGGGATTTCTCCGGTGCACGAACGCTTTATTACCACCGGAACGGAGAACAGCTGTCCTTCTGTACGGCCATTCGTCCGCTGTTATCCCTGCCGTATGTTCATCAGGAACTGAACGAACCTTGGCTGGCCGAGTTTCTTGCCATCAGCGGGGTTTTTGAGCCGCCGGACTTATCTACGACGGTTTACCGGCATATCGAGCAGCTGCCGCCTTCGCATAGGCTCACGGTCCGCAGCCACCAGGTGTCCGTCTCCAGATACTACAGCTTGACGGAGACTTCCCCCCTGCAGCTTAAGTCTTCCGAAGAATATCAGGAAGCTTTCCGCGACGTGTTTAACCGGGCCGTTACCTCAAGGCTGCAGCGGACAAGCCGAATGGTGGGGGCTCATTTAAGCGGGGGACTGGATTCCGGATCGGTTGCCGGCTTTGCGGCGAAAGCGCTGGAGCGTGACCACCGGAAACTGCATACGTTCAGCTACGTTCCCGAAGACGGTTTCGAGGACTGGACGCCCAAGCGGAGACTGGCCGACGAAAGGCCGCTCATCCATCAGACCGTCCAGCATGCGGGCAACATCGAGGACAGCTACCTCAGCTTTAACGGCCGCAGTCCGTTTACGGATATCGATCACTGGCTGGATATTATGGAGACACCTTATAAATTTTTCGAAAATTCATTCTGGCTTAGAGGAATTTACGAACAGGCGCATGAGCGCGGAGTCGGCATTCTGCTGAATGGCGCAAGAGGAAATTACAGCATCTCCTGGGGCAACGCCTTGGACTATTACGCCAAACTGATGAAGAAAATGGCGTGGGTCCGCCTGCGCCGGGAGATTAACCAATACAGTATAAACATTGGCGTAGGACGCAAGCGCATCATAGCCGAGCTGTGCAAGCAGGCTTTTCCGCTTCTGAAACGCAGGCATGCCGCCTCGTCCGTCAATGAATTTCCGCAGCTGGTCAACCCGGCGTTCGCCAGACAGGCGGGCGTTTACGACAAGCTGACGGACAGACAGTTCACCGAAATCGGATCAGGCGAAGACCTTCCCTCCGACCCGGTAGAAGCGAGAAAGTATCATTTTGACAGCTATAACGTATGGAGCACGACGGGAACGAGCGTCAGCAAGCTGTCGCTGCAGTATCCCCTCTGGGCGCATGATCCGACCAACGACCTGCGAGTCATCCGGTTCTGCCTGTCGGTACCGATGGAGCAGTATGTGCAGAACGGCCTCGACCGAGCGTTGATCAGACGCTCTGCCCAGGGCTACCTTCCCGACAATGTCCGGCTGAATCAGCGGCTCAAGGGGATCCAGGCAGCCGATATCCTCCACCGGATGGCTCCGCACTGGTCGCAAATGATCCAGGAGCTGGACCAACTGTGCCGGGACTCCCGCATGCAGCAGGTGCTGAACATCCCTGTCGTACGCGAAGCGCTTGACGAAGCCAGAAACGGGATGCACCCAAGCCAGGCCTACAGCCCGGCCATCAAGGTGCTGATGCGAAGCTTGATCGTGTACCGCTTTCTGGAGCGAAACTTTTGAAAGGAGGTGAAATCGATGAAAAAAGAATGGACTACACCTGAACTGGAAGTATTGGAAGTCAGCATGACGATGGCTGGCCCCGGAAAAGGCAAACCAGACTCCTTCCAACCGGACCCGGATGATCCTGTCTTCTACAGCTAATTCCAATTCATAAACCGAGTGATCAGGAGCAGCCCTTGGTCCCAATTATATGGGGTAAGGGCTGTTCTTATATCCACATTCTTTTGACGAAGCGGAGAAAATATATGATCAAACCAGCGATATATACAGCCTTCGGGCTTACGATAGAAAGTGAAATCCCGCTGCCCGAGCTCCGGCCGGTCGGGCATTTCGGCCAAGACATCCAAGTCCGGATCGGCTTCGCCGACCTTGACGATGCCTGGGCACAGCGGGAAACACCCGTCAACAAATTCGCCGTAAGCGAGCAGCAGGTGATGTTCCGGATTCCGAAGCTGGCCGTGTTCAGCGCAGAGAACGGAACCGACATTATCGTCTCGCCGGAGGCAGACGCGGACGAGGATCAGATCCGACTGTATGTCCTCGGGACCTGCATGGGAGCTATTCTGATGCAGAGAAGGATTTTGCCCCTGCACGGAAGCGCTGTCGTTATAAACGGCAGGGCTTATGCCCTGGTCGGCCATTCCGGACACGGCAAGTCTACGCTGGCATCCGCCCTGCTGCAGCGGGGATGTCAGCTGCTGACCGACGATGTCATCGCCGTTACGATGGATTCGGAGCAGCTTCCACTTGTTGCCCCTGCCTATCCACAGCAGAAGCTTTGGCAGGACAGCCTTGACACGTTTGGCATGGACGCGGGCGGTCTCCGTCCTCTGTTCGACCGGGAAACGAAGTATGCGGTCCCGGTTCTCGCCAAGTTTGCTTCCGAACCGATTCCGCTGGCCGGCGTGTTTGAACTGGTCAAAACAGACTGCGAGCAGCCCGAGATCCGGGAAATCGGGGGCTTAGAGCGCCTGCCGCTTCTCTACCGCCATACCTACCGCAGCTCGCTCCTCGCGGAGAGCGGTCTAACCCCGTGGCATTTTGAATGCACGACCCGCCTATCGGGATCCGTGTACATGTATCAGCTGCAGCGTCCCCTGGATCAGCCTACGATCGGCAGATTGACCGAGATGGTTCTGGGCGTTATCGGGGGCTGAGGGACCATGTTGTTCATACCGGGTACGGCCATCGCCGATCCATGACCAAGCCCTTTTTCCCACTCCCGGGAGCAGGGCTTTTTTGTTGCTGTAGGAATGCAATCATCCCCTCTGTCCTTTCAACGGATTTGTCGTACCATACCTGCTGAGGTTCTTCAAATAAATGCCCCTTGACCCTATTGACACGTTACCATAAAGTAACATATATTATATGTGACTAACTAGTAACATATTTGAAGGGAGCGTCAATCAATGAACATAAATATGCACATGACTAAAGAACACTCATTTTATGATATCGCCGTGATCGGTGGTGGGCTGACCGGTCTGGCCGCCGCGATCTATGCAGCCCAGGCCGGACGCTCCGTCATACTGCTTGAAAAAGACAGCCGCCTTGGCGGCTTGG
Source organism: Claviceps quebecensis (assembly GCA_004016085.1). Taxonomy (NCBI): domain Eukaryota; kingdom Fungi; phylum Ascomycota; class Sordariomycetes; order Hypocreales; family Clavicipitaceae; genus Claviceps; species Claviceps quebecensis. The sequence continues at coordinate 231,488 of QEQW01000003.1, forward strand.
CCCAAACCGCCAGAATCGGGGGAGCCCTGTTTAATTACGGCCCCCGTGCCATGTACGAAGGAAGCACTGCGCTGCGGATTTTGGAAGAACTCGGCTGCAAGCCTTCTCTGGGCAGCGGGACGAAAAATGCCATGTACGGCATTCTAGACGGGAAGCTGATCCATGCCGCCCAGGAGCTAAGTCCCGAGGAGCAGACGGAATGGAGTACGCTCATGGGAAGCCTGAACCGGATCGATCCGGAACCGGTCCGCTCGATCAGCATAAAGGAATGGGCGCTGGGGCATGTCCGTTCCGACCGCGTCCGCCAGTTCTTTTACGCCATGTGCAGACAGTGGGCATACGATGACGATATGGAGCAGTTAAGCGCAGGCTACGTTTTGGAACAAGGACAGCTCGCCAGCCAAGGCGTCCGGTATGTGCTTGGGGGCTGGCAGACGGTCATCGACAGCCTGCAGCGGGAAGCCGTCCGTGCCGGCGTCGTCATCACCGCAGGTGCCGAAGCTGCCCGAATTGTGCATGAGCAAGGAGCGGTCACCGGCATCCTTCTGTCCGGAGGGACCCTCCTCAGAGCGGGCAGCATTATCGCTGCGGCCGGTCCGCATGAGGTCAGCAGATGGCTCGAGGGTTCCGGTTTGCACAGCCGTTCGCTGGAAGCCTGGAAGGAGCAGGCTCACCCGCTGTACGTCTCCTGCCTCGACGTTGCCTTGAAGCAGGTGCCCCGTCCGGATCGTGCGTTTGTTCTCGGACTGGATGAGCCGTTCTATTATTCGAACCATTCGGCAGCGATTCCGCTCACAGAGGACGGTTCCCAAGTGATCCATGTGATGACATACCACGGCTCCAAGCCTTCCCGCCATCCCAAGATGGTCCTGGGGCGGCTGAAGGAAAGGCTTGAAGCCATTCAGCTAGGCTGGGAGCGGGAAGCCGCCGCCGTCCGTTTCTCCCCGAATCTGCTCGCCGCTCATGCTTCCCGTACAGCGCTGCGAAGCGGGGATGCTCCCGCACCGGGACCGGCCGTTCCGGAAATTCGCGGGCTGTACGTCGCCGGCGACTGGGTGGGCCACGAAGGGCGCCTTGCCGATACCGCGATGACGAGCGCCAAACTCGCAGGTCTGAAGGCCGCAGGCAGGGATTGACGGCCATGAAAAGGGACCTCCCCGGAGGAAGGTCCCTTTTATTGTGGTTAATCTATCATGCCTGATTAAGAGTTGTCTCTTTGACGTGCCCGGGCCTCTCCGCCCTTACGGCCTGCTTCCTCGCGGCTCATTTTGCCATCTTCGCCGTCGCTATCGCTTCTTGCTTCGCCGCCTTGCCGGCCGATTTCCTGATAAAATTCGCGGTCATGAGAATCGGATGTCGCCTCGCCACCCTTGCGGCCGATTTCCTCATAGAACTCGCGGTCATGGGATTCTGCCGTCGCTTCGCCGCCTTTTCTTCCGATTTCCTGATAAAATTCACGGTCATGCGTTTTGGCGGTTTTCTCGCCACCCATACGTCCGGCTTCTTCGACGGTCATCTTACGGTTATCTTTGTTATTTGCCATTTCGAATCACTCCTTCTAGGGTTTTGAGTGTTGCGCTTGCAATCATTACTTACCCGTGTCCCAGGATATGAAACATCATATTTGTGCATAGATGGGTAATAACGATACGTACACCCTACCCAAACATCCGAGAGGAGAGAGCCATGAAAAACCGCGACATTTTAGAGCAGACAAGCCATCGCCCAATCCCTATACCTGACGGGCCCTGGGTCATGAAGCAGGGATGGAACGACCTGCTGTTCGCCCATTGGCCGGTAGATGATCACAGCCTGCTCCCCTATATTCCCCCTGGCCTTGAGCTTGAGCGATGGGAAGGGCAGCCGTGGATCAGCGTCTCCCCGTTTCTGCTGGATCCGCTCCGCATGCGGGGGATGCCGCCCATACCGGGGACCCGGAAGTTCCTGGAGCTGAACGTTAGAACGTACGTGAATTGCGGCGGCAAACCCGGCATTTGGTTTTTGACGCTGGAAGCGTCGAATCCGCTTGCGGTCGCGGGGGCCCGCATGCTGGCCCGCCTGCCCTACCGCTACGCCCGAATGCAAAAGGGCCATCAAGAGGGATTCATCCAATATGTCAGCGAAAGGGATCGCGGGCACGGAGAGTCCCCGGCGGTATGGAAAAGCCGGTATTGCGCGGTAAACCCGAAGGTCTATCATGCCGAGCCCGGGACCCTCGTCCATTGGCTGACCGAGCGGTATTGTCTGTATTCCGCCGGGTCCGACGGTGAGCTCCGAATCGGGGAGATTCACCACCTTCCCTGGCCGCTCCAGGAGGCCGGACTGTGGATCGAGGAGAACAGCCTGACGGCTTCGTTCGGCTTGGTCCATGACCCGGAGCCGGCGCTGCTAACATATACCCCGCGGCTGGAGGTACTGTTGTGGCCGGCACGGAAAATATAACCCCTAGTGCAGTGAATCCGAATTGCGCCGCATATAACAAAGAGGCACTCGGGCTGACGGCAGAAAGGCGTTATTCTTCATATCGCAATGCTGTAATGCGCAGTGCTGTAATACGCAATACTGTATTGCGCAATACTGTATTGCGCATTACCGTAATACCGCAATTACTACAATTCAGCAATTCAGCAATTCAGCAATCCGCCATGCCGCAAATCCAAAAGGCAGAGAATCCTCTCAGAGAGGACGCTCTGCCTTTTCCTGCAAATTCCAGCGGTTGGATGCTTAAACGATGTACCTAAAGCGTATGCCCGATGGCGCGGCGAAACGCTTCAAGCGCCTGCCGGACCGCATGGGGCGTATCCAGCGTCAGAACGTTGTCGGCCAGCGAGCGGCAGGCTTCCCGGTCGAGAGCCGACAGTTCTTTTTTGATAACGCCCAGCCTGCCAGCCTCCATGCTCCACTCGTCCAAACCGAGCCCAAACAGCAGCGGAGCGGCCAGCGGATCGCCGGCCATCCCGCCGCACATGCCGGTCCATTTACCCGCCCGATGGGAAGCTTCGATAACCTGGCGGATCAGCTGCAGCACCGCCGGGTGAAAATAATCGTACAGGTAAGCGACCTTATCGTTCATCCGGTCCACGGCCAGCGTATACTGAACCAGGTCGTTAGTCCCGATGCTGAAGAAATCGACCTCACGGGCAAACGCCCCTGCCATGACGGCCGCCGACGGCACCTCGACCATGATTCCCGCCTCGATGCGCTCGTCGAATGCCGCCCCGCTGAGCCTCAGTTCTTCCTTCGCCTCCTCCAGCACGCCCTTGGCTTCCCGCCACTCCTGCAGCCCGGAAATCATCGGAAACATCACCTTGACGTTCCCGAATGCGCTGGCCCGAAGCACCGCGCGCAGCTGAACCTTCAGGAGATCCTGCCTGCCCAGGCCGATCCGGATCGCCCGATAGCCGAGGAACGGATTGTCCTCCCGGGGCAGATCCAGATACGGCAGCGCCTTATCACCGCCGATGTCCATCGTGCGGATAATCACCGGGCGGCCATCCATGGCGGCCGCCGCCTCCCGGTAAGCACGGAACTGCTCCTCCTCGCCCGGCATGGCCGGGGCGTTCATGAACAGGAACTCCGTGCGGAACAGCCCCACGCCGCCGGCGCCCTGCGCGGCGGCGGCCTTCGCTTCGGCGGCCGTCCCGATGTTGGCCGCCAGCTCCACGCGCGTCCCGTCGGCGGTCACCGCCGGACGCGCGGCGTAACGGGCGAGCGCGGCGCGCTCCCGCTCGCCCTCCTCCATCCGGAGGCGGCTCTGCTCCGCCTCCGCCTCGCTGGGCCGGACGATGCAGCGTCCGGCCGCCCCGTCGACGGCGATCAGATCGCCGTCCGCGATGCCGTCGATGGCGCTGCCGGCGCCGACGACGGCGGCAATGCCGAGCGAGCGCGCCAGGATCGCGGTGTGCGACGTTGCACCGCCGGAGCGGGTGATCAGCCCCACCACCCGCTCCGGGTCCAGCTGGATCGTGTCCGACGGCGCCAAGTCGTCCGCCACGAGGATGACCCGCTCCGTAATCGCGGATAACCCGCGGTCCTCTTTCGCCGCCAAAGCGTTCAGCAGACGTCCGCCAATATCGCGGATATCCGCGGCCCGCTCTTTCATATAGTCGCTGCTCATGGCCTCGAACACGCTGGCTACCTGTTCCACGATGCCGGCAACGGCCTGCTCCGCGGGCACCCGCTTCGCCTGCACCCAGGCCTCCATCTTCGGATAGAAGGCCGGGTCATCCAGCAGCCTGCGCTGACCCGTCACGATCCCGGCCTGGTCTTCGCCGAGCGTCTCCGCCGCCTTTGCCGCCAGCTCCTCCAGCTGCCGGGCACACCGGCGTTTCGCCTCTCCCAGCCTGGAGAGCTCAGCCCGAATCGCCTCCGGTTCGTCGGGAAGCTCCGCGGGAGCTGGAGCACGACCGTTCTCTTCCCGCCGGTAGATGAAGGCCGGCGCGATCCGTACCCCTTCCGACACGCCGATGCCTTGAAGATACAGCGTGTCCATCAGTCCTCACCGAACTTGCCGTCCACGAGCTCCGCCAAAGCGCGGACCGCTTCGTCGTCTCCCGGTCCGGCGGCTTCGATCGTTACGACCGATCCCGCTTCGAGCCCAAGCGTCATCAGCTCCAGCATGCTTTTGCCGTCGGCCCGGCGTCCATCCTCCGTTACGACCGCCACCTGCGCTTCATATTGTCCCGCCCGGTCCGAGAACTGCTGAGCCGGCCGCACATGAAAGCCCTGTTTATTCCGTATGGTCACCGTTTGTGTAATCATGTTGCTCCTCCCCTTTATGAAGCCGGTCACGCCAGCAGCGCGATCCGGCCCTTATAAGCTTCGATCAATGCCTCGTTATGCGCGTCGGCCCCATCGATGTTGCCGCTCAAAAATACCGGCGGTGTAAGCCCCTTGTCGAACATGATCCCGATCGCCTCCGCGAATACGGCGTTCAGAATCGCTGCGCCAATCACCGTCGAGCTGGGCGCAAAAGCTACCTCCATGCCTGGATACCGAAGCACCGCATCCCCTTTAACGGAGAAGTTGTCGATGACCAGATCGACGGCGTCGGCCAGATGCCGGCCGCTCTCATGGCGGGATGGTTGGCTCTTGGAATACGCCAGGGAGGTGACACCGACGGTAAAGGCGCCTTTCTGCCCGGCCATTAGCGCAACATCCACCGGTACCGGATTACGCCCGGAGGTTGACAGCACAAATACCACTTCGCCTTCCCGGATATCCTGCTCACCCATGAAGTCTGCCGCAAGGCCGTTCTGCCGCTCCAGCTCGGATGAGCGCACTGCGCCTTCGTGCAGCATCAGCTTCTCCACGAAGATGGGACGGATGGGAGCAAGCCCGCCGGCCCGATAGAACACTTCTTCGGTGAGGATATGCGAATGCCCGCAGCCGAATAAATGGATGATGCCCCCCTGCTCTATGCAATCCGCGACCTTGACGGCAGCTCTCCGGATCTCCTCTGCCTGCTTCGTCCGTACCTTATGCAGCAGCTCGCCGATAATGTTGAAATACGCGTTCATCAGCATAATTCCTCCCCCTTCGCTTCAAAATCCAGCTTCCTTCTGGCCTGCAGCACCATGTCCGCCATCACGTCCAGGCTGCATTCGATGATCTTTTCCCCTTTCGCCCGGCTGGCCAGGGTGGCATCGCCCAGCACCGCCGAAGACGTCATCTCTTCCCATGGTGTGGGGGTGCAGTCTGCGTCGGCTGGGATATGCGGTTTCCCGTCGATGGCACGGTCCATGTCCACATGCTCTTCAGCCAAATACAGCATGTAGGACGTTTCGATTTCGTCGGCATGCATGTAGGTGCCGTGAACCGCAGGCGTTTCCCGGACTTCTGCGGTCACTTCCTTCGTTCCGGGATAGAAGAAATAGAATACCTTCAGGTCCGGCACCCGTTCATACAGCACCCTCGCGGCCTCCTTCAGGGCGACGGCATTTCCCAAATGGCCGTTAACCATGGCCAGAATGCGGAAGCCCTGGTTGTGCAGGCTTTCCCCGATATCAGCAAGGAGCCGAATCAACGCCTCGTTAGACACGTTAATGCTCCCCGGAAAATGTCGCAGGCTCCACACCTGCCCGTAAGGCAGCGTCGGCAGCACGAATCCGCCGGTGCGCGCAGCCAGTTTGTCCGCGAGCCGTTCGGCAAGCAGATTGTCCGTGCCGAGGGGAAGATGCGGGCCGTGCGCTTCCACGGCGCCAACCGGCAGTATAGCCGTGCGGTGCCGGCGGACCTTGTCCATGACGTCAACCGAGTTTTCATGCTCGAATTTCATGACCCTGCCCCCTTACTTTTTGAATGTAAAGCAGCGGGCCGGGTTGGCGACAAAAAACTTCTCGATCAGCCTTTTGCCGTCAAACCCCGCTTGATCCGCCTCGTCGATGAATCGGGGCACCCATTTGGAAATGATATATTCCAGCCCCAGTCCATGATCGTAATGCTTGTAGTAGGTTTTGCGGGCGGTGTCCCCGCTGATCAGGATTTGGTCTTCGTACCCTTTGCGGACGAGATTGAGAATCAGCGCGATCCGCGTGCTCTCAGGCGCGTATTTGATCTTGCCGATGCCGTCAAAGCTCAAAAATGCGCCGGTTGCGGCGATTTGCTCGTGGTAATACGGATCCGGATTCCGGTCCATGTGTCCGAGGCTCAAATAAGACAGGTTTACGCCTTCGCTTCTCAAGAGTTCAATTTGTTCCAACGCCATCGTGCCGACCTCCGTATGGGAGTGGACGGGAGCTTTCGTTTCGTGGTGCGCCCTTGCCACGGCCCGCAGCGTCTTCTCCTCCAAGGGCGTGATCCGGTTGTAGCCCGTTCCGAACTTGACCTGGCCTGCCTTGAACAGCGTCCCTTCCAGCCCTTCCTCGACCTCGCGAATGACGAAATCGGCCAGCTCGTTGATCGTCTTCGCCTCAATCCACTGGGCGTAAGTATCATAGGGCCCGATAAGGGGCTTCAGCTCTTCCTTGATGCCCGCGTCCCACAAAAAGCTTTTGTTGAATCCGGCCGTCCCGACGATCCGGATGCCCGTCTCGCGGGCGATCTCCTCTACGGCATGAACATCCCGGCCATAGTCGACCGCCGTTGCATCCACGATCGACTGCCCCCCGTACCGTTTGAAATCCAGCACGTCCAGCTTCGACTTCTCCTTGTCGTCCAGCAGCAGATCGTCTTCCCTCCGCTCCTGCCAATAGGCCGGGCGGCATACGATATGCTCGTGGGAGTACGTAAACCCGAGCTCCTTCGGATCAATGTCCCCATGAAGTGTGCGAATAAAGCCCATAATCGTTCCTCCTCCATTCTTGGTGAGTGGTTGGTGTCGTTGGTAAGATCGGGCTGCATACAAGACCCGCTATGGCCCAGGAAAAACGGCCGCTCCGACCGCTCGCCGTCTTCCGTTTGGCCGGTTTCACATATCCATTTTAAAAGAGCAGCTTGGCGATAAAGTGCAAAATCGGACCGATGATGAACATATCCGAGTCAGCGGCCCACATGGCCGTGTCCGGCACGGTTGAAGAGATCAGGAAGCTTACCATGACAAACTGCCCCCAGGCTACGATCGTCGATGTTACGAAGCCCCCGATTACCGCTCCGCGCACGCCGCCTGTCGAGTTGCCGAATACGCCGGCCGTCGCCCCGTGGAAGAACAGCACGATCATCGTCGGTACAAAAATGTAGGACACCGTGCTGCCGAGCACGAGCAGCCAGATGATGGCTCCGGCGAAGGCGCCGAGGAAACCGAGTACAACGGCGTTCGGCGCGTAAGGATATACGACCGGGGCATCCAGCGCCGGCTTGGCCCCGGGCACCAGTTTGGTCGCAATCCCGTTAAAGGCCGGCACCAGCTCGCCGACAAACATCCGCACCCCCATCAGCACGATGGCAATACCGCCGGCGAACGTAAACGATTGAATAATGGAATAAATGATAAAGTTCTGGTCCCCTGCCTTGGCGATCAGGGCAGCGGCCTCCGGGGTTCCCTTGGTCGACAGAATGATCGCTCCGATCAGGAACAGCACGCCCATGCTGAGCGCCGTAATGACGTTGGAGTCGCGAAGAAATTCGAATCCCTTCGGCACTTTGATCTTCTCGGAATCGTTCTTTTTGTTACCGAGCATCTTGCCCAGCAGCGCCGCCAGCAGGGCAACGGAGGCTGAGGTATGGCCCAGAGCGATGTTATCGTTCCCGGTAACCTTTCTCAGGAACGGCTGGACCAGGGCCGGCTGGAAGGTCCAGTACAGGCCCAGAATGACGGCGATGACGACCACGAGTTTCCATACCGGAACGCCGGTGCCTGCCGCATGGACGATGACGCCCGCAAAGATCGTCGAGGTCCAGAACATCATGTGACCGGTCAGGTAAATGTATTTGAACCGGGTAAACCGGGCCAGCGCCACGTTGATCAGGAAGCCGACCAGCATGGCCAGCGTGACGGCGCTGCCGAATTTGGCGTTGAAGGCTTCCTGGCCCATGAAGCTGCCGAGCGAGCTGGTCTTCAGGCCGAACACTTCCTTCCACATCGGTTCGAACACGTTCAGCGCATTCACGATGACGTCCGAACCCGCCCCGATGATTAGGAAGCCGATGATCGCCTTGAACGTCCCGCTCACCAGCTGGCTGGTCGATTTTTTCTGAAGCATAAGGCCGACCAGAACGATGAATCCGAGCAGTATGGCAGGTGTTCCGAAAATATTGGTTGCGATCCAATAAAGCACGTCCATGGATGGACACCTCCTCGGTTAGGTCAAGATAGGGCTTACAAGGCTTCCTCCAGCTTTTGCTTGATTTCGTCATTGTCGAAGTAGTTATTGACGACGATGATCCGGGCGGAATGGCCCTCCAGGCTTTGCGCCAGCTCATGGCTAGTGATAATATAGTCGGCCGCCGTGCCCGATGCCGTGGAGACATCCGTATGCTCCACGTCCGCGCTGACGCCCATCGCACTCAGCACATTTTCCACGTTCATCCGCAGGATCAGACTCGTTCCTTGTCCCAAACCGCATACGCATAATACTTTCATTGCTCATTCCCCCTAATGATTTGTTGGATAGCTTCCACATCGGCCGCCTGTTTGAAATGTTCCAGATGCGCCGGACTGCTCAGCAGCGTCGTCAGCTGGCGCAGCAGGGCGATATGCTCGCCGCTGTCGGACCCGCCAAGGGCGAATACCAGCTGCACCGGATCGTTGGCTCTGTGGCCGAAGACGACCGGTTCCTTCAGCCGGACAAAAGACACCGCGGCCTCAATCACGCCGTCCTGCGCCCGGGCGTGCGGCAGGGCAATACTCGGGGCAAGGACGAAATACGGACCCCTCTCCCGGTAGGATTCCACCATTGCGTCGGCGTAGCGCGCTTCCGCAGCGCCCGCCTTCGTCAGCAGCGCACCTGCCAGCCGGATTGCCTCCTCGGCGGATGCTGCTTCCGCATCCAGCGCAATGAGCGGAGGTTCAAGAAATTTCATGTTCATCTCTCCCGTTCGGATAGTTTAGCCGGAACTTGAAGCCGTCCCGATCTGCTTCAGAATCTGCTCCTTCGTATGCGCCTCCTTCAGCCGGTTCAGGCCGGCTGCGTCCTTCAGCATGCCCGTCAGCTCAGATAATGCCTTTAGATGCGACTCTCCGTCGATGGCCGCCAGCACCAGAACGACCTTCACCTGGTGGCGCGCTTCCCCGGAAAAAGCCACGGGCCGCTCTAATTGCAGAAGGCTCATCCCCAGCCGCTTCACGCCATCCTCTGGCCTGCCGTGCGCGATGGCGATTCCGGGCGCGACCACAATGTATGGGCCGAGGGACTCCACTTTGCCGATCATGGCGTCGATGTAGCCTTCGTCAATGTATTCCTCCGCCAGCAGCGGCTGGGCTGCTTCCCGGATCGCTTCGCGCCAGCTCGCACTCTCCCGCTGCAGGCGGATCATCGGCGCAGGCAGCAGCTCGGCCAGGGAAGGCTTGGGCCTCTCACCCAGCCATACTTTGCTCCGGCCGCCGGACAGGTAGCGGCCGAGCTCGTCGGCGAGGCCCGCTTCGTCGGTCACGTCCGCGTGCTTACGGACGATATCTAGCAGGGCCTGCACCGAGCTTGCCTGTGTCCTTTGGCCTCTGCCACCTGCCTTGTTCACCCGGCCGAGCAGATTCTCTTTCTCCTTGTCGCTGAGGATCGAATGGACGACATAAACGGGCACTTTGCTGTCCGGCAGTGGGACTGTTGAGAAAATTAAATCGACCCGCTCCTGGAACTGCTCGTATTCCCGCAGGGAAAGCATCGCGATAATGTCCAGAGTGGAGAAAAGCCCCTCCAGCTGGGCCTTCAGCATTCTCGATGCTGAGATCCCGTTCACGCAGACGATCGCCGCCCTCCGCCGGGCCGCAGGCTCCACTTCCTCCCGGCGCAGCCATCCGCCGAAATGCATGGCCAGATAGCTGATCTCGACGTCGCTCAGCTTCCGGCCGACCAGCTCTTCGAAGGCATACGCCGAGCGCCGGGTGAGCTCAAATAAATCGCCGTATTTACTGCGGATGTCCTCCAGAAGAGGATTGACCAGCTCCAAACCGTATATGATCCGGTAATACGCCGGCTTCAGGTGAACCAGCAGGTCCTCCTCCACGGCTTCCCGGCCACCAAGCCAGACGCAGGCGCTGCGCTGGAACGCATCCGTCATCTCCCGGGCCGCGTCCCGCAGGCGTCCGATAATTTCATCCGAGCCTGTCAGCTGCTCCATCCGGTTCGCCCTTGCCCCAAGCAGATGCATCGTAAGGTAAGCGTTTTCTTCTTCCGGTATCGGACTGCCGAACAAGCGGCCAAGGCCGTCCGCAATTCGGGAAGCCGCGTCATATTCGGGCGTCTGCCGAAGCACCTCCCGCTCATCCTCATCTACCCGGATCACCCGGCCGGACTGGATCCGGCGGATAAACAGCAAAAATCGGGTAGTCAAATGAAAGAGCATCTCGTCGGTGAGCTCCACGTTCAGCATCCGCTCGCTGGCCGCGATCAGCCGGTAGATCTGACGCCGGATGCCTTCGTCCGTATTCTCCGGCATGATGTCCCGCAGCGGATCCTGCTCTCCCCAGTAGCCCGTACGGCTGACCGCCTGCTCCCAGCTGACGCTGCCGGCAAGCTGATCGCAGCAGCGGGTCAGCTCTCTCCTGATCCTTGCCTCTTCGCCGTGCACTTCGTAGCCCCGCTTCCGGTCATACACCACCTCGAGGCCGGCTGTCTCCAGCTGCGCGCGGACCGCATTCAAATCCTTCAGCACCGTCCCCCGGCTGACTTGGAGCAACTCGGTTAGTCGGTGGATAAAGACGGGACTCTTTGCCGTGAGCAGCCGGATCGCGATCCAGGCAAGCCGCTCCCGCTGGGACAAATAATACTGCTGGGCCGCAGAACTCTCTGTCCCTGCCGTGTCCGGGATCCCCCGGCGGCTGGCCTCCGGCAGCGAATAACCGGCCGTGCGAACATATTCGACAGGGGGCAGCTCCAAAGTCTCCAGCCAGTCATTGATTTTGTTCATATCGTAATACACGGTTCTTCGGGAGATGCCGAGCCTCTGCGTAAGTTCATCCAGCGCCACGTAGTCGTCCGCCTGCACCAGCAGTTTCAGTATTTCGGTACTGCGTTCATCAAGCATTCCGGCATCCCTCCTGTCATTGACGAAATATGTCGTTCCTTGTGACTCGATTATACCTATGGCCCTGCTACGAATGACAGTTCAATTCCTGGAAGTCCGGTTTGTGCAAAAGTGAATACTATCGATTTCCAGCACTGCATTTATCGGCTTTCTTTCGGATCCTTCCAAGACGATGTGGATATTTTGGATGACAATCTATGTAAATAATGGCGCCGTCCTCATGTTCCTGGTCGGGCTGGCCGAGCTGAAGCAGAACCGCTAAAAGAAGACCCTCTGCCTGTTGGCAGAGGGTCTTCGGGTTCCATCTATTCATTTTAATTCAAAGACAAGCTGAAAGGCCGTATTTAGGCCCGCTGTCTTCTCGCCGAACGGTCGTCGCTCAGCAGCCACATGTGGTAGAAGTATTCGAAAATCCCCGCCACGATGGTGATGATCAGCATATCCGTATAAGACAAGGACCACAGATTCGATGCACGCACCGCCCAGAGCATGAGAAAAACCAGGACAGCATCGCACAGCGTGGAAATGATATTGTTCTGGGAAGCGCGGAGAATCAGCAGGTCGCCGACCAAATAGGAAATGACGCCGATCGCCAGCGCCGTGACCAAAGCCCCCCAAATCGTTGCCGTAGAGAGCACCAACAGCATCGCCGTGATCACAACTAAATGAGCCACCAATTTAACGGCAAATTTCCCCATATCCCTGACCTCCTTTCCTCATTTGGATTGTTTTTCATGTAAGTTATAAACAGGTTCGGGTGCTTTAAAACTATCAACTGCCTTGCAGAAAATCGTTCTTTTTTATTACCATGCGCCAAAAGGGCTGTTTATATGCACATGGACTTGCGAATAAGCCGTTAATGCCATATAATGACCACAGTCATTTATGACCAAGGTCATTTTTTATGCGTTAATGAGGTGAACGGTTTGCTGAGAGACCAGAAGAAGAAGATCACCCGGGAAAACATTACCCGCAATGCCATTCAAATGTTTAAGGAAAAAGGCTACGACAACGTCACCGTTGAGGAGATTGCCGCTGCGTGCGGAATCGCGAAAGGAACCTTTTTTAACTATTTTCCCAAAAAAGAGCATGTGCTCCTGTATGTAGCCGATTCGTACGCCGGCCTGATGGACGACATCGTCGCGCGTCATCAGGATGGTCCCTTGAAGCAGCGCGTTTTGCGAATCCTGCGCGACCTGCTGCACATCTATATGCAGCATGAGGAGCTTCTGCGGCTGACCCTGATGGAAACGATCAAAGCTGAAATCGTATCAGGCAGCGAATTAACCAACATTTCGAATTTCAAAAATGCACTGCGCCGGTTGATGGAGGATGCCGGAGAACAAGACCCGCAGCAGCGGCTGTCAGACCCCGAGCTAAGCGCAGGAGTGGTGGTCGGACTGTTCTTCCAAACGCTGATAACGCTGTCTTCCAAGATGAATGAAGACGGGATATATGGATCGATTGAACGGCAGCTGGATGCCGTGTGGGAGGGAATCGGAAGGTGAAACGGTTGAAGCGGATCGTACGAAGCAAAACCTTTATGATTTTGGTATTATTGCTTGTTTTTATTTATCTGAATAACACCTCCCTGCTGGCCAAGCCCCGGGACGGTTCCCCTTTTCTGCTCGCCCATCGCGGATTGGCCCAAACCTTTACGATGGAGGGAATCACGAACGACACCTGTACCGCGGAACGGATTTATCCCCCGGAGCACCCCTATCTGGAAAATACGCTTCCGTCCATGGAAGCCGCATTTCAGGCCGGTGCCGATATGGTGGAACTCGATATCAAGCTGACGAAGGACGATCAGATCGCCGTGTTCCATGACTGGACGCTGGACTGCCGCACCAATGTGAAAGGCATGACGACGGATTACACGATGGCCGAGTTGAAAAAGGTTGATATCGGCTACGGTTATACCGCCGACGGCGGACAAACGTATCCGTTCCGGGGAAAAGGGGTTGGGCTCATGCCGACGCTGGATGAGGTGCTGAAGCATTTTCCGGACCGGTCTTTTCTGATTCATATGAAAAGCAGTGATCCGAAGGAAGGCATTCGGCTGGCCGAGGCGATGTCGGCGCTGCCCGAACAGCGGCTGAAGCAGCTCGCCTTCTATGGCGGGGATGAACCGGTTGCGGCTCTCAAAGCAAAGCTTCCCGAAGCCCGCGTCATGTCCATCGCCACGATGAAGCGCTGCCTGATTCCGTATCTGGCCGCGGGATGGACCGGGTACATGCCTTCCGCCTGCAAGCATACGGAGCTGCATATTCCCGAGAAAATCGCCCCGCTCCTGTGGGGATGGCCAAACCGCTTCCTGAACCGGATGGACAAGGCTGATACACGGGTGATCGTCGTCGGCGGCGACGGCAGCGATTTCTCATCCGGCTTTGACAGCCCAGAAGACATCAAGCGGCTGCCGGCCCATTACAGCGGCGGTATCTGGACGAACCGCATCGACCGGATCGCCCCTTTATTTAAAGGCAGTTCCGCGGAGGAACCCGCCACTTAGAGTCCTCTTAAAGCCGGGCCTCTCCCGAAATGATTTCAATATCCAGCTGCTTCAGGGCGTCGATCCATTCCCTGGAGCAGCCCGCATCGGTGACGACCATCGAGATCTGCGTAAGCGGTGCGATCTGGGCGAAGGTGGTGACCCCGAACTTGGAATGGTCCGCGACAAGAATAGCCTCTTCCGTACGCTCGATCATTTTGCGGGACAGCAGCGCTTCTTCCAGATGATAATCGGTGATCCCGTCGGTCAGCGATATGCCCCCTGCCGAAATAAACGCCTTGTTCACCTTGAAGCGATCGAGCAGCTCATGGCTGATCATCCCCGTAGCCGCTTGATGCTCCGGATTGATCTCACCGCCTGCGAACACGATTTTCCCCCGAAACCCCTCCAGGGCTAGATTTAAGATCGGAACGGAGTTGGTTATGACCGTGACATGGGAGCGTTCCATCACATTCCGCATAATTTCCAGCGTCGTCGTGCCGTTATCCAGCAGCACTGTCTCCCCGTCTTCAATCAGGGACGCCGCCAGTTTGCCGATCTCCTGCTTCTCGCTCCGGTGCATCAGGGAACGGTTCGTAAACGTCGGCTCCGTGAAGCCGGAACGGACCCGGACCGCGCCGCCGTAGACTTTCCGAAGCTTGCCTTCCTTCTCCAGGCGGTCGAGGTCCCTGCGGATCGTCTCTGTCGAAACGCCAAACATCTCCGCCAGCACGTGCACGCGGACTTTCCCTTCCATCCCCAATTGGCCGAGAATGGTCTCCCGCCGTTCCTCATAGGTTAAGGACATATCGAAACCCTCCTTTATACCAAAAGACTTAGTATCGGATACATGTGGTTTTTCATCGTTTACATGTGTTTTGTTGTTGTTTCTTAATAGTGTAGTTGGCGATGGAGAGGGATGTCAAACTTCAGAAAAAATCGATTGACAGCAGCCCTGACCAGGACTAAAATCAACTAAAACCACATAAATACACATAATACAACAACCAAAATTGTGGTTTGTTAAATGAACGTAAAATGACGAGGGGGAAACGTGAGATGAGCCAGAGCTTGTCTTTTCGAAAGGACGGCACCTTTACGATTGTACAGTTTACCGATTTGCATTGGATGGACGGCAGGCCGGAGGACCAGCGCACACGCGAAATTATGGAAAAGGTCATGGATGCAGAGAAACCGGACTTGGTCGTTATCACCGGAGACGTCATTTATACCGGACCGATGTCCCCGGAAAACAGAGAATGCGAGCATCCCCGTGAAGCCTTCCGCGAGGCGGTCGCTGCCGTGGAAGAGCGCGGTATTCCGTGGGCGGTCGTCTTCGGAAATCATGATACGGAAAACCGGATCAGCCGGGACGAACTGATGCAGACTGTGCTGGAACACCGGCACACGGTAACAGAGCCCGGTCCGGCGGACTTGAGCGGGTCGGGCAATTACACACTGGAGCTGATTGACGCGGAGGGGCGTCCGGCCGCCAACCTGTATTTCCTCGATTCCGGGGATTATTCGAGCTTCGAGCAGGTTCCCGGGTACAACTGGATCCAGCGGGACCAAATCAACTGGCTCGCCTCCGAATCCGCCAGGCTGAACCCGAGCGGGCAGGCGGAGAAGCTGCCTGCGCTGGCATTCTTCCATATCCCGATTCCCGAATACCAGGAAGTATGGGACACCCAGGTCTGCTATGGACATAAATACGAACGGGTCTGCAGCCCTCCGGTTAACTCCGGGCTGTTTGCGGCACTGGTCGAAATGGGCGACGTCATCGGCACGTTCTGCGGACATGATCATATCAACGATTACAGCGGAACGCTGCACGGGATCCGCCTGAGTTACGGGCGGGCCACCGGCTGCAACACATACGGCAAAGAAGGATTTATGCGGGGTGCCCGCGTCATCCGCCTGTCCCTTGGCGAGAAGGACTTCGATACCTGGCTCCGGCTGGAGGACGGGTCCGCCGCTCTGGAGCAGCCGATTCATGAACCCAATACCGAAGGAACCCACTAAACAACCAAGGGGCTGACTCATTTTGTTATTACCGATTGTCCTTGTGATTGCTTCCGGCATGGCCCATGCCGTGTGGAGCATGTTCACCAAGCGGAGCCGCAGCAAAAGCGTCTTTCTGTGGTCTATCATGATGGTCGCGACCATTCTGCTGCTGCCGGTGCTGATCACCGAGCTCTGGAAAAATCCGATGAACGCCGCTTCCTACGGCCTGCTGCTGCTGTCGATGCTTCTTCAGGCCGTCTATTCCTGGCTCTTGTCAAAAACCTATGAGCTGGGCGACCTGTCGCAAATCTATCCGATCATGCGGGGCACCAGCACGCTGCTCGTCCCCGTCATCGGCGTCCTTTTTCTGAACGAATCGCTGTCCGTCTTCGGCTGGCTCGGCATCCTCTGCATGCTCGGCGGATTCGCCTTGCTGAGCGGCATCGGCTCCAACAGCCGCAGCGGCGGGCAGCAGGCCCAAGGCTTGAAGCCCGTGCTTATGGCCTTGTGCGTGGGGCTGTGTACCACTTGCTACGTCTTCGTCGACAAGCTGAATTTGGAGCATGTCTCTCCGATCGGGCTGCTGGAGGTGACCAACATCGGATTTGTGCTTGGTCTTACCCCGGCCGTGATCGCCTCCGGGAAAATTGTCGACGAATGGAAGGCCAACAAAACTACGCTGCTGCTTGGGGCGGTTTTAAACCCAGGCTCTTATCTGCTGTTCCTGTTCGCCATGTCCCAGGCGCCGATGGCCCATATCAGCCCGCTGCGGGAAATTGGCACCATCTTCGCCACTTTCCTCGGCGTCCTGCTTCTGAAGGAGCAGCAGGGATTGCGGCGGATGCTGTGCTCCATCGTTATTTTTGGCGGTATTGTTCTGATCGGCATGCTGGGCTGAACAGTTGGCGCAACAGGTGAACTGTTCCAATATGAATGGAAAAAGCGCGCCTTGGGCGCGCTTTTCGCATAACCATCATCCCGTTTTAGCCGGTTACCCCCTGGCCCGCGATCGGGAACCATCCTGGCGTATGGACGATTTTGTGCCATAACGGATCGGAAATCCCCAGTTTTTCTTGATCGTTTAACGTGATCTCTGTTCGGATCTCGTTTTCCCTGCCTTGCGTTACCTTTTCAACCCAATCCGGGTCGATAATCAGCTCACGTCCCAGTGCTATAAGCGGAACCCCCGATTGCAGCGCTCTAAGCGCCTCGTCAGGTGTGCGGATCGATCCTACACCGATCACGGGAACCCTTTGCCCGGCGAGCTCATCAATCATCTCCATCCTGGAGCGATTGTCCTCTACTCCACGTCTAGGCTTAGACCAAAAGTCCATTATAGAAACATGCAAATAGTCCAGTTTCTTATTGGCGAGGACATCCACCAGTCTTAGTGTATCCGCCATCGTAATGCCAGGCGTCATTTCTTCTTCCGGCGAAAACCGGTATCCTACGAGAAACGGCCGTTTTGCATGTTCAGCCACTGCTCTGTTCACTTCATCCACTACAGCAAGCGGAAACGCCATACGTTTGTCTAGATCTCCCCCCAACGATCATCGCGCCGGTTGGTGTATGGCGAAAAAAACTGTTGGATCAGAAACCGGTTGGCCCCGTGAATCTCTACCCCGTCGAAACCCGCCTCGATCGCCCTCCGGGTGCTGGCGCCGAACGCACGGATGATCTCTAAAATTTCCTGCTCTTCAAGCGCCCGGGGGATCAAGCTCTGGCCTTCTTTTGCAATCGCGCTCGCACTTACGATCTCACCGTTCGGTACCGCCTCCGGCAAACCTTCGCGTCCCCCATGAAAGATTTGCAGTATGGCTTTGGCCCCGCGTTTCTTCATGGCTGCAGCCAGGCGCTGCAAGCTAGGGATCCGATCGTCATGGTCTGCCGCGATTTCTCCTCCGAATACTTTGCCGCTCGATGTGACGATCGCGCTTCCCGTGACCGCCATTCCAACACCGTTCGAACGGCTTTCATAATACGCGATGACATCATCCAATATCGTACCGTCTTGCCGGGAATAAGAAATTGTCATGGGCGCAAGAACGACTCTGTTCTTGACTTCGACGCCATTTTTGAAACGATAAGGCTCCATTATAGGCTGATATTTAGGGTTCATGTACGTCTCCTCCTTCATATGTCAGGGATAGGTCTCCCTGGTAGAACACATTGTAAAAGTTGGAGTCGAATCGAAGTCAAGGCACCTTACGAGGAGCCGTTGTATAAATAAAAATAAGCTGCCCCCGTTTGACTTGGAGCGGGCTCCAAGATATATAATGCACTTAAGTTTCCATTACAGGAGGTGCAGGATGATGACCGAGCAAACGTTCACAATCAAGCAAACCGCGGAGCTGACTGGACTTTCCGAGGACACGATCCGTTATTATGAAAAAATCAAGCTGCTCCCTCCGGCAGACAGAAAGGACAACGGGCATCGCGTCTACCGCCGGAAGGATATCCATACGATCAAATTAATATCCTGCCTGAAAAAAACGGGGATTTCCCTGGAGGCCATGAGGCCGTTCCTGAAGGCATCCGGCAACCCGGATCCCGCCGAATATATTGAGCTGACCCAGACTTTAAAAAGCCACCGTGAACAGATCGTCGAGCAAATCTCCTCACTTCAGCAGCTCGTTGATTTCATTGACGTTAGACTGGAAGATGGGTGCCCCAGCGGGGAATACTCGGACCAAAACCCGGACAGCGGTGCAAAGCCCATTTCCGTCGAGGAGATGAGCTATTTTCCACAGCTGCGAAAACGGGCAAACCGCCGAATCCGATGAGACAAGCAGCGCTGCTTCATGAAGTGCTGCAAACACAGTCGGTTCAAAAAAAAGGCAGCAGCCCAGGACCTTTTTTCTGTCCTAGCTGCCGCCGTTTTTTCGGTTCTCAGTCCTGCCACACCGCCATGCTTGTTCCGATTAGTTTACGCTCAGCCGTTTGCCGGTTAAGGCAGACTGCCGGATTGTTTCCAGCAGCCGGTGCAGGCGGGCAGCCTCGTAAAAATCGGGGGCCTGAAACGTCCCTAGACGAATGTCCTCTGCCATGACCTGATGCGCCTTCATCACGTGATTCACGATGACTGAAGGATCTTCGGTTTCGTCGTGCACCCTTTGGAACGTCTCCTGATCTCCGTAACCCTCAATATGTCCTGACGGGTACAGCGCCTGCTCGGCCACCAGTCCACCAAACTGAACATGCCCTTGCGACTGGGGCTGGGAAATGCGGATGACCCCTTTCTCCCCTTGAATCTCCAATTCAAATTTCGGATAGGTTCCGCCTTGAATATGGATCGATGCCGCTGCGCCGCTCTCGAGCGTCCCGTGAACCATCACCTGGTCGGCTGTATCTTTTGGTACCGTCTCCCCGGTTCCCAGTACCTTGGCCTCCGAATAATTGCTGTGCATGGCTGCGCTGACTTCTTTCAGATCTCCCAGCACAAATCCAAACGCGTCGAGCGAATGTCCCCCGTTAATTGCCAGCAGGGTCGCTCCATACTTCTCCTGAAGCAGATAAATGTTATTCCGTTCCGTGTACCCTCCCTTGCCCGGCGTAGATACCGACATGCTGGCGGATAACACCCGGCCGATGTCTCCGCGAGTGATGCGGTTTTTCGCATCCAGCAGCGCAGGCGACTGTCTCGCCTGGAGGCCAACGGTATGATGAATTCCTTGAACGGAAGCCAGCTCCGCCAATTCCTCCGCCTCTTCGGCCGTAACGGTAAGGGGCCATTCGCTGTACACGTGTTTCCCCGCGGCGATGGCTTCCTTGATCATTTCGTAATGATGGGGAACCTTGACGCTGACGACCACCAAATCCACATTCCCGGACTGCACCAGTTCACGATAGTCGTCGAAAGCATGGACGACACCCAGCTTGGCCGCGCTTTCCCGGGCGGTTGCCATATTCGAGGTGGCAATGGCTGTAATTTCATGGCTTGTACTCCGGGTCAAAGCCGGAATGTGCGTTTTGCTGGCCCACTGATTGTTTAACGACCCTCCAATGATCCCGGTGCGTATTTTTTCAGAACCCTTGATCTCCATTTCTCTTCTCCTCCTTTATGATTCTTTACGGTTCCAGTATACTGGGAATGAGATATCATGAATAATGCATGTTATCAATAGAGTCATCATCATTTTTGATACCTTGGAGGTCAATATGGATATCGATAATATGAAAGCCTTTGTCAGTGTTGCCGAGCTTAAAAGCCTGTCGGCCGCTGCCGTCAAGCTGAACCATCTCCAGTCCAATATGACGGCCAAGATCAAAAAAATCGAAGCCCATTACGGACAGCAGCTTTTCATCCGGAGTGCCAAAGGCATGGAACTGACGTCGGAGGGGCGAAAGCTCTACCGCCAATATAAAAAAATGCTTGTTTTATGGGAAGAAACCGAGCTGGATATGAGCTATAGGGAGATGAAGCTGCGGATCGGCACCATGCAGTCCGTCTTCGGCAAAGAACTCACGGATGCACTGACCCATTTATATGAAAATCACGCCGATCTGTCCGTCACGCTAAAGACCGGGACGACGCAGTCGATGGAGCACGAATTGCTCCAAGGTAACATCGATTTGGCCTTTACGATCGGCAGGTCCGATTCGCCGCAGCTGAGTTACAAAAAACTGGGTACGGAGGAGATGGTGCTCATCGGCAAAAAGTTCGCCGGCGGACAAAGCCTGGAATGCGCTCTCCACGGGGAGAACTGGATCATTTTGACCCGCGACTGCCTGTACGCTGCGATTCTGGAGCGGCTTTACGCCGAGCTTGGCCTGGAAAAAGGCGAAAGCACCGAAGTGGGGATTCTGGACACTCTCCTTCAGCTGACCACCCTTGGGATGGGCATCTCCCTGATTTCCAAAAACATCGTGATGCAGCACGGATTTTCGGCGTTTGCCCAGCTGCCCGAGCCGTTCCGATATGTGGACAAATATTTGGTGACCCGAGCGGGATATGAGATGTCCCCGTTGGAAAAAAGCTTTGTGGAAACAAGCCATTTTTTATAAAAAAAATACCTATCGATCTAAACTCATCGCAGATAGACTGCAATATCTAAAAAACCGGATCCCCTCTCATGCAGCTCTTGAGGAGACCCGGCTTTTGTTGTGCCTTCCTAACGTCATTTATTCAGGCAAAGTGATAATGGAATCCGGTGCTTACAGCAGTCCCGAACCTTTAACCTGGTTGTAGAATTCCTGGAACTGCGGAATGTTGAACTGCTGGGCCGCGTCGGACAACGCCGTAGCCGGGTCCGGATGCACTTCGACCATCACGCCGTCCGCCCCGGCGGCCAGAGCCGCTTTGGCGCAAGGCGCCATGATGTCCTTTCGTCCGGTGGAATGGGTCACATCAACCAGTACCGGCAGATGCGTTTCCTGCTTTAGGATCGGTACGGCCGAAATGTCGAGCGTGTTGCGCGTCGCTTTTTCGTACGTGCGGATGCCCCGCTCAATCAGCATGATCTGCGTGTTGCCCCGGGATAAAATGTACTCGGCCGCGTGCACGAATTCGTCGATGGTCGCTGCCAGCCCGCGCTTCAGCAGAATCGGCGTCCGGACGTCGCCAGCCGCCTTCAGCAGCTCGAAGTTCTGCATGTTTCGCGCCCCGATCTGGATGACGTCGATGTAATCGCACGCCAGCTCGATATGAGCCGGATCCACGATTTCGCTGATCGTCTTCAGTCCGAATTCGCTCGCCACTTCCTTCAGAATTTTCAGGCCTTCGATGCCAAGCCCCTGGAAATCATAAGGCGAGGTTCTCGGCTTGAAGGCGCCGCCGCGCATCACCGTGATGCCCGCTTCCTTCAAAGCGGCCGCCACGGTGCGGACCTGCTCATAGCTCTCAACCGAGCATGGTCCTGCGATCATGACCGGCTTGCCGCCGCCGATCGTCACATCGCCCAGCTGAATGACGGTATCCTCCGCCTTTTTCTTGCGGCTGACGAGCAGGTGCTTCTTATGATCGACCTGCTGCAGCGTCAGCGTCGCTTGAAAAATCTGCTTGAACAGATGCCGAACCGTCTCATGGTCGAACGGTCCTTCGTTGCTGGCCATGAGCTTCTCGAGCATTTCCTTTTCACGGACCGGATCAAACTTCGGCACGCCCTGTTTTTCCTTCTCTACACCAAGCTCCTGTGCGATTCGCGCCCGTTCGGACAGCAGCGACAGCAGCTGAAGATTCACCTCATCCAATTGATTGCGCAGTTCTTCCAGGCGCCCTTGACTCATCTCTCATCTCTCCTCACCTAGTGTTAAAAATATAAAAATCAAACAAAAAAGACCCCTGTCCGCCAAGGGACGAGGAGTCGTGGTACCACCCTTATTAGACATGCACACGTGTAGGCTGCACATCTCACTTGAACCTTTTAACGCAAGGGAAACGGGTATTCCTACGTCCTGC
The DNA here is from genome assembly GCA_004016085.1 of Claviceps quebecensis. Taxonomy (NCBI): domain Eukaryota; kingdom Fungi; phylum Ascomycota; class Sordariomycetes; order Hypocreales; family Clavicipitaceae; genus Claviceps; species Claviceps quebecensis. Next base: position 253,999 of record QEQW01000003.1, read on the forward strand.
ATTCCTCATGCAGGGAATCAAAATACCGGCTCAGGAATGAACTTCGGCGGGCAGTGTCCCTCGGATGCTTCCAGTCTATCGGCATACCGTCCCTGGCAGGAGCTTTCTCCGCTTACTCTTTCCATCACAGCTTGTGTCCTATGAATTAGCTCGAACTAAAATTTAAAAGCATTGTATTACAATCGGCGGAAGGGATGCAAGATCACAAGGTAACGCGTTAACGAGGTGAAATAGTGAAAAATCAACACCTCTCCTCATTTCACATGATGCCGAATCCAGCTGAGAAGCCCCTCTTCCTTGGGCTGCCAGCCTAACAAATTCCGGGCATGAATCGAACGCACCCGGCTGTTGGAGGCAATAGCGAACCGCGCCCAGTCTCCCAGCTCCGCTATCGCCTCTTCCGCCGGCCAGCTGATTGTTTTGCCGCCGAAACCTAAAGCGTCACTCACCGCCCGGGCAATATCCCCGTAGGATTCCTCTCCGTCTGAAGCGTAGAAATAAGAGGCCGACGGAGCCTTTTCCAGTGCAAGCACATAGAGCTGCGCCAAATCTCTGATATGCACATTAGACCAACGGTTCACACCCTTGCCGACATGTACGCCCGCTCCCAATTCCCGGGATTTGCGGATGATTTGCGGCAGCTGATCACTTTCGACCGGGAGCCCAAGCGCATCCCCATAGATCATGGACGGGACGATAACAATGCTTCTTACATCTTCATCTACGCCGGCCCGGCGAACCCGCTTGTTAATGTTCACACGGTCCGCCCGGATGTCCATCGGGACAAAGGGCGTTTCCTCATCGTAAATATGACTGCTGAGATGATCTCCTCTGGCGTCGTCTCCCACCACGCTGGAACCGGAGGTGTGAATGAACGCCTTGCCGGTGCCGCGCAAAGACGCGATCAAAGTTTCCACCGCAAAATGATGGTCCGAGTCGGCCGTATGCACGACCGCATCGCTGGCTTGTGCATAGTCTGTCAGCAGCTGTGCGTCGTCCAGCGTGCCCAGCACCGGTTCAATACCGAGCTGCCGGAGTGGCTCCATCTTGTCCGGATTTCGGACCAAACCGTAGACGGTATGCCCTTGATCTACAAACGTCTTGCTTACGGATCCGCCTATATAACCAGATGCTCCTGTGATAAAAATCTTCATCAACTCTCCCCCATCTCTCTGGATTCCTTTTGCGAACCAGATCCTGCGAACGGGCTGAACCCGGGCACGATCACAGTCCTGAATCCCCGTGCTATACGGCTGGTCGAGGATTCTTTATTCCATTGTAAACACGGACTTATCCAGAAAACAAATTATGAATTATCTATTACATCATAAATTTATTTATCGATTAACGAGGGAACATCCACTTGAAAGCGGCGCTCAAACTAACCCTTGCAGAAGGGACAACGTTTCCTGAATATGAGGCACATGTTTATGCTTTAGCTGGTAAGCCAAGAAGATATCGTTGCTTACTTTCAATTCTTCCCACAGTATTCGATAGCCCGGTGATTCAGGCTCATGCGTTAGCATATACGTGGGCACCACGCTGATTCCTGCTCCACCGGCGACCGCGCTGAGAATCATATGCAGATTGGGAATGACATGAATGGGTCGGATCAATGGACGTTTATGAAAATGCTCCCGCCAGATCCGGCGGATGATGGGCAACTCCAGGCCGTAGCTGAGCCAGGGCTGCGCGGAAAGCCACCGTTCGGCTTCTTCCGGTTTCCGCACTTCCGGAACCTCCAGGGCCGCTGGCGCAACGATGACAAATTCCTCGACCATGGATTTCGTATATCCAATGCCTGGAATCGGGTATTTTTTCGGCGTGACGACAATATCCAGCTGTTCATCCTTCAACTGGTCCAACAGGACATCGGCCGTCCCGAAACGGGTGACCGTACAGGTAGGAAAGTCTCCAAGTCTGGGAAGTATCTTTTCTTTAAAAAATTCATGGGCTGTCCCGATCTTCGTCACCGCCATCGAAGGCAGGGATGCCGATTTAAAATCATGCGTCGTCGACTCCAGCGATTCGATCAGGGGAGCAACCCGGGAATATAACTCCTTCCCCCGCTCCGTCGGCACGATTTTTCTGGAGGTTCGAATAAACAATGCTTCGCCCACTTCCGCCTCCAGCGCGGCCAGATGCTGGCTCATCGCCGGCTGTGTCATGATGCGGCTCTTGGCGGCTTCCGACAGCGAAAGATGCTTATAAATCGCGCAGAAGCTGCGGTACCATTCAAAATCCACCAAATCCACAAGCCTCCTTTTGCTCCTTATTATTTGATTTCCGTCCGGCACAGATTTCAGACGTCTCCTGCTTGCTGGCAAGTACAGCGGCTGTAATTACTTTTCCTAGGCCACGTCTACTCAGCAAAATATGCGGCCACGTGGTCCCTAAATTCGCACGCGGCGGCCGACAAATAGCGCTGCTCGCTCCATACGAGGTAAAAATGGCGCCGGCACGCCTGATCGGACACGGGCACTAGAGTAACACCGGGTATTTCTTTATCTCCTTTTTTGCAGCCGGACAGCGCTACCCCGACGCCCGCTCGTACGAGGCTTAGGATCGCCGGCGGTTCGTCAACCCGGCAAATGTACCGGGGAGCCGCTCCGGCCTGCTCAAAGAAACGGTCATTGATTTGCTGGAAAACAAAGTCCTCCCGGTATCCGATAAACGGCTCCGCCGCCGCTTCTTTCAAAGTAACCTGACGGCGGCCGGCAAGAGGATGCGCCGAGGGCACGGCCAAGTACAATTCCTCGCTCAGCACCGCCTTATAGGCATATCCCGCTTGGTCCAGCGGCAGCGGCGTAAAGCCGAGGTCGGCCTCTCCCGAAGTAAGAAATTCGCTCATCTGCTCAATGGGAGCCTGGGAAATTTGAAAGTTCACTTCCGGATGAGCCGATATAAATTCGGTGATCGGCCCCGTCATCCGCTCCAGCGTCGCCGTGACCAGACGGATGCTGCCGCGTTCCAGCCCGGCAAGATCCGCCACCTCCCGCTTTCCTTCCTCCAGCAGGCGGAGCGCTTCCTCAGTTTTTGTCAGAAACGCCTTCCCATAGGAATTCAGCCGAATTCTACCCGCTTGTCTGTCGAACAGCGGAACGCCGATATCCTCCTCCAGCCGGGAAATCGTCTTGCTGAGCGCCGGCTGGGCGATCCTAAGCTCCTGCGACGCTTTTGTCATATGCTCCAGCCTGGCCACAGTCTTGAAATATTGAAGCTGCAGCAGCTCCATAGCTCTCCCTCCGTTTTCTATATACTTGAATATATAGAGTCATAATTAAATATATATTTCCGTTTATCGCAGCCTGATTATAAAATAACCTGAAAAGGAAATCAATGGGATCTACAATTCAGGATAAGTCAAGGAGTGAGTCCAATGAAAGCCATAACGTTCAACCACCTGGGGCCGCCCGACGTGCTGCAGCTGACCGAGCTGCCCGTTCCGTACGCCGGGCCGGGAACCGTCAGGGTACGCGTCAAAACGGCCGGCGTCATGCCCATCGACGCCAAGGTCCGCAGCGGAAGCGTTCCGTACGCGCAGTCCCACCCTTTCCCGATCATCCCGGGCAATGAATTTGCCGGGATCATCGACGAGGTGGGGGACGGCGTCAGCGAATTCGCCCGCGGGGACGAAGTGATCGGCTTTACGATGTTTGGCGGATATGCCGAATATATCGTCGTCAGCAGCGACCAGTTGGTCCGCAAACCGGCGGGCATGCCCTGGGAGACCGCCGGAGGTTTTACCGGCAACGGACAGGGCGCCCATATGGCGCTGGAAGCGCTCCGGATCCAGTCCGGGGATACCGTGCTGATCCATGGGGCGGCCGGGGGGCTGGGCACCTTTGCCGTGCAGCTCGCGCTGGCCTGGGGCGCCGGCAGGGTGATCGGCACGGCCAGCGAGGCCAATTACGATCACCTCCAGCATTTGGGTGCCTTTCCGCTCGGCTACGGGGAAGGGCTCGCCGCCCGCGTACGCGCCATCGCTCCCGCGGGAGTGGACGCCGCCTTGCATGCCGGCGGCGGGGATGACCTCGCCCTGCAGGCATCCGTGGACCTGGTCCAGGACACCAGCCGAATTGTAGCGATGGTCCCCAGTGTTCGGGCCCAAACGCTCGGCATCCGGCAGCTGACCGGCACGCGCAGCAAAGAACGCCTTGCCGAGCTTGTCCGCATCTACAACGAAGGAAAGGTCGACATCCATATCCGCAAAGTGCTGCCGCTGGATCGGGCCCGGGAAGCCCACCGGGAGATCGAATCCGGCCATGGCCGCGGAAAGATCGTCCTCTCGGTCTAATTTACCTTCGAAATCAAAAAGGGTGCCATCAATTAACGATTGATGGCACCCCTTTTCGCAGCGGGATGATTGGAAGCATCATTGGTTTGTTCTAATGGACTTTCATCAAGGCATCACGGCATCATGGCATCAAGGCATCACGGCATCAAGACACTGTCGGCGATTCCTTGCGGAAGCCGGATTCGCCCGGCTTGCCCTGCTTCACGTCACGGCGCTTTGCACCAATGATCCAGCGCGAGCCCGGCAGATGCGACAGCGTGTAGCTGATGCCGAGCGAAGCGAGCACGGTCAGACCGAAGGTCAGGAGCGTAAAGGACACGTGACTGCCGGCTAGATCCATCGGACGCGTGAAAAATGCGATCACGTAAATGATCAGAGCGTGCACAAGATAGCCGCCGAACGAATACCGGCCGATCCAGGTCAGCAGCCGCAGGAAAGCCTGGCTCCGCCCCTGCATCATGATGAGCAGCCCGTACAGCAGGAGCATCTGCGCAACGATGATGACAAAGGTCGATGGCCGCAGGTAAGTGGATATATTTAAATTCACGACTTCGCCCGACCCCTGCAGCACGTCATAGCCCAGCTTGATGTACATAGCCAGGAACAGGAGTCCGGTCCAAGGCAGCAGCCGGGTGCACCACTTCCGCCAGTTGGAGACGGATGCCGCGCATACCGCACCGGCCACAAAATAAAAACCGTACATCACAAACGAATAGCTGCGGTACTGCAGCAAAACGGACCAGGGTCCGCCAAGCCCTTCGGCCCAGCTCCCCATCCGGTAATAGGAGAGATACAGCAGAGCAGCGTAGATAATAAAAGAACCGCCCAGGATCGCGGACAGCACCCCTGCCCGCTTCTTCGCCTCCATAGGACCGATCACGCGCCGCGCCGCCCGGAACGCCCAGGCAAACAGCGGAAACAGCAGGTAGAACTGAAAGATCATCAGGATAAACCACAGCTGGTATCCCGTCTGAGGAACGAACATCTCTTTCAGCAGCGCTCCCCAGTCCTGTCCTCCTTTTTGCCAAAAGGATGGGGTAAATACGTGGACATACAGCCAATAAATCACCGTCCAGCACAGGAAAGGGACATACACATCCCCGAACCGTTTGCGGATAAACGGACCGTACCGAAACCGTTCACCATAGTTGTAGAACAGCAGCACGGCGGACAAAAATACAAAGGTCGGCGTTCCGAAACGCGTCAGGTGGTAGATCATCGTCAGCATGGTGGAATCCGCGGCCACAATGTCGGGCCTGTAGATATACTCGGCAATGGAATGCTGCATCACGATCGCCAGAAAGGCGAGGCCACGCAGCTGCGTCCATTCTTCGATTCGCGGTTTGCCCATGAGCATGAGGTCCTCCTTATTATTGGTCAGGGCCAGTATACCCGGTCAATATTAAATGAACCTTAAAGCAGGCGGAATTAACAGATTTTATCTCATCCAAAAGGTCATTCTTTTTGCCCCGTACAGGGTCAGGATTCTCCAGGTTCTAATAACCTCCCAATACATATAAAAAAAACCGGGAAGTCCATCTTCTGGACGTTCCCGGCACGAAGCGCCGTGTATAACGAAAAATGCCTATCAAATGGCAATCCATCAATTAAGGGACCCCTTGATCTAAAGGCTCACCCCACGGTCATAACGATATCTTTCTGACTTTTCCCGCTGCTTGCTCACAGCACCGGTCATGCACCTTTGACGGCCGCACGCTCGGCAGCGGCGCTGCCGCGGCTGGCGGACAAGGAGCGGGTCGCTACGCTGACGATCAGGGAAACCACGATGTTGGCGAGCAGCGCCACGATCCCCACGTTCAAATCCTGGAACCAGCTCGGGGCCGCAGGGAAAAAGGTGCCCATGGTGGCGCCGATCAGGTTGATATAAGCGACGATCAGCACGCCGACCGTCACTCCGGCAAACACGCCGTACTTGTTCAACGGATTCCGTTTCATAAAGCTTGTGACCACCGCTGGCGTCAGCTGCGACACAAAACCGTACCCGCTCAGCATCAGCAGCAGGATCGCCGAGCCGCTGTTGAACGTGAAGATGAGCGCGACCGCGGCCACCACCGGCACCAGCCAGCGCGCCAAATTCATGACCGTGCGGTCGTCCGTCCGCGGACGGAGCGCTTTGACGACGTTGTTGGCGATCAGCGATGCCGTCGTCATCAGCAGCATCGATCCCGGAACGATCGCCGTCAGCAGCCCGGCAGCGCCAAGGAGACCGACGACCCAGGGGCTGAATGTCTGCTTCACGATGGCAAAAATGGCGATGTCGTTGTTGCTGACGCCATCCACCTGCAGTACCGCCGACGTCCCGATAAACAGGACGAACAGCGTAAACAGCATGTACAGCGGGAGCATGAGCGTATTTTTGCGGATGGAGCGCGCATTTTTGCCGGAATAGGTGGCGATGAAGCCGTGCGGCCACATGTAATATCCGAAGGACAGCAGAATCAGGCTGGATACGTACCAGGACGTGCTGTACCCCTTGTCCTCCAGGCCGAGGAAACCGGGCTTGGCGTTCTCTACCGCCCGGAACATATCCCCAATGCCGCCATAATAGTGAATCGGCAGGTACAAACCGAGGAACACGACGACCACCACGATGAGGATATCCTTGATGACAGCGGTCCACGCCGAGCCGTGAATGCCCGAAATCATCACATAGACCGTGACGGCGATCACGCCGATCCAGATGGCTGCGGTCGGGGAGATGGCGCCGTACGACGCCTCGGAAATGATCAGCCCCAGCCCCTTCAGCTGGATGATCAGATAAGGAATCATTGAAATGAAGCCGACGACCGCCACGAAAATGCCCAGAGCCGGACTGTTGTATTTTTTGATAAAGAAGTCGGATTGGGAGATCAGATTGTGCTCCTTCCCGTACTTCCAAATCTTCGGCAGCAGCCAGTATCCGATGATGAAATTGAGCATCGTGATGTTGTAAAACGCAGCCCCGCCGCGCCCGAAAGCCCAGCCGCTGATGCCCATCAGGGCGTTGACCGTATACAGCTCGCCTGCCATCAGAAGAAAAATAAACGCCGTCCCGAATCCGCGTCCACCGACGGACCATTCTTCGAGACTCATTTTTTTGCCTTTCGACGCCCGGATGCCGAGATACAGCGCCAGAACTAGAAAAATGCCGATAATCGAGATGGAAATAGCCTGATGTGACATTACTCCGTCGCCTCCTTCTCTTCTTCCAGGTTGTCCGGATTGAGCCTATGAACCAGCAGCATGATGCCAACCCCAAGGAGGATCCAAAGCACCATCCAGAACAGCAATAAAGGCATGCCGAGCACGAACACATGGCGTTCCTCGTAAATCCGATTCATCCAGATGACGCCGAGCGGCATCCCCAGGTATGCAATAAGAGACAGCAGATATAATGGAACCTTGCTCTTCATCGTTCGATCCTCCGGTTCGTTGATTTTCAAGCTTCGGTCTGTTACATTAATAATCTGATCATTTTCCGGAGTGGTGGTTCATTGGGTTGAACCCCCTCCTTTTTTTGTATGAAAAATAGCTCTCCCGGCAGTCTGCTCTACCGCCGTTATTCGATCTCGACGATAATCTCCACCTCGACCGGCGTATCAAACGGCAGCTCGTTTGTCCCGATCGCGGAGCGCGCATGTTTACCCTTCTCCCCGAACACTTCGATCAGCAGATCCGAAGCCCCGTTTAGCACGTAAGGCTGGTCTTTAAAACCCGGAGCGCTTTGGATGAAGCCGAGCATCTTCACCACTTTCTTCACCCGGTCCAGGCTGCCCAAATGGGCTTGCAGCGACGATAAAATGTTCACGATGCACCGGCGCGCCGCCTCTTGCCCCTGTTCGATCGTCAGCTCTTCTCCAAGCTTGCCTTTTAGAATCAGCTCCCCGTTCTTGCGGCAATCATGACCCGAAGTGTACAGCAGATTTCCTACCTGATTTACGGGAACGTACGAGAACTTCGGCTCGCCAACCGGCTCCAGCTCGATGTTCAGTTCTTTCAATCTCTCTTGAATGCTCATCATCATTCCTCCTGTAATGGTTGTTGTTGAAGCAGCCGCATGGCGAGCTGCATGTATACCTTGGCTGCGTCCGTGATCTGACGGACAGGAACACGCTCATCCTTCACATGGGCTTGGTCCAGCGATCCTGGTCCGAATATAACCGTCGGTATGCCCAAGTCAACGGACAGAAACGGCGCCTCGCAGGTCGCTTCGAAAATGCCGATGGCGGACGGGTTCCCGAGAACATTACCGGTGACCTCCACCAGCGCCTGCACAAGCTGATGGTCCTGCGGAATCGTCGACGCCGGTATAAACAAGTAGTCGTCCACTTCGTAGGTGACTTCCCCAGTTCCGGCACTTAAGACTGCGCCTGAGCTTGTGCCTGCCGCCGCATTTAGCGCCTCCTTCAGCTGCTTCAGCACCTGTTCCGCCGTCTCGCCGGGGATAACCCGGCGGTCGACCTCGATCTCGCAGTGCTGCGGCACGATGTTCGGCGCCGTCCCGCCCTTGATCTGCGTGACGTTCAGCGTCGCGTATCCGAGGAGCGGATCGGCGCTCTCTTTGAGGCGGCTTCGAAGCGGCTCCAGCGCCGAGATGAGCGCCGCCATCTTCGGAATGGCGTTGTCGGGCTCCAGCACCTTTGCCGCATGGCCGGCGACGCCCGCCGTGCGGATCCGATAGCGGCCGACGCCTTTATGGGCGGTGCAGATGCCGAGCCCGGTCGGCTCGCCGATAACGGCGAAATCGGCGTGTACGCCGCTGCGCAAAAAGTGGCGCATGCCGACATTCTCCCGCTCTTCGTCCACGTTGAAGAGCAGGATCAGCTCCCCGGCGAACGGGCAGCCGCGCCGGTGCAGCAGGATGGCCGCGTACAGCATGGCCGCGATGCCCGACTTCATATCGGCCGCACCCCGGCCGATCAACCCGCCGCCCCGGACGACGGCGGCAAACGGGTCCTCGCTCCAGCCTTCCCCGGCCGGGACAACGTCGAGATGGCCGTTGTACAGGAGCGCCGGCCCTTCCGCCGTGCCCTTCAACCGGGCGACCACATTCGGCCGCTGCGGCGCGGCCCACTGCAGCTCTGCTTCGATCCCCTCGTCCCGGAGGAGCTGCAAGACATACCGGGCGGCCGACTCTTCGCGCCCCGGCGGATTTTCGCTCGGGATGCGGATGAGTCCGCAGACGATATTCAGCAGCTCCTGCTCGTGAAATGATTCAAGGTCCTTCCCCATGAATCCCGGCCTCCTCTCTATACCGCTTAGCTGTTCTTGCCCCTGGCGTCGATCCGGATCTTCTCGACCGGCACTCCTCCGCGGAAGCCGACGATTTCATCGCACAGATTCGGAAGGACGCAGGCATGGTTCGGGATAATCGTCAGGTGCTGGCCGATGTGAAGCGGTACCGAAGCCGGATCATAGCTGAGGAACCCGTGCTCTTCATTCAGCTTGAAAATTTCGATGTCGGGATGCTCCACGATGTAGCCGAAACCTTTAGAGAACGGCATCGTGTCCGTGGTGAGCGTTTTGGATCCCGCGTCGATGATCGCCCGGCCCGGAGCCGGAACGCTGACGACCGTCGTGATCACCCGCAGCGCGCAATCGTCCACCGTGATCATGCCCATCGACAATTGCCCCACGTCGTGGAATATGTAATTTCCTGCGCGGATCTCGGTTACACCCTCCAGCTCCCCTGCGAACTTGGACGACAGCGACGAACCGCCGCTGACGACCGGAACGTCGATCCCCGCTTCCCTCAGCAGATCGGCGGTATTCTTCAGAGTAGCCGCCTCCTGGCGTGCCGTGCTGCGGATCTCTTCCCGACTCTCTTCGCCGTAAATCTGCCCCGCGTAGGACAGCAGCCCGGTGATTTCGATCCCCGGCAGACTATGGATCCGCTGCGCAAATTGCAACGTGTCCTCCCCCGGCTGGCGGCCGCAGCGCCCGATGCCCCCGTCCACTTCGATGTAGAGCGGTATGCGGCGGCCGAGACGTTCGCCTACCTCCGACACCGCCGTGGCGCCTTCCACGCTGTCGGCGACCGTCGTTACCTTGACCTTTTGCGCCAGCTGATACAGCCGCTCTTGCTTGTCTTCGCCAATGATGGGAAAAGCGATCAAAATATCGTCGATCCCCGCTTCAGCCATCACTTCCGCTTCCCCCAGCTTGGCGCAGGTGATGCCGGTGCTTCCGGCCTCCAGCTGCTTGCGGGCAAAATAAACCGACTTGTGCGATTTGATGTGGGGACGGTGCCGGATTCCGGCCTTTCTCGCTTCCTCCGCCATGCTGCGGATGTTGCGTTCGGCAATGTCCAAATCCACGATGACGGCAGGCGTTGATACGGTTTGAACCATCTTGCTCCCTCCTTGAATGACACAAAATCTGGATATAGATGTGCCCATGTGATAGGCTCGCTGAGACCATCAAACTCCATAACTACAAAAAAAATAATTAGATCAAAAAAATATTTTTTTGATTGTTCACATTATGAATCCCCTCGCTGCGCATTGTCAATATAATTTCTATGATTTAGCACAAATTTGAATACGCTTTCAATTCATGACAAAGTAGAACCCGAAATACAGGCCTACTCCTATGCAGCACCGTTTCTGCTCATATTCATGCGATTGCGCGGACTCCTTCTGCCCTTGTCTGCCGCTTTGCTATTCGAAATCCATCCGGCCCTGGTCCGGCGGCTTCTTCTTGCTATACCCTGTTTTTCGGCATGCCTTTGTCCTGGTTTGCCCGAATTTCGTCAAGATAGTTATACAGCGTAAACTTGGAAATATCGAGGAACTGGCATACTTTATCTCCCGCCTTTTTCACGAGAAAAGCGCCGCGCATATCCAGAAACTGCACCGCCTTCACTTTGTCTTCCTTGCTCATATGCGAGACCGGCTTGCCAATTTCCTTCTGGCATTCCTGCAGCAGGTAATCAAGCAGATCGTTCACGTCGTTGACGAATACCTCTTTCACTTCCTGATCGAGGCTGTGCATCGTCAGCGAGCGGATCGTATTCTCCGCAACGAGCAGATCGGAAATATCCAGGTTCATGCAGAGCGCTCCGATCGTCTCACCCTTGCTGTTCTTAAAGTAGGTTGAGGAGGAACGCAATATTTTGCCGTCCTTCGTCTGGGTGATGTAGTTGTAGCGGTCTCCCTCCGTTACGGTTCCGCGCAGCACCTCCAGCCCGAGATTGCTGCCGCAGTCCCCGACCTTCCGCCCGGTAATGTGGCCGTTCTCGATTGCCACGATCGTGCTTTCATACCCTTGCGTCAAATCATGAAGCACCACTTCGCATTTCTCCCCAAACTGGGCGGCAATGGCCCGGATAACAGGCAGCAGCACATTCAGCTCTTCCTTGATATGTTCCATAGATCCCACTCTCTTTAATCTGTCATCTAAAAATAATTTTGAATATCAAAAAAAATTTTATATACGACTAGTTTCTTCAAAATCGTTCCTTTTGTCAAGGTATGACGGCAGAACCGCGGCAAGACTATACGAAAAATGATAAGAACAAAAGAAGCAGCATATGCTGCTTCTTCTGGGTCCGGATCTTAAATGCGGAGCCCGAACTGGTTCCCTACCGCATAAATACGTTCATCTCCTGCTGTACTCATAACCTCGGCCCCATACCTTATTGAATGGTCATTACCTGTCCGGCTGTCATTGCAATGAGCTCCTCCGGGGTGCAAGAAAATACCGCTTTCGGATGACCGGCCGCCGCCCAAATGGTCCCGAATTTCAACAAGTCTTCATCAATAATCGTCGTGATTCTCTCCAGGTGACCAATCGGCGCTACACCTCCGATGACAAAGCCAGTGTGTTCCCGCACGAAATCTGCGTCTGCCTTCTTCAGCTTGACGTTAAGCGAGGAGGAAACAAGCTTTTCATTGACGCGGTTTACGCCGCTTGCTACAACAAGTACAGGTTCATTGGAACCGCTCAGACGGAAAATAATGGACTTCGCAATTTGTGCCACTTCGCAGCCAATCGCCGACGCGGCTTCTTCCGCCGTGCGAGTGCTGTCCGGCAGTTCCACCACCCGATGGTCAAAGCCCATATCACGGAGATGGCTCTGCACCCGCTCGGCACTCTCTTTTAATGCCATGATAAATGCCTCCTTTTACTCGCTCGCGCCCTGCACAGATGCCTGCGGCTCGCCCGGTGCGTCCAATACGGCGGCGTTGATGCCGTTGAGGAACGCCAGCGCGCTCGCCTTGATAATGTCGGTATCCATCGCCCGTCCCGAATAAGTTTTGCCCTGATATTCCAGCCGGATGTTGACGCGGCCAATCGCCTCTTTGCCCCGGGACAGGCTGTTGATTTTATAATCCCTCAGCTGCACGTCAAGTCCGACCAAGGCCTTGATCGCGCTGTACAGCGCATCGATCGGTCCGTCCCCGACCTTGCTGTCCGTATAGCTTTCGCCGCCTTTTTTCAGCTGGACGGTTGCCGTCGGCACGAGGTCGTTGGTCACGACCTGGAAGGATTCCAGCTCATACAGATGGCTGGTGCCCTGATCGATCTTGCGGTGCTCGGTCACCAGGTAGAATACGTCATGGTCGTACACTTCCTTTTTGGCGTCGGCCAGCTGCAGAAACTTCGCAAACAGCTCCTCAAAATCGTTTGGATTGCTCGTATCGAAGCCGATCTTTTCTACCGCATTTCTGAACGCATGCCGTCCGGAACGCGCGGTCAGGATCAATTCCATGCTCTCAGCCCCGACTTCCTCCGGCGACATGATCTCGTACACGTTTTTATCTTTTAGCAGTCCATCCTGATGAATGCCGGACGAGTGGGCAAACGCGTTTTCGCCCGTAATCGCCTTGTTGACCTGCACGTCCAGGCCCGTCAAATGCGTCAGCAGCCGGGAGGTGCGCAGTATTTCCTTCAGCTGGATCTGGGTGTGGCAGTTAAAATAGTTCTCCCGCACCTTCAGCCCCATCACCACTTCCTCAAGCGAGGTATTGCCGGCGCGTTCGCCAAGCCCGTTGATGGTGCACTCCACCTTCTCGGCCCCGTTCTTGATTGCTGCCAGTGTGTTTGCCGTGGCCAGCCCCAGGTCGTTATGGCAGTGCACACTCAGGACGACCTTGTCGTTCAGGTTTTTCAGCCGGTCGTTGATTTTGCGGATCAGCTCGCCGAACTCTTCCGGAACGGCATAGCCTACCGTGTCTGGAACGTTGATGATCGTCGCGCCGGCCTTGACCACCGCTTCGATCGTCTGCCACAGGTACTCGAATTCCGACCGGGACGCATCCTCCGTGGAATACTGCACCTCCGGCAGCAGCGTCTTCGCAAATTTGACCGCATCCACACCCATCTGCATGACGGCGTCCTTCGAGCGGCTGAACTTTTTCTCCACATGGATGTTGGATGTGCCCAACACGATATGGATAAACGGATTTTGTGCCAGCTTGATGCTTTCATACACGCTTTCGATGTCGCTTTTCACTGCGCGGGCGAGCGCGGTCACAGAGACGCTGTCCCCCACGGTTCTGACGATTTCCTGCACGGCTTGAAAATCCCCCGCCGACGACGCAGGGAAGCCCGCCTCGATGATATCTACATTGAGGCGCTTCAGCTGCTGCGCGAATTCAACCTTCTGCTGCGTGTTGAGCTTGGCGCCAGGCACCTGCTCTCCGTCGCGTAACGTCGTGTCCAATACGATAATTTTGCGGTTCATCTGCTATTCCTCCCAAATGAGTGTAGTTTATATATATTTAAAGCGGTGCCGGCCAAACCCGGAATTTGGCCAACAAAAAAACCCCGTCTCTACGCTAGAGACGAGGTTTAACCCGCGGTACCACTCTAATTCATTTTCAGCAGTGCAAAAATGATCTTCTTCGATGGCAATCACCATCTATCCCTGTAACGGTGGAACTCCGGCAGACCCTACATTGTCAGGTGGCGGTTCATAGACGAGTTCGAAATGATCGGCCATACCGCTTCGCACCACCCAGCGGCTCTCTGAAAAGTCACTTCACTTCTACTATTTCTAATCGAAACCTTTATGAGGTATGAAATTGTTAACTATATTATGGCATCCATATGCTTTTGTCAACCCTGGATTTTCCAAAAAGTTGAAGCCGGGAGGTCAAGCAGAACGGAGATGTTCCACCAGCTTCCGGAGCCAGTTGGCGTCATTCGACAGGGATTGGTAAGCATGCTCGCTAATAAAAAGGGCCGGATCCCGGTACCTGTCCGGAACCTCGGAAAAGCCGGGCCGCTCCTCGATCAGCCGGATTTTTTTCTCCAGCCGGGCGATGGATTCCTCGATAATGTAAGCCAGCTTATGCTTGTCCACTTTATCCAGAAACAACAGGGATGAATACAGGCTCGTGATACTCGTAAAATTTTGGAACACCGCATAAATTTCCTCTTCCAGCGCCCTGCGGCCCTCGTCGGTAATGCCGTAGGTCGTTTTCTCCGGCCGGTTCTCGGATTGGACGACTTTGATTTTGCGGATGTAGCCCTTTTTCAGCAGGACCTCAAAATTGTAATACAGCGTCCCGTCGTTAATTGTGATCGTATTTTCCAGAGGCTTGAACACCTGTTTCTTGATGTCGTACGGATGGTGCTCCCCCTCGCTGAGCAAGCCGAGAATAAAGATCTGAAGCGACATTGCGATCCCCCTCATCATATGAAAAAAGGGCCGACAGGACCTTTTCCTGTCAGCCCATCCGATCTTATTTTACATGAATTGCGGTTCCGCTGCAGGCTCCTTTTCCGCCTTGGCCGTTTTGACCGGCTTAAACTGGTGAATGAACAGGTTGATGACGAGCGCACCCGCACCTACCAGGGCCAAACCGAGGACGTATTCCGCCGTTTTCCCGCCTCCAAAAAGCAGGTTGTAATCCAGATGAATGGTGTAGAACATCGGCGAAATGTGGCTGAAAGCCTTGAAGAATCCCGGCATCATCTCCGGCGGCAGCACGGCTCCGCCCGCAATCGTCTGCGACAGCAGCAGCGGCAGATTCAGCATCATACCGGCCTGGCCGAGCAGCAGCACGCAAATGCTGGTGAACTCGATGGCGACGAGCATTTCCAGGGAGTGCACCATCCACATGTTCAGAAATGTCTCCATCCCGTAATTGTGGAAGCCGAAGTAGATAGCCAAACCGACCAGCGGCGCGATCACGGACAGCACCACATGGACCCCTTGCAGGGACAGGAACGCTCTCCATTTGCCTACTTTGGCTTTCAGCTGGTTCAGCGCGCCGGAACTGATCATCGAATAAATCATCGCACCTACGTAGGACGCCATCGTCAGGAACATCGGTGCCATCTGATTATGCATGCCGGCAGGCGGTGTGTTCGTGGACACGATATTTGGCGTCACCTTCGACATCACGCCTTCGACCATCTGCTTGGATTGTTCCGCGGGCACCTTCATGCCCTGCAGCATGGCTTCAAAGCTCTGTGTCTGAATCTGCGTGCTGATCTTGGAGGAAACCTGAGTCGCAATGCTCTGCATCGTGCTGTTAACCGAGGCCGGATTGGATTCGTTGATGAAAAAGTCCAGCTTCACCTGTTCGCCCTGGGCGGCCAGCTTCGGCGTAAAATCCTGCGGGATATGCATGATGAACTGAATATCGCGGTTATCCAGGTCCTTCTGCGCCTGCTCAAGCGATTCGTCCGTGACGACATGCAGCGGCAGCTGCTTCTTCAGCTGCTCTACAAATTGTGCGCCCGACTGCTGGTCTTCATTCACGATCGCCATCGTCAAGCGGTCCACGTTTTTCGGAAGCGCGCTGTAACCGGACATGAAGATGCCGATCATGATGATTTGATAAAAAACCATCATGAAAATGCCGCCGAGGACGGCTTTATTTTTAAAATATGCTTTCAAACTCCACTCCACCTTTTCTCTTTACTTTGTTTTATATACTTTAATTAGAGTAATAAATTTAAAGGTAGATGTCAAATCGAAACGCGTTGACTGGAGTTAAGGGGCTAAACGCCTGTTATCTTCACCCGTGAACCGCATCAGTATGGTAGAATATGTAATCATATTACTCGTGAGTCAGGTGAAAAGAATGAATACGGATATCAAGGTAAGACTGGCATCAGTTTCCGATGCAGAGGAACTCTCGAGGCTAAACCAAGCGTTTAACGGAGGTGACAAGCGGCCTCCCCATCAAATCATGGAGAGCCTGAAGATCAACAACGAATTAATTGCTGTAGCGGAAATAAAGGGCAAGGTCGTTGGTTTTGGTTGTGCCCAAAGTTTTCATTCATTTTGTTATGAAGAGCCGCAGGGGGAAATTACGGAACTGTATGTTGAAGAAGCCGCACGAAGGAGAGGAATTGCGGATGCAATCATCTCATGTCTGGAAGAAAATCTCAGGGAACGTGGCGTAAAAAGCGTAAAAGTGTTGACTGGCAAGAGGAACGACGCTGCCATTAGAACGTATGAACACTGCAATTATGTTAAAGACGATGAGCTGATCCTGACCAGAAGGATAGGAGACTGACGATTTATTCAACAAAGACCGCCCTGGATAAGGCGATCTTTTATCAAGGCCTGTGGAGGACACTCCTCTACGGCTTAACCAAAGAACAGGTCGAGTATATTCGATCCCGTCGACGACTGCTTATTGTAAAATTCGCAATAGCCGCAATTTTCGCAATAGACGACGACAAATTGGTTGTGCTGAATATCAAACATTTTGGACAGGCCTGTGCCGGTCATGGCCACCTCTTTCGTTTTAGCGTTGCGGCTGCCGCATTTCACGCATCCCTGTTGTTCATTCATCTCTCATTACCTCCATATTCGCGTTCGCGTTTTGTATCCTAATACGGTTCGTGTTCAGACATGGTTGCAAATTGTCACTCTTCCGAATACTTCCCCCAGCCCTTATATTTGTATAATTCCTCCAAGGCGACGTTGTAATTCAGCGCTTTGATGCTCCAGACCTTCTTATAAAATAGATCCCCCAAGGCGATCTCTCGATCGCGCCAATGATCGTTAACCAACGCTAAAGCTTCCTGAAGCGATAACGGAAACCGGGAGAGCTTAATAAGAATATCCCTGACAGGTTGTTTTCGAAATTTCCACTCATTAGCAGCACCTCCCAGCAATGCAAAACGAACCGATGTACCACGTGCTTACAAAAATGATCGAAGGAGATCAGCAGGCGTTTCACACATTGTATGATGCCACCGATCGGGATGTCTACCGGACCGGGAACCATCCATTCTCTTAAAAACCTAAAATTTTGAGGAAAAGACCTATAAATCTTGTAGGTTTTTGACCCGGTTTGTTTGTTAAAATGGAAAGGAGCACCTATTGCAGCATCCATCCAACCACTGATTAAGGAGGAAACGAGATGACTCAGCCTGTGACGCAGCGCGAGCCTTTGGTCACCCACATCTATACCGCCGACCCTTCGGCTCACGTGTTTGAAGGCAAATTGTATATTTACCCTTCCCACGACCTGGACCATGAGCATACGTCCAACGATAACGGGGACCAGTACGACATGGAGGATTACCACATCCTGTCCATGGACGATGCGAACTCTCCATGCCAGGACCACGGCGAGGCGCTGCATCTCCGCGATATCCCTTGGGCCAAGCAGCAGCTCTGGGCTCCGGATGCAGCCTATAAGAACAACACGTACTACCTCTTCTTTCCAGCACGGGATCACGATGACATTTTCCGTATCGGCGTAGCCACCAGTTCCTCGCCCGCAGGGCCGTTCACTCCGCAGCCGGAATATATTCCGGGCAGCTTCAGCATTGACCCCGCCGTCCTGATGGACGATGATGGAAGGGCTTTCATATACTTCGGCGGGTTGTGGGGCGGCCAGCTGGAAAAATGGCAGACGGGCATCTTTGATCCGAACGCAGAAGGCCCGGCGGCCGACGAACCGGCGCTGGGACCAAGAGTAGCCGAGTTGAGCGACGACCTGCTGACCTTCAAGGAGGCGCCACGCGAAATCTCCATTCTCGACGAGAACGGCCAGCCGATTTTGGCAGGAGACGAGGAACGGAGATATTTTGAGGGACCATGGGTACATAAGCATAACGGACTGTATTATCTGTCCTACTCGACCGGCACGACCCATAACATCGTATATGCTGTGAGCGAGAACCCGCAGGGACCTTTTACGTACAAAGGAAAAATCCTGACGCCGGTCATCGGCTGGACGACCCATCACTCGATCGTGCAGTTCCAGGATAAATGGTATTTATTCTACCACGACAGCTCCCTGTCAGGCGGCGCGGACAACAAACGCTGCGTCAAATTCACCGAGCTGACGATCCACGAGGACGGTACGATCGAAACGATCGATCCGTACGGGAAGTAATTGCATGTGACACGCTCGAGGCAAAATGAAAAGGAGGGGGCGGTCTCCCCTCCTCTCACACCACCGTACAGTCAGCTCCACATACGGCGTTTCCAAAAGGTTAACAACAATCCAAGTAACGAAGAAAGCAGACTTTTCAGCCCTCTCAATTCCCCATAGAATGCGGAAGGGGGATGCTTAGGTTTGTGGGCACAAAAAAACCGACTCCCTTGGGAATCGGTCATCATTCTTATTTACGCTTCATTGCACTATGCTTGAATGAAGTAATCACATAACGCTCGCCGTTATCCAGTACTTTGTAAGATACGATATATCGGTCGACGATACAGTAATACGTATTTGGATATTCACGCGAAGGCATTATAGCTCCCATTTTGACAACTTGTTCTTCCATTCGTCTGATGAGGCTTATTTTATATTCCCTTGTTTCTTGCTCGGTGAAATGCTCACTCTTAATTTGCCGTAGCCGATTAGCTGCCGTTTCCGTCCATTGGACAATCGACTACAGCTCACCACGCTTCACCGATTCGATTAATTCTTCCGCGGAGTACAATTTGCCCTCCACCAGATCCGTCTCCGATGCTTCGATCATATGGCGGATTTCAGGATCAGAATCCAGCTCATCTACAGGACTGTGGACCTCATATTCCAGGCCATCTATACGAATAAATTCTTTATGATCTTTCAAATACGATTCAATGACCGTACCGTCAGGAGCTTTTAGACTAAAATTCATCCTTCCAACCTCCTTTTGCCTTTCCTGATCTGAAACAACCTTACCCTGAAAATTATAACATATCTCCTATCCCTGACTCAGTAACAAAAAAATAAACCTAAACTTTAATTTTGTATTTGTGGAATAGGTTGTAACCCATTTATATGATCATGTTTCGCGTCTAAATAATCCAACCACAAATCAACAACCTGCTTGCCGTTAATTAGGTCAATATTTAAACCCTTCGCATACGTATAAGCATTTGAGGAAAAATCACTCATTGTGATCACATAACCTCCCGCCGCACCCTGTTTGATCATTTGAGAATGCACGATAGCGATAGGATCAAATCCTACTAAATTCTGATCACTATAGCATTTTACTTGCCCAAGATATAGTCCTTCATCAGAATGCTCTTCAATATCGATGCCAAAGTCCCCTGACCCTTTTGTGACATAAGTTCTGCCACCACGCACCGTGGTTATGATCTCAGCAGCGAATTGCTCAAATAACAATGGATTGCCTTCCTTCTCCTTTTCCAAATCACGTTTGAAACGATTATATAACCCAATTCGAAGGGTCTCCTTCATATCTTCATGAGAAGAGAATGCTTCAAGGGCATTTTCTTGATAGTTCACTAGCAGTAGCTTCTGTTTCTGATTCGAATACAGCAAATAACAGATTATGATGATCGATAAACTGAACAAAAAGGTCATTTAGCTTCACTCCTTTACAACCATCATTGCCAATCATTATACGTTTCAATCTGCAGACTCTTTTATATCAAGAAAGAAACTAAATACTAATTTTCTACTTGGAGGGATTAGTATGTTATCTTTAGATTTGATAAAACAATTGGAATACGCCATTGCCCTTGGCTAACATTAGGACGCTTGCCAGTCCCCGTTCGAGACTTTCATTCTATAGATGATAATGCTTGGCGTGAAATAAATAGGCTTACCTCCACCAAATGGAGATAAGCCTTTTTGGGTTTGCAGCGCCTTCCCGGCATCACGAAATGGAGAGACAGATTAACCGGCGGTGTTCCTGCCGTCAGGGTCTACTCTGTCCCCTCGGCAAAATTCCGAATCGCATCCATATAGGACGAGGCTGGGTATTCTTGTTTCGCGTGTTCGTATCCCGGATTGCCTTCGGACCACGCACAAGTGAGCTCCAGCTTGGTCTGATCCCCCACCGGCGTCAATTGATAAGTCATATCACAAAATACGGACTCATGCTGTTCATTGTATGCCGGAGCGGGATGCTGTTCATACGAAAATTCGCGATAAGGCTCGTGCGACTTTACGAATCCGTACACATGAAGCGTACGGTCCCCATCCGGTCCCGCTCCCCGGAATTCGACGCGGGCTCCCGGTTCAAAGGTCGATTCGATATCGCACCCGAACAACGTGGCGCGTGTTCCTTCCGATGAGGCAATGGCCGCCCACACCCGCTCGGGCGGAGCTGCGATCAAGACTTCGTACGTCAAGCTGCTGCTTGATGGATTGACTGCCATTTCATTCACCTTCCATGGATTGATAGGAGTGGGTATTGCCGGATCGATTCATCCATTTTTTTACTTTAGCATGCAGGCTGGTTGAAGCCAATCTATTTTTTTGCTTAAACGAAACGCATGTTCACTCATCCATCTTAAGCAGCAGCTTCCCGCGCGTGGATCCGGTCCGCGACGAAGGGGAAGCGTACGGCAGACGGCTTGCAGAGGCCGGGGTCTTAGTCACATTCAGGCGTTATCCCGGCATGATCCACGGCTTTTACGCCATGACCGACCTGTTCGACGACGGCCGCCTCGTTTACGAGGATATCCGCAGATTTCTGCAAACCCTGGTATAATCAGCGGCTTTCTCATTTCTCCTTCCCCGCCGACATATATTGCTATCAATAGTCAACGAACGGAGGGAAGCGGCAAAATGAGCAATAAGCTAAGCACGGTAGATGAGGAGATCGGGCGTTTGAAGGCCTATCTCCTGAAGACGCAGCAGCCGGACGGCTCCTGGCGTTTTTGCTTTGAAAACGGAATTGGCATCGACGCCTTCGTTATCATTCTTTTTCGCATTCTGGAGGCGGACCCGGAGGAGCTCATCCGGCAGCTTCACGAACGGATCTGCAAAGAGCAGCAGCCTGACGGATGCTGGAGGTTGTATCCCGATGAGGAAGAGGGCAGCTTATCGGCTTCGGTGGAGGCTTACTATGCCCTGCTTTGCTCCGGTTACAGCCGGCCGGAGGAGGAGCATATGCAGCGCGCCAAGCGATACATCCTTTCCCGTGGAGGAATCGGTAAGGTCGACAGCATTTTGACCAAGGCGATCCTGGCTGCGACGGGCCAGCGCCCCTGGCCCCGGTCGATCTCCATGATCCCGCTGGAGGTGCTGCTGTTCCCCTCGTATTTTCCGATCAACTTCTTCGAATTTTCGGGCTATTCCAGGGTCCATCTCACGCCGCTGCTGATTATGGCGAACCGGAAGTTTTCGGTCTCTCCGCCGGACGCTCCCGACCTTTCTGACCTTGCCGCCCCCCGCCTGGATGGCGACGAAGACGATCCGCTGCCGAGGGAGTACGAGGACATGCAGGCGGAACTCCGCCGGGGGATGAACAGGCTGATCGGTACACCGCGTTTTATCCATGAAGCCGCCGTGGAACGGGCCGAGCGGTTTATGCTGGATCGGATCGAACCGGACGGCACCCTGTACAGCTACGCAAGCAGCACGATCCTGATGATTCTGGCGCTGCTTGCCTTAGGCTATGAGCGGGAGCATCCCGTCATTAGCGATGCCGTCAAAGGGCTGACTGCCATGCAGTGTCGGGCGGACGGAACGACTACGATCCAGAATTCTCCCTCCACCGTCTGGGACACCGCCCTGATCGCCGATGCCCTGCAGGAGGCCGGGGTTGCGGAGAATCATCCGGCCATCCGTCAGGCCGCCTCCTATCTGCTGTCCCGGCAGCAGGACAAACCGGCCGATTGGAGCCTCCATAACCCGGATACGGCTCCCGGCGGCTGGGGATTCTCCGAATCGAACACGATCAACCCGGATGTGGATGACACGACGGCGGCGCTTCGTGCGATATCCCGCCTTTCGGAAACAGACCCGCCGTACCGGGAATCATGGAACCGCGGGCTGAATTGGGTGTTGTCGATGCAAAACCGGGATGGCGGCTGGCCGGCGTTCGAAAAGGATACCGACAAGCACATCCTCACCTGGCTCGCGATTGAAGGGGCCAAATCCGCGGCCATCGATCCCTCCGCGGCGGATCTGACGGGCCGTACGCTGGAGTATCTTGGCCATTTTGCGGGTTTGACGCAGCGGCATGAGTTCATCCGGCGGGGCGCAAACTGGCTGATCCGACACCAGGAAAAGGACGGCTCGTGGTACGGGCGCTGGGGAATATGCTACATCTACGGCACCTGGGCGGCATTAACAGGACTTGCTGCTGCCGATGTACCGGCCAGTCATGATACGGTCCAAAAGGGCGTCCGTTGGCTTGAGCAGATCCAAAACCCGGACGGCGGATGGGGCGAATCCTGCCGGAGCGACCGGATCATGCGCTATGTCCCCCTCGGAGCGAGCACGCCGTCGCAAACGGCCTGGGCACTGGACGCGCTCATCGCCGTGCAGGAGAAGCCGTCGCCTGCCGTGGACCGGGGTATCCAAAGGCTGGCTTCCCTGCTGCAGCAGGACGGCGGTATGACAGCCTATCCGACGGGGGCCGGCCTTCCCGGCACCTTCTACTCCCGTTACCACAGCTACCGGTACATTTGGCCGCTTCTGGCGCTGAGCCATTACAAGCGCAAATACGGCCATGCCGCCCCGGACACACCAAAGCCGCCGGATCTCTGACAAGAGTCCGGCGGCTTTTTTTACAAACCGCTTTTTGAAGTTGTTTAAGAATAATCTATTCCGTGGAAGACGATCCCTGTAAGCGTTCCAGCTCATCGCGTTTCTGCCGGAGGAGCTTCTCGATCCGCTCAAGCTCTTCCCGCGCCCGGTTTGAAGCGCTCTCGGCTTGCTGGATCTGCTGTTCATATTCCATCCGCCGGCGAAGGGGGATCAGAATGCAATCGTAGACCCACTCGCCGTCCCGCTCCACTGCGGAAGCGTTAAGAAGTACCGGAAGGGATTCGCCGCTGCTCATTTTAAATGTCAGATACATCTCTTCAACGTTCCGGTTCAGCTTCATAAGGGGCAGAAAATAAATTTGAAAAAAAATCTGGCTGGAACGGGTCAACAGCGATTCAAAGCTGCTTCCCCACAATCCCTGCTTCTCGTAACCCAGCATGCGGCACAGCGTGGCGTTGACATCCTGAATCACGCGATTATCGGCTATGGACACAAATCCGCAAGGCGCATGGTCCAATCTCTCGTCCATGTTAACGTGTAAGCTCGCTTGTCTGCTCGGCTTGGGCCGACGCCAAATAGGCTTGAATCAGCTGAATCGTCTCATCCGGATGGCTCATATGCGGACAATGGCCGGTAGCATCCATGAGCTGAAATTCGCTGCCCGGCATATGGGTGTGGATATAAGCGCCAGCTTCCAGCGGTGCGATCACGTCCTCGGCGCATTGAAGAATCAAGGAAGGCACGGTCACCTTCCCAAGCTCCTCCCGGTAATCCGAAAGAAACGTCGCTTCGGCAAAGCGTCGGGCCACCTTCGGATCGGTTGCGCAGAAGCTCTGCTCGAGCTCGCCGGACAATTCCGGCCGGCCCGGATTGCCCATAATGACAGGAGCGAGGTAGCTTGCCCATCCCTGGTAATTCTTGTCCATCATATCCAAGAGCGCCAGCAAATCGTCCCGTTCAAACCCGCCAATGTAATCGGGAAGATCATTGATATATCTTGCCGAAGGCCCAACCAGAACCAACCGTTCAAAATATTCGGGTCTACGGACCGCAGCGAGGATGCCGATCATGGCACCTACGGAATGACCTACGAAAATCGCATCTTTCGTCACCAGCGCCTCGCATATATCCAGTACATCCTGGGCATATCCTTCCAGATCGCCGTAACGGACCGGATTATACGCCCGAATATCCGACTTGCCGGACCCGACAAAATCAAACAAGACCACTTTGTAATGTTCTTCGAAAGCAGGCGCGACAAAACGCCACATGTTTTGGTCGCAGCCGAAACCATGGGCAAAAATCAAATGCTGCGTGCCGCTGCCGGTAACTTGAACATTGTTACGGACGAGAATCTGTTGATGGTCCATGATGCTTCCTCCTGTTCACACAGAGTATTTTGATTAGATGGAGAGATATCTTTCGACACTAAGCTCCATTATACTACTAATCCCATCCTTCGGGACAATAGATTAACATTTCTTTTTGAAGATGGAAATCATACGCAGGATTACAAAAGTGAACGCTCACCTATACGCTCGAATCATTCCGGCCAGTCGAATCAATCCCCGCTCAAGGTCATGAAGAGTCGCATACGCATACGATACGCGCAGATGCTGCCGGTCATGCCGGTCATAAATTTGCCCTGGATTTAAGAGGATCCCCTCTTTGAGGGCCTGTTCGAACAGCTGGTGAACCGGGATGGGAACATGCAGCTGCAGCCAAATGTAAAACCCGCCTCCGGGTACCTCCCACGTTGCCATATCTTGAAAATATTGCTGAAGGATCGAGAGGGCAAAATCTCTGCGCAGCTTCAGCTTCTGCCGGATATCGGCAAGATGCGGCTCGTACCTGCCTGTGCTCAGCCACTCCGCTACGGCATATTGGGACAGCGAGCTGGCGCCGTAGTCAGTTTGCATTTTGATGTCGGCCAGTCGGTCGATGACCGGTTCCGGCCCGGCCACCCAGCCGATCCGCAGTCCCGGGCCAAGCGTTTTGGACATGCTGCCCATATAGAGGACAAGGCCCTGCGGATCGGCCGACTTGAGCGGCGGGGGCGGCGGCACGTCCAGCCACAAATCTCCGTATACGTCATCCTCGAGAATCGGCAGCTGCTCCAAGGCCGCAGCCTTCATCAGCTCTTCCCGGCGCTTCCTAGACATGACCCTTCCGGTTGGGTTATGGAAGCTTGGGATCGTATACAGCAGCCCCGCCTGATGCTGATGCTTGGCCGGCCCCACCGCATCCGGACGAATCCCTTCCAGGTCCATCGGAACGCCGGCGAGCCGGATCCCTGCCGACTGAAACACGTGGATCGAGTTCAGATAGGACGGAGTTTCCGTCAGAACGGTCGAACCGGGCTGGAGCAGACCGGCCGATATCAGCTGCAAGCCTTGAAGCGCACCCGACACGATCAGAATCGACGACGGGGAAGCGGAGATTCCCTTGGACCGTAAATATTCGCTGAGCGTCTCCCGGAGAAACCGGCTTCCTTTCGGCTCGGAATAACCCAGCGACAAATGCCCGCTGCTCCCCTTCCCGATGACTTCCTGCGTATGGACTGCAGGGAGAAGCTCAGGCGACAGCTCCCCCGTTCCAAGCCTGATGATGTCCGCCCTGGCCTCGGCCTGGTTAATTCGCTGAATCAGCTGGATGTTGGGTGGATAAGCCCCCGCCCGGACGTAGCGGTTCCAGTCGGGCGCCGGACCAGCCGCAAGCAGATTCCACGTATTGTTGACCACCACGGTTCCTTGTCCAACCTTGGAATCGATGAGCCCATTGGCCGCAAGCTCTCCGAGCGCATAGACCACCGTGCTGCGGTTCACTTGAAACCGGGCGGCCAGTTCCCGCTGTGGAGGGATTCTCGTGCCGACAGGCCATTCCCCGTTCATGATTTTCCCTTGTATATATTCGTAAATCTGCCGGTGAAGCGGCACCAGAGACGACTTGTCCAAATGCCATTCCTCGTAACGCATAGACCCTCTTCCTATCATGATTGATTTCGTTTATTCTAACAGATTGGTTGGGTCATTAACCAACCAATTGGATGGAGACCTGCAGTAGCGCCTTCGATAAAATAGGGACATTACAGGAGGAATGATATGATACACGCCCTATTTCACGGATTTATTTTGGCCCTTGGGCTGATTCTGCCGCTCGGCGTTCAAAACCTGTTTGTGTTCGGTCAAGGCGCCGCCCACACCCGCTTGACCCGGGCACTGCCGGCTGTCATTGCCGCCTCCCTTTGCGATACGCTGCTGATATCCCTGGCGATCATGGGCGTTTCCGTCGTTGTGCTCGAGTATGCCTGGATCAGAACGGTCCTATTGGGGCTGGGGATTCCTTTCCTGCTGTACATGGGCTACGTCACGTTAACCAGCAAGCCGCTCGTCCATAACGGGGAGGACACCCGGTCTTTATCGACTCGAAAGCAAATCGCTTTTGCCGTATCGGTATCCCTGCTCAATCCCCATGCGATTCTGGACACTGTCGGCGTGGTAGGCACAAGCTCCTTAAACTATGCCGGGTGGGAAAAGCTGGCGTTCGGCGCTGCATGTGTCACCGTCTCCTGGGTATGGTTTGCCGGACTCGCCGCGGCGGGACGGGCCGCCAGAAAACTCGATTCGACAGGCAGGCTCAGATCGTGGCTGAACCTGCTGTCCGCCGTTATTATGTGGCTTACGGCCGCTTATTTGGCTTACAGCCTGTTTAGGGGATGATGACGAAGAGTGAAGGATCCGGAGGGGTCCAATGAGATCAACGCAGGTTAGTTCAAAGCAGGTCCAAACAGGCTCAAGTAACACGAGATTCACTTAGTATACTTTTTTTCAGTGCTTACCAGAAACCGAAAGAAGAATTATAATGTTACCGAATCCACCAGGAAAAGGAGGAAATTGAAACGTGAAGTATACCTATTTGGGAAAAACAGGATTAAAGGTCAGTCGTCTCTGCCTCGGTACGATGAATTTTGGTCCAAGTACCGAGGAGAAGGAAGCCTTCAAGATTATGGATGCAGCCCTCGACGCAGGTGTCAATTTCTTCGATACGGCCAACGTCTACGGCGGTAATGAGCATCGCGGGTGGACCGAGGAAATCATCGGCCGCTGGTTCGCCCAAGGCGGCGGAAGACGGGAAAAAGTCGTGCTCGCCACGAAAGTATACGGCAACATGGAACATCCTATCGTGGATCCCAATGAGCAAGGGGGACTTTCCGCGTACAAGATCCGCCGCCACCTGGAAGGCTCACTCCGCAGGCTGCAGACGGACCATATCGAGCTCTATCAAATGCACCATGTGGACCGGAACGTGTCCTGGGATGAGCTCTGGAACGCTTTCCAAACTCATCAGAACCAGGGAAAAATCGGATACGTCGGCGCCAGCAACTTTGCCGGCCGCGACCTGGTGAAGGCACAGTACGAAGCGGAGAAGCGCGGCCTGCTCGGCCTGGTGTCCGAGCAGCACAAATACAGCCTGCTCTGCCGGCTGCCGGAGCTTGAAGTGCTCCCTGCCGCGGAAGAGCATGGCATCGGCGTCATCGCCTGGAGCCCGCTGGACGGCGGCGTGCTTGGCGGCAACCTGAACCCGAAGGAAGGATCGCGGACTGCGCGCCAGACCGAGCGGCTTGAGAAGCTGCGCCCGCAGCTGGAGCAGTTCTCGAAGCTGTGCAAGGAGCTGGGCGAGTCCGAAGCAACGGTGGCGCTCGCCTGGACGCTCGTGCATCCGGCGATGACGGCCCCGATCATCGGACCGCGGACGCTGGAGCAGTTCGAGCAGACGCTCCGGGTTGTTGAGGTCGAGCTGAGCGAAGACTTGCTGGCGCGTCTGGACGAAATTTTCCCGGGTCCCGGCGGAGAAGCCCCTCGGGCTTATTCTTGGTAACCCGCAGTAAAAGAAAGCTTGCTTGATCGAACTCATCCTATTCAGATGCGCTTGGCCTTCCGGACATGTTCCGAGTACTAAAAATCAGTGCCAGTCTGACAAGAAAAAGCTTATATTCTCTTATACCTTCAATAGAGAACACACCTTGAGGCTTCAAGGTGTGTTCTTGCTGTTTATTGATTAGTCTCTGAACTGCCGGAAGAAGGAGAGCAGATCTTCGGCAAGCCGATCCGGTACCTCGATGGCGGCGAAGTGGCCGCCCCGGTCGAACTCCGACCATATTGGCGCTCGGCAATTCGTCGGACCAGAAGGCCCCACTTTTCGGTTATATCAACAAAAAGATTCCGCTGGAGCCGCGGAATCTTTTCGCTTAACTGTATGACCTCAACCCGGCGGCTTAGAAGAAAGCCGGTCCATATGGCGATGCAGCCCATTCACCAGATCCGCATCGTCCCCCTGCTCCAGCCATTCCTCGATGGAGACACGCAGAGCCGCCATATAGACGGCCACCAGAAACCGGGCTTCATCATGGTCCGCCCCGGTTTCGAGCCTCGAGCACAGCGCATCGCAGAGAGCCGGCTCCGTCTCCATCAGCGTATACAAAAATAAGGACGCGATAGAGGGCGTCTGCCCGGCAATGCGGTACCGGAGCACAAGACCCGGGCGCTGCTTCTCGTATTGGCCGGCCAGGTAACCGAAGACCGACTTCAGGGCGGCATGGGGTGATGCCGGAGGCTCCGCTTCCAGCAGGTATCGGATCCCATCCAACTGCGTGCTGCGGATCGGTCCCGACAGCACTTCCTCCTTGGACGCATAATACCGGAAGAACGTGCGCGACGACATCGTGACCGCATCGGCGATGTCCTGAATCGAGGTCTGCTCGTAGCCCTTCTGCTGAAAAAGCCGCAGCGCCGCTTCCTCGATCGCCGCCTGGGCCATGCGTTTCTTTCGCTCCCTTAAACCTGCCGGCGCTTCTATGGGATGTATGTTTTCTTTAGGATTCATCTCGAATTCTTCCTTCATTGACTTTTGTCACTCAGTGACATTATATTAAATTTAAGCGCAATCCACAATGCAAAATACGAACACAGCAGCGCGAAGACGTACGCCCAAGCCATTCGGGACGGGCCATTTCATGATTCCACCTGATATCACAGCTTATTTCAATCATTCGATCATCCCTAAAGACAGCTCCGTCCTGCTAAGGCAAGGCCAAAATACTCTGCTTATGAAAGGATGGTTTGATGATGAATCCGTCAGATCCCATTGCCCCGGAAGCGCTGAATCTGTTCAGCGGTGCCAGCGGGGACAATCCGTTCCCTGTATTTGCCCAGATGAGAGAATTGAATGCCGTCATTCCGATCCCGTTTCCGATGGGCGGGCCGGATCGTCAAGCGTGGATGGTCACCCGGATGGAGGAAGCGATGCAGGTGCTCAAAGACCATGCCCATTTCACGGTGGACCCCGCTTCGATCGACGGGAATGAAGATTTCAGAAAGAGCTTGGCCGGCGGTTCGGATCCGTCCGCACCTCCCACCTTTTTCACCGGACACTCCATGCTCACAGTCGATGACCCGGACCACCGGCGGCTGCGGAGCCTCGTATCCAAGGCGTTCTCGCCGCGATACATGGAGAGCCTTCGTCCCCGCGTGCAGGATATCGCCGACGAACTGCTGGACCATGTCCAGGCGCAAGGCGAGATGGACCTCGTCAAGGACTACGCCTATCCGCTTCCGATCAACGTCATTTCCGAAATGCTGGGCGTTCCCCAGGAGGACCGGGAGCAGATACATACCTGGTCGGCCGCTCTCGCCCACGGGCTGGGACTAGGAAGACGCGAGCCGGGCGTTGAAGAGAATATGCGCGCCTTCGGTGAGTACACCGCCCGGCTGGTGGCTTCCAAACGGCGGCAGCCTGCGGACGACCTCATCAGCCAGCTGATCGCGATCGAAGAGGAAGGAGACCGGCTCTCGGAAACCGAGCTCGTGTCGATGATCACCCTGCTCATCTTTGCCGGCCACGAAACGACCTCGAACCTGATCGCCACCGGCAGCCTGATGCTGCTGGATCATCCGGAGCAGCTGGAGAAGCTCAAGGCCGAGCCGAGCCTGGTGCCTTCCGCCGTTGAGGAGTTGCTGCGCTTCAACGGGCCGGCCACCATTGCCGGACCGCGCTTTGCCACAGAAGACATCGTGCTCGCCGGGCAGTCCATCAAGAAAGGCGATGCCGTGATCCCCGTGCTGAAATCGGCCAATCGGGACGAACGCCAGTTCGACCAGTCCGAAGAGCTGGACATTACGCGCCAGATCAACCGGCATCTCGCCTTTGGCCACGGCATCCATATGTGCTTGGGAGCGCCGCTGGCCCGCATCGAAGGGGACATCGCCTTTACTACGCTGCTGAAGCGCATGCCGAACCTGCGGCTGAGCATTCCCCGGGATGAGGTCCCTTGGAACTTTACGCTTAGCTCCCAAGGGCTGGCTGCCCTGCCTGTGGCCTTTTAAATCCATATTCATGAGAAGCCCTTGGGACCCAAGGGTTTTTTCATATGCGGGATGAAGCCGCGGTACTCCGATTGGTTCGTAACGTATAAAAAAAAGAAAACCACGGATAAAGGACGGGCATCCCATCCTTTATCCGTGGTTTTTATCGTGATATGAGTTCATTTCGATTGGTATATCAAGCTGCGGGGAGGACTTAGACGATCCCCTGAGCGATCATAGCGTCCGCTACTTTCCGGAATCCGGCAGCATTGGCGCCTACGACGAGATTGCCATGATATCCGTATTCATCGGCTGCCTGAACGCAGCTCGCATAAATATTTTTCATGATATCATTCAGCTTTGCGTCAACTTCTTCAAAGCTCCAGGACATTCTCATGCTGTTTTGGGCCATTTCCAGCGCGGATACGGCCACACCGCCTGCGTTCGCTGCTTTGGCCGGTGCAAACAGGACACCGTTCTTCTGGAAAATTTCGATCGCCTGAAGGGTGGACGGCATGTTTGCGCCCTCACCGATCGCCTTCACGCCATTCTTAACGAGAAGAGCAGCCGATTCCTCGTCGATTTCGTTTTGCGTGGCGCAAGGCAGCGCGATATCGCATGGAACGGTCCAAATGTCACGGCAGCCCTCGACATAAACGGCATCCGGATGTTCATTAACGTACTCTTTAATCCGTTTCCGCTCCACTTCTTTCAGGCGCTGAACCGTATCGATGTCCAGTCCCTTTTCGTCATAGATATAGCCGTTGGAATCGCTGCACGCGACGACCGTAGCGCCGAGTTCTTTCGCTTTGCGCATAGCATAAATGGATACGTTTCCGGAACCGGATACGACGACTTTGCTTCCCTCAAAGGACAGATCGTTGTCTTTCAGCATTTCATCCACGAAATACACGCATCCGTAGCCGGTCGCTTCCGTACGCGCCAGACTTCCGCCGTATCCGATACCCTTGCCCGTAAGCACGCCCGATTCGTTGCCGCCCCGGATCCGCTTATACTGCCCGAACATGTACCCGATCTCCCGGGCTCCTACGCCGATGTCGCCGGCAGGGACGTCCGCATCGGGTCCGATATACTTATACAGCTCCGTCATGAAGCTTTGGGTAAACCGCATGATTTCCCGGTCCGACTTGCCCTTTGGATCAAAATCGGAGCCGCCCTTGCCTCCGCCGATCGGCTGGCCGGTCAATGCGTTTTTCAAGATTTGCTCAAAACCCAAAAACTTGATGATGCTTGCATTGACGGAAGGATGGAACCGGAGTCCTCCCTTATATGGACCGAGTGCACTGTTGAATTGTACCCGAAATCCCCGGTTGACCTGGATCTTGTTGTTATCGTCCACCCAAGGCACACGGAACGTAATAAGACGCTCAGGTTCGACCATGCGCTCTAAAATGCCTTCTTCCATGTACTCCGGATGTTTTGCAAGAACAGGTACCAGCGAGTCGAAGATTTCCTTGACGGCTTGATGGAACTCATCCTCGGAAGGATTCCGGGAAACGACTAAATTGTACACATCGTTAACATACTTTTCGGCTGTATTTAAACCCTTCGTATCCATTACACTATTCATAACCCAACCCCTTTTGCACTTTTCGCACATTTTTTTGCACTATAACGCTTTGCTTCACTAAATTCTAATGCAGGTTTAGGGGTTTTTTCCAATAAAAAATATTTTTTTAGTCGATTAAATGCATTTATCGGTGCAAAATTACAGCAATTGCTTGCGCAGCTCCGCATCACTTTTCGCGGATAAGTAACCGAGCGGGATATCAAATACCGTTTTGGCGCCTACAGCTCCTTCTTTCGCCAACCGGACAGCCGCTCTGGCATAAGCCGTCAATACGCTTGCGGTGAATTCCGGGTTGCTCTCCAGCTTCAGGCTGAATTCGACGATTTGCTTCGTTCCTTGGCCGGTCACTCCGCTCCGGATCACAAATCCGCCGTGCGGCATGCCGCTGTGCTCGGATTTCAGTTCTTCTTCCGTAATGAAATGGACCGTTGTGTCATAGTCTGCAAAATAGTTAGGCATGTCCACGATCGTCTTTTCAATCTCGGCACGGTCCGCACCCTCTTCAGCAACGACATAGCAAATCCGTTCGTGCTTCTCGCGGGTTGCCAGTTCTGGCGTTTCGCCGCTGCGGATTTGTTCGATGACGCTTTCTACCGGGACGGTATACTGCACTCCTGCTTTGACGCCGGGAACGCGGCGGATGGCATCCGAGTGGCCCTGGCTGACGCCTTTACCCCAGAATGTGTATTCCTTGCCCTGCGGGAGAATCGACTCAGCGAGCAGTCTGTTCATGGAGAACAGGCCCGGATCCCAGCCGGTCGAAATGACGCTGACGGTTTGTCCGTTTTTAGCCGCTGCATCCACGCTTGCAAAAAACTCAGGAATCTTGGCATGCGTATCAAAGCTGTCCACCGTGTTAAACAGGGCGGCAATGGCCGGTGTTTGCTCGGGAAGATCGGTTGCGGATCCTCCGCACAGAATCATGACATCGATCGATCCTTTATATTGTTCCACCGTCGATACATGCTCAAATTTGACGCCCGCTTCAGCAGGCATCTGCGACGGATCACGCCGTGTGAATACCGCTACCAATTCCATATCTTCGTTCTGCGCGATGGATTGCTGGACGCCTCGTCCAAGGTTACCATAGCCTACAATTCCAATTCTGATTTTCGATGCCATTTTATGTCCCTCCACTTATTCTGATTATCCTTTTGATTATATGACATGAGATGTCATATGCAAAGCAAAAATACGAAAGAACGATAAAAAGCCCTTGATCTCCAAGGGCTTTTTCCGATATATAGAAGTATTTACCACGGAAGCTTGTCATCCATGTAGAAAAATCCGCCGGTCGGGCCGTCCTCAGGTATCGTTGCCAGCCGAACAGCCGTTACCGCGCCTTCTTCGGCCGTCAGTTCGGCCTTGTCACCGCCCATGCGGGTCTTAACCAAACCCGGATGCACCGCGTTAATTTTCAGGTTCGTCCCGCTGGTCTTTTGCGCCCAATAGGCCGTCAGCATATTCAGCGCCGCTTTGGAGGCCGAATAGGCCGGAGTCGCAATACGCTGCGCCAGCTCGTTCGTCAGGATAAATTGAATCGAGCCGAGCGCGCTGCTTTGGTTCACGATCCGCCCCGCCTCACTCTTCAGCAGTAATGGCAGCAGTGCCTCCGTAATAAAATAAGGCGCAAACGTGTTGACTTCAAACGTATCTCTGAAAGCGTCCCCTTCATATTCGGGATTTTCCAAAGAGACGCCTGCATTGTTGACCAGGATATCGAGCCGGCCGTATTCCGTTTCAATCCACTTCGCAAGCTCCGCGATATGGGCTTCATTCGTAACCTCCAGCTGAACGCCGACCGCTTCGATCCCCTGCTGACGCAGCTCCGACGCCGCCTGATCCGCCGCTTCTTTCGTCCGTGCTGCCGTTAATACCGTAATGCCCTGCTGCCCCAATTGTTTGGCCACCTCAAATCCGATTCCTTTGCTGGCTCCCGTCACAAGTGCAATTTTACTGTTGTTCATCTTCATTTCCTCCCTGTTATTGTTTTGATGAAAATGGTCATTGTTATGAAATGGTCAATGGATTTCAAGTGCTTCGTATTGTACGGGCTGCGCCTCAACCAAGTGCTTGACATACACGGCCTGGCTGTCGGCGATCTGCTCATCCGTCACATGATGCGCGTTATGCAGCGCAAAGGGCTCGGGATGTGCAGCAATAATTAACGTCTTCAGAATGATCGTCTCCTTTTTTGGGAATGATTATTCTCTTAATAATGCGTCATGCTATTCTCATTAAAAAGTTTTAGAACTGTTATTTTGAGAACGATTATTCTATAATTATTAAAAAAAATATGTTTTTATTTTTTGACAAAGCGTATCGATACGTCTGCGATCCGCTCCAGTTTTTCTTGGGGAAGGGACGTCCGTTTCATCACTCGAATTCCCACCAGAGCGTTATGAAGGTACTCCGCCAATTCTTCCGCTTCATATTCCCTTGTAAACTCGCCGTTCTGCTGCCCCCAAAACACGATTTCCCTCAGCAGCTGCTCGGCTTTGGCAAACGCCTCCGTTGCCTTTGCATCCACCTCTTCATCACGGATCCCCAGTTCCACGGCCGAGTTCACGACCATGCAGCCTGGCGGTACGTCTTCATCCCCATGGATCATGTATTGGAAAACAAACTTCAGCGCTTGTTCGGCCGTATCCGACTGCTTAACCCCTGCGGACATACTGGCGTTGAACCGTTCCCCAAAGCGGTCGATCGCTTTCAGGAACAACGTGTGCTTATCGGTGAACGTATCATACAGGCTTCTGCGGTGAATGCCCATATGCTCGACAAGGTCGTTCATGGATGTCTTCTCGTAGCCCTGTTCCCAGAACAGCTTCATCGCTTTCTCGAGAACGGCGCTTTCCTCAAATTCTTTGCTTCTGGCCACCCCGTACACCTCCTTCCGTTATATTATTATTTCAAGAATCATCGGTATAAAAAATCTGTACTTTCCGCTTCGCTTTCCCTTACCTTACCTTACCTTAAAACAGTATGGCCTATTTTGAGAATGAACATTCTACTTCAAACGCTGTGAACCGTCTTCTTTACGAAATCAGCATAACATATCGAGAACGATTGGTAAAGTATTATTTTTATGCATCGGAACACGAACATCTATAATTTGAAGGGTAAACGCTTTAATTTTTAGAGTGCCCCTTATGTTACGATAAGCTTAAAATAACAGCTGGAGGTTGATTATGGCTCTAACGATGCAAGGAGCGTTTTATACCGGCCAATATCGGAATGTATTCCTGGAGGCGGGTTATTCGCCAGAGGAGATCGACGCAAGGCTTGACCAGGCGTGGAACGACCTGTTTGACGGTGCACCTGAGGTTCGGATCTACTTCCCTCTTGGCGAGGATAAAGGTTATGTTCTGGATACAGGCAACTCGGACGTCCGCACCGAAGGCATGTCATACGGCATGATGATGGCCGTTCAGATGGATAAGAAAGACATCTTCGACCGGCTCTGGAATTTTTCCAAATCGTATATGCAGCATAAAGAAGGCCGCTACAAGGATTATTTCGCCTGGCACTGCAAGCCGGACGGCACCCGCCTGTCTCCCGGACCCGCTCCTGACGGGGAGGAATACTTCGCAATGGCCCTATTCTTTGCTTCAAGCCGGTGGGGCGACGGACTGCCGCCGTACGATTACTCCGAGCAGGCGAGGACGATTCTTCGCGCTTGCGTCCATAAAGGCCGGGACCAGGAAGGAGATCCGATGTGGGACCCTGCAACCAAGCTGATCAAGTTCATCCCGGAGTCTCCCTTCAGCGATCCATCCTATCACCTTCCCCATTTCTATGAGCTGTTCGCGGAGCGTGCCGACGAACGGGATCGGACTTTCTGGAAAGAAGCTGCCGTCGCCAGCCGGGCTTATCTGCATCTGGCCTGTCACCCCGAAACAGGACTATCTCCGGAGTATGCGAATTATGACGGCACGCCGGCTGAGCCTCAGCCTCATGGCGATTACCGCCATTTCTTCAGCGATGCGTACCGAGTTGCGGCCAACATTGCTCTCGACTGGGAATGGTTCCGCCGGGACCCATGGCAGGTCGGGCAGTCCAACCGAATTCAGCGGTTTTTCAGGGAGATCGAGCCTTCCGAATACCGAAGATACCGCATCGACGGGAGCCCTTTCGAAGAGCCGGCCTTGCACCCCATCGGACTGTTGGCTACCAACGCGATGGCATCGCTGGCCGCCGACGGTGAAGATGCGCTCCCCTTTGTTCACAAGTTCTGGAGCACACCGCTTAGAACCGGCACTCGCCGATATTACGACAACTGCCTTTATTTCTTTAGCCTCCTCGCGCTAAGCGGAAAATATCGCATCTATTAAACGTGAATAGAAGAAATCCAGAAAACCCTTGATTAACAAGGGTTTTCTTTCTGCTTAATTGCAGTTCCTCCGCTGCTGCTCTTTAATCCTCCTTCACATGGCATAAAACCGTCCTTTTCGTGGATTGGGTCGAAATAGACGCCATAATGTGACTATGTAGAGTAAATAAGTCTTGATCCGCAAATCATCTTAATATAATGTTTATCTTAACGAGAAAAGACATAAGTCGCATACGCGGAGGAATCAAAATGTCAAAAGAAAAGGACCGCGTGTCACCCGAAATCGCTTCCTTACAGCAGGAAATGGTGCACGAGCTGCGCCAGAACAGTACCCGTGCCGTGATGTTCCATCAGCTCATTTCGGAACGATTGGGTTTGAACGCCACCGACCACAAATGCCTGGATTACTTGAATCAAGCCGGACCTGTCACGGCCGGCCAGCTGGCCCAGTTAACCGGGCTTACAACCGGTGCTGTGACCAGCGTCATCGACCGGCTCGAACAAGCGGGTTATGTCATCCGGGATAAGGATCCGAACGATCGCAGACGTGTCGTCGTCAAACCAGTGCCAGAAGGCTCGGCATCCATCTCTCCCTTGTTCCAATCGATCATGCAATCGACGCTCGAGATCGTCTCGCAGTATACGGAGCAGGAACTGCAGCTGATTTTGAACTTCATCCGGCAGTGCAATGAGATGACTTTAACCGAGATGAACAAGATGAAGAACGAGAAAGACATGATGAGCTGAGTATGAATCGCCGTCATGAGAGCCGTTTGCTCAAGCAAATGGCTTTTCTATTTGGGCAAAAATCCGCATTTATTTTGCCATTCTCATTATTTATTTGCCATTCAGTCTATTATCGACAGGCAGGTAGCATGCCAAAGATCTTATCAAGACAAGCGCACAGAGCTAAAATTGAGATTGAGATGGTCACAGCCTTTTTGTCCTCAGACCAACCAATATGATTTTTTCAAGCCCCATTATTTGGGGCTTTTTTGCTCCTCGTGGGTGTTTCCAACCGCAGAGATTCATTTTTATTGCATTTACAACATAATTCATCCTATAATTTGATTAACGATCATTGAATACATCATGAAAGGGTCGAAAACGATTGAAAACTCAAAGAATTAATCTGCCTGAAGAGTTAGAGGCTGCATTTTTTATCCGGAAGAACGTATTTGTTGAGGAACAGGGCGTGCCGCTGAATGATGAATTTGACGAGTTTGATACTTTGGGTGGACCATGTGAGCACATCATCGCCTATTATGATGATCAGCCCGTAGGAACGGGAAGGATACGAATTCACGAAGGATCCGGAAAGCTGGAGCGGATTTGCATCCTGCAGCCTTACCGCAAATTCGGAATCGGGAGAAGGATCATTGC
The DNA here is from genome assembly GCA_004016085.1 of Claviceps quebecensis. Lineage (NCBI taxonomy): Eukaryota > Fungi > Ascomycota > Sordariomycetes > Hypocreales > Clavicipitaceae > Claviceps > Claviceps quebecensis. The sequence goes on from QEQW01000003.1 coordinate 291,854, forward strand.
ATCGCTAGAAGAAATCGCTAAAGACAAAGGGGTACAGCACGTTAAATTGCACGGGCAAAGTCAGGCGGAAGGGTTCTATAAGAAACTTGGGTATCGAACTTCCTCGGAGGAATTTATGGAAGATGGCATACCTCATATCCTCATGGTCAAACAACTGATAGATCAACCTAAATAACGAATAAGGGAGGGTTGTATGATACATACGAGGCCCTCCCCAGCTTATTTTTAACAGATGCATTATAAGCAGCTGCCCCATGACCTTCATGGCTTACTCATGCAGTCAGCTGCCGCTTCGGGTCACGTCCATCGCCATTTCCTGCGCTTTCAAGCACAGCTCCGCCGCCATAAACGCATGCTCCTGCGTCATGGCATTTTCGGTCCGGTTCAGGCAGTCAAGAATGAGTTCTCCAAAGAACGGATATCCAACCTGTCCGTCAACATGAAAGTGATATTCACCTTCCCGATTGACCAGATAGACATGATTGCCGGTCCGGTCGCGGGCGATATCGATATATTTTCTCAGCTCAATATAACCTTCGGTTCCCAATATCAGGGTGCGTCCGTCTCCCCATGAACCTAAGCCGTCCGGCGTAAACCAGTCCACCCGGAAATATTGCGTGGCCCCGTTGTCCCCTAGCAGGGTAGCGTCACCAAAATCCTCAAGCTCCGGATATTCAGGGTTGTTGTAGTTTGCCACTTTACTGTGCAGAACCTCCGCTTGTTTACAACCCGCATAAAAAAGAAACTGCTCGACCTGGTGGCTGCCGATATCGCATAGAATTCCTCCGTATTGCTTCTTTTGAAAGAACCACTCCGGCCGGGACGAAGCGTTTAACCGATGCGGTCCGAATCCCGTCACCTGCAGCACCCGCCCGATCGCGCCCTGCTCAATGAGCTGCCCGGCATAAACCGCCGATTCGACATGCAGCCTTTCGCTGTAATAAACCATATACTTTCTTCCGGTATCACGTACTTTGGCGCGGGCCGACTCCAGCTGCTCAAGCGTTGTAAAGGGAGCTTTATCCGTAAAATAATCTTTGCCTGCGTCCATCACCCGAAGTCCCAACGCACAGCGTTCCGAAGTAATGGCTGCTCCCGCAACAAGCTGAACCTGCGGATCTGCCAGAATCTCTTCCTCGGAGGCTGCAATCGTTACTTGGGGATAGTTTCGTGCGAATGCTTCCGCTTTGGCCCGGTCACGGTCATAAACCAACTTTAATGTAGCGCCTGCCTCGATCAGTCCGTTGACCATTCCATAGATGTGCCCATGATCGAGCGCCACCGCGGCAATCACAAATTCACCCGAACCGACTACCGGATTGGGTTTTCCTTTCGGGGCATAATTCATCCCGTCGTTCTTCTGCATCTCCCTCATCCCTTTCACGTTTAAGGTTCCAATCCCGATGATCGGGATTTATTGTTCGCCTGACGTTTGTCCGTTCGTTACGCCGCCGTAACGGCTTCCTGTCGTTATTTTCAGATCCGCAAAGTTTTCAATGCTGCTGCCCTTTTTATAAAAATGAGGTGCATTCTTCATCAGGCCTTCCCGCGTATAAAAAGGATCGTCCTGCTGCAGGGGAAATTCAACCTTTTCTCCGGTGCTTGCGGATTTGTAAATACTCATAATGAGTTCCAACGTATTCCGTCCACTGACTCCGTCAATCAGTACTGTCGCGCCCGTCTCGATGGCATTCAGCACATTGTCGATCTGCGCCGTATGGCCTTCGTATGGCAGATCTAGCAGCTCGTTGTAGTATTGCTGGATTTTCTCTTCGAGAGAGGGTTCCCGCTCCGGGAAGCCGTTCGGCAGTGACCTGGAAGCCGTGACCCGCCACGGCGCCGAGATCCGGGCATGCTCCCCCTGGAAAATAAACTGCTGTTCTTCACCATGATGAACGACGGAGCTTGTAATTTGCCCTAAGCTGCCGTTCGGATATTTCAAAATCGCGATGGACAGATCCTCCACTTCCGCATTGTCATGAGCGACGTTGCTCATATAAGCCTGAAGCTCGCTGGGCTGACCCAGCATCCAGAGCAAGGCGTCGATATGATGAACCGCATGATTCAGCGTCGGACCGCCTCCCTCCTTCTCCCACGTGCCGCGCCACCATAAATCGTAATAGCAATGACCCCGCCACCAATGCGAATCCACCTGGGCATGAAGAATCCTGCCGGCCAATCCGCTGTCCACAACGTGCTTCAGCTTCATAATCGGATTTCTGAAGCGATTTTGGGCAATGACGGACAATACTTTCCCGTTTTGTTCCGCAGCCTCGATCATGGCGTCGCATTCTTCAAGAGAAGAAGCCATGGGTTTTTCCACGATCACATGACTGCCTGCATTCAGAAAATCAATAGTAACAGGCGCATGAACAAACGGAGGCATACAAACGGAAACCAGGTCGATCTCCTGATCAAGCAGTTCCTTGTAATCCTTAACGATGACAGCGTCCAAACCGTATTGCTCCCGCTTGGCTTCAGCCTTCTCGGGATAAAGATCGCATAACGCAACAATTTGACAGCGATTCTTCAACTGCAGATAACTTTCGATATGAGCGGACGAAATCGCCCCGGTCCCTATAATCGCAACCTTGATCATCCATTTAACCTCCCCTGAGCTTCATTCATTGGTATATAAGGATATTAACTGAAGCTGCGAGAACATTGTGCTTCGCTGTGGGGGGAAAAATAACACTGGGTTGCGGTTCTGCGATAGAATAGATTCGAAAGCGAGTACATACGGGGGAAGAAGGAGGCAGCAGCCATGTCTTTTGTAGCGGGTAACTATAGCGAAGTGCCCCTGCATTTTGCCTATAAAAGAAAAAGCGTCAACTATGAGCATAAAGAAACCTTCCATTCCCACCTCGGGGTGGAAATATTGTTGATCCATCAAGGGAAAGGGACGATGATCGTCAATAACAACCGCTACGACATCAAACCGGGCATGCTCTGCATTTTTCAGCCTTATCAGCTTCATCATCTCAAGCTCGAATACGACGATGGTCAATGCTTCGAACGCTCTCTCGTGACCTTTGAACCGACGATGTTTGAGTCTTATTTTGAAAAATGGCCTTCTCTGCACTCCTTTTATAAATTCATGTATTTAGGGGAACTTCCTGTTCCGTGTTTGTATGATACCGGGGATGAGCTTCACATCTTGGACGCTGTGTACAAAAGATTGGATGATCAATTACCCGCGCTTTCAGAGGCAGAAAGATATGAGGAATTTTCTTTATTTCTCGTCATGCTGTACCGCTCGATTCAACATGTATGGGATCAGCGGACGGAAGCCGGGCCGGCCAAACCGGCCCTTCGTAAAAATCATCAGGTGGAGCACATATTGACATGGATCGAGGCCAACTATACGTCACCGTTTCGATTGGACGACATGGCCAAGTCGCTGCATTTATCTCCCTATCATGTTTCGCATCTCTTTAAAGAGGCGACAGGCATCAGCATCTCCGAATACATCATGGCCCGCCGGGTCCATCAGTCCGTTCTGCTGTTAACGACCACCAAAAAACCAATCTCGCTCATTGCTGAGGAGATTGGTTTAGCGAACAGCTCTTATTTTTGTAAATTGTTCAAACAGCGCATGGGCACTACGCCACACCAGTATCGCAAGAAGTGGGCCAGGACTTAATATCAAAAAGACAAAACAAAAAAACCTTGATTCTCAAAGTCGAGAAACCCGAGTCTTTAAAAAGACCGGGTTTCTCCCACTCTGACCGCCCATACCTGGACGGTCTCTTTTTATTATACCCTGGCGAAGTCATTGAACCGAGCGCTCTTCTCTGCGTGTGACGGACTTCAGGCCCAGTCCGGCCAAACATGTAAGATCATCCCTTTAGATACGATAGTGATCTACAGAGCTTCCTGATAGTGATCTACAGAGCTTCCTGAAAGTCTATGAGACTGGAACCCGCCAAATTTCCCATCACCCAAAATTCGGAAAGGGTATTTTCTCCACTACCTTATGTGTGCCGTCGGCGCTCCCCATAAGAAACTATCCGGAGAATGGAACGCGATGCTTCGTTCCTGCCTTATGCTATCGCTATTCGCAACGGAGAACGGTATAGATCAGGAACGCAACGGTCGGCAATGTGATGAGCAACAAACCGACAACGAGTTTGAATCGAATGGATCTCCATGAAAGACTGCGTGTCATCAATATCGCTCCTCTTCTGTCTTGAATACCCCATGTAGACTTATCATAAAAGATACCCGATTCTTGTATCCAACGGAATGTCGACTTTTTCATAATACTAGGTCGACTTATTTTGCCTACCTGCGACTCAAAAGGTGAGCCCCCTTCTAAGTGGGGGTTGCGATGGTTATTGAACAAACACTTTAGGACCTATGAATAGCTTTCTAACTTTTGACACATTCTCATAGAAAGTTGGAAAATTGAAAACGAGCGAAAAATGCGATGTGAGGGTGGTTCTCCCTACAGCGCATTTTGTGCAAGAGGTAGTCTCATTACTCATAATTACATCAAAACTCAAAGACCGATACCTTTGACGAGGAGTCGGTCTACTTTCAAAACGAATCATCTATGTAAAGCCAGACGCTCTTGAAGCGATAAATCTTGCGTACGAGTAAGATGGTGGTGTACTAAATGAAATCACCAATCTCCTCCTCCTGGAGGCCCGTCGGGACAACCGGGATCATCTTAATGCCTGAACCAGTTTAGCTTTTAAATTTCAATTGCTCTTCCAGACGGGCTGACTATCAAATCCATGTTTGAAGCATTTCCATTAATCCTGAAATCCCGCCGAAACCTTCTGCCAATAACTCCGCCACCTCCGGAGACTTAAGCGCCTCTCGGCCAATTATTACTCCAACGGTTTTTTGGGCAGATCACATATATATCCAACAAGAAATTCATAAAACGTTTTCTTGGACGACGAGGTGTAATTCAAAACGAAGAATAATTTCGACTATACAGGGAACTGAGATCATAACTACGATCAGGAGTGGTGAAAACAATGCTTGAATTTTTAACTTTAGCTGCAATATGTTCTCCCGACAAAGCATAACCGCCCAACCCAGAAATCCAGGGTTGGCATATGTTAATTTAATTAAAGTAAGAAGTAGGAGGAAGGAGTTAACCATTTATGAACAAGAAGAACAGGCGAAGAGCAAAGTCAACCGCTCTTATCCGGCCCAACGCCAGTCATAATAAACCGATGCGTGTCAATGCCTCCATAAACGAGCTTGAATGGTTGGGCAAAAACAAATCGACACAACTGCCGAGCAAACCGATCTAAATTATATAACGTTAAAAATAAGATTATTTAACACAAACACACGTCTAAAGGAATAACTCGGGATCTTAATTAGTAATTCTCCTTTGTCGTCACATCAAGAGTAAGTTTTTATCGCCTGAAGGATATTAAAAGTATTATTAACCAAAGCCAACTCGGTCCCCCAAGTTGGCTTTGTTGCACTTCGAATTAAGGAACTTACATCACTTTGGATGTCCCCGAGGCCCGTCTGCTCTTAAGATAGCTTAACGCTTCGATGGATCCGCATAACAAACACATATCCATCTGGATCGGGCATGGTTAACATTACCCGGCATTGGCAAACCTCAACATTTTGGAGAGTGTAGCTAATTCACTCGATCATCCGAACTAAGAACAAAAAAGAACATCCATAGGGACGTTCTCTTTTTTTAATATTTCTGAAAGTCAACGCCACTTTGCAGGCAGCAGCGGCCTCTGCGATCCAACCTTTAACCGCTGCAGTCACGGGCCAGAAGGAGCAAAAAATATCGCAAGGTTGGAGTAATTTAATATATGCTTTACTCATGACTTTTGGTATACGACTTTGTCGCTAGCTTGCAAGGGTTTTCTTCCTGCGCAAATTCTTTGGGAATGGCCTTTTCGACCAACCCCAATAAACCGGCAGCATGTTAGCTTGGCCATTGCTAAGTCGAAAACCTTCCTTGCCCAACCAGGAGTACCACCTATGGCATAAATTGTAGCAAGAGGGTACTATGTTGTGGTTAATAAACTCAATCGCCGCATTGTCTATAACGGCAAGTTTAAGTCTAGGCGTTGGCGTTTAGAAATTTTATAATACACGCTGTAAGCTCATTGAAGTGTCGCGAGAAGCCATGGTCTGCACCTTCAATGAGTTGCAGTTCTTTTGGACCTGAATACTGATTGTAATACGACTTGGACCCACTAAATGGAACCGCATCATCTTCCGTGCCATGCATAAGAAGAACAGGACAATCGTAAGACTTGCTTGCTTCTATCGGATCGTGTTTTTTGTCCAACATATCACGTACAAAACCGGGCTCCAGGGAATAACTTTTTCCAAAAAAATGCGAAATGGTCTTCCCATTCTCTGACTCTTTCCATAGCTCCGGGCCTAGAATCGTGTTGCGATAATTTTCTTTAGGGAAGACTTCCGGAGCAATAGCTATGCGTCCGGCAATCCGATGCTTTGGATCGTCATAAAGCAGTGCAATACAGCCTCCCAAGCTATGGCCAAGTATATAAATCGGGGAGTTTTCATAAGCTTTTTGACTTGTAACCCAAGAAACGACATGCTGCAGATCGGTTGTCCAGCCAGTAACTGTCGTATCGGTCGCAAATTCCCCTTCGCTTTCTCCTGACCCCGCGTAATCAAATCTAAGTACAGCATAACCTGCAGCCCCTATGGCGTTTGCAAGATGTAAATAAAATTGACTGCCTCCTACTTTCTCGCCAGTAAAGCCGTGACAAAAAACAACGATGGCCGGATTAAGGCTTCCTTCCGACTGATGAAGCATGGCGGATAAACGTTTATTTCTGCTATGAATCCATACATGTTCTTTCATAACGTTTCCAACTCCTTGCGGGCTAATGGTTGTTCGGAAGCTTGATTACATCGATATAGCTTGAGTAATATGCTTTTCAACAAGATCCCTTGCAGACATCATGTAAGAATGTTCCCCATAATCTGTTGTTTTGGCAATGAACGGTGTTTGGAATCCACTGGTTGTTACTTCAAATCGATGCTCATACTGATATTTTAGTTCAACACTTTTCCAAAAGGCTTTATCGGATTATCTGTTCGTCTTCAAGTCGTTCCTGCTGAATAATGTTGAAGTCTACATATTTTACTTTGCGGCCAATAAATCTAAATTCTTGATTTTCAGCAGCTTGTTTTATTTTACCTAGGAAGACGGAGTGCTCCTCCACCATCACAGGCAAATCAAGCATGTCGTCGAGAACATATGGCTAACGATCTTTTGGTTTCAGCATCAAATATTGCTGATTTATAAAAGATCTTTCTATCAATTATGATGAAGTGACTAACCGTCATTTTACCAAACTGATCAGTCTCCGCAATAAAATGATGTTGACATCTTTAAGTCATAGCCTATCTTTATGTACCCTCTCTACTATTCTTCTGTTCCAAAATCCCCTTTAAACAAGTGGGATGTTCTAAATATATTTTAGGACATTTTGGAACAAGAAAATAGTCCCTTTCTCGCTGTTCCAAAAAGCATGCTTAATGACACACGAGTGGGACAGCCACTCACTCGTTGGTACCCTAGGCATTCAACGGACATGCACTTCAGTAAGCAGATAAGCATGCGCAGATGCTTTTAATACAATTTTTTCTCACGAAGGTAATGATCCAAAAATTGATCAATAAAAATTAGTTATCCCTAAATACTTTGTCCCAAGATTCTAAGCGCTCAATTCGAGCGCTTTTTAGTTTTGTAACCTAAGGGAAATTAAAGAGGTAATAATGAACATTTGACCCAATTCGTCCCCAATTTCAAATTTTATTAAGCCAAACGGAAAATAAAAAAATAAAAAAACCCTTGATTCCCAAGGGTTTTCTTTTTATGGAGCCTAGGGGGATCGAACCCCTGACCTCATCGCTGCCAGCGTGGAGATGTACTGTCCTCTTGTTTTCCATGATGCCCGGAAGCCTACTCCAATAAGGCTTTTCGGGTATCGCTCTGTTTTGGTGTATCCCTGTGTTTCCGGCTGTTTGCGGGGGTTTTGTGACCATGGTTGTGACCACGGATTCAGTTATGCTGGCTAATAAAGAAGAGAGGGAACTATACCCTCTCTTTACAAGCTTGTCTATAAAGTTAAGCCAAACAAACTTGCGATCGATGCAATTGAACCAATGTTTCCAAGTGCACCTGTTAGAAAACCTAAAAGTTTTTTGCCTTCTTCTTTATCCTTTTTGGCATAAGCTTCTTGGAGCTTTTCTGCAAAGAACTCAAGTTGTGCTCTTTGTGAATCAGTTGTTTTCTCATGGATATCTTTTATTAATTGAGCAAATACTTCTGCTGATCCATTTTCATTAACTGTTATTTCCTGGTCAACATTATCTCCAGTATTCACGTTTGTATTTCCTGACACACTCCCGTGGAAAGTTACACTTTTATTAGTATTGTTCATTGTTCCATCCCCCGAATGTATATGCAAATGTTCAACATGGCCAATTCTTAATGCAGTTCTAACAGGTAAGTTACCCAATGACGGATTCTGTTGCTCACCGATTTTCACCGAATCTAATAATTCACTTATACTTTGGCGAAGCTTCTGCTTATCTTCAAGCGATTTGATGTTTTTTTTTTATCTTCTCGTACGATCGCTCTATACTCTGATGATATCTCAAACGCTGGAAACAAGTCGTTAGTAGAGACAGTGAACTCATGGCCACAAATGTCACAAGCAACTTCTTTGTTCAACAACATTTCTTTTGACTGAGCATCATCTATTTTTCTTGCACAAATAAACTTTTCAGTTGTGCATTTAATTTCCCATACAATGCTCAATTCTCCAGACTCCACTAGATCAAGGAAATAATCGTAAGTGTCCTCTAATGAAGTCACCCGAGTATAGTTCATCGCTGCGGTGGGGTAAAACCTTTTGACGGTGCTAAAAGCTAATAGGTCTAAGAAGTTATTCAGTTCCCTTTTTTCTTTCAGCGATACTGCCATGGTTTTTACCTCCTCTGCATGATTCTCATGTATTTATATTATAACCTGATTACGAACAAATTCAATTACCTCTTCAGTCGCTGGCGTAGTAAAGTATATGCTGTCAGACGTAAGGCCAACTCTTACAGTAAATGATTTTTCCACACCATTCACAGGTCGATTGAACTTGATAAATCCACCCTGGTGCTGTAAATACGGGCGTAATGTATCATACAGAGGCCGACCTCTCAAGTCACCTTCATTGACTCGTAGCCCAACTCTCTCCATACCATTCAAGATAAGAGCAATAAAAGGAGTTGTTAATAAGTGCTCTCCGAATATTTGAGATGATTGTCTTAAGTTATTTACCAGTTCTGCTTCATCTTCGTCATCGAAAAAAGTATTTAATGCACTAAGTATATCAATAATTGCCTTGGTATGTTGTTCATTAAAATCTTCAAATATTAATTCTGGTGTTGATGTAGCATCAATCAGTTCACCTTGAAGTGCGTTTGCTATTAGCTCGACATTATTTCCGTACGGAGCTAGTATTCTCTTTTGTTCTAGTGTCACTTGTTGACCAATCATTCTTGCAATATGCGATGCTATATTATTCGAGTTTCTTGAATCAGCTCGCACCTCAATGAGGTCAGTCTGTTGATTAATAAAGACTGTTGTTACTTCGCATTTAGGAACTATTTGTACATCTGTACCATTTACTTCTCTCCTGTTACCACTGTTGTACATATATCGGAGGTAAATCTCATCATTATTGTTACCTACAGATGCAGCAATCAACACAGGTTCTGAAGTCACGTCACGTGGCATTACTTCACTTATATGCTCAAACGGATTTCTGGGAAGTGCCTCCAACATTTCTTTGAAGCCACGCAGTGCCCCTTCATTCTCAATCTTAAACCACGTTGCAGATGTCTTTCCAGCAAGTAATCTGTTTCTACAAGGGCCTAATGTATCTCGATTTCCAGTGTTAATTGCATCCCAAACCCTTGTCGCTAAATCAAACGCTGTACCCTCAGTATCTAACATCAAATCTGTACATATTTCTTTTAATGTTGCTTTAGGCAATTTGAGAACATCTGAAAAAAATACGATGTCTGTAATTTGATGCATATTATACCTCCGATTTAATTACATTAATTATCCCTTAACAATCTCCAACAGCTTCTCGTAGTTGTTAACCACATCGTACTTCAATTGATCCGAGTTCAACTTAGCAAAATGCCTGCGTGCACACTCAATCTTAGCCTTCTCTACTTCACGCAGTTCCATCGAATCCATCGAGCCCTTCGTCTCTGCAATAAAGTAAATGTGCTTAACATCGCCTTCTTTGAACACAATTGCCCAGTCCGGGTTGTAGTCGCCAACTGGAGTCGGGATGTAGAACCCCCGCGGCAGCTTGGCATAAATGTTTACTTCCTTGCTCGTATCCAACTCTTTCGCGAAAGTTCGCTCGATCTTGGAATCAGTCACAACATAATCGTAAATATGCTTGTCAACAGGAATAGCATTCTGCCCAAGTTGTCCCTTCAATGTGTTTTTCGTAAACACATCCGTATGGAACGTCTCGTTAATCACATCGTAAGTGATGGACTCGATGATAGTTGTCGCCTTCTGCTCGTTAATCAGCTTAGACACCCGGATAATAAACTCTTCAGGATTCTTCTGGAATAATATAAAAGTAGACTGTTTAACGCCTTTCAAGATGGCGACAATCGTTTTCCGAGTCAGCCGTGTCTCATCCATCAGCTTACCAATCAAGTCGTACTTAATCTTGGATGTTGCAGCCTTGTGTACATACTCCGTTTGTGTCTCTCGCTGTACGAATGCCTCACCTTGTTTCAGCTGCTCCCTTGACTCAATTTGATTCATTTCCCCATGTTTAATGGAGTAGCGGATGGAGGGCACCTGCAAGTTCATGTCTAACGTCAAGACACACTTCCGCACCAGTTCATCTGAATCGAACTGAACCGTATAAACGGATCTTTTATTTATTCGATTCCACAACTCCTTGAACTCTTGCTTGTGGAAGTTATTGTTAACTGTGATCGCTGAAATTGTGTTTTTCCGATCATCATTTGTCATATCGGACTTGCCTTCAACGTATATCGTTTTGACGAGTTCGATGAGTGGTTCTTGGTAGGTAATCAACTCATCTGGCAGCTTGACCTGTTGCCCGTCAACTGCGGCAAAGTAATCGTCAGTCAAATGGAATTCATCATCAACATAGCCATTCTTGATAAACGCAAATTGCAGCTTGCTTGCTAATCTCTCATCGATTTTCAATTTTTCGCCGCGTGCATTCGTTAGCACCTTGTCCAAGAAGAAGCTAGTATCCGCTTTGCGTGGACGATCCGTTAGAGTAGCCGCAATCTCGTTTTGGAGTTGCTTGGCAAACTGTTCATAGGATTCGCTGGCAACGACAGTTAATGAGTTGATCTCATGTACATCAATGCCTGGAATGCTGGAGTCGATCCTTTCACCGTACTGATTCACGCACAATCTTAGTCCACGACCGACTTCCTGCCGCTTCTTTAGCGTAGAATCACTGTGCTTGAGCGTGCAAATCTGGAACACGTTAGGATTATCCCAACCTTCCTTCAACGCCGAGTGGGAAAAGATAAACCGTGTCGGTTCCTCAAAGCTGAGAAGACGCTCTTTATCCCGCATGATCAAATCGTAAGCATCAGCATCATCTGAATCCGTTTCTTTTGCAGATACCTTCGAGTCAACAAATCGGCTGCTCTTCTTGTCAATGGAGAAGTATCCCTTATGTGTTCGACGTACTTGTATGGAGTTCAGATATTGAATGTACGGATCATCTGCAAACACTGAAAGTTGCTCATTCAGAAGCTCCATATATTCTTCTTCAAAAATGTCTGCGTAAACACCATTCAACTCCGAGCCATCTTGATCATATTGCCGGTACTTCGCGACCTCATCAATGAAGAAGAGAGAGAGCACTTTGATCCCTTTATGGAATAGAACCCGCTCCTTCTCAAAATGAGACTTGATCGTCTCGCGAATTTGGATTCTACGGAAATGAAGCTCGCTGACATCCCCCTGTACGTCTCCTGCGTATAAAGTTACGCCGTTTGTGAAGCTGATGCTGTTATTCTGTCCGTTGATCTCGGATATTTTGTAACCTTTGTATTGCTCTAGATGATCGGATAATTGGTATAAATCGTCGCCAGTCACTCTCTTTTTGGATACTTTGCTTATGCCTGATTTTGTCTTTATCTCGTATTCAAGTCGTGCTATTGGTGCATGTTTGTCACTAACATCAATGCCCTCAAGATATACATAGCTGTTGGTTCCGCTTGTTCCTTTAACTGATATACCCTTGACGCTGATCTTCTTTACCAGCTTCATATTGTAAGCATCCAAAGCATCAAGACGATAGACTTTGTTGTAGTCTTCTTTATGTGTCGCTGAATAACGCAACGTAAGCAACGGTTTAAACAACTTCAGTGATTCCTTTGTTTTCGGACCTTCAACTGATTGAGGCTCATCGATAATCAAGATCGGATTGGTACTGGCGATCACATCGATAGGTTTACGGCTATTGAAATCATCCAGTTCGTTGTAGATGCGTCGTGCGTCTTGCCCTCTAGCAGCAAATGCCTGAGAATTAATGATCATGACATTGATTCCAGCATCGCTGGCGAACTTTTCAATATGATGCAATTGCTTGGAGTTATAAACAAAGAAACGAGCTTTCGAGCCGTACTCTGACATGAAATGGTCTTCCGTAATTTGGAACGTCTTGAGCACGCCTTCTCGAATCGCGATGGATGGTACAACAATAATGAATTTGCTCCAGCCATATTTCTTATACAACTCAAACATGGTACGGATATAGGTGTATGTCTTACCTGTTCCGGTCTCCATCTCAACCGTCAGATTGAATTTCCCTTCAAGCCTTTCCGACAATTTCAAGCCATTTTGGCGTTGTGTCGATTGTATGTTACTCAGCACTTCTTGATCGATAAGTTTTATGGGATTGTTCTTGAACCCATAGTCCGATTCATTGTTTGTAGCTGATTGAAATAAATCTCCCGAGTACTCCGTCTTTTGCCGTCGTCCTTTATCAAGCGTAAATCGCGATGACTCGTTTGGTTGACCCTTAAAGACATCGACTATACTTTTCACTGCATCTGCCTGGAATTGCTGGTGTTTGAATTTTATCTTCATTCCGCTCACCTTCCTTATACCACTTGGATGTCGGTGCTCGGAGAGAGAAGCTTGAACAACTCTTCTACATTAATTCGAGCTGAGTCATCTTTGAATGAACTGTCACGGAATACAACGCGAAGAGGTTGCTCCTCTGCGATCTTCTTAATGATAGACTCCGATACATCATCGTCGAAACATGCGATCAGGGAGTTTCCCGCAACATAATGAACGGTCTTGCCCTCAATCCCTCTCGATTCCATCGGCAATGAAAGTTCCAAGCCGCATTCGAGCATCACTTGAATCAACAAGTCCTCGCTGGAACGGTCTTCTTTAATGTTGGAAGAAACATCATCGAGATTGATTTGACCCAGCTTGTCTGGTGTGTAGTAAACATCCTTCATGTTACTTGAGTCCACACGGTAAACACGGAAACCGTAATCGATATCTGCACCAGTTTCTTCTTTGACTTTTCTTGCGGCACGGCGAATGCGTTCTTTACCAAGCTCACAAATATTCGGAAACTGATTGTTTGAATTATTGATTTCTGGAATCTGAATTAGAATATATTTTCTTTTCCCTCCATCCTTTGAATTTAAATTCATTAAAGCATGAGCAGATGTGGCTGATCCAGAGAAAAAATCTAAATATATTCCTTCCTTATCGTCTAAATTATTTACTGAGAAACTAAAAAAATATTCTATTAACCTCATTGGCTTTGGAAATCCGAACGGATCCCGACCATCAAATAATTCCTTCATCTCTTTTGTAGCTTCTTGATTAAATGGTCCAGTCAGTATTGAAAGAGGTTTGATTTTCCTCACATTACCATTTTCATCCTTTAGATACTGTTTCATTCGAACACTGTATTTCCCACTTGTATTGTTTATTACTACTTCATCATTTTCATAAGCTTTATATAGCCGTTCCTTTGACCAAATCCATTGTTTCTCTGGCCATATCTCAACCCCATTGTGAATCAAAGGGTATACTAAATTAGGTCTATCATCCTTACTATTAGTAGCAAGAGGCTGTGTAATGTATCCCCCTCTTGTTTCATATTTTGAATCCTTATTTTTTTCATATTCCTTCATAGCTTCTTCATCAAGTGGAACTTCAATATTTTGAAGGGGATTTTTTGAATAGCATAATACATATTCATGAATGTTTGAAAACCCCTTTGTCAGTGCACCTGCATTATATTTATTTTTCCAAATCACTTTTTCTATAAAGTTATTAGCCCCGAAAATCTCATCGCATATCTTTTTTAAATTATCTGCCTCGTTATCATCGATGCTAATAAAGATTAACCCATCTTCTCTTAATAAATTTCTTGCGATTTTAATACGTGAGTACATCATTGTTAGCCAATCACTATGAAAACGTCCATTTGATTCAATATTTTGAATCAATCTATTGCCATTTGAATCGAATTGTCCCGATTCTTCTAAATATTCCTCCGTAGACTCTTTAAAATCGTCATTATAAATAAAATCCCTTCCCGTATTATAAGGAGGGTCAATAAATATACACTTAACTTTGTTGAGATATGACTCTTGCAGGAGCTTTAATACTTCAAGATTATCGCCCTCGATGTATATGTTTTGAGTATTATCCCAATCAACACTATCTTCTTTAACAGGTCTTAGCGTTTTGTCCAGAGGAATATTCGCATTAAGAATGGCCTCCTTCTTACCCGGCCATGTCAATTGATATTTCTCTTTGTTGTCACCTTCAACAAGAAAATCAGATAACTCCTGCTTCAATAAATCAAAATCTATGGCACGTTTAATCATTCCATGTTCATTTTGCACTTCAGTGATTACGTTAGGAAACAGTTCAGCAATCTTGGAAATATTAGCTTGAGTCAAATCAGCCGACTTCATGCTTAAGTGATTCATTGATTAACCTCCAGTACTTTTATTCAATAAGTTGATTCAGTTCTTTCCGCTTGCGTTGTAAATCCATGTTCAGTTCTACTTTGCGATTGAACTGTTTTTCATTTCGAATCTTCGACTCTAACCGTTGGCATTCAAGTGACAACTTATCTATCCGAACTTGCCTCTCTAGAACATCTGAAAGCTCAGATTCCGGCTTTAATTTAATCGGTAGCAGGTAACGGATAATGTTCTCATATACAGCCTTTAGATCAAGGCCATGAAGGATATCCATCTTGATTTCATCCTCCAGTTGCCAATCCGATTCATGATAGGAGCGTACAACTGACCGATTGTCGTCGGCCTGATTACGCTCCTTGTAGGCTATTGCAAGCTTTGCCTGACCCTCATGTATTAACACATACAATATCGGGTAAGGGATTGCTTTATCGATGCTACGTAACAGATCGAGGGAGTAGGATTGCTCCTTCAGGTGTATCTCAAATACCTGAACTTCTTCAATGTCATCCTTTGGCTCCAAACGGATCGTTTCTTTGGATAGCTTGTACTTCCAGACGATCGATTCAACTTGCTCGGTAAATAGTTCCTTCAATTTGTGATTCGCTTGCAGTTTCTCGTAGAATTTGTTCTTCGGAATCTTACGGTTGACCAACGTATTTGATGGTAATTGAAACATCATGCACCCACCTGCCGAATAACGACAAAAGTAATGAGTTCAAAATCCTCTAGTCCTTGGATCGAATCGATTAATGCCGTTGTTCCGCCAGAACTGAATAAACTATCAAGATCGCTTTCCTCTTTCACCTGAACGATTGAACGGATCGTTTCCTCGAGCAGCATAGAGTACTGTCCCATTTTCTTTCCGTCTTTTGTTTCCTGATTGAAGCTTCTGCAAGCCTCAACAATCGGTTCAGATTGTCCTCTACATACAGCTCTTAGAATATCCAACGTCTTCTTCACATCCAAATGATTCGTGACAACATCTCCGTCATCACTCATATATACGAGATAGAATGGATGGAGCCTATTTTGTTGGTCGGGATTCAACTCGTCGTTAATGTTTCGTAGGATGAATATGACACCAGACTGATCAATTCCTTTGTCTGCATCAGTCAGAACAACGGTATGCAGACCGCTTGGCACGGTGTCCATCTCACCATTCTCTTTGACGTAGTTCACAAGATCCATACGGAAATCGTTCAGTCCGAGATCGGTGATAGAGACACCTGTATTCATGTCATCGAGGTCAACTACTTCCTCCTGCAAGCGATGCAGCTGCTGTTTACGGTATTCCAAGTCACTAGATTGATTAAACAACACATTATCATCACCTGTTGCCGTCATATCCATGATGACCATTCGGTTCTCAACTCGCTGCTTGAGTTGGATATACTCATCGAGCGTCATGTTCGGCCAGAAGTTCACCAGCTGGATAGCCTTGTTCTTCGAGCCTATGCGATCAATCCGTCCGAATCGTTGAATGATCCGCACAGGATTCCAATGGATATCATAGTTGATGAGATAATCGCAGTCTTGCAAGTTTTGACCTTCGGATATACAATCGGATGCAATCAGAAGGTCAATTTCACCCTTCTCATTTGGCATCGTCAGATGTTTCTCCTTGGAACGTGGAGAGAAGCAAGTAAGCAGCGTACTAATGTCATTCCTCAAACCAGCTGTGTTCTTATTCTCATCGCTACCAACGATTTTAGCAGTGTGGATGTTGTACTTTTCCTTCATATACGCTGATAGATGTGTGTAAAGATACGCCGCGGTATCAGTGAACGCACTAAATATGATGACTTTCCGGTTTCCTGGGTTAATGGGTTGTTGAATCTTATTGTCGATCACTTGCTTCAACGCATTCAACTTCTCATCATGCTCAGGCGTTACCTTCTGCATCTCCTCATGTAAGGCAGATAGAATATTGCGATCGTTCGTCAAATCCTCTTTCCACCGAAGTACGTCAATGTCGGATAAGTTGATCTTGATGGTATTACCAATGGAGAATTCATCATCCAGCCAGTCATCGTCGTCAAGATTGGTTTCTTCAATGTCCGTATAACCCACAGACTCAGCAGTTTTCGTTCGTTCGAAAGATTCAATTTGCTGAAGCGTCTGATTAAGCTTCGATATAATCTTTGACAGTGTCAATCGGAATGATTCCACTGAACTCTCTAGTCGCTTGAGCAGGTTGATCCGCATGAGTAATTGTAAACTGCCTTCGCGATCCATCTGTTTGAAGCTCCCGCTTCCACCTTTTACACTGGTGTCATATATTTCTTCATAGAACCGCAAGCGGCTTGGAAGAATGTATTTGAAAGGTGCGTATATGCCCAGATTGATCCTAGACAACTCCATGAAGATATCATTATACCCAATGACATCGGTTCTGTCTGTGATATCACAGAACTTGGAAATAGGCTGCAACCGCTTAGGAAACTCACCAATCTCTTCTGCCTTGTAGTATTTTTGAATATGCTTCCGGGAACGAGCGATGGTCAGACTGTCCAGCAGTTCAAAGAAATCAAAATCAAGCATACTAAGCAGTGTTGAAGTTGTTCGTTCTGAAGCTTCCAGCTTAGACCACTGGTTAAAGGCAGATTGAGCACGCTTGAACACATCATTAATGCCTCGTTCTGTGCCAAGCTTGTTGTTTATCTCTTCAGCGTTACCCTCATACGCTAATGCAAGCTGGTTCCGAAGATCCATGAACTTGTTATTCACCGGTGTTGCTGAGAGCATAAGCACCTTAGTTCTAACTCCGCTTTTCAACACCTTACGCATTAACTTCTGATATCTGGTTTCTTTGTCTTTCTTAGCTTCGTTGTTACGGAAGTTATGCGACTCATCAATGACGAGCAGATCATAATTGCCCCAGTTGAGGCGGTCAAGAGGAATGTCATTAGATTTACCTCTGTCTCGGGAAACGTCGGTATGATAAAGCACATCGTATCTAAGTCGGTCCGTATACAGAATGTTGTTGGTCACGTTCTGCTTATAAGTAAGCCAATTGTCACCAAGCTTCTTTGGACAGAGGACAAGCACAGACTTGTTGCGGAGCTCATAGTATTTGATGATCCCAAGAGCAGTAAATGTTTTACCTAGTCCAACACTGTCCGCAAGAATGCAACCATTGAATTTCTCTAACTTATTGATTGCACCAAGTACAGCATCTTTCTGAAAATGATACAGCCGCTTCCAAATTTCCGTTTCCTTAAATCCTGTTGCTTCATTCGGTAAGATGTCCTCGGTAATGTCAGACAAGAACTCATTAAAGATGTTATATAGAATGACGTAGTAAATGAATTCAGGCGAGTTTTCTTTGTAGACAGATGAAATGTGCTCAGCAACTTGATTTGTTACATCTTCTAATTTGCTCTTGTCGTTCCACAGCTGATCAAACAGATCGAAGTACGTCTTTGTAATTGGAGCTTCGTTAAACTTATTGACCATCTTGGATAAAGCGTTGCCTTTCTCATAGCCGAGATCGACCGTCGTAAAGCCGTCCACAGGCATATAGGTTAGGGATTCATCCGCAGACTGTAGATTCGCCATACCTTGCATCGTGCCCGTGGTACTATTCGATTTAAAGGTGACTTTCTTCCGAATCCATTCACTACACTCTTTTGCAATTGATTTCAGTGTCATCTCATTCTTGAGCCGTATTTCGAACTCTGTGCCGTATAAGCTTTTCTCACGGCTACGCTTCGGAATGTAGAACTCCCGCTTTTCTCTCTTAAAGCTATCTGCAATAAAGGTAGGCGAAGTAAAGATGAATCTGACTTCTTCTACCTGGTTCAATTCTTTCAGTAAAGCCTCGTAAGCATAAATTGAAAAGCAGGACGCAGCTATCGACAGCTTTGACCCTTTATGAATGGATTGTTTTAGGTCATCGCCTAGAAGTTTATCAATATTATTGATGACTTCCATGTCTCTTTTCTCACCTCATTTATCCGACTACTAGACGCAAATATCTACTTTCAATTCGACATGCAATCATTGATTTCCTCTTACGAGTAGGACTCATTACCTAAATAGACTCAATTAGATGCAAGTGCAAAATAAAACAAGCTACTATTTTTATCGGTAGTTTTCGCGATAAGAAATAGCAGCTCCAAATACTAGAATGTCTTTATCGGTTTCGAAAAACATTATCGGGCTCATCATCAAGATACTTCTGCAAATCGATCTTAGCCTCATATTCTTTTGAATAAGGCAGGGAACTAATGAACTTTGCAGCAGCGTTAGCGATTTCCATGAGAGAGAATCTCATGAATTCATCCTCTGACTGGCCGTTGACCTGAAAACAGGAGCAGGAGGCACCTACAAAATCGTAATGTTCATCTTCTTCGTATCTCCAACAATATGCACCATTTTGACTTTCATATTGAAAGATTCCTCTAGGCACGAGAAACTTGATCACACCAAATTCCCCATCTGCCCGGAAGTCCCACGATTTCAATTCAAACGTAATGCCGTCTATTTCAATCGTTCTCATGTATCCACCTGTCCTTTGCCATGTATCAACTCTGATTAACAAAATAGTACAGCATCGAACCGACAAGGATAACCATATATCCGGCAATAGCTGTTTTTGTAACGTGTATTGGGCGTGATATTAGCTAAATCTTTTGATTCTCGCTCAGTATCAGCTCAAACTAACCAAAAGCCTGATTTTGTTTGACCCTTTAACAGTTCAAGCGTTAAAAAACGACATACCGGCTAATTCAATATTCTATATATCTCAGAATACATAGAATTGTAACGTAGTGGTGAGTTCTATGTCGCCCTATATAGCAAAAAAATATACAGATTTTCTACGAGTACCACCATGCATTTTGCAATAAGGGGGGGCCTGCCGTTTCATGCCCCACCCGGTCATTTGAGGACTTGCTGTCTGCTGTATTGCGGAAGCAGTCCTCTTTTTGTTTTGTGGACACATTCATGACAGTGAAGAAATGGAAGGTGAGAGGCTTCCAAAGACGATAAGGAGGTGAAAAAGATGGTTGTAAAACGTGGGTTGCCAGAAGCGATGAGCACTCTTCTGAAACAGCTTGTAATGAATGGCCACTTTAGAATCGCTGGACTCGTGCTTCATACCTATTGCCGCCGTACCTACGGAGTAGATGAAATTACCGCAGCACGTTGGATTGTAGCTTATTTTCATCGTGAATTTCCTCAGCAAATGCAGAAGCACCAAAAATGATCAGCGAAAGCATGATGTGCTGCAACTTAGACGGAAAGGAGAATGAAGTTTTGACTTACGAATCATTCAAGCATAACAGTCAGAAAGAATATCTCGGGTTTTGTGAACAGAAAGGGTACGTCTATTCTGTAAAGTTGGATGTAGGAAAGCATGCCGTTGTTGCACTTCGCAATGCTGAGGTCACTGTTTTAATTACTTATACCGTGCATACGTCCTCGATCTGAGTATTAGCGATGGAGTCATCTTGAGCAAACATGAATACACCCTATCAAAATGCCGTGCTGTTGCCACAACAGGAGGGTTATTCTTTGTGCTTTGAAGGGAGGTGAGACACGTGGAGAAAATGCAGGAACTACTGGCGAGCAAACGAAAATCAAGGTCAACAATGCGGATGATGGATCGAAACGCCCGATTTGAAACCGAAGAAGGCAGAGTATACGCTCAAATGTTGGTCAAGTTGGTCGTTGTTGAGATGAAAATTGAAACCCTAGAAAAAGAAAAAATCGCCCGCAAGTAGGAGCGATTAGAAAAAAACTGTTGTCATTATCTTAACTGAAATTCATCATATCACGCAATAAGAGAAGTCGAATTGGCTTCTCTTATTTGCATTTCAATGGAGGTCAACCACATGAATGTATATGAAATGCCGTCAATTAAAACGCTGTTTACCGAGGCACTTGCCGAAAAGCCGGACTCCTATGTCGTGGATCAAATCTTTACCCGTTTCCCGTCGCTGACCGATCTGATGAATGTCACGGAACAGGAACTGACCGCCATCAAGGGCATCGGAAAAGTCAAAGCACGTCAAATTATTGCCGCTCTGCAACTTGTACGGAGATTGAATGCACCCGTATATAGTCATCCGTATGTTATCCGCTCTCCCAAGGACGCCGCCGACTTGCTGATTCCCGAGATGCGGTATTTGCAGCAGGAGCATTTCGTTGTTCTTTTCCTGAACACCAAGAACCATGTCATTGGCCAACCGGAAACGATCTCAAAGGGTTCACTTAACGCAGCGATTGTCCATCCACGTGAGGTCTTTCGAGCTGCCATTAAACGATCCTCAGCCTCTATCGTAGTTTCGCACAACCATCCAAGCGGAGACTGCACACCGTCACATGAAGACATTCAACTCACGGCTCGTCTGGTCGAAGCCGGGCAAGTTACTGGTATCGAAGTGCTCGATCATATCATTGTAGGCGGAGACCAGTTCATGAGTCTCAAGGAACGTGGTCTTATGACTTCGTAAACGATGGACATTGAACGCAATCCCATACGCAGCGGCTCGCATTAATAGCTAGCCGCTGTATCTTTGACCATCAAATTCACATTGGAGGAATATATGCATGAACAACCATCAGCAACAATTTCAGGTACCAGCTGCAACGAACGGAAGCAAGGTCGAACTTCATCCGCATCCGGCGGTTTCCATTACGACTGTTGTTGTGCTGCAACATACAACATTCCCGGACGCTTCAAGGAAGCTCGTATGTGAATCGGAAAGCCGGAATGAACCCTTTGAAATCGAAGTGTTGAAGGATGCTCCGTTCAGCGGACATCGGTTCAAATTCAGGTTCATCCGGGAAACAATCGAGCAATTGAGCGGCTGGAAGGTGTATCTGTTCAAAATGTACAGTCCCGGAGCAGTCAGCGGTGGAATGTTTGCGGATCGCCAGACGAAGGAATTGTACATCGATTTGGAATTATTGCGGATGCCTCTTCGGGCAATAGCCAAACTGATTGGTAGTCTGCCTGATCTGCTGTCCGCATTATCAGAACGAGTGAAATCGGCTGTAGACGGATTGTACAAGCAAAGCAGGACAAAGACCCACCGAGTGGATCAACAAACCTCTGTGGGGCTCACCGTTAGCGAGAATGGCCTTTGCTTCCCAGCCCATTACGTTTTCTCTGCGGATGAACTCTTCGTTCATGTATCGATCAACGACAACGAGGTTTATCTGCGGTTCGACAACGGATGGAGGCTGTTCTATCAATCGCATCTGCCGTTGCCGTTGTATGCCTACAAAACTCCCATCGAGGTCAGGAGTCAAGGATACACCATCCCGCTGCCGCTTGATGTTTGCGATAAACTGAAACGTGATCAGCAGGAGTTGCGTTTCATGGTGTATAAGGATTAAGGTCTGCCCATATCCTGCAAACAAGCAACAGGAAAGGGCGGCTCGCTTCGCTCGCCGATTAAAGACCACCCTCTCCGCTCCCTGAGGGAGGACGTAAAGGGTTGCCACCCTTTACAATCCCGTCACTCGCCGTACGGCGGTCCTCAGCTAACGCTGAGGACACGAAGAAGTGTCGGCACATGGCATCGCTCAGTCAAGGGTAAAGGCTTCGCCCCTGCGGCCCTTGACTGGCTTCAATCGACTCGTTAACCAGACTCAGGTCCGTCGAAGCTACAAGTGAAGGGGCCCGCTCGCTTCGCTCGCGGGCCCCGGACGCAAAAGCATGAGGATCGCTTTCACGGATACAATGTATTCGTTATAATGGCATTATGGATGAACTACTTGGCTGCCCCATCTCTTTAGGTGAGGGCAGTTCTTTTTTTATCCCGCTTCTTAAGTTTCAGCGGCGGCAGATCAATGTCACTGAATACGATTTTGTCGGTTCCGAGCAATTGCTTCAGTTTGTTGTAGTGACTATGGTACGAACCTCGACTTTTACCATAAGCACGCTTGCAAGCACCTTCTCCTTCAATCTTGATGCGAGTCATGAAACCTAAAAGAGCAGTTCTCGTTCTGCCGCTCATTTGTTCACGCTTGATAAGATCAAACATAGATTCCAATGAAGTTGCCTTGAGCGGTTGATCAACACCTAGCTGCGACAACTTCTGTTTCAGCATCCTTCTGGCGAACAATGGATCAAGCAATTCACCAGCAAGACGCTGACTGCTCTGTTGACGCAATTCATAATCACTCAGCTCCACTTCAAATCGCAATATGTCATTAGCGTCCCAAAGATGTTGATCTTTACCGGACAACTTGTCATTCTGGTATACCTCAGCGTACTTGTTGTAAAACTTGAGTACGCTCTTCCCCTTCTTCCAGAAAACCGATTCTGGTTGTCTGCTTCCGTTAGCTGAATACGTTGTTGGCTTATACCCGGGTAGACTAATGGCAGACAGTACCCGCAGGTAAGCATCCAAGTGTTTGCCTACATTGAAGTTGTGGCAGAAATGGAGTTTCTCGACCTCGCACAGTTCGATTGCAGGAATACCAGATAACCGTAATCGCAGTTGTCGTGCCATGTACTTCCTCAACCTGCGATAAAAACTCTTGATGTCGGCGGGCGAAATCTCATATACGTTGCTTCCGTGCAAGAAATGTGGAATGGATACTTCGACTTTCATCCATCCCTGATCGCTATTCTTCTTGTAGGTATATGTAATTCGCGGTAAAGACTTGTCCTTCGCATCAAACAACCTGCAAAAGACTGTGTTCGTATTCGGGTCTTCCTTGATATCCGTCCATGGAACACAATCAATTTCTTGCTGGGAAAGTTTCTTGCCAATGTCCATTTTCACTGTGTCTATCAAGCTTCTCACTCCCTAATGTTCTGTTAACAGTACAGATTTTCACCTATTAGTGAAACTCGCACTTTAATCTAGTTTGTGAAAGTAGATTATCATCCTTTTATCCAATATTCAAGATGTTAATGACTTGAATTATGGATTATAGTGGTGTATAGTGTGACTACAGAGTGAACAGGAGGATACCAGAATGAACAAGACAATCAACCTAAATCGTAAGCAATTCGAGGAATTAGCCGTAAAGGATGTTGGGCCAAGAATCCGCTACATAAGGGAGCTTCTTCAGAAGGAGTTTGGCGACCAATATTCAAGTAGGAGTGTGGCCTTACGCATTGAGATTATCTCTCCGCAGGCATTGTCAGTCATTGAACGCGGGGAAACCAAGGATTGCCCATACAAAGTCGCATGTGCGATAGCAAAGGATTTCAATGTCGATGTTACGCTGTTCAACGATGATTTTTACATGCAAGGATTTCGCGTTATCAGCATTCCGTTTCAACAAAAAAAATACAGAACACCACAATACAGAAGACGCTTAGGGCTTATGCTCTTTGAAGTCGATAGCGAAGATCGGCGTCAAATCATCCACTACGATATTTCTGAAAGAAAACTGAATAGCGTCTACATGAAGTTTGTTGTGTCAATGGCATATTCGTTGTTCAGTCTTTTTAATCTGAAGAAGTATTCAAATTCACACAATGAGATGGCCGCTGAAAGCTACTTGGACTGGAAGAAGTCGTCTCGTTGGGTCACTTCAGATGAGTGGAGTAAACATTTCGATCAACTGACAGAGTCCAGTATTCAACGCAAAACTACAAAACAATAGAAAGGGGATCTTCCAAAATGACAGTACAAGCACAGAAGAAGAAAATCAAAGACTATCCATCCGTTCTCAGCGTTGCCGACATTCAATCGATCCTGGGCATCGGACGCCGCCAAGCGTATGAACTGGTCAACTCCGGCTGTTTCCATGTAGCTCGGGCGGGCCGGAGAATCATGGTATCAAAAACGGTGTTTCTGACGTGGCTGAAGGGCTCAGCCAACCAAGATTGAGGAGGAGACCTAGTTGCATGATTATAGGGAGAATCCGGCAAGGTGAGAAGTGGGTCGGTTACGTTGCTCCGATCATCGAACCTGAAGAAAAAGCAATCCGCAACCCGAAGTCAAAAAGCAGACGTCGAAGCAAGATCGAGGATAGGTTCTTTCTTCTGGAATGTATCGAACAAGGACTTATTTCGCGAGAGGATTACGATTACATCATCAAGCATCGCAAGGAAGGGGGTGGTTAAATTGAGCTACAAAACCCGGTAGGCTGCTGAAGCTCGCCTTTTTTTGTCCGAACAATTATAAAGATGGAGGTTAACAGAATGAGTGTTAAGAAAGATGAAAAGCGAGGAACTTATTACTTTGTCATTGATGCCGGAAAGGACGAGAACGGCAAGCGAAAGCAAATCAAGAAACGTGGATTCCGTACCGAAAAAGATGCCAAGCGTGAGATGCGGAAAGTGCAGCAACAATTGGATGAAAACACATATGTGAAACCGTCCAACATGTTGTTCTCGGAGTTCTTGAAGGAATGGCTTGTAAGTAAATCAGTCAAACTCCGCAAGGTAACGCTGGATGCCTACACACAGCGAGTCGATCATCACATCAGCCCTGCACTTGGCCACAATGAGATAACCAAAATTTCAACAGCCATGATTGAGAAGTTCTACATTAAGCTGAAGAACGAAAAAGAGTTGTCTGAGCGTAGCATCCTCGACGTTCACAAGGTCTTGAAAAGCTCCTTTGATGCCGCAGTCAAGCGAAAGTACGTATCGTACAACCCCGTTAAGGATGCAGAGACTCCTAAAGTTTCTCAAAAGGAGATGACGGTCTGGGACTTGCCGGAGACGCTAGCGTTCTTGCATGCAGCCCGGGTAGATCGACTGTATATCGCCTTCTTGTTGGGTCTCAATACGGGAATGCGTCAAAGTGAAATTCTTGGCTTAACATGGAAGGATGTTGATCTTGAGAACGGTGCTCTTACCGTTAGACAAACGTTAAGCCATGACGGTAAGGAGTTGTCTCCTCAGACCAAAACAAAAGCGAGTACACGAAGCATCAGCTTGAATAATAAGCTTATTGCCGAGTTGAAGAAACACAAGCGGATCGTTGCAAAAGAGAAGCTTGCTTGCGGGCCGTTGTACAAAGATATGAACCTCGTCGTATGCACAAGCAATGGTACGCCGGTTATCCCGAGAAATTTACTGCGAAGCTTCTATAGAATCATCGAAAAAGTGGAAGTGCCTCGAATTCGATTCCACGATCTTAGGCATACGGTTGCGACGTTGATGCTGAAAGAAGGAATAAACCCGAAGATCGTAAAGGAAATTCTAGGACACTCGGATATCAGGATCACCCTCGATACCTACAGTCATGTATTGCCGAGCATCCACAGGGATACTGCACAGAAGTACGGTGATATGCTGTTTGGAAAAGAACATATGCTCTAATAAAAAGTTTTGTTGTATGACAGGTGCGGTCATGCGAACGAAACTTTTTGTCGTTTTCGGGGGCATTTGTGACCATTGTGACCACGCGGACGATTGAAATTGTGACCACAGTTGTGACCACAGGTTGAAAATCACCATCTTAAACTTTGATACATCTCCCACTGAAAACAAAAAAAGCCTTATATATCAAGGCTTTTCGCAGATAAAATATGTATGGAGCCTAGGGGGATCGAACCCCTGACCTCATCGCTGCCAGCGATGCGCTCTCCCAGCTGAGCTAAGGCCCCTTATGATTTTCTACTGATTTATTATATATCAGCGACTCTTATAATTTATCAAAGATTTATGCATGTGTCAACAAAAAAATTCAAAAAAGATTTTGGAGCTCACGCAAGTGCTCAGTCTTATGCTCTCATGCCATGGCCACCGCCAAAAGCAAAAGAGGCCCTGTGAAGGCCCTTTTGCTCTTTAAGATGGTTAATCCTCTGTAACGGACCGGCAAAGCAGCATGCTCCCTTACGGTTAGTCCTCCACCGTATTTTTGGACAGCAGCCCCTTCAGCTCTTTCATGAACATGTTGATATCTTTAAATTGGCGGTAAACCGACGCAAAGCGGACATAAGCCACCTCGTCCACGGGATACAGCTGCTCCATCACCAGCTCGCCGATCTGGCGGCTCTCCACCTCCGCCACGGCGGTGTTGCGCAGCGATTTCTCCACCTCGGAGACGATCATGTCGAGCTGCTCCACGGATACCGGGCGCTTCTCGCAGGCGCGAATCAGGCCGCGGAGGATTTTATCCCGGCTGAACTCTTCCCGGCTTCCATCCTTCTTGATGACCATCAGCGGCGTTTCCTCCACCATCTCAAACGTGGTAAAGCGCCGGCTGCACTTCTCGCACTCACGCCTGCGGCGGATCGATTTATTTTCGTTAGCGGGCCGTGAGTCCAGCACTTTCGTGCCGGCATAATCACAGTACGGACATTTCATGGTAAACTCCCTTCCTTTGCAAATCACGGTGTATATAGAACAAAATCACGAACATTCACAGGGTCCGAATATCGCGAACCCTTATCCCATCAGGGATTAACTTGCCGCCTCACCGAAATGTATTAAATTTCCAACAAAAACTTTTCAAAAAGAGTAATGAACTTTTGAGCTTCGAGACATAATACATTTACAAACAGCGAGGAGGTGAACAACAATGGCTTCCAACAACAACAGCTCCAACAACCTGGTAGTACCTAAAGCTACCGCAGCCCTGAACCAATTGAAATATGAAGTCGCTCAAGAACTGGGTATCAGCATCCCACAAGACGGATACCAAGGCAACATGACTGCATATGAGAACGGTTCGATCGGGGGACTTATCACTAAACGTTTGGTGACCCTGGCTGAACAACAACTGGCTGGTCAATTCTAATTCGGTTTGATACCCGAAGAAGTGTTGGAGACGCTAACCTAGCTTCTCCAATGCTTCTTTTGTTATGTTTAGCGACAGAACAGTACTCCCTTTAAAACTCGCTGTATATCCGCGTGTACTGATTGTAGTAATAAATGACCCGCTGAACGTAGTGCCGGGTTTCCCCGATAGGAATATTTTTGACCGAGTCGTAGGTCCCGTCCCATACGCCCCTTTTCAGCCATCCGTCCACTTTACCAGGCCCCGCGTTGTATGCGGCGATCACGGCAATCCGGTTTCCTTTAAACTGCTCCGACAGCGTTTTAAGATACCAGGTGCCGATTTCGATGCTGGCCTCCGGCTCATGCTTAATATGGTCCAGCGTCACCTCGGGAAGCTTGGCTTTTTCCATCGCCCAATTGGCCGTATCCGGCATCAGCTGCATCAAGCCGAGAGCCCCCTTCTTGGACTCCTTGCCCAGCTTGTAATTGGATTCCACCCGGATAATCGAAGCCACCAGGAACGGGTCGACGTCATAACGCTCAGCCTGCTCGCGAATGTTCTCTTTATAATGAATCGGGTAAAACCACGACATCCAGTTCGTATTAAAAAACAGGATGACGACAAATCCTAAAAACAACAGAAGAAGCACTCTTTTTTTGCGTAAAAACTTCATAGCAGGCCCTTCCGGTTCCAAAATTCATCCACTTGGCGCTCCGTCTCGGAAGGTTGTCCACTGTTGTCGATCACAACGTCGGCCCTCTTCTTCTTCTCTTCGATATCCATTTGGGAACGAATCCGCGCGACCGCTTCGTCCTTCGTCAGCCGGTTCCTCTCCATCAGGCGTTCCACCTGTACCTCAAACGGGGCATAGACCAGCAAAACCTGCTCAAACATCGCTTCCAGACCCGATTCAAACAGGAGCGGGATGTCCACCACTACCAGGCGGTCCGGGTGCTCCCGTTCAAAGGTGTGCATCTGCTCCCAGATCTCCTGACGGATTGCAGGATGTGTAATATCGTTCAGAGCTTTGCGTTCGCCGGGATCGTGAAACACGATATCCCCCAGGCGTCTGCGGTCCAACGTTCCGTCCGGAAGGAGGATGGCTTGTCCAAAATGCTCGACGGCCGCCGCCAAAACCGGATGACCCGGGAGCATGACTTCCCGGGCGATGACGTCGGCGTCAACAAGCAGCGCCCCCTTGCTGACTAAGAGGGCGGATACGGTACTTTTTCCTGTCGCTATTCCTCCGGTTAACCCGATGTTCATATCCTTAACTCACCTCATAACAGCTTCATTATTCCCATTACAATTAATAATATTGCCGGCAGCACCGTAAACCGGTGCATCCACGTTCGGGACGCAAAGCGCAGACCCGTCTTCATTCCGACGACTAGAAAGGTGCCGCTGAATAGAGCGATCACAACGGCGGTCAGCAGCGGCGAAAACCCGAGCAATGCCGCGCCTAGACCCGCGCCGAACGCATCCAGGGATAAGGCGATACCAAGCCACATGGCCTCCCATCCGGAGATGCTGCCCGACTTATCCATATCAGCGGAAGACGGCGTCCGCAAAATGCGGATCACGACGCCAAGCTTCCGGATTTCCAGCGAAAACACCGTCTGTTCAGGTGCTTCATGCTGGGCAGGGTCCAGTGTACCTTCTCCGCCGGAGCTTTGCAAGCCATGCCCCTCCATCCCGCTGGTATGGGCGTCTTTAGCCTGCTTGGCGACCTCTGCGTCCTTGGCTTCCAAGACTTCTTTGCCTTCCCCGCTTTTCTCCTTCTGGATCCACATCTGTACCAGCGACCACGAGCCCATAATGATCAGGATGACCGCTCCAATGATGGAGGCGATCGAAGGGGATACGAATTGGGCCAGCAGCACGCCCACCTGCATGGACACATAGATGATGACCCCGGAGCATAAAGAAATAATCGCTATCGATAACGGCGAAATCCTCATTTGACGAAGGCCGTATGTAATGCCGACACCAAAACTGTCCAAACTTAATGCTAACGCAAGCAGCAGCAGTGCAAGAACATGACTGAGCACCCCGTTCCCTCCCTGTGACAGAAGCGGTGCCCCGAAAAAGCCTGCAGCATGGATCAGGCATTCGGAAGCCCCGCTTCATAAGATATCTCTACCTCAGTATATGGAGGGTACAAAAAAGGGGTGCACGCCCAGTTCGAATTGTTACGATTTCAAGGTTTGGCAGGACGGGCAGAAATGGGTTCCGCGCCCGCCAACGACCGTTTTCTCCACGGCGGTACCGCAATTTACGCACGGCTGGTTCTGCCGGCCGTAAATCTTCAGCTGGTGCTGGAACATGCCCATCTCACCTTGTCCATTGACATAAGACTTGATGGACGATCCCCCCACCTCAACCGACTCGGCAAGCGTGGCTACAATCGCCTGATGGAGCGCTTCGAGCTGCCCATCCGTCAGCGTATCGGCCGGCTGCTCGGGGTGAATGCCCGCCCGAAACAGCGACTCATCCACATAAATATTCCCGATGCCGACGATATATGCCTGGTTGAGCAGGACAGCCTTGATTTTGGTTTTCTTCCCCTTCAGCGTTTCTTTGAAACGCTCCAGCGTAAACGCCGGATCCAGCGGCTCCAATCCCAGCTTGGAGAGCGGGGGAAGCTGGAATTCCTCTCCGGGCTGGAACAAATGCATCGTTCCGAACTGCCGCACATCCTTGTACCGCAGCTCGGTGCCGTCGGTAAAGTGGAAAATGACATGCGTATGCTTTTCCACCGGATCACTGCTCTGGTATACCCCGTACCGTCCCTCCATCCGCAAATGGGAGACGAGCACGAGCCCGTCCAGCAGGATCCGCAAAAATTTGCCGCGCCGCTCCACGCCTTCAATGGTGTGTCCGGCCAGCATCCACGCAAACTGATCTATATCATCGGGGCGCTGAATGATCCGCGCCAAATGGACACTAACGCGGTCAATCACCTTGCCCTTCACGAGCTGATTGAGTGTTCTTTTGACTGTTTCGACTTCCGGTAATTCCGGCATGATGACTTCACCTCAACCTCTATTATAGCGTAAGACAACCCCACAAAGTGGCGCTTTCTTCGAAGCCTGCTCAAGTACTTCGCGAGGACCCCGTAACATCTGAATACGGGCGCTTGCGGAGCCCTTTATTTCGCCTCGTACCAATTGACTCCGTAGCTCACTTCGGCTTTGAGCGGTACGGACAGGGCCAGCGCTTGCTCCATCGTCTCCGGCACCAATTTTTTCATGAGCTCCAGCTCTTCCTCAGGGACTTCGAATACCAATTCGTCATGCACCTGAAGCAGCATGCGGCTCTTCAGCTTCTCTTTGGCCAGCGCCGCATCCATCTGAACCATAGCCAGCTTGATGATATCGGCGGCGGTGCCTTGGATCGGCGTGTTCATCGCCGTCCGCTCGGCGAAGGAACGCAGATTGAAGTTGCTCGCATTGATTTCCGGCAAATACCGTCTGCGCTCCAGCAGCGTGGTGACATAACCGTCGCGCTTGGCGTCCCTGACGATATCGTCCATATATTTGCGAACGCCCTGGAAGGCGTCGAAGTATTGATCGATAAATTGGGCCGCTTCCTTCCGGGTAATGTTCAGGTTCTGGGACAGACCATAGTCGCTGATGCCGTACACGATACCGAAGTTAACCGCTTTGGCGGACCGGCGCATATTGGAGTCAACGTCTTCGGCTTTGACACCGAACACGTCCATGGCCGTCTTCGTATGGATGTCCATATCGTGCAGGAAGGCTTCCTTCAGTCCTTCATCTCCCGAGATATGGGCCAGCACCCGCAGCTCGATCTGCGAGTAGTCGGCGGCCAGAATGTACCAGCCCGGTTCGGATGGCACGAACACCTTGCGGATTTTCCGTCCTTCTTCCAGGCGGATCGGAATGTTCTGCAGGTTCGGGAACTGGCTGCTTAGGCGTCCTGTAGCCGCAATGGTCTGACGGTAATACGTGTGCACCTTGCCCGTTTCCTCCGAAATTTCCTTCAGCAGGCCTTCCACATACGTCGACTGAAGCTTGGCGATGGTCCGGTACTGCAAAATCAGGCGCACGACATCGTGATACGGTGCCAGTTTCTCCAGCACTTCAGCGTCAGTGGAATAGCCGGTCTTGGTCTTTTTCACAACAGGCAGGCCCAGCTTGACGAACAGGATTTCTCCCAGCTGCTTCGGCGAGTTGAGGTTGAACTCTGTGCCTGCAATTTCATAAATCTGCTCGACCAGCGACTTGATCTGGGACTCGAATTCCGTTCCGAGCGCCTTCAGATCGTCCTTGTTGACCGCGATGCCCTGCTTCTCCATGTCCGCCAAAATCCGCGACAGCGGCATCTCCAGGTCATGGAACAGCGAGCTCATCTCATTGTCCGCAAGCTCCTTCTCCTGAAGCGGAATGATCTCCAGCAGCGCGGCGCTCTTCCGGGCAAGATGCCCGCTCAGCACGTCCAGCTCCGGCACCTTGTATTTTGCGCCCTTGCCGAATACGTCCTCATCCGCCGCCAGCATCGGCAGTCCATACTTAGAAGCAAGCGCGTTGACATTCTGGTTGGCTTCCGTCGGATCGAGCAAATACGCGGCCAGCTGCACGTCAAACGACGCTCCGGCAAACGCGATTCCCTTCCAGTGAAGCGCCAGATCCGTGCGGTGCAGGTCATATCCCCGTTTCGGAACATCCGGGTTCCCCAGCCACGTCCGCAGCGGCTCCGCCCAAGACTCGTTCATCCGCTCGAACGGAACGTAGTAATGCTTCGTCTCGGTGGAGAACATGACCCCGATCACGTCGGCGTGATGCGGGTTCTCCCCGCTGGTCTCGACATGAATAAGCTGCACGGCGTCCAATGCAGCGATCAGCTCGTCCGCATTTTCTCCGTCAACGACGGTGACCTCGATCTCCCGTTCGGCAGCCTTGGCCTGCTCCTCATCCGAGTGCGTGTTACCGTCCGCATGGAAGGACAACCGCTCCAGCAGCGATTTGAATTCCAGCTTGGCGAGCGCAGGCCCTGCCGTTTCTTCCTTCAAGCCCGGGAATACCATCTCGTTAAACGACTTGTCCAGCGGCACCTCGCGGTAAATGGTCGCCAGCTTTTTGCTGAGGACCGCGTCATCGGAATGGGTTTCGATCTTTTCCTTCATCTTCCCCTTCAACTCGGCCGTATTGGCCAGCACTTCCTCGACCGATCCAAATTGGTGCAGCAGCTTGAGCGCAGTCTTCTCGCCGACGCCCGGAATTCCCGGAATGTTATCCGACGGGTCCCCCATGAGGCCCTTCAGGTCAATGATTTGAAGCGGGGTCAGTCCGTACCGCTCCTTGATTTGCTCAGGTGCGTAGGTTTCGATTTCCGTTACTCCTTTGCGTGTCAGGCCCACCTGAACATGGTCCGAAGCCAGCTGCAGCATATCCTTGTCCCCGGTCACGACGAGAATTTGCTGCCCCTCCTCCTCGGCGATGCGGGAGACGGTCCCGATGATATCGTCCGCCTCGTAACCGCTCAGCTCATATTGGGCGATGCCAAAGCTTTGCAGCAGCTCCTTGAGCAGCGGGAACTGTTCCGACAGCTCCGGTGGCGTCTTTTCCCTTCCGCCCTTGTATTCCTGGTAGCCTTCGTGGCGGAACGTCGTTTTTCCGGCGTCAAACGCAACCATCATGTGCGTCGGCTTATGGTCTTCGATTAAACGCAGTAGCATATTCGTAAATCCGTACACAGCATTCGTATGCAGACCCTTGGTGTTCGTCAGCGGGGGCATTGCGAAAAATGCGCGGTAAATAATACTGTTTCCATCTATCAAAATCAGCTTGTTCATTGGGCACCTTCCCTTTATCAAACGTCCTTCATTTATGATACCATACACGCCCCTTTTCGAGAAAAAATTAGGCCGTTTTACCGCAAATCTCCTAAGCGTAATTTCTGTTAATTCCTTTACGACAAAAAAGGAGCTTCCCGCCTGTGCGGGTCAGCTCCTTGATCTCATGTATGATGATGTTATTGATTCAAATCAGGACGCCGGCCGGTAACGAGATACACCGTGCTCTCCCCGATATTCGTGGCGTGATCGGCGATCCGCTCGATGTATCGGGCAACCAGCGTGAGCAGCAGCGCTTGCGACAGTGTTTCGGGATTCGAGGCGATATAGCCGTACAATTCCGTGATGATCCGGCTGTAGAATTGGTCCACCTGATCGTCATCCTTGGCCATTTTATAAGCAAGGTCGGTATTTTCGTCCAAATAAGACGTAATGGACTCCTCGATCATTACTTGCACCAGATCAGCCATTTGCGGAATGTCGATCAGCGGCTTGATCAGCTCCTGCCCCTGCAGCCGCAGCGTCACCTTGGCAACGTCCAGGGCAAGGTCTCCCATGCGCTCCAGATCGCTCGAAATTTTAAAGGCCACAAGAATTCTCCGCAAATCCTTGGCTACCGGCTGCTGGGTGACGATCAAGCGAGAGCCGATGTCCATGATCTCCTCTTCCATCGCGTTCAGCTTGGCGTCATCCTTGACGATTTGCTGTGCCTTCACCGCATCGAGCGTTTTCAGGCTGATAACCGCCTCTTCCAAAGCATGAACCACATGCACGCCCATCTGGCGAAGCAACGTGCGCAGTACCTCTAAATCCTGATCCAACTCTTTTCTCCGAATCATCGCTGCCCTGTTCCCCCTAGGATATATTTAATGCTCATCTTGCTGCCGGTTACCCGAAACGCCCGGAAATATAATCTTCGGTTCGGGAGTCCCGCGGGTTGGTAAACAACTCCTTGGTATCGTCGGCTTCGACGACTTCCCCGTTCAGGAAAAATACCGTACGGCCGGAAATCCGGGCAGCTTGATGCATATTATGAGTAACCATAACGATGGTATAGGTCTCCTTGAGCTCCTGTACTAATTCCTCAATCTTTAGTGTCGAAATCGGATCGAGCGCGGAGGTCGCCTCATCCATCAGAAGAATGTCCGGCTGAACCGCCAATGCTCTGGCAATGCACAAACGCTGCTGCTGTCCGCCCGAGAGGCTGAGGGCCGAACGCTTCAAGTAATCCTTGACCTCTTCCCACAGCGCGGCCTGACGCAGGCTCTGCTCCACAATTTCGTCGAGCACCTTTTTATCGCGCGTTCCGTGCAGACGGGGGCCGTAGGCAATATTGTCGTAAATCGATTTGGGGAACGGATTCGGCTGCTGGAACACCATGCCCACCTGCTTGCGAAGAGCTTCCACGTGCACGTCATTTCCGTAAATATCTTTGCCGCCGATCTTGACGGAGCCTTCGATATGCGTGCCTGTGATCATGTCATTCATCCGGTTCAGCGTCCGCAGCAGGGTCGACTTGCCGCATCCGGAAGGGCCGATAAAGGCAGTGATCGTTTTCTCAGGAATGTCCAGGTCTATATTTTTAAGCGCATGAAACTGCTCGTAGTACAAATTCAACTGCTCAATATCGATAATATCTTCCATTTACAATCGCTTCTCCTTTTTTCAAAAAGGGTCTATGAAGTTCAGTTCATCTATATGGCACCTATCTATAGTAATGCCGTTATGTAAATGCTGTGTCCCACAATTGTAAACGCAGTGTAAAATGTGTAAACTAGCAGCTCCAATATTAAGCAAAAGAACTCCCTTTTTCCAGTTCCTGCCTGATGACGGCGGCCCGTATGGCCGTATCTCCCGCCAACCGGTTCACGGTTTCACCGGTCCCAGCCACGTGCTCGACCGCTTTTTCCAGCTCCCCGAACATCCGGCTTCCTTCATCTAGCAGCTCCGCGCTGGCCGTGATCTCGCCCACACCGGCCGTGGTTAAAGCCCCCGTTTCCTTCGCCAGCCGGCTGATGCTTCCAAGCAGTCCGGAAATATCCGCCGCCAGCTGCCGCGTCTGTCCTGCGAGCGATCTGACTTCAGCAGCGACGACCTGAAAGCCGCGTCCGTGCTCACCGGCATGCGCCGCCTCGATCGATGCGTTCATGGCCAGCAGATTGCTTTTATCCGCCAGCTCCGAAATGGTCCGGGTTAATGCCGAGATCGTGCCGACATCCTGGATCAGCCGGGCCACCTGCTGCTGATTCTCGTTCATCCGTTCCACCACATTGGAATAGGACTGGCTGACCTCATCCAGCTTGCTGCGTCCGTTCAGCGACCATTCCTTCATCTGGCGGCATTCTATCAGCGTGGCGTTCGCCGCCTCCGCTACCTGCTGCAGCGATTCCTCCATGCCGGTGACATGCCTGAAGCTCTCCGCTACCGTCTGCCTGCGCCGCTGCTCAGCCCCCGTCTGAAGCAGGCCCGATATGATCATCAAATCAAGGACCGTCAACACGCCTGCCAGCTGCCCGTGTTCCGTCAAAATGACACAGTCATAAAATTGGGATTCAGGACGGTCCAGCGCCTGCTGGATCAGCAGTCCGGGATCGGCTCCAATGTCGGCGATCAGGGGCTGCATATCCGCAAATCTCTCCACCGGACGGGCAAAGTACAAATCAGCGCCGAACCGGCCGGTCAGCTTCCGGTAAAAGGTGTCCCGCATGACCAGCCCAAACGGCTCGCCCTCTTTCCCTCCGATGACCACGCAGGGAAGATCCGGCTGCTCCTTGATCAGCTCCAGAACTTCTCGGCAGCTCGTCTGGGCGTCCAGCAGCGGAACCATCCGGCAGTATTCCGCCGGCGTGGGGCGATCCCCGGAATCCCCTCCCTCTTGCGTGCTGGCTTCAGTATGGCCTTGCGCGGAGGCGTTACCTTCTTGAGCTGGGTTTCCATTTGCACGAATGCTTTGTTCCAGATCGGCGTACAGTGTGGACAATATGGCCCTCCCCCTCTTCGGCTCTCTAG
Organism: Claviceps quebecensis; assembly: GCA_004016085.1. NCBI lineage: Eukaryota > Fungi > Ascomycota > Sordariomycetes > Hypocreales > Clavicipitaceae > Claviceps > Claviceps quebecensis. The sequence continues at coordinate 328,364 of QEQW01000003.1, forward strand.
TCTTTAGCCGCATCATACCTCCCGAGCGTTAAGAGAATATGCGGACCATGTAAATTGTATGTAAACCTATGATCAAAGAACTAGTTCCTTAGGTCTAATGCATGCAAAAAAAAGAAGCTCTCTCCTTTTATTCCACAGGATGAGAGCTTCTTTTTTTATTGACGACCAGCTTATAGCCAACGCCGCGGATGGAATCGATATGAACGGATTCGGGGTCGAGTTCCAGCTTCTTGCGCAGGGAGCTGACATGCACATCCACCGTCCGCTGACCCCCGATGTAATCAAAGCCCCACACCGCGTTCATCAAATCATCCCGGGTCAGGACAACACCTGGTTTGCGGGCGAGGTAGAGCAGCACTTCAAATTCCTTCGGCCGCAGATTAATGCTGGTACTGCCCAGCATCACCTCGTATTTCTCCGGATAAATCTCCAGCTGTCCGAGCGTGATGGCCGAGGTAGGCGATTCCGGAACGGCCGCCGCTTCCTCTCCGGGACCGGACACTCTGCGAAGCACGGTGCTTACGCGCGCCAGCAGCTCCGAGACCCCGAACGGTTTCGTAATGTAGTCGTCGGCGCCCAGCTTAAGGCCCTGCACGACCTCTTCCTCCGCATTTTTGGCCGTCAAAATAATCACCGGCGTCTCCATTCCCTTGCTGCGGAGTTTGCTCAAAATGTCAAATCCATTCATTCCCGGCAGCATCAAATCCAAAATAATGAGGTCGTAAGGCTCATGGGCGGCCCGCTCGTACCCGGACGTGCCGTGGTCTTCAATCGTGACATCGTAGCCTTCCTGCGTCAAGTTGTACGAAAGCAATCTGGCGAGCGTCGGCTCATCCTCGATTACCAACAATCGTTGAGTCATATTCACCGGTCCCCCTGTTTCTTGTATCAAATGAATGAATGCTGACAAGCAACATCTTATCATCTGATTGTTAACGCTGTGTAAAAGAATACATGATGTTTACCTTTTTCGAAAAGATAAGCCTATTGTCTCTAACGAAAAGGGGGAATATTCCATTTCCCCTGTTTACAAACCGTCCGGCTCCTGAAGCATCGGAAGCTTAACGGTAAACGTGGTGCCGATGCCGAGCTCGCTTTCCACGGAAATCGCTCCGTGATGGAGTTCAACCAGATGCTTCACGATCGAAAGCCCCAGCCCGGTTCCTCCCGAGCTTCTCGATCTTGCCTTATCGACCCGGTAAAAGCGTTCGAAGATCCGCGGCAAATCCTTCTTCGGAATGCCGATGCCGGTATCGGAAACGGCGAATACGACTTGTTCGTTCCCGTCGGCGTCCTGCTGATCGCGTACGGACAGCTCGACTCTGCCGCCATCCTGGGTATAGCTGATCGCATTCGAGAGCAGATTGATAAAAATCTGGCGCAGCTTGTCCTCATCCGCTTCGATAAACAATTCATCCGGAATGTCCGTCTGCAGCGTGATCCTTTTTTTCCTGGCGACCGTGCCGAGCGTCTCCATCATCGTCCCAAAAAACGTGGACACGTCAACGGGAGCGTAATCCATCGGCGACTGCTTGGATTCGATTTTGGACAAATCCAAAATATCGCTGATCAGACGGTTCAGCCGCTCGCTCTCATCGAAAATGATCTGCAAAAACGACTTGGCCGTTTTCTCGTCATGGACGCCGCCGTTCAGCAGGGTTTCGGCAAAGCCCTTGACCGCCGCCACCGGCGTCTTGAGCTCATGGGACACATTGGCTACAAATTCGCTGCGCATATTCTCCAGCCTGCGGATCGCGGTAACGTCTTGCAGCAGAAACAGCATGCCGCTGAACTCTTTGCCGCTTTGCTCCCGGAACATCGGGACCCCGTCCATGCGGAGGATCGTTTCCTGCGGAATGTAGACCTTCCGTTCCTCGTGGATTTCGATGCGCCCTGAGATCCCTTCCTTGATCAGCTTCGTCAGTTCGTAGTACTGCTTCAGTTCATCATAAGATCGGCCGGTAATGTGTTGGGCACTCACGCTCAGCATGTTCTCGGCGGCCGGATTCACCAGCGCGATCTTTCCTTCGGCATCTACGAGCAGAATGCCTCCGGTCATATTGTCGAGCACGCTCTGCAGCAAATCCTCATTGTCCTGGATCGTTTTCAGCTGTGTCTGCAGGCTGTCGGCCATCCCGTTGATCGCCTTGCCCAGAAGGCCGATTTCGTCCTTTCTGCGCAGGTCGACGCGGGCGTCGTAATCCTGCTGCGAAATGCGTCTGGCCACCCGGGTGATCTTCTCCAGCGGCGATGTCATCCCGGCTGCGATCCGGTAGCTGATCAAGGCAGCCGCGGCAAACAGGATCACAAGGCCGACGGCCATGACCATCCAGCCGTTCCGGACACCCTCATCGACGGATTTCAGGCTGACCGACAAACGGATGAAGCCGTCGAAATTCGCGCCTGAAGTCACCGGCACCGCCACATACAGCATATTCTGACGGAGCGTATCGCTGTAACGGATGGCGTGCCCCACCCCTTCCTTCGAAGCCGTCACAACCTCCTCCCGTTTGCTGTGGTTGTCCATTTCCAGCGGATTGCTCTCCGAATCGCCGACCACGGTGCCATCCCTTTTAATAAAGGTCACCCGCGCTTCCGTCAGCTTGCCGAGCTTCCCGGCTTCGCCGGTGTAATAGCTGACCGCATCCGCCCCCTGCATCGGCATGAAGTCAAACGTGGTGCTGAGCAGCTTTATTTCGCGGACCATATTCTCTTCAAGTCCCGTAATATGCGATTTCTTGAACACCTGGGCCATCGTGATGCCTGCCCCGAGCATGGATACGCCGATCATCACCATAAGAATCAGCGTCAATCTGATCCGAAAAGGTTTCATGGGTCCCTTCCTTTATCCTCAAGTTTCCTCTTTTTCTATTCCTAATCCTAACGTGAATCCCGCCCTTTGACCAGTGGAAAATGGACAGCCCTGTTCCGGGGCTCCTCTTCCCGGATATAATATATCTATCCAGATAGATTGAACTAAAGAAATGAAGTTATAGGCCTTTGCTGGGCCTTTAACAGGAATTTCAATGCTAAACTTTAGGTTCAATCTATCCAGATAGATTGAACTAAAGAAATGAAGTTATAGGCCTTTGCTGGGCCTTTAACAGGAATTTCAATGCTAAACTTTAGGTTCAATCTATCCAGATAGATTGAACTAAAGAAATGAAGTTATAGGCCTTTGCTGGGCCTTTAACAGGAAATCTAATGACTCTTGAGTTCAATCTATCCACCTTCGAAAGGAGAACCGAACGTTGAACTATCATTTTTCCGCGTACATGTACCGTCTGCAGTATATCCAGCGCTGGAGCCTGATGCGCAGCACCTCGCCGGAAAATGTGGCGGAGCACTCCTATCACGTCGCTCTGCTCGCACATATGCTCTGCCATATCGGCAACGTCTTCTTCGGGCGCCAGCTCAACGCGGACCGTGCCGCGTCTCTCGCCTTGTTTCACGACGCGGCGGAGGTGTTCACCGGCGACATCGCCACGCCGGTGAAGCATAACAACCCGCGGCTCCTCGGAAGCTTTCGCGAAATGGAGCAGATCGCCGCGGAGCGCCTCGCCGGCATGGTGCCTCCGGAGCTGCAGGCGGTTTACGGCCCCCTCCTTCATCCGGATACGGTGGATGAACAGGAGTCCGAGCTGCTGCGCTATGTCAAAGCCGCCGACCGGCTGGACGCGTACCTGAAGTGCACGCGCGAGGTTGCCGCAGGCAACCGGGAGTTCGCCGCCGCCAAGGAGCAGACACTGGCGAAGATCCGCCAGATGAAGCTCGCCGAGGCGGATTATTTCCTGGAAAATATGGCGCCGAGCTTCGAACTGTCGCTGGATGAGCTGTCCGCCGACGATGAAGGCAGCATTAATCCAGCCGATACTGCCGACGACGGAAATGACGGCGGCAGTCCGGAATGAAGCGGCCCTCTGAACGCCTCCACCAAAAAAGGTTGTACCCGGAGTTCTTTCTTCCGGGTACAACCTTTTGTTCCAGGGATGCTTGAAGTCAATCCTATGGATAACAACCGATCCAAATACAGGCTGCGGCTGCCAGACGTTTCAAGGCATCGCTGCCCTTTTTTAACGTTCCGCTCGGCTTAGCCGTTTACGACTTCGCCGCCGTTCACATGGATCACCTGTCCGCTGACATAGGACGAGTCATCCGACGCCAGATAGACATAGGCCGGCGCCAGCTCTTCCGGCTGACCCGGACGCTTCATCGGCTGCGACGCGCCAAACTGGCTCACCTGCTGGGCGTCGAACGTGGACGGAATGAGCGGGGTCCAGATCGGCCCCGGAGCAACCGCGTTCACGCGGATGCCCTTCTCCACCACGTTCATGGACAACGCGCGCGTGAAGCTGACGATTGCGCCCTTCGTCGAGGAGTAATCGATCAGCGTCGGGTTGCCTTTATAGGCCGTAATGGAGGCCGTGTTGACGATGGCGCTGCCATTCTTCAGATACGGCATCGCCATCTTGGTCATAAAGAACATGCCGAAAATGTTCGTACGGAACGTCTTTTCGAGCTGCTCCTTCGTAATGTCCTCAATTTTCTGCTGCGGATGCTGCTCCGCCGCGTTGTTGATCAGAATATCCAGTCCGCCCAGCTCCTGTACCGACTGGTTGACGGCGTTTTTGCAGAAATCTTCGTCTCCGATATCGCCGGGGATCAGCAGGCATTTGCGTCCTTCCTGCTCGATCTGGCGCTTCGTTTCTTCAGCGTCCCCGTGCTCATTCAGGTATACGATCGCGATATCGGCACCTTCTTTAGCGAAAGCTACGGCCACCGCACGGCCGATTCCGCTGTCACCGCCGGTGATGATCGCCTTTTTGCCCTGCAGCTTGCCCGCGGCTTTGTAATCCTTGGGCTCGTATTTCGGTAGAGGGTTCATTTCCGATTCCGTCCCCGGCTGATGATTCTGATGCTGAGGAGGCAAAGTTTGTTTAGATTGCGATTGCGAATTTCCTGACATCATTCATTCTCCTTTCACGGATGGGTTTCATCGGTGCACATGCCATCACATTCCGTATTAGGATGGCATATGACGGATGGATTATTCTCTACCGTTGATACTTACCACATCGCTACCGGAGTTAAACAGTAGAAGACCGCTCTCCATCAAGAAAAAGCAGTCCATGGATCATTTTTGTCAAAAAAAAAGAGGACCCCGCAATGCGGAGTCATCTGCAAACGATAAATACCTTATAGCTTAAATAATGTGGTTGTAGACCATGAAGAAGGTCATGATCAACAGGCAGATCGCCAGCAGGGCGCTGAGCGTACGGATTTTTCCCATTTCTACGGAAATATCCCTTTTTTCCTGAATGCCCTTGATCGCCAGACGGAGCGGCTTACCCATGATTCCGCTGATTGCGCCGAGCGCCAGCAGCAGGATGACAATAATGATCATCCACGGCACGGAATAGTCGCCTTGGCTCATCAGATAGCCGCCTGTCAGCAGCTGGATCACAAGGCCTACCTGAGCAAACGTATTGAGGCTGCGGATGGCTGCCGCGCTGCCTTCCTGAGCAGGGAGTGACAAACCGGCCACTTTACCTACAACGAATGGCAGAACCAGATAGAACCCGAGAGCCAAAGCTCCCAAAATATGTACGAAAAACATCACAGTGGTCATTCCATTTCCTCCCCGCGTGCTTGTGTTTCCATAACATTCATTATACTTATAAACCTTTGAAAAGAAAAGAAAACCTCCATGGTTGTCACACATTAGAGGTTTTCTTGTTCAAAGTTTGGACACGAATGGTCCCGCTTATACATTCACTACAGCGATGACATTGCGGACGGAATCGGCCGATTGATCCAACGCCGCTTTTTCTTCGGCCGTCAGCTCCAGCTCGAAAATCTTCTCGATGCCGCTGCCGCCTAGAATCGTCGGCACGCCTAGGAAAATGTCATGGTAGCCGTATTCGCCGTCAAGACGCGCGATGACCGGGATAATCCGTTTCTTGTCCTTGAGGATGGCTTCCGCCATTTGCACCAATGAGGCCGCCGGGGCGTAATACGCACTGCCGTTGCCGAGCAGGTTGACGATTTCGCCGCCGCCGACGCGGGTGCGCTGCACAATCTCCTGAATGCGCTCCGGCGATATCAGCGTGTCGATCGGAATACCGCCGACGCTGGAATACCGCACGAGAGGCACCATATCGTCGCCATGGCCGCCAAGCACAAAACCGCGCACATCCTCGACGGAGACGTTCAGCTCCTGCGCGATAAACGTGCAGTAGCGGGCTGTGTCAAGAACGCCGGATTGGCCGATCACGCGGTTCTTAGGGAAACCGAGCGTCTTGTAAGCGACGTGCGTCATGGCGTCCACCGGATTGCTCAGGATGATCACGATGGATTCCGGCGCTACGCGTTTTACGTTGTCGCAGACCGATCTAACGATGCCTGCATTGGTGTTCACGAGGTCGTCACGGCTCATGCCCGGTTTGCGGGCAACGCCTGCCGTAATGATCACGATGTCGGAGCCAGCCGCATCATCGTAATTCGAGGTACCGATGATCTGACTGTCAAAGCCTTGAACAGGACTCGCTTCCAGCATGTCCAGCGCCTTGCCCTTGGTTGGGTTCTCCAGTTGAGGAATATCCAGCAGCACCACGTTGCCAAGTTCCTTTTGCGCAAGCATCAGCGCCGTCGTGGCACCGGTAAAACCGGCACCCACAACGGTAATCTTTTTACGAGTCAAGGCCATGATCGGATCTCTCCCCTACATGTTTTTGATAACTTCGTCAGCAAACTCGGAGCATTTGACTTCCGTCGCGCCTTCCATCAGACGGGCAAAATCGTAAGTTACCGTCTTATTGTTAATCGACGTTTCCATGCCTTTGTAGATCAGATCAGCCGCTTCCTGCCATCCCAGGTGCTCAAGCAGCATAACGCCGGACAGGATAACCGAACCCGGGTTCACGACGTCTTTGTCCGCGTATTTCGGAGCTGTTCCGTGCGTTGCTTCAAAGATCGCGTGTCCTGTCACGTAGTTGATGTTCGCTCCTGGAGCGATACCGATACCACCGATTTGGGCAGCAAGGGCATCGGACAAATAGTCACCGTTCAGGTTCAGGGTTGCAATCACGTCGAAGTCCGTCGGACGAGTCAGCACCTGCTGGAGAGCGATGTCGGCAATCGCATCCTTGATGATGATTTTGCCTTCGGCTTCAGCGGCTTTTTGAGCGGCATTCGCAGCGTCTACGCCGTCTTTTTCCTTGATGACGTCATATTGCGCCCAAGTGAACACTTTATCGCCAAACTCCTGTTCAGCCACTTCGTAACCCCAGTTTTTGAAGGCACCTTCGGTGAATTTCATGATGTTGCCTTTGTGAACGAGCGTCACGCTCTTACGGCCGTGCTTGATGGCGTATTCTACTGCAGCGCGGACGAGGCGCTTGGAGCCTTCGGAAGATACCGGCTTGATTCCGATACCGGAAGTTTCAGGGAAACGGATTTTGTTAACGCCCATTTCTTCCTGGAGGAATTTGATGACCTTCTTCACTTCCTCCGAGCCTTCCTTGTACTCGATACCTGCATAGATGTCTTCCGTATTTTCGCGGAAGATGACCATGTCGACCAGCTCAGGATGCTTAACCGGAGATGGCACACCGTTGAAGTAGCGCACAGGACGCAGGCAGACGTACAGGTCGAGCTCTTGGCGCAGGGCTACGTTCAGGGAGCGGATACCGCCGCCGATCGGCGTAGTCAAAGGTCCCTTGATCGCTACAATGTACTCGCGGATAGCTTCGAGCGTATCGTTCGGCAGCCACTCCCCGTATGTATTGTAGGCTTTTTCACCGGCAAATACTTCATACCAGGCGATTTTTTTCTCGCCGTTGTAAGCTTTCTCAACAGCCGCATCCAGAACGCGCTTGGAAGCTCTCCAAATGTCGCGGCCGGTGCCGTCGCCTTCGATGAACGGAATAACTGGATTGTTCGGAACCTGCAGCTTGCCGTTCGTTATTTCAATCTTTTCACCTTCGGTAGGGAGTGCAAATTTCTCGAGCTTCATGAATAAATTCCTCCTTATAGTTTTCGTCGGGCATCAGATTTCTGCCGGGACAAGCACAAAGCCAGAGGGAACCGCCCGTGCCCGGGTTGATCGTTCACGGTGTTCCCCCTTTTTCTATTATACCTTAAGAACGCTGCTCAATCGGAACATATTTTTGATCCGTTTGGCCGACATATTCGGCACGCGGACGGATGATGCGGTTGTTTTCATATTGTTCCAGAATGTGCGCCGTCCATCCCGACACGCGGCTGATCGCAAAGATCGGCGTGAAGAGCTCCTGCTCGATGCCAAGCTGAGTATATACGGAAGCGGAGTAGAAGTCCACATTCGGCTTCAGTCCCTTCTGGCCAGTCACGATGTCCTCCACTTTGACGGACATTTCGTACAGGCTTGTATCCCCTTTCATTTCACCCAGCTCGCGGGACATCTTCTGCAGATGCTTGGCGCGGGGATCCCCGTTTTTGTAAACGCGATGGCCGAAGCCCATAATTTTGTCTTTATTGTCGAGCTTCTCTTGAATGTATGGCTCAACTTTGTCGATGCTTCCGATTTCATTCAGCATCTTCATGACCGCTTCGTTGGCACCGCCGTGCAGTGGGCCTTTTAATGCGCCGATCGCTGATGTAACGCCGGAGTAGATGTCCGAAAGCGTCGCCACGGTTACGCGCGCAGCAAACGTTGAAGCGTTCAGCTCATGGTCGGCATGCAGCACGAGCGCCTGGTCGAGAGCCTTCACCGAAGTCTCTTCAGGCGTTTCACCTCTGAGCATATACAGGAAGTTTTCGGCAACCGACAAGCCTGCTTTCGGTGCGACAGGCTCCTGGCCTTTGCGGAGGCGGGCCATGGCCGCAATAATCGTAGGGAGCTGCGCTTGAAGGCGGATCGCCTTGCGCTCATTGGCTTCACGGCTCATATCGTCGGCTTCCGCATCGTACAGCGCCAGGGCTGATACGGCGGAACGGAGAGCTGCCATCGTGTTCATATCTTTAGGGTACAATTTCATTTGTTCGATCAAAGCATCCGGAATTGCGGCATAGTCGCTGAGGTCCTGCTGAAGACGACTCAATTCGTCCTGATTCGGCAGTTTTCCGAACCAGAGCAGGAAAGCCACTTCTTCGAAGCTCGCGTTCACTGCCAGGTCATCAATGTTATAACCGCGGTATGTGAGCACACCGTCGACAATCGAGCTGATGGAAGAAGCTGCGGCAACAATTCCTTCCAGACCTTTGGTAGCTGTCATCGTACATCTCTCCTTCGTATAACGGAATTTTAACAACATGCATGAACCGTGAAAACAGTTACATTTTACTGAAAAGAAAAACGTCCATCGACGCAATCCACAGCAGACAGGCCGTGCCATAATGCCGTTAACGCGGAACCGGGCGGGCTGTACTCTCCTGTTCGGATCCCGCAAAACCGTTGTCCGCTACTCTACCTGACACCAATCGCCAAGTAATGGAACCATATATTATCATAAAGTATTTTGACGTCTATGTGAACAATTACAAGGTGACAGAAAACATCAAATTGTTTTATCAGCCAAATAAACAATTTTTTATCAGGTATGCTCTTCCTGCCGCTAACGGCGGTAAATCTTAATGTTTCCGTCTTTCATCTTCCGCTCGATCCACTTCAAGATGACATAGCGGTACAAGGGGCGAGTCAGCGGAAATACCATCGTAAACCCGATCAGGTCCGTCACAAAGCCGGGGAGAACAAGCAGCATTCCTCCGATAAACACGCATAAGCCATCCACCATGCTCCGGCCGGGAACCTGGCCCGAATTCATTTTGGCCCGCGAATCCTCCAGCACCTTGCGCCCCTCAAAGCGCATCATCAGCATGCCGATTCCGGAGGTGACGATGGTCAGCAGCAGCGTATTGGCCGCTCCTACCCGGGTAGCCACCCATTCGAAGCCGAATATTTCGACCACCGGAACGATAATGATCAGGGCCAGCAGCCATTTTCTGAACGCGGTCATGCTTCTCCTCCTGTAATCGACTTGGACAGGGCCGTATACAGCGCAGGCGAGTGCTTGTCGAGCCTTACGGGCTGCCAGTCCCGGTTCAGCCACACATGCTGCGTAGAACCCGTGACGAGCACTTCTCCAGGCAGTTCTTCGCCGATCTTATACCCGCTGCCGGCAAACGTCGCCTGCTCCTGTTCGGATAGTCTTCGGATTTCATAGATATAGTCAATCCGCAGTTTGGTGAACCGCGTCATTCTCGTAAAAATGGTAATCATGTCATCATAGCGTGCGGGCTGTACAAACTTCATGTCAAGCTCCGTGACGGGCAGAAACAAGCCCTCATCCTCCATACTGCGGTAAGTAATGCCCAATTCGCGGATCATTTCGGTCCGGCCGATTTCAAACCAGTTTAAATAATTCGCATGGTAGACGACAGCCATTTTGTCGCTTTCCTGATAGCGTACCCGGAGTGACGTCGTAAACCAGCGGCTGAGCTGAATGCCGTTATCTTTTCCCATCCTCCACTGTTCCCTTTCTTGCTGTAATTAATGTCCTTCAATTTAGTATAACATAAGGGATGCCTGCTTCTGAAATTTGCCCGGTATCAGCAAAAAAAGCCTGCCAGGAGTGAATCCTGACAGGCTTTCTATGAAATGGATCTATCGGTAGGTTCGCGGCGGTTTGCGCCGCAGTCCTCTTATTCGTTTGGAATTTGGCTGACTTTCACCAAGTTCGTCGAACCGGATTGTCCCAGCGGAACCCCTGCAGTAATAACAACCAGATCGCCCGGTTTTACGAGACCGGACTCCAGGCCGCCCTTCAAGGAGTTCTCGAACATTTCATCCGTCGATGTAGCAGTCTTGCCTGGGACCGGCGTAACGCCCCAAGTCAGAGCCAGACGACGCAGCGTGCGCTCCTGCGTAGTCACTGCGATGATCGGTGCTTCCGGACGGTACTTGGATACCATGCGTGCCGTATGGCCGGATTCCGTGGAAGAGATAATTGCTTTGGCGTTCAGGTCCAGTGCGGAAATCGCCACCGATTGGCTGATCGCTTCCGTGATCGTCGTTTCCTGGGCAATCCGCTGCTTCAGGAAAATTTCACGGTAGTTCAGCGCGGATTCGGCTTTCTCGGCAATGCGGGACATCGTCAGAACGGATTCCACCGGATATTTACCGGCAGCCGTTTCCCCGGACAGCATGATCGCATCGGTGCCGTCGAAGATGGCGTTCGCCACGTCACTCGCTTCGGCGCGTGTCGGACGCGGGTTGCGCTGCATGGAATCCAGCATTTGCGTCGCGGTAATGACCGGTTTGCCGGCAACATTACATTTTTCGATCATGCGCTTTTGTACCAGCGGTACTTCTTCGGCAGGAATTTCCACGCCGAGGTCGCCGCGGGCAACCATCAGACCGTCGGACGCTTCCAAAATTTCATCGAGGTTGTCCACGCCTTGCTGGTTCTCGATCTTGGAAATGATCTGGATGTGCTCTGCGTTGTGCTTGGCGAGCAGCTCGCGGATTTCTTGAACGTCACTTGCTTTGCGTACGAAGGAAGCTGCGATAAAATCGATGCCCTGTTCGATCCCGAATACGATATCGTTCGCGTCTTTCTCTGTGATGCCCGGCAGAGAAATCGCCACACCCGGTACGTTCACGCCTTTTTTGCTCTTGATCGTACCGCCATTGACAATACGGCATTTAATTTCAGTGCCTTGAACTTCCACCACCGTCAATCCGATCAAGCCGTCGTCGATCAGGATCGTCGAACCCGGCTGCACATCACTAGGAAGATCTTTGTACGTGATCGAAATCCGGTCTTTGTCGCCCAGAATTTCTTCGGTCGTCAGCGTGATGTACTCATCCTGCACCAGCTCTATCGGCTCCACGGCAAGCTTGCCTGTGCGGATTTCCGGTCCTTTGGTGTCAAGCAGGATGGCAACGGTTTTGCCAAGCTCGCGGCAGGCTTCGCGGATGTTCTTGATCCGGCGGCCATGCTCCTCGAAATCGCCGTGCGAGAAGTTCAAACGGGCAACGTTCATGCCGGCCATAATCAATTTTTTGGTGTTTTCCAACGATTCACTGGAAGGACCGATGGTACATACGATTTTTGTTTTACGCATTTGGGTTTCCTCCGTTTTAGTCTTTAAAGTCTCTCTCTACCCTACATATCTTTATCCAAAGATTAAATTTACTACAAAACGAAAGTTTTGTATAGGAAGTTTGAAAGTTTGTCATAATACATCATTGCCCAGTTTGTACTAATCTATCACACCGACCTGCGAAGATTGTTCATAGGCAAACTTGCCGATCTTGCGGAACTTCTGGTACCGGTCTTCCTTCAGGGCGGCACTGTCAAGTCCGGACAGGTCGCTCAGATGGCGTACCAGGCTGTCCTTGATGGCAGCCGCCGTCGCCTCGTAGTCCCGGTGCGCTCCGCCTTTCGGTTCCGGCACGATCTCTTCGATCACTTCGAACTCAAGCAGGTCCTTGGCCGTAATCTTCATGGCCTCGGCCGCCTGATCCGCCTTGGACGCGTCTTTCCAGAGAATCGAAGCCGCTCCGTTCGGCGAAATCGCCGAGTAGATCGCATGCTCCAGCATCAGCACACGGTTGCCAACGGCCATCGCAAGAGCACCGCCGCTTCCTCCTTCGCCGATGACCACACAAATAACAGGAACACCCAGCGCGGCCATTTCCCGTAAATTGCGGGCGATTGCCTCGGATTGTCCCCTCTCTTCTGCTGTATTACCCGGATAAGCACCTTTTGTATCAATAAACGTGATAATCGGGCGTTTAAATTTGTCCGCTTGATGCATCAGCCGCAGCGCCTTGCGGAAGCCTTCCGGATGCGCACTGCCGAAGAAACGGGCAATGTTGTCCTTCGTATCCTTCCCGCGCTGTTGGCCGATGACGGTGACCGGCGTCCCGTTCAGCTTGGCCAGCCCGCCAATGACCGCGAGGTCATCACCAAAGAGACGGTCCCCGTGCAGCTCGATGAAATCGCTGAAAATCAGCTGGATCAAATCGAGCGAAGTGGGACGCTGATGATGTCTGGCCAAATGCATTTTCTGGGCAGCCGTAATATTGGAGTATACCTCTTCTTCCAATTGGGCGTATCTTTCTTCCAATCTCGCAATCTCGTCGCTAAAATCAATACCCTTGTCCGTTCCGAACTGCTTCAGCTCATTGATCTTCTGCCGCATTTCCACAAGGGGCTTTTCAAAAGGCAATTCTCCTGCCACTTAATATCCCCCTTTCACGGTATGCATCTCGATCAGCTTGTACAGCATTTGGCGCAGCTCTTTCCGGTGGACGACCAAATCCAGCTGTCCGTGCGCCAAATTGAACTCCGCCGTCTGGAAGTCATCCGGGAGCTTCTGGCGGATGGTCTGCTCGATAACGATCCGTCCGGCAAAGCCGAACACAGCGCCGGGCTCCGCGATATTGATATCGCCGAGCGTGGCAAAGCTGGCCGAAACCCCGCCCGTCGTCGGATCAGTAATGACCGAAATGTAAAGGCCGCCTTTTTCGTTAAAACGAGACAAAGCAGCACTGGTTTTCGCCATTTGCATCAAACTCAGAATACTTTCCTGCATACGCGCTCCACCGGAGGTCGAGAAAATAATGAGCGGAAGATCCCGCTCGGTCGCGATTTCGATCGCCCGGGTAATTTTCTCGCCGACGACCGAACCCATGCTTCCCGTAAAGAAATCAAAGCTCATCACGGCAACGACAACCGGGAGTCCTTCAATGGTGCCTTGTCCGGTAATGACCGCTTCGCGCAGACCCGATTTGAGCGCCTGCTGCTCCAGCTTGTTGGCATATCCCGGAAATTGGAGCGGATCGACCGATACCATACCGCTGTCGAACTCTTCAAATCCTGCATCGTCCAGCGTCATTTGGATCCGTTCCAACGCATTCAGACGCAAGTGGTGTCCGCAGTTGGGGCAAACCTTCAAATTTTTCTCCAGCTCTTTGCTGTATTGAATGGTGCCGCATTTCGGACATTTATTCATCAGGCCTTCGGGAATTTCCCGGCGCGGTCTTTCTTCACCCGGCTCGCTGCCTCTTCCTACACGCTCTGAAGGAATGGTCGCATACTTTCTTTTTTTCTGGAACAAGTCTTTAAACACAACTACACCTCTCAGCCGTTAATTTGCCCAGCCGCTCTTCACTCTGCCTCTATAAACGTCACTTTGTTTCCTTAAAATTAAGGATGCAAAATGGAATTAAGCACTTCCTGGACTTCCTCCAGCTCACCGGAAGGAACCAATATTTCGAACTGCTGCTTGGATAAATTGATCGGACGGCTTTTAACCAAAAATCCTTCTTCCGTTAATTTGGTCGTGATCATTTCCGCTACCTTGGCGGTAGGTGCGATATAGATGACCGTCCACATTCCTTGCAGAACCCCCTAATCTCATGTTCTGAGCACGTATAATAGAGTAATGATAACATAACTCCGATTTTTCCCGCAACAAAGTGCTTCAAACGAGGACCGGCCGATCAGAGGGTTCGTTCAGGGGCGCCGGGCGTTACAACCCGGAATTTCCGGAAGCGGACGGATACTGCTTGGCACCCTTGTACCGGTGGGCTATCCTCGCGGATGCCGCGGCAGCCAGCCCGGCGACCAGATCATCGAGAAAAACGTGGATCTCGTCCTTTTTATTGTTCAGGATATCGATAATGCCGATTTTTTCTTTATCCAAAAAACCAAAACTTGTCAGTCCGATCATGCCGTACACGCTCGTAATGCCGAGCGCTAACGTCTCGTCCACTCCGTAAAGCGGTTCGTCCGCCTCCATGATCGCCTGCAGAGGTTCGGGAAGAACCTTGCGCTCCGCCAGCTCGTCAAGCGCCATGCCGGTCAGCAGCGTGTACTGCACTTCCCTTTTGCCCAGCACGGCGTTTACGCTCTCCACACACTCGTCGATCTCCAGCCCCGGATGGTACGGGATCTGCAGTTTGTACACGATATCGGCGATATCTCCAACCTTGACTCCCCTGCGGTTCAGCATGGCAATCGCTGCGTCATATGACATGTTTATTCCTCCCGCACGGCACGCCCGCCCCCTTGGTCCTTAATGACAGGCTGTCTGCCCAAGGCAGCCGGGCGGCACATGATAATGTTGTCCCTAGGTGTTCCTAAGTGTATGCGGGAGGCTCGGGAAACGTTCGTAAAATCTGTGTCATTTCCGCAGAAGCCCGGTGGGTCATTGAACTATTAAAATGTTGCCGGCGGTTGTGCCAGCCGCCCTTTGATCCGTGCTTCTATTTAATCCGGACCGTCCCTTTGCCGAGCATGTTTTCGATCATTACGAAAAATTCGGGCGACGGTTTAATCCGATAGTTGTCGCTGAGCGCAAGCAGCTTTTGGCTTTGCTCGTAAAAGAGCACCGTGGCGACCGGACCCGGATGCTCCTGAAGCAGCTGCTTCAGCCTGGCAAGCAGGTCCGGGTTCTCCGCTTCCGGCGTAATCTTAACGAAGACGCGCTGCTCCGCCGTTTTGGGGCGGCGCGCTTGTTCCTTCGCCGGGGCGGGTGCACCGCCGCCCTGCTCCTTGCGCGCCGGTGCGTTGGCCGGCGCGGCAGCATCGCCGGCGGCTGCCTGCGGAGCGGGGCGGCCCGCAGGCGCGCCCTGCCGCCGCGATGGCCCCTGCCCCGCGGCGAAAGATCTGCCGCCGGCTGGCGCCTGGTTCCGCTTGACCATCTGGGCAAGCGGGGCCCCGGCCAGCGGCAGCACTTCCTCGGCGAGGAGCTTGAAGCCCTCGTCATGCTGCTGCACCTTGGCGCGCAGCGCCAGCAGCTCGCCTTTGCCGACATAGCCCGTGCTGCGCTTCCAAACTTCAGGGAACAGCACCACTTCGCAGCGCTCGATCTGGTCTTCCAGCTCCATGAAGGCCATCGCTTTGCCCTGCTTGGTCGTGATCGACTTCACCGACACGACCATGCCTGCGACGACCACCTTCGCCTCATCCGCCGCCTCGGCCAGGTTCATCAGCCGTTCCACGCCCGGTTCGTCCAATACTTCATCAAAGTCGTCCAGGGGGTGGCCGGAAAGATACAGACCGAGCAGCTCGCGCTCGTGCTCCAGCTGCTGGGAAACGGAAAACGGCGGAATGTCGGGATATTCGATCTCCCAATTCGTCGTTTCGACAAAATCAAACAGCTGGATCTGCAGATCCTCGCGTTCCTTACGCCATTTGACGGCAGCATCGACAGTCTCGTCCAGCATGGCAAGCAGCTGCGCGCGGTGGCCCGGCAGCGAATCGAAGGCGCCCGCCTGGATCAGCGACTCGATCACCCGTTTGTTGCAGACGCGCAGATCGATCCGGCGGCAGAAGTCGAGCAGGCTTTCGAACGGCTTCTCTTCCCGGACGCGCATCATGTTTTCCACCGCCTGGGTGCCCACGTTTTTGATGGCCCCCAGCCCGAACCGGATATGCCCCGGCCCTTCGGTCGGCTGCCCGTTCTCGGCGCTTTCCGCCACCGGTGTAAACAGCACGCCGCTTTCGTTGACGTCGGGCGGCAGCACCTTGATGTTCATCCGGCGGCACTCCACCACGTATTCCGCGACCTTCCGGTGGCTGCCCATGACGGCCGTCAGCATCGAGGCCATGAACTGCACCGGATAGTGCGCCTTGAGATAAGCGGTCTGGAATGCCAGAACGGCGTACGCTGCCGCGTGGGCTCTCGGAAAACCGTAATCGGCAAAGCGCACGATCATGTCGTATACCTTGTTCGCATCCTCTTCGGTATATCCCTGCTTCAGGCTGCCCTCCACGAAGTGGCTGCGCTCACGGTCGAGCACTTCCCGCTTCTTCTTGGACACGGCACGCCGCAGCAGATCGGCTTCCCCGAGTGAGAAGCCCGCCATCAGCGAGGCGATTTTCATGATCTGCTCCTGGTACACAATGATCCCGTAGGTGTCGGCCAGGATCGGCTTCAAATCGTCATGCGGGTAGTCGACCTGGATGGTACCATGCTTCGCCTGGATGAAGTTCGGGATAAACTCCATCGGACCCGGGCGGTACAGCGCCACGACCGAGATGACGTCCTCGAATACGCTTGGCTTCAGCTCTTTAAGCACCCGCCGCATGCCGGCGGACTCCAGCTGGAACACGCCGGTCGTATCCCCGCTCCCCAGCATCTCATAGGTCAGCGGGTCATCGTCCGGAACCTGCGCGAAGTCCGGCGCGCTGCCGGTCATTTCCCCGATCCAGCGCATGGACCGCTCGATGATCGACAGGGTGCGCAGACCGAGAAAGTCCATTTTGAGCAGCCCGATGCTTTCCAGCTGCTCCATCGGATATTGGGTCAGCGCGGTTCGCTCGCTGCCTTCCTGCAGCGGGACCGCATCGGTCAGCGGGTCGCGCGATATGACCACGCCCGCGGCGTGGGTCGACGCGTGCCGCGGCATGCCTTCAACCTTCATGGCCATATCAAGCATCTCTCGGGTTTTGGGGCTCTGCTCGTACAGCTTCTTCAACTCGTCGCTGATTTCCATCGCCCGGCGGATGTTGATCCCGTGCGCGTTCGGAATGAGCTTGGCCGCCTTGTCCACCTCGCCGTACGATACGTTCAGGGCGCGTCCCACGTCGCGTACCGCCGCGCGGGCGGCCATCGTCCCGAAGGTGATGATCTGTGCGACGTGTTCACTTCCGTATTTATCCGCCACGTACTCGATTACTTCGTCACGGCGCTCATCGCTGAAGTCGATATCGATATCCGGCATGGTCACCCGTTCCGGGTTCAGGAAGCGTTCAAACAGCAGGTTGTACTTGATCGGATCGACGTTCGTGATGCGGAGCACGTATGCGACGAGACTGCCCGCGGACGAGCCCCGTCCGGGACCGGTCACGATTCCCCGCCGGTGCGCATAGGCGATAAAATCCCAAACGATGAGGAAGTAATCGCTGAACCCCATGCTCCCGATCACGCCGAGCTCATAGTCGAGGCGCTGGAGAAGGTCTCTTTTTCCTTCTTCGGTGTCCCAAAGGCCGGTCGTGCTGTAACGGCTTTCCAGTCCTTCCAGGCACAGGGCCCGCAAGTATTCGGCAGCCGTCTGCCCCTCGGGAAGCGGGCGGTATTCCGGCAGAATGGACCGGCCGAATTCCAGCTCCAGGCTGCATTTGTCCGCAATGAGGAGCGTATTGTCCAGAGCTTCCCGGACATACGGGAACAAGCGGGCCATTTCCTCTCCGCTCTTCAGGTACAACTGGTCGGTCTGAATCTGCAGCCGGTCCTCGTCCTCCACCGTTTTTCCTGTACCGATACAGATCAGCACGTCCTGCATGGAGGCATCCTCACGGACGAGATAGTGGACGTCGTTGGTCGCCACGAGCGGAACGTCCAGCTCCCGGGCGAGCTCGATCAGCTGCGGATTGACCCGCTTCTGTTCGGGCAGCCCGTGGTCCTGCAGCTCCAGGTAAAAATCTTCGCCGAAAATGTCACGGTACCGCAGTGCCGCCCGGCGCGCCTCCTCGGTCCGGCCGTGCAGCAGATGCTGGGGCACTTCCCCGCCGAGGCAGGCGCTCAGGCAGATGATGCCCTCATGATGTTTCGCGAGCGCATCCATGTCGATGCGCGGTTTATAGTGAAAACCTTCCAAATGCCCGATGGAGCACAGCTTCATCAGATTGCGGTAACCCGTCTCGTTCTTGGCCAGCAGGATCAGGTGATAGATCGGCTGATCCTTGCGGCTGCCGCGCTCTTTGCGGGAACCGGCCGTCAGGTAGGCCTCGCAGCCGATGATCGGCTTGATACCTTCCGCCACACAGGCTTTATAAAATGGCACCGCACCGTACATGACCCCGTGGTCGGTCAGCGCCAGCGCCTTCATTCCGTTCTCCGCGGCTCGCCGGACAAGGTCCGAGATCCGTGCCGCTCCATCCAGAAGGCTGTATTCGCTATGCACGTGAAGATGCACAAATGAACTCATGTCTCGTCTCCTTTTCGCCGCAGTGATCACTGGTATTTAACGTTTCATGCACTATTTATTATTTTATCATAATCCGCCTAGGACCGCCCATAGAATGGAATAAGGAAACCGCTGGACAAGGCGTTTCCGACCTCCTTGGGAAAGGACTGGGAATCATGAGCTTGTTTTTATCCAAAGCCATACTGGATTTCTTTATCGCTTTCGGCATCGTGCTGGGCGGTGCGATGGTCGGCGGGATCGGTGCGGTCATCTCGCTGCAATCACCGACACACACCATGCTCGAGGTGGCCGATCGGATTAAAATATGGGCGATGGCGGCAGCGATCGGCGGCACGATCGATCCGATGCGGGTCATCGAGAGCAATTTTATGGGGGGCAATCTTTCCCCCGCCATCAAGCAGGTTTTGTTTCTCCTCTTCGCCTTCCTCGGCGCTCACATGGGCAGCGAGCTGGTCAAATGGGTTTGCGGCGGCAGGGAGTAGCCGATGCGAATTCCTCCGTTCGGCCGATACCGCCATTTCTCCCAGCTGACCGCCGTCTTCGTCTTGGGCGCCGTTATCGGAAGCGTCGTGTATAATTCGGTGTTCCACTCCAGCTTTGACATGCTTTGGGCGTCCAATCAGGACCTGGAGCTTCGGATCCAGCAGTACGAGGACGATATCAAAACGCTGAAAAAGTACAACAATCAGCAGACCGTGATCAAGGAAATCAAAATCCGCGCAGAGCAGCAGGACCCGCCTCTCGATCCAGTCATCGTCAAGGAAGTGATCCGCAAGCTCGGCGAGGATCTGGAGGTGCTGCGAGGCCGGAACATTTTCGATATCGACGAGGACAGCAAAATCGCCCGGAACCTCCTCAATCGCAAAATTTACAGGGTGCGCGATAAGGAATATTCCATCGAAATCAAGACGATGCTGGTGGCGGAGGGCGTGCTCCAGATCTGGATCGACATCGAGCCTCAAAGTGTCGCTTCGGTCGGCAAATCGTGATACAATGAGGAATATTGAAGTTATTGACAGTAAAGGAGCTGCAGCATTCGATGATTTCCGTCATCCGCTATTGCCTATTTGCGCTGCTGGTGATTACCTGTTTATGTTCCGCTTACAACAGCTACCGCGCGCGGCGTTCCACCGATGTCCGTGACCGGGGCTTGTACGGCTCGAATATGAATATTTGCCTTGGAATGATGCTGGTGGTGCTTGCGCTGATCTGCATGTTTATTTTCCACGGATCGACCGTCGCGGTCGTTGTCGAGGGGCTGTTCCTCGTCCTCGGGGCGTTCAATATTTTCGCGGGCATCCGCAATCGGGGACATTTCAGCCGCATGAAATCCTCAGATACGAAAGCTTGAACCTGATGCTGCAATTGCGCAGAGTAACCTGAATCTTCCAAGCGTGGACAAGACTCAAACTTTAACGTGCAGGAGATAATCGGGGCCACACACAACAAATAACCGGCCGTATCTTTGATCAAAGATGCTGCCGGTTATATTTATGTCTGGCTAAGACCATGCCCAATCCTGCCATGCCCGTACCTGTTATCCATGCTCGATAGAATGAAGCGTCAGCACGGCTTTGGCCACCAGGCTGTCGTCATGCAGCATCTCGATTTCGATCTTGCACGTCCGCCGGCTCGCCTCGAGCAGTCGCGGCATGACGGTCACCGGATCCTCGATCTGCACTGGGCGGACGAAGTACGTTGACATGTTATCCAGGACAAAATCGTTCCCCGTCATATCCTTCGCCGCCCGCAGCGCCGCCTGCGTCATCACCGTGGTCAGGATGCCTTCCGAAATCGTACCGAGATCCGTCGCCATCTGCGGCGTAATAAAGCCGTGGAAAAAGAGCCTTCCCTCCTCATCCCGCTCATCCGCAAATCCGTTCCAGATCAAATGGTCGAACGTCTCGCCGAGCTGCGGCTGCTTGCGGGCGTCGCGCATGGCCTGAAGCACTTCCTTCCGCGACACGGTCGCCACCAGCTTGCGGTTGCGGTCAACGATCGGCAGAAAGTCCACGCCTTCCCACATCATGAGCTGTGCTGCGGACGCGAGCGAGGTTTGCAGTCCGGCCGTGACCGGATTGCGGACCAGCAGCTTCTCGATGCTCTGCCCATCGGGCAGGTCCTTCATATCGCTCCGGTTCACGATACCGAGCACCCGGTTCCACTCGTCGATAACCGGCAGCCGCAGCTGTCCGGTCTGATCTGCCAGCGCCTTGCAATCCGCCACGGTGCTCGACAGCTTGAGGGCGTGGATTTTGGCCCGGGTGTTGACGATGTCCTCGACGATCATAATTTTCTTCTTGATCAGGCGGTCGAAGATGGCCCGGTTGATCAGCGATGCCACCGTAAACGTGTCGTGGCGCGATGAAAAAATCGGCAGGTCGAGCGTGTCGGCCAGGTCCTTGACCTCCCGGCTCGTTCCGAATCCGCCGGTGATGAGCACGCCCGCTCCCTGCTCCAGCGCCAGCGAATGCGCGTCGCTCCGGTTGCCGACGATGAGCAGGCTGCCCGCGTCGATGTAACGGGCCATGGCGTCCACTTCCATGGCGCCGATGACGTATTTATGCAGATGTTTATGAAGTCCATCCGCTCCGCCGATCATGTGGCCTTCCACGATCTCGACCACGTCGGCGAAGGTGAGCTGCTCGGAAATATTCCGCGGCTTCTTCTCGACCCGGACGGTGCCGATCCTTTCCTTGGTCACGACGATGCCCAGGTTCTCGGCGTCCTTTACCGCCCGGTAAGCGGTCCCTTCGCTAACGGACATTTCCTTCGCCAGCTTGCGGACCGAAATCTTGGTGCCAATTTTCAGCCCTTCGATATGCTGCAGCAGCTGCTCATGTTTCGTAATTGTTTCATCGCGGCCCTCCAACTGTTACACCCCCACGTTTCTATCTGTACCATACTGTACTATTATATCATGGTTGAGGCGGGAAATAACAACGCAAAAAAAGCCGCCTCCACGCAATAACATTGCGCAAGACAGCTTTTTATCGCATTTATACATTTTCCTGACGCTGCTGTGTTTCCTCCGGCCACTTTAGCTGCCACTGCTGCAGCTTGGCCTTGCGGATGCGCTCCAGCGCTCTTTGCTTCTCTTCGTCAACCCCAAGCAAATAATGCAGGTGCGAGCCGATTATCAGGAAGGCAAACACGGCCCAGGCCGCTCCGAACCCGGAAGCCCAGGTCCATCCGCCACTGAAGTTGATCCGGGGCAGAGCGTACACCAGCATCGCCAGAGCGAGAAGTAGGTAAATGGAATGCTTCAGTTTGCTTCTTTTTTTCATCTCATCGCAGCTCCTTCATTTGGTAACTCTATATTTCTACTCTATGAAGGGGTCTGCAAAAATATGAGAAAAGTTTTGTCCAACCTACAGGCTTTGTCCCCCGTACAGATGCTGGAGGCTGTCCGAAATGATTTTATTCACGTCCTCGATGATCGTGCTGAGGCGGCGCTCCGCTTCAAACAACCGGCGGATGTTCAGGTTCAGGCTGAGCACGTCGAAGAGCTTCTCCATCTTCTCCATCTCCTCCTGGGATGGCATATCCCCGGACATCATCCGCTGCTGAATTTCCATCTGCCGCTGACGGAAATCCTCGAGCATTTGTTTGCTCTCCGGATCCGCTTCAATCAGGCTCATCGCCGAGCTGATTTCCTGGACCTCCGAGCTTTCCTTTAGGGCTTTGGCCAAATCGTGCGCTTTGTCATAAATGTTCATAGGTTGTCATTTCCTCCTTAAATTTGGGCAGTCACCAATCGACGTGTTTTATGGAAGACGGACCGCTGGCTCCCGCGGAAGTGAATCCTGCGATAATCGCAAGCTTTTGCTTCGCTCACAGCTTATCAATCCGACCGTCTCCGGAAAAATGAAGGGCTGAAATCCCGGTTTTTATAAAAGTGGGTCAATCACCAAGGGATATATGTCCTCATATGATGCATTACATGCAATATTGCAGATGCTCCTTATCTGCCCTGTAGACATCAAGTTGTTGTTGGAAGGAGATCCACGATGTCCAAAAAAAAGCTACCGGTCCAAACGTTCAGCCCGGGCATTGTGAAAGAAAACACCGTCATGCTCGGCGAGAGACTGATCAAACAGTGGAAGATTCCCACCGACCGGCCTCTGCAGCTGTCCTTTGGTTCCTTTAGACAAGAGATCACCGTTATTTCCGCAGCAAAATATTCCGGCCTGCGCATCAGCGAGCCACTGGCCCGCAAAATGGGCTTAGCGTCCCGTCCCGTGCTCCGAGCGGCATACAGCCCATCCAGCAAAACGCTCAGGCTGGGTCCGCTCATCAGTGTCCTGATCAGCCGGGATTATCCTGACACACCGGAAAAGCCGTTCGGTTCCATTTCCATGTTCTGCAGGGAACTCGTCAACGCCTGCCGCAAGCAGGGTGCATACGTATACTTCTTCACTCCGAATCACATCACCGAGAGTGCAAGCAGCATACAGGGCTGGATCTATGACGGCGGATGGCGCCAGACAACGATGCCTATCGCAGATGTCATCAATAACCGCCTGACGACACGCAAAATGGAGAATAAACCTAGCGTACAGCATTTTATGAAAGAAGTAAAATCCCGCTACGGGAGCCACATATTCAACGAAAAGTTTTTGGACAAAAATGAAGTGTTCGACACGCTGAAGCAGGACTCCTCCTTATCCCGGCTGATGCCGGAATCGCACCTGCTGACCGGCTATTCCATCCTGAAGAAGATGTGCAGCCAGTATCCGGTCGTGTTTCTGAAACCGGTGCGGGGCAGCCTCGGCAAAGGGATCATCCGGATCTCCAGGCAGTCTGACGGCACCTACCAAACCTTGGCCACATCGGTGGGCGGACCCAAAAAACAAAGCTACCCCAGCCTTAACAAACTGTTTACCAACGTCTCCGGAAAGATGAAAAGCACCCGCTACCAAATTCAGCAAGGCTTGACGCTCATCGACCACAGCAAACGGCCCATCGATTTCCGTGCGCTCGTCCAAAAGAACGGGCTCGGCAAATGGAGCGTGACCTCGGTCGTAGCCCGGATCGCGGGCGGGAACCATTTTGTCTCGAACCTCGCCAGAGGCGGAACCCTCAGCAGCGTAAAGGAAGCTGTGAACCGCTGCGCCCTCCCGTCGGCCGTGAAAAGCACCGCACACGTCAAGCTGCAGCGGGCTTCGCTGGACATTGCCAAAGGCCTGGATGCGCTGCTGCCCGCCCATTTCGGCGAACTCGGCATCGACCTTGCCATGGATACCTCCGGTAAAATATGGCTGCTCGAGGTCAATTCCAAGCCTTCTAAAAACGACAATACGCCGCTCCATGAACAGAAAATAAGGCCTTCCGTCAAACGCCTGCTGGAATACTGCGCCTTCTTGTCAGGGTTTTAGGAGGTGCAGCGATGAAAACAACCACAATCGGAACCATTGGGATCCTAAGTTCCTCCACAACGGGCTCCCCTCCCTTCTTGGGAGAAGGATACGCCCGCCGATTGGCTCTGGCCGGCAGGAAATACGGTATTCAGGTCGTCGTTTTTTGCCCTGACGGCGTGCCGGAGGGACAGGAGAGCATCCACGGATATATCTTCAGCAATGGGGCATGGCACGCAGCCATGGTCCCCTTTCCGGATATCGTCTACGACCGCTGTTTTCCACAGCGAGGCAGCGAATACCGGGCAGCGGCGAGGCTGTTGGCTGACGCCCCTACAGGGAAGAGGTGGATCCTGTGGTCCCGCGGACTTCCGGGAAAAGGCCATGTGGACCAGGTGCTCCGGAAGGAGCCCGGCCTGCTGCCGTTTCTTCCCCCAACTGCCGTCTATCGCGGGAGCAGCCAATTGCTGCGCTCCTTGGAGAAATATGACGGCGAGCTGTTCATGAAGCCGATGAGCGGATCCCAGGGAAAAAATACGCTTCGAGTCACGCGCCATGCCGCAGACGGATCTCTGACGATCCGGGGAAGAAGCGCAAGGAACCTGCCGTTTGTGAAGCATTTCGACGATACGCGCTGCGGCCTGGCATGGATCCGGCGGTTTACAGGGGACCGTTCGTACCTGATTCAGCCCTTCCTGCATTTGTACAGCGCAGACGGCGCCCCATTTGACGTTAGAGTGCTGATGCAAAAAAATGAAACGGGTTCGTGGATGCATACCGGCATGGCGCTGCGCCTGGGCAACCCGTACAGCATTACCTCAAACCTTCACGGCGGAGGAAAACCTCTGTCTGTCCTGCCTTATCTGACCGAACAATTCGGGGCTGACCGGGCAGAACACATAAGGGATCGTCTTCATAATCTGTCGGAGAAGATTCCGCCGATTCTGGAAAGCCGTTATGGCCGGCTCGGAGAACTGGGTATCGATTTTGGCATTGATACGAAAGGGAGAATCTGGCTGCTTGAAGTCAATTCCAAACCGGGGCGCACCTCCTTCCGGCACATTGGGGAACCAGGCAGCGATGTTCTCGCTACGGAAAATCCGCTCCGTTATGCCCGCTATTTATTGCTTCGACAACTTAGGAGGGTAAATTGATGAGTTTGACATTTTGTAATGTTCATTTTTCGCAGCAGCCCGAGAAAGTCGTCTACATTTCGAATTCTCTGATGAAAAGCCTCAAGCTGTCCGGCAAAAAGAATATTCAGCTCCGTCTGGGAAAAGACATGGTTAATGCAACCGTTAAACCCATTAAAAAGACGGGTAAGCATCTGTTCCTCAGCTCCGGTGTCCGAAGCGGCATCCACGTTCCAAACGCCGGCGGGGTCATGCTGAGAAACCTTCAGGAGGACGAAGTCCAGCTCGGTCCTCTGATCGGCGTGCTCTCGGATGGCCCCAGCACATCACCATCGCAGCCGTTCGCTTCCCGGACGACTTTTATCAAACAGCTTCTCCGCGAGGGGAAAAGGAAATCGTATATTTTCGCCTTTACGCCCAAGGACATCAACTGGCAGCAGGAGACGGTCCGGGGCTATTTTCTGAACGACAACGGCACTTTTTACCGTAAAACCGTTCCGCTGCCCGATGTCGTCTACAACCGCCTCCCGAGCCGGAAAGCGGAAACCTCCTCTTCCATCAATCAGCTCAGAGAGCGGCTGACCCGCAAGAGAATCCCGTTTTTTAACTGGAGCTTCTTTAACAAATCTGACATCTACCGCCTGCTTGAAGACGACAACACGGTGAACCGGTACGTGCCCGAATCCCATATCAACCCTTCCCCGGAACGGATCAAGGATATGCTTGAAAGGCATCAATTTCTGTACTATAAGCCTTCCGCAGGAAGTTTGGGAAAAGGCATCTATCGTTTGACTTACCTCCCGAAAAGGGGATATTTCGCCCGTTACCGCAAGGGAGGCGGCAACGTCCTGCTCCGTTTCAGCAACTTCAACAGCTTGATGCGGATGCTTAAATCCAGACATGGCCGCACCTTGGAAACGTATGTCATTCAGCAGGGAATCCGGCTGGTCGAAATCGACAACTGCCCGATCGACTTCCGCTTCCATATGCATAAGAACGGCAACAACAAATGGGTTGTTGTCGGTGTCGGCGCCAAAAAGGCCGGCCGCGGCAGCGTAACGACCCACCTGAAGAATGGCGGCTCCCTCCTTACTCCTGAACAGGCATTGAGCCGGACCTTTGGCGACAGATCCGACGAGGTGCTGCAAAACGCCAAAAAAGTCGCGATTACCCTGGCCGAAGCGATTGAGTTCCATCACCAGCACCTCCTTGGAGAAATCGGTTTTGACCTGGGTATCGACCAAGACGAGAAAGTGTGGATGTTTGAAGCGAACGCCAAGCCGGGCCGTTCCATTTTCAGCCATCCTTCCCTCAAGGCGGAAGGCAAGGCATCCGTAGAGCATATTCTTGAACACTGCCTGTATTTGAGCAAGTTCCGCAGGAGGGATGTGGAGTGAACATCCGGAGTCATACCGACAACAAACCCATAGTCGCCATCCTGACCATGTCGGACTCCCACGGTTATTTCCGGGGAAATCAGCAGAATTTTGAAGATATTGTCAAGACAGGACAGAAAATGGGATTTCCTGTCTATGTAGTCACAGCTAAAGATCTGAAGCTGACGGAGGATCGGATCAAGGGATTTACGCTGAATGACGAGGAGACCTGGGAACAGCAGTATTTTCCGCTGCCCCAGGTCATCTATAACCGGATTCCGCAGCGTGAAGACGAACTCCGGCCCGCTGTGCGACAGAAAATCAAGGAATGCATGAAACATCCATCCATTTCGCTGTTCAATCCGCACTTTTTCAACAAATGGCATCTGTTCGAGTGGCTAAGAAGCTCCAAAGCGACGGAGCATCTAGTACCGAAAACCAAACGCTTCACAAGCGTGGGCACGCTGCAGAAAATGCTTGAGCGTTATCCCTGCCTCTACCTCAAGCCCGAAAGCGGAAAAGCCGGAAAAGGCATTATGATGCTGAGATACCAGAGGGACAAACTGCTTCCCTACCGGCTCAAAGTTCAGCACCACCGATCCAGCACCACGTACAAAACGCGGAATCTGTACCGCCTCTGGGCACGGATCAAAAGCGAAACCGGCAGCGCACGCTACATTATTCAACAGGGCATCGAGCTCGCATCCGTTAACAACCGGCACTTTGACCTAAGGGCGCTGCTGCAAAAAAACAACAAAGGCTTATGGGGCGTTACCGGTGTCGGAGCCAGAATGGCGGGTTCAAAGAGCATTACGACCCATGTGCCGAGAGGCGGCACGATCGAGGATCCCAGCAAGCTCCTGACCGATGTATTCGGATCCGAGATGTCGGCCGTGATTCTGAACCGTGTCCGAACGACGGCGATCATCATCGCCCGCCAGATTGAGAAGGCTTCCGGCTACGAACATGGAGAGATGTCGATGGACCTCGGGATTGACGAGTTAGGAAATATCTGGTTCTTTGAGGCAAACGCCAAACCGATGAAATTCGATGAACCGCATATCCGGAAGCGGTCTCTCAAGCGAATTTTCCAATACAGCGAATATCTCTCCAATCAACCTAAAATGTAATTGCAAGGGAAGTGATTGACAGGTGCAGATCTTAACGATAACCCCGACCCGTGAGGATTGGCTGCGCCAGCACGCCAAAATTCTCAAATTTGTGTTTGACCACGGCGGAAATCAGGCGGCGCGCGCGGAGTTCATTCTTCTTGCCCGATTGACGGCGGAGCAGCTTGCTGCGCCGGGAACCTCGCTAATGGCCGCAACCGTCCGTTGCGAAGACGGGGAACGTCTGGCCGGTGTCAGCTTTGTATCGGGCTACGGGACCGAGGGGTGTCTCGTCGTCGTCCATCCGCTGTACCGCGGCAGAGGGATCGGCACCTCCCTTCTTGTCTCGCAGCTGCGGCAGTTAGGCACCATGAGATGCGAGGCTCTTCTGAGCCAGCTTCCTTTTATTAAAATGTGCTTTCACGCCGGGCTTCACGCCGTTGCGGTCCACCAGGGGGCTGCCGGAGAGCCTGCCCTGGTCATGGAGGGGCCGAGTGGAGATCCGGATGGTGCACCCATTACTCTGACCCAAGAAGGTGATCCCCTGTGCCGCTACCCGTGTTAGGCATCTTGACGCTGTATCTGAACGAGCATAAGCATTTGGAGGAAAAACCGATCTATCAGAAAATGATCGTTGAAGGCGGCAAGCTGGGACTTGACGTATTTGTGTTTACCCCGATGGACGTCAGCGACAGCAAGAAAAAAATCTTTGCCATGGAATATGACGCAAAGCAAAAGAAGTGGATCCGGCGATGGAGAAACTTCCCGGATATGATTTACGACCGGTGCCGCATCCAGAAGAGCCCCCGCTTTGACCAGCTTCTGCAGTTCCGGAGCCGGTACAGCAAAATGCTGTTTCTGAACAAACCGCTCCGCAACAAATGGACCATTCACGAAGTGCTGTCCAAAAAGGCGGAATTCCGGAAGTTTCTGCCGGAAACGTGCCTGTATCACGGACTGACAGACGTCCACCAAATGTTGAAGAACAGGTCTGTCGTGTTTTTAAAACCGATCAACGGAACCGGCGGGCGGGGTATTTTACGGATTGAAAAATTGAAGGCTGCTTCCCAGTACTACATTCAAGGACGGAATCAGCAGCGGAAAATCATCTCTCCGCAAAAAATCCACGCTTCCCGGCTTGGCGCCATTCTGAGCGGCTGGAATATGAAGGACCGGTATTTGATCCAGGAAGGCATCGCCGTGGAGCTTCCCGACGGCCGGGTTCATGACTACCGCATGCTGGTGCAGAAAAACAAGGAGGGGCATTGGCAGCTGACCGGCATTGCCGGCCGGGTGGGGGCGCCGCGAAGCGTCACCTCCAACCTGCACGGCGGCGGAAGAGCCGTGCCCGCTCATCAAATGCTGTCTTCTTGGATCACAGACGAGGAGCAGCGGTTGGAAGTGAGCTCGACGGCAGGCAAAATGGGCGTGGACATCGCCGCCTATCTGGAGCACCAGTACGGACCGCTGTGCGAGCTGGCGCTAGACCTCGCCATCAACCGGAAAGGCCGGATTTACCTGCTCGAAGTCAATCCGAAGCCCGCGAGGGAAGTATTCTCCCAGATCGGCGAGCCCGAACTGTACCGCACGGCCATCACCAGACCGTTGGAATACGCCCTGTGGGTTTACAAGCAGAAGACGGAAACCGCTGACACTAAAGAAAACAAACCGCAGCTCTAGCGCGGTTTGTTTTTCTTTATATGCGGCTATGATTCCTTTCAAAGGCGGCTCATCGCCGATTTACACCGATGAGGCATACAGCCCCAGAAGTTCGTCGAATGAGCTGATGAGGACGTCGGACCCTGTCAGTTCTTCAGGGTTTCCAAACCCGGCGTATTGGCATCCAATGACGGTGAGGCCGTTCTTCCGGCCGGCTTCCACATCCGAAGATCGGTCGCCCACCATCCAGGCCGTGCTTACGCCTTCGCGCTGAAGCAGTAAATCCACCAGATGCACCTTCGATTTGGTTCCGTGCTTCCCGGCACTGTACAGGCCGTCAAAAAGGTCCAGAATGCCGTGGGCCTCCGCGATCCCCTTTACATAATGCTCCAGCCCGTTGCTTGCTACATACAGGCGCACGCCCTGCTCCTTTAACCGTGCCAGCGTATCCTTCACTCTGGGATAGAGCTCGGTGTTCCCTGCCTTGAGCCCCTCCAATTCCAGCTGGAGAAGGAGCTCGTTAGCACGCGCATAGGCACGTTCGCTGCCGTCCGGCATGACCACTTTCCAAATGTCCTCCAGCAGCATCCCGAGACTGCCCAGCATCCGTTCCGCCGGAGGCGTCGGTGCAGTATACAGCCCCTCCTCCCGCAGCTTGTCGAACAACCGCTGATGGGCCGGCAGCAGCAGCGATTCGGTTTTGAACAGCGTGCCGTCCATGTCGAACAATATCGCCTGCGGCTTGTTCAATGTCTTCTCTTTGTCCATCGGTTATCTTCCCTTTCATTGCCTGCTTTAATGCGTAATACTCAGTATCACCCAATTACATGCCTATGATAAGGGAAGTGCCAAGCCTTGTAAACTTCGGTCGTTCGTAAAAAAAGGTAACCTTTAGAAGAACCGTTTTTTACCCCGGTCATCTTTAATGATTTCCACGGCCTCCCGGAACCGGGTCGAATGGACGATTTCCCGCTCCCGAAGGAACTTCAGTCCATCCTGCAGGTCGACATCGTCCGTCATGTCAATCAGCCACTGGTATGTAGCCCTGGCCTTTTCTTCTGCGGCGATGTCCTCATACAAATCGGCGAGCGGATCGCCTTTGGCCTGAATGTATGCCGCCGTCCATGGGACCCCGGCTGCATTTTGGTAGAACAAAGCTTTGTCATGATTGACATAGTGATCTGCGAGTCCGGCCGCTTTCAGCTGATCCGGCGTCGCATCTTTTGTCAATTTATAAACCATAGTGGCAATCATTTCCAGGTGTGCAAATTCCTCCGTGCCGATATCGTTGAGAATGCCGATGACCTTATCCGGGATGGTGTACCGTTGATTCAAATATCTCAAGGCAGCGGCCAATTCCCCGTCGGCACCGCCGTACTGTTCCAGCAGCAACCGGGCCATATATGGATCACACTTGCCGACCCTGACCGGATACTGCAGCTTTTTTTCATATATCCACATGCGGGACATTCGCCTCCTTTAGATTCTTTTGCCGGTTACACCTGCCATGGCCACGGGGCCTGCGGCCATTCAAACGGGAACTTCGAATATGCATGGCCGAAATGCATCAACGGTCCATAGGATTCCTGAAACTCCCGGACGATCGGGATCCGCTCCTGGGCGAGCCGGTTGTACTGCTCGATGCTTTTTAAATCGTCCGGATGCGTATCCAGGAACAGATTCAGCTCGACCAAGGCGAAATCGATCATCTGCAGCTTTTCAAGCAGCTCGTAATAGCGCTGATCCACCGCCGGTTTAGACTGGTTCTCCATCACTCCCCACCTCCTCCACTCTTTTGCTTTTAGATTCATAAGGGCTGTAAAGGTTCGGCCAAAGCGTTCCCAGCTTCAGCGCCTCGGCGAGGCTGAATTGCGGCCAGTCCAGAGGCTGGAACACGATATACTGGTTGGGCGGGACGACGTACGTCCTGTAAGGCAGCGGCGGGCACGGATCAAACGGGCCAATGAAAGGCTTATACACTCGTACCTGTGAGTTCACCACTTGCTCCTCCTTTTGTTGTCCATACTAAAGTCGCTGATTTCCCTTGAGAAGGCTAAAAATCAGACACTCTTCGTAATTAAACATATGACCCTTCCGCGGAATCTGAACAAAAAAGTTCATGGGACAACAAAAAGACCCCTGATTTGCGGTCAATTTACCGCCGAGGGGTCAGTGCAAAGGGCTCTAGCAGCTCCTGTCGAAGCGCTGGATGAACCGCGAGCCTTCAATGAGATGATGAATTTTTAAAATCTGATCTTGATCTGGAACAGTCCCGCTTTCCGGACCGCCGAATAAATAATGACCACCAGCGGGCCGATAAAGACGCCGATCACGCCGACGAGCTTGAAGCCGATATACATGCTCACCAGAGCCGACAGGGCACCGATGCCGACCGAATCGCCGATGATTTTGGGCTCGACCACCCGGCGGGCAATCGTAATGACCCCAAACAGCAGCATCAGCCCAAAGCCGGTATAAGAGTCGCCCACGATAAACAGGTATACCGCCCAGGGAATCAGCACCGAGCCGACCCCCAGAATCGGCAAAATATCGACGACCATGATCAGCAGGGCGATCGCCAGCGGGTAATGAATGTCGAGGATGAGCAGCCCCGTGAGCGTCAATACATAGGTAAAAGCGCTCAGGATCATCTGGGCCTGAATAAAGCCGAAGATGGACCGCTTCAGGCTGTGCAGCACCTCGTTGATCTGGCCTTGGGTCTCTTCCTCGAACAAGGACAGAATGCCCGCCTTGATCGTCTCCAACCCGAAGCTGAACAGATAAACGGCCACAAAGAAAACGACCAAAAACACGAACGTGCCCGGGATGCCCTTGGCAAAAGATAAAAAGGTTGACGACAACGAGTTGATGAGCGACTCGGCGTATGACGTCAGATTGGACAGCATCTCCCTCAGGCTCTCGGCCAGCTCCGGCTGAAACCGGTCGAACAGCCCTCTCGCCTGGATCAGCGTCGTCTGCACGAAGTCGTCAGCCGACGCGAAATAGGCCGGCGCGTTCTTCCAGTATTCCAGCAGCTGGGCGAAAACCTGAAGCCCCAGCATGTACACCAGAAGAAGAATCATAAGCATAAACAACGTACATGTCAGCGAAGCGGCAGCGATACGGTTCCATTTCAGCCGCCCGATCAGCATCCGGTTGATCGGCTCCAGCGAAACGGCCACGAGCGCTGCCAGTACAAATGGGGCGCCTGCCGTAAACAGCAAATACAGCAGGAGCAGTCCCACACCGACGAACACCAGCTGTCTGCCAGTCATGCTTCACTCCCTTAATCCCCGTTATCCGTCCCTTCCTGTTCCCCCTCGTCGATGACTTCCGTATCGGCAACGCGGTGAATGTTAACCCGGGTTATCCGGATCTTGGTCGATTCCTCGACTTCAAACACGAAATTGCTCACCTGGACCTTTTTGCCTTTCACCGGATTGCCCTCCAGCTCCTTGAACAGCCAGCCGCCGATCGAATCAACCTCGTCATCCTCGATGATAACGCCGGTCAGGTCGTTGACATCCTCGATCAGCATCCGCCCGTCAACCGAGATGACATCCTCCTGGATTTCGACATCGGGACGCTCGTCCTCAAATTCGTCATAGAGCTCCCCGACGATTTCTTCGAGGATCTCTTCGGCCGTCAGCATGCCGGCCGTGCCGCCGTATTCGTCGACCACCAGCGTCAGCTGGGCATGCTTCTTCTGCATAAGGCGCAGCACATGGCTGATTTCCATCGACTCCGGCACGTTTAGAATCGGACGGACCAGCGAGGTCAGCTCCTTCTGGTGCTCGGCGTCGGCCAGGAGAAAATCGGTAATATGCACAAATCCGATAATCTGGTCCTTGTCCTCCACAGCGATAGGATAACGGGAATGCTTCGTATCACTGATAATCTGCAGGTTCTCTTCCAGTGTATTCGTCGTGTACAAGCAGTCCATATCCGTCCGTGGGAGCATAATTTCGCGCGCCAGCAGGTCGGAGAACTCGAAGATGTTGTCCATCAGTTTCATCTCGTCCTTATCGATGACCCCGCTTTTGGCGCTCTGATTCATTAATATGCGGATTTCCTCTTCAGAATGCGCAGCTTCTGCTTCGCTGGCCGGATGAACGCCGAATAAGCGAAGCAATCCGTTGGCGGAAGCGTTGAGCAGCCAAATGAAAGGGAAAAATATTTTATAAAAGGCCATCAGCGGCGCGGACAGCAGCAGGGCGGCCCCTTCCGTCTTCTGAATGGCAAGCGACTTGGGAGCCAGTTCCCCAAGCACGATATGTAAGAAAGTAATGACACAGAACCCGAGCACCACGGATACGGTGGCGATAAGCGTTCTGTCGGTAATTCCCATTTTATACATCAAGGGCTCTACCAGTAGTTCCGAAATGGCCGGCTCCCCGATCCAGCCGAGACCGAGGGATGCCAGCGTAATGCCGAATTGGGTAGCGGACAAATAAGCGTCCAGTTTGTTGTTCACTCGGAGCGCATAGCCGGCCAGCCGGTTGCCTTCGCTGACCAGCTGCGTCAGCCGGGACTGCCTCATTTTCACAAGCGAAAATTCGGCGGCCACAAACACGCCGTTAAAAAATACCAGCAGCAGAACAAAAAAGAGGTTTAAAAGCAGTCTGCCTATTTCTAACTCCCCGTCCAATGACAACGCCCCATTTCTATAATAAGTTCGCTTTTTTCACGGTAAAATCGGTATCTTTATAATACATGTCCTTCACGAGCAGATTCGGACCGCAGCAGCCCGCAGCGTCGCAATGGCAGTTCACCGTCTTGTTCAGCGGATGCCCGGTCTGCCACGCATTAAAGATGTCGTCGAGACGGCCGGTTTGAATATTGCCGAACGCCGGAATATCGGAAAAGTCGGTGACGTAGACGTCGCCCGAGAACAAATTGACGTTGACGCGGTTGCGGCCGTCAGGATCGTTGCGTACGGTGACGTTCGGCGCATCCGCAAGCCTGCGGATCAGCTTCAGATCCTCGTGAATATCGCTGCACGCGAAGAACGGCAGCGTTCCGAACAGCATCCACATCTGCGGATCACGAACATCCAGCAAGCTGTGGATTGCCCTGCGCGTCTCATCTAAAGAAAGCATCGGAAGCTCCGTGGCAAAATTGGAGGCATACATCGGATGCACTTCATGGCGGCGGCAGCCCATCTCCCCGATTAGTTTGTGAATTCCTGCAAGCTTTGTATGCGTCCGATAATTAATCATGGATTCTGCCGAGATGAACATGCCCGCTTCGCTCAGTTTCAGGGCGTTCTCCATCATTTTGTCATACATGCGGTAGGCGGTTTCCTTCGGAACCGGATGGTTGCTGTTGGCGAAGCCCACCTCATGAAAATCGTCTCCGTTCAAATAGTTGAACGAAATATGCATCACGTCAAGGTACGGCAGCATCGCTTCATATCTGTTGATATCCAGCGTCAAATTGGAGTTGATCTGCGTGCGGACTCCCCGGTCCTGAGCATATTTGAGCAGAGGGACGATGACCTCTTTCACCGTCTTCTCCCGGAAGGAGGGCTCGCCTCCGGTCAGGCTGATCGTCTGCAGATGCTCTACCTCGTCCAGACGCCGCAGCATCAAATCCAGCGGAAGAAATTCTGCCTCTTTCATGACGAGCATATCGCCGACCGCACAGTGCTCGCAGCGCATATTGCACAAATGCGTCACCGTCATTTCAACACTGGTCAGCACATGCCGGCCATATGTACGAAGGGATTCAATCGGATCCCATGGGTCGTAGCTCGGAGATAAGGGGGCAAGTGCTCCCCGGGTATTTACAGTATTCATTATTTACTCACCTTATTTCTTTATTTAACCCAAAACACGGTTTTTGTGTAACCTTTATTTTCCAGACCTTAGCTGTCCGGTTGTCTCAGGATGAATATGTCATTCCTTCTATCATACCATGAAGCGCAAAAAATCTCTCTGTCTGAATAGCTATGCCGGGACATGAAGAAAAAAGACCCCTAAACCGGCGGCTCCTGCGGGCAGCAGGGAAATCGAATTTCCACCGCATCCAATACCGCCTGATACCGCTCGCTTTATGGGTCTTCTGTCATGACACATCTTAATTCCTGCTCTCCCTAATCTCCGAGAACGCCGTCAATAATAACGGAGAGCGACTGGGACAGGTCCACCTCGTAAGGTGCCTGCAGCGGCACCCCTTCTGGATCCTGCAATATACGGACCACGGGACGATGGGGCATATGGGCGTGAATTTTCGACACCACTCCCGTCTCCCCGGTACTCAGCTTGACCGACAAGCCGGGCGGATAGATCGCCACTTTATCCCGGAACAGCTCCAGCTTCTTTTGGTCGTACAAGGTACCTGCCCCGCCGTACAGCACTTCAGCGGCCTGATGCGGAAGCATCGCAGGCCGGTACACCCTGTGCGAGGTCATCGCATCGTAGGAGTCGGCGAGCGCCACCCACTGGGCATATTCGTGAATATTATCACCCTTGATGCCGCGCGGATAACCTGACCCGTTAATCCGTTCATGATGCTGAAAGGCGCAGTGCGCGGCCAGGAGCGGAATATTCGGCTCGTCCTTCAGGATTTTAAAGCCGATTTGGGCATGTGCCTGCATGAGGCGGAATTCCTCATCATCCAGCTTTTGCGGCTTGAATAGCACTTTTTGGGGAATTTGGGTTTTTCCGATGTCATGCAGCAGCGAGCCCAGCCCCAGCACCATCAGCTGGTCCTGCGTATAACCGCTCGCAATCCCCAGCACAAGTGAATATACGCACACATTTAAGGAATGCTTATATAAGTAATGATCTGCGGTGTTCATGTCCATCAGCATGATCATGCAGTCCTCCTGGGAACTGACATCCTCAAGAATGGACTCCATCACCTTGGAGAACTGCTTTCCGAGATGGTGATACCCTCCAGTAATCGGAGAGGCTTCGGATAACCGCTGAAAATTGACGCGAATATTTTGAAGAGCCTGACGCCTCGTTTCCTCCCGGAGCATTTCGGGAATATCGATGCCTTCCGTCAAATGATCTTCCACATAAATATAACCGATGTCCAGCTTTTGCAGGCGGCTGATCAGCAAGGAGGTGAGCTCCACGCCTTCCGCGAGAAGCACAACACCCTCGTCGCTGTAAATCTTTTTGCCGATTTTCATTCCCTGCTGCAGCATCGGAACGGGTACCAAACGCAACACGATCCACTCCTGCCTAAAATCACGGCCGCCCGGTTATTGCTTCCCAGGTCCGTTTACCTAGTTTCCCCCTGCCATCCTATGTAGCCCATTCACGCTATGCGGAATTATTCCATCACATTACTGTTCTTGAATCAGCGCATAACGAACAGCCAGAACACGGCGGCAAGCACAAACCGGTAAATGGCGAAATGGGTCAGACGAATTTTTTGAATCAATTTCATAAAAGCAAGCACAACGACATAGGCCACCACAAAAGCTACAATAAATCCGATGACGAACAAGCCGATCGTATCCTTGGTCATATACTTGTACGAATCCAGCATCTCATAGCCGGAAGCGGCGCACATGATCGGAATGGCGATCAGAAACGAGAAATCGGCCGACGCCTTGTAGCTTGCCCCGCTCAGCATCCCTCCGGAAATCGTGGATCCCGAACGCGAAAATCCCGGCCATACGACTGATAAAATTTGATAAAGCCCGATCAATAGCACCTGCTTGTACGACAGGTCATCCATCGTTTCGGCGGTGATTCTGGCTTTGGACTTGTTAAACCACTCGGCAAAAATCATGAAGATCCCGCCCACGATCAGCGCCCAGATAACCGTATTTGCGCTGAACAGGCTCTTGATAAAGTCCCTGGCAAAAAAGGCCACGATGAGTGCGGGGGCGATCCCGATGATAACATGCAGCAGATTCAGCTTCTTGCCGGACCGCAGGCTTCCGGATTCGGGCATGGTCCGCTTGATGCCCAGCAGATCCAGAATCCGTCTCCAATAGACGAGGGCGATCGCCAGAATGGCCCCCAGCTGAATGACGATTTCAAAGGTTTTCATGATGGGGTCCTGCTCATCATAGCCCAAGAGCTTGGACGTCAATATCATGTGCCCCGTTGAAGAGACCGGAATAAATTCCGTAACCCCCTCCACAATCCCCAAAATAATTGCAGTAATGGTATCCATTTCTTCCTCCTCTGGTCCTTCTTAAACAACCTCGATCCAACGGTGCTTGCCGCAGGTATCCAGACTTCCGGGACGCTGGAGCTCAAGTCTCAGCAGGTCCCGCAAAAACTCGGGAAGCAAATATTTCGGATCTTCCCCCCGAGAAATCTGCTCGTATCCCGTCCCGAACGTAAACATGTCCAACGTTCCAACGGTGTACATCCGGTCGTCCTGCAGCGGCTCCCCCTGAAGCGAAATTTGAACAATCCTATCATAAGGGATGCGACTTGGATCGTACAAGACTTCAATTCCGTCCACCGCGATATTACCGAGTACATTGCCGCGGAACCCGAATCCCCGGATTTCCTTGCTCCAATATTCCGGCAGGAGGCTCTCCTCCAGGCTTCGCCGGATATGCTCCCCTTTGAGGCTGATCACGCAGGGGTTAATCGGAGATGGGCAGAGCTCGTGAAGGAGTCCCGCCGTAATTTCCCCTTCCGGCAGATCGCCCAGCAGCTGCCCCGTGTTGACAAGCGACAGCTCCGCGCCGGTAAACTGGCGGACCGACTGCGCCAGCAAATTGCCGAACGGCGACTCTCCTGTATGCGTCAGGGACAGCGGCCGGTCCGTAACCGCCACAGGCTCTTTCAGGGCTTCTTCGGCCCGCTCGCGATGAATTCCAAGGGCCCTGGACACCGTTTCATCCAGAAGGCCGGTATCGACCGGCTGGCATCCTCCCTCAACGACACGGAAACGGCCGTCATCCTGTTGGGTCATGACGACCTTACCGACGTATTGACCGTACTTTCCCGCTGCGCACAGCACCGTATCACCGATCCGCAGCGGCTCTTCCAGCAGATGGTGGGTATGCCCGCCGAGAATCAGGTCGATACCCGGAATCCGTTCTGCCATCAGCCGGTCGGTAGACAGCCCGAGGTGGGATAAAACGATCACGATATCGGCCTCCGGACGCAGCGCCTCCACCTGCTCCTGCAACGCTTGCAGCGGCTCCAGGGCATCCCAGCCGAGCAGTTTGTAGAAGTCGGCGAACGGGGCCGTAGCTCCCGTCAGCCCGATCCGAATCCCGTCCTTGTCCAGAATGACGCGTTTCTTCATCCATGCGGGTGGCGCCGAGCTGAGCTGCTCATGGATGTTGCAGCAAATAACCGGGGACTGCAGGCCCGCATAAAGGCGTTCCAGCACGTCCGGGGTAAATGTCAGCCCCTCATTGTTGCCGATCGTCACCGCCTCATATCCCGTTAAATTCAATATGTCGATGTTCGTCTGGCCCATCGTCCCCTCGGTTTCGACGGCCGTCCGGTCCATATGATCTCCTATATCCACCAGTAAAAGAGGACTCTCCGCCGCCTGAGCGCGTTCGGCGGCAGCCAGGGCTGCAATGGAACTAACCGTTTCAAAGTGGCTGTGTATATCATTCGTATGCAGGATTGTAATCGATTTTGCCTGGTTCTGCAGCATCATTGGGTAACCTCCCCTTTCACTGTTCTCGCCTTGTTAGGCCCAAATGCTCCTAGGGATAAGCATAACATTTTCAAGGTGAATATGGTATATTGAAGACATGAACTACCACGCCCGAGGAGAGAAAGAAATGCAGCTTGATATTCGATTGTTTGCCGGTCTTGCTGAACGGCTCCAAACCTCTGTTTTACCTTTGTCCGTCGAAGGGGAATCCATCACAGCCGACGGCTTGAAACAAAAGCTGACCGAATTGTACCCGGAGGCTGCCGCGCAGATCTCCGTTTCTTTTGTTGCCGTTAATCAGAATTATGCGCCGGGTGACGCGCTTATTACGGAAGGTGACGAAGTCGCCCTGATTCCGCCCGTATCGGGCGGAGACGGAGGTAGCTCAGTACAGGAAGCATCTGCAGACGGCTTATACTGTATTACCGATCAGCCGCTGTCTGTTGATGAGGTGACGTCCAAGGTGCTGGACGACAACCATGGCGCCACGCTGTCTTTTGTCGGGACAACCCGGGAAATGACGGGTGAGCAGCGCACCGTTCACTTGGAATACGATGCGTATATCCCGATGGCACTGGCGCAGCTTGAATTGATCGGCCGTGAAATCGCCGAACGTTGGCCAGGCACGCGCTGTGCGATTTCGCACCGGATCGGTACAGTCAATGTGAAAGAGATCAGCGTCATCATCGCGGTATCGACCGGGCACCGGGAGGCTTGTTACGAAGCGAGCCGTTACGCGATTGAAAAGCTCAAACAGTCCGTGCCCATTTGGAAGAAGGAAATTTGGGAGGACGGGTCGGAATGGAAGGGACATCAAAAGGGGCCATGGGACCCGACGCTCCCCCCTTCCGTCTAAGAAGAGTTCGTTGATAATCCATATTTTTCTTGCTAATATAGATTTCAAAACAATGGGTTCCAATCTGAACAATGAGGTGACGATCAGTTTTGAGAGTTCATGTCACGGAATTACGGCCCGGTGATCGGCTTCAAGCCGATACGTTTAACGATATCGGGCTTCATGTGCTCCACAAAGGGAAGGAACTGAAGCTTGAAGAGATCAGCAAGCTGATTCAACATGGCATCGCTTATGTGGAGGTTGACCCCTCCCGGCCGGATGCCCCGACCGCTTCATCACCGTTCCTTTCCGGTCAACCTGCTTCCAAGGTGGAAGAACAGGTTGGACAAGCCGTGGACGGGTTTGAGTCGCTGTATCTGGAAGCCCTTTCGACAGGCCGGATCAACACGACCGTCGTCAATGATATTATGGAGCCGCTGGTGGACCGGCTCAGCACCCATACCGACGTGGTCTCCCTCCTCTTGTCCATCAATCCGGAAGATGAATATACATACCAACATTCCGTTCAGGTCGGCATTCTTTCCTACTACATATCAACCTGGCTTGGGTATGCTCCCGAGGAGGCCTACGCAGCCGGAAAAGCGGGTTTTTTGCATGACATCGGCAAATGCCGCGTCCCTGTAGAGCTGTTGTACAAACCCGGCAAGCTTACGCCGGAAGAATTTGAAGAAATGAAGCGTCATACCGTCTACGGTTACGATATCATCCGAAGCTCCACCAACGATGAAATTCCCGCGCTGGTCGCGCTGCAGCATCATGAACGTGACGACGGGAGCGGCTATCCCCACCAGTGCGGCGAGCTTGAAGTCCATCCTTTTTCGCGGATTACCGCGGTGGCCGACGTATTTAGTGCGATGACAACGAACCGTGTGTATCAGACGAAGCAGGAACTGCTAACCGTGCTTCGCGAGCTGTACAGCCTCAGCTTCGGTAAGCTGAGCCCCCGGGCAACCCAGGCGTTTATCAGCCATATGCTCCCGAACTTTATCGGCAAGCGGGTCACCCTGACTTCCGGGGAAACCGGCACCATTATCATGACCAATCCGGCAGATTTCTTCCGTCCGCTCGTGAAGACCGAGGACCGGTTCATCGATCTGTCCTCTGATCGGAATATTGCCATCGATCAAATTTATATGTAACCCGGACAATGCAAAAAAGAAGCCCTCGGTTGAGGGCTTCTTTTTGATTGTGGCCAGAAAAAACTGTCTATCGACGGACTTTTAGGAGTAGTTTTTCTTGCGACATAAGGATACCGTAGTCTCAGAAGCTTGTACTTTCTCCTTATATCTAAAAAGCGCGCCCCGCGAAGCCGCCGAAACGGCTGCGCAGAACACGCTTTGTCTGATTACTATTAACCGATGGAGCCTTCCATCTCGAACTTGATCAGGCGGTTCATTTCGACCGCGTATTCCATTGGGAGCTCCTTCGTGAACGGCTCGATGAAGCCCATAACGATCATTTGCGTCGCCTCGGCTTCAGTGAGTCCGCGGCTCATCAAGTAGAAGAGCTGATCTTCCGATACCTTCGATACCGTCGCTTCGTGCTCCAGAACGATGTTGTCGTTCTTGATCTCGTTATACGGAATCGTATCCGAAGTGGACTCGTTATCCAGAATCAGCGTATCGCACTTGATGTTGGCTTTCGCGCCTTCCGCGTTGCGGCCGAAGGAAGCGAGACCGCGGTAGGTGACCTTGCCGCCGTGCTTACTGATCGACTTCGATACGATCGTGGACGTCGTATCCGGAGCCAGGTGGATCATCTTGGCGCCTGCATCCTGATGCTGGCCTTTGCCTGCAACTGCAATGGACAGCACCATGCCTTTCGCGCCGCGTCCTTTCAGCAGCACTGCCGGATATTTCATCGTCAGTTTGGAGCCGATGTTGCCGTCTACCCATTCCATCGTGGCGTTCTCTTCAGCTACCGCCCGTTTGGTAACGAGGTTGTAGATGTTCGGCGCCCAGTTTTGGATCGTCGTGTAACGCACGCGTGCGTTTTTCTTACAGATGATCTCAACAACCGCACTGTGCAGCGAGTTCGTGCTGTAGATTGGAGCGGTACAGCCTTCGACATAATGCACGAAGCTGTCTTCGTCCGCAATGATCAGCGTACGTTCGAATTGGCCCATGTTCTCGGAATTGATCCGGAAGTAAGCCTGCAGCGGGATTTCACATTTAACGCCTTTTGGAACGTAAATGAAGCTTCCGCCGGACCATACCGCACTGTTCAGCGCAGCAAATTTGTTATCGGTAGGAGGAACGACAGTCGCAAAGTGCTCTCTGAAAATTTCAGGATGCTCTTTCAGCGCCGTGTCGGTATCCATGAAGATAACCCCTTGGTCTTCCAGGTCTTTCTGCATGTTGTGATACACAACTTCGGATTCATACTGGGCGGATACACCGGCCAGGAATTTCTGCTCGGCTTCCGGAATACCCAGCTTGTCAAAGGTTTCTTTGATCTCAGCCGGTACTTCTTCCCACGTCTTTCCTTGCTTCTCGGAAGGTCTTACGTAGTACTGGATATCGTTGAAGTCCAGTTCATCCAGGTCGCCGCCCCAGCGAGGCATTGGCATTTTCTCGAACTGCTCCAATGATTTCAGACGGAATTCAAGCATCCATTCCGGCTCGTTTTTGATTTTGGAAATTTCGGTAACAATCTCACGGGTAAGTCCTTTACCGGTTTGGAATACCGCTTTATGTTCGTCGCGGAATCCGTATTTATACTCTTCTATTTCAGGCGCTTTTTTGGCCATGAGTATTCAGCCTCCCTATCGTTAGTGGTTAATGCGTTCCTCGTCAATACCTTTCCGCAGTGCATTCCAAGCGAGCGTTGCGCATTTAATGCGGGCCGGGAACTTGTTAACTCCGGACAGGGCTTCGATATCTTCGTAATCGTCAAAATGAACGTCCTCACCCTGCATCAGCGACGAAAAGCGCGAAGCCATTTCCTTCGCTTCCTCAAGCGTCTTGCCTTTGACCGCTTCGGTCATCATCGAGGCGGAGGACATGCTGATGGAGCAGCCCTCGCCTGTGTATCTGGCATCTTTGACAATGCCGTTATCAACAATAAGCTGAAGCGAAATTTTGTCGCCGCAGGTCGGGTTGTTCAGATCCACCGTCACGGCTTCATTTTCAAATTTGCCCCGATTGCGGGGGTTTTTATAATGATCCATTATGACACGCCGGTACAAGTCGTCAAGTTCCATCATCCAAAATACTCCTTTGTCTGGATTAAGGCGCTGATCAGACGATCTACATCTTGTTCGGTATTGTA
Organism: Claviceps quebecensis; assembly: GCA_004016085.1. Lineage (NCBI taxonomy): Eukaryota > Fungi > Ascomycota > Sordariomycetes > Hypocreales > Clavicipitaceae > Claviceps > Claviceps quebecensis. The sequence goes on from QEQW01000003.1 coordinate 371,649, forward strand.
TAGATAAAAGCTTGCACGGGCGGTGGCACTGGCCTCAAGCCAACGCATGAGCGGCTGGCAGCAGTGATGGCCTGCGCGGATCGCAACTCCGCTGGCATCCAGAACCGTAGCCACATCATGCGGATGCACATCTCCCAAATTGAAGGTGACCAAGCCCACTTTACGTACTCGCGGACCATAAAGCTTCAGGCCTTCAATTTCCGATAACCGCTCGATCGCATACTTCGCGAGCTTCTGCTCATGCTCCTCGATTTGATCCATGCCGATTTCCTCGAGAAAATCGATGGCTGCAGCAAGCCCAACCGCTCCGGCGATAATCGGGGTGCCCCCTTCAAACTTCCAGGGCAGCTCCTTCCAGGAAGAATCGTATAGTCCGACATCGTCAATCATTTCACCGCCGAATTCCACCGGTTCCATGGATTCGAGCAGCGCCTTTTTGCCGTACAGTACACCGATGCCGGTAGGACCGCACATCTTGTGGCCGGAGAAGGCGTAGAAGTCGCAATCCAGATCCTGAACATCGATCTTCATGTGAGGCGTGCTTTGGGCGCCATCCACGACCATATACGCGCCGTGGCGGTGCGCCAGCTCGGCAACTTCCTTCACCGGGTTAACCACGCCCATGACGTTGGACACATAGCCCATCGCGATGATCTTGGTTTTCTCGGTGACGACTTTCTCGACTTCGGCCAAGGTGACTGAACCGTCTTCTTGTAGTTTAACATATTTCAACGTGGCACCGGTGGCTTTTGCCACCTGCTGCCAAGGAATTAGATTACTGTGGTGTTCCAGCGGGGTTAGGACGATTTCATCGCCTTCCTGGCAAATCGAGCGCCCGAACGAGGAAGCCACCAGGTTCAGGGCTGTCGTCGTTCCCCGCGTAAAAATAATTTCCTTCGAGCTCTTGGCGTTAATGAACTTAGCTACCTTCTCGCGCGCGCCTTCATAAGCATCCGTTGCACGGCTTCCAAGCGTATGCACCCCGCGGTGCACGTTGGCGTTGTCATGCTCGTAATAGCGTTTGACAGCCTCGATCACAGCGAGCGGTTTCTGGGAAGTTGCCGCATTATCAAGATATACCAACGGGTGGCCGTTTATTTCCTGAGTCAGGATGGGAAACTGCTCGAGAATGTCGCGGTTCATTGTCCCAACTTCCCTTCGATGACCGATTGAAGCTGCGTGCGCAGGCCTTCAAGCGGAATCTGAGATACGACCGGTGCCAGGAATCCATAGATGATCAGGGATTCGGCAACTTCGCGGGAAATCCCGCGGGACATCAGGTAGTAAATTTGTTCAGGGTTGACCTGGCCGACGGATGCAGCATGACCTGCCTTAACGTCGTCCTCGTCGATCAGCAGGATCGGGTTGGCGTCACCGCGTGCTTTCGGGCTCAGCATCAGCACTTTCTCCGTTTGCTGTCCGTCGGATTTGGTCGCGCCCTTCTCGATCTTGGTGATGCCGTTGATGATGGCCTGTGCTTCTTCACGCATGACCGCACGGGTAATCATTTGGCTCTCGGAGCTCTTGCCGAAGTGGTTCGCACGAGTCGTGTAGTTCAGCTTCTGAGAACCGGAGCCGACGGCGATGATCTTGGAATCGGACGTCGATCCGTTTCCTTTCAGAATCGAGTAAGTATCGCTGGCGGTATCGCCGCTGTTCATTTCGCCGACGATCCATTCCATGGACGCGTCGTTCTCGATCACGGCACGGCGGTAGCTGATGTCCGTCACGTTCGTGCCCAATTGGTGAATGGTCGCAAACCGGACTTTCGCTCCCGATTTGGCGAATACTTCTACGGCGCCGTTATGAGTGACCGGTTTATCCGATGTGCCGGATACATAGTTATCAACATAGGTTACCGAGCTGTTCGTATCGGCAATGACCAGAATATGAGGAGCAAAGGTCGCATCCTCGTCGTCTGTCAGCAGAACGGCCTGCAGCGGCACGGATACCTCCACATTTTTTGGAACATACAGGAACACCCCGCCGTTCCACAATGCGGCATGCAGTGCAGCCACGGAGCTCTCATCCACTGTAACAGCCGTATGCAGGTGAGCCTTAACGAGATCCTCGTGCTCCTTCACGGCCGTCGCCAGATCGGTGAAAATGACGCCTTGAGCAGCCAGCTCAGGGGACAGCTTCGTATACACGGTTCCGGAATTGCGCTGGATAATCAGGTTACCCGCTTCCTGGTCCTTGATCAGTTCCCGAATCGATTCAGGAGCTTCAGCCAGGGATGCAATCGGGCTTGCCGATTTGAAGCTTCCGTAGTTTTGAATGTCCCAGCGTTCGATTCTCGTTTTTTCGAGTTTCGGCAGCTCGAGGGTTGCCGCGAGTTCCAATGCTTTCAGACGATTTTCCGTGAGCCAGGCCGGCTCGTTGCTGCCCTTCGACAGCGCGCTCAGGCCTTCAGCGTTAACCGGAAGAATGGTTTGTGTTGTCATCTTCGTTCTCCTCCTTCCGTTATCTTTACGCTTCTTGACCTACAGTTTCGTCTTCGATGCCGAGCTCTTCCTTCACCCAATCGTAACCTTCTGCTTCCAGGCGCTCCGCCAGTTCAGGACCACCGGATTTCACGATGCGGCCCTGCATCATAACATGTACAAAATCAGGCTTCACATAGTTAAGCAGGCGCTGATAGTGGGTAATAATCAAGAAACCGCGGTCGTCGCTGCGCATCGCGTTTACACCGCTGGCAACAATTTTCAAAGCGTCGATATCAAGACCGGAGTCGATTTCGTCCAGGATGACGACGCTTGGTTCGATCATCATCATTTGCAAAATTTCGTTACGCTTCTTCTCACCGCCGGAGAAGCCTTCGTTCAAATAACGATGGGCAAACTCAGGGTTCATATCCAGTTCTTTCATCTTCGCTTCCATTTGACGGATGAAACGAATCAGCGAAATTTCATTGCCCTCTTCACGGCGTGCATTGATGGCACTGCGAAGGAAGTCGGAATTGGTCACGCCCGTAATTTCGCTCGGGTACTGCATAGCCAGGAACAGACCGGCGCGCGCACGCTCGTCAACGCCCATTTCCAGAACGTCTTCGCCGTTCAGGGTTACGCTGCCGTCGGTTACTTCATATTTAGGATGTCCCATCAAAGCGGAAGCAAGTGTACTTTTACCGGTACCGTTAGGTCCCATGATGGCGTGGATTTCTCCGCCCTTCATTTCCAGGTTGATGCCTTTCAGGATTTCCTTGCCCTCGATTGTCGCTTTAAGTCCTTCAATGGTGAAATTAGTAGCCATATTCGTTTTTCCCTCCGTTAAATGTTTTGCCGAAATCAGAAAGTCTATTTCAACAGGGACGCGCTCCCCGATTTCAATCAATCATTATTATCAATTTGTAATGAGTCTAAATTGATTCTCAATGATTATCACAATTTTATAATAAATGGCGAATCATATCAACCGCCCGTCGGAGTAAACCTGGTGTTTCATTAAAGAAACAGGCTTCGCCGCGGTTGCAGCCAAGCCTGTTTCCTTACAATATCAAATTTTTCCATGGATGCTGTTCATGACGAAAGGATTTTGCGGAAGTTCTGCAGCATCCGGCAACGGAGCCATCGTTCTCATCACCGGCTGGCGTTTAGTGAACATTCTGCGATATGTTATGGATTGCATTCCCACATCCAAGGAACAGCAGCATGGAGGATCCTGACAACCGCGCAGACGCTCGGATTCATGACCGGGAACAGCCGCCAGAGACCGGATCCCATTTCTCAATTTCCCGTACGTCCGATTCATGTCTGATTAATCAAAAAGGCACGCGGTCTTATACGTTATGCCGTCTAAGGTTGATCCGGGACACAAAAAGTGCGCTGGCGGCCAGCGCACTTCCAGGCTTTCGCGAAAGAAGTATCCCTTATCCCAGGTAAGAACGGAGCATCCACATATGCTTTTCGAGATCGCTCTTGATCTTGATAAACATATCGGCTGTCGGATGGTCGCCGGCTTCCTCCGCCAAGCTGATTCCTTCGCTCATTTCCTCGGCAACGGTGGCAAAGTCCTCGATCAGGGTCTGCACCATTTTGCGCTGGTCTTCATTGCCGGAAGCTTCCTGAATGGTTGCGATGTCCAGGTACTCCTTCATCGTCGCAGCCGGGCTTCCTTTAATCGTAAGCAGCCGTTCAGCCACTTCGTCCATTTTCAACGTAATATCGTCGTACAGCTCTTCAAATTTTACGTGGAGGGTAAAGAAATGCTCACCCTTTACATACCAATGGTAATTATGGATTTTGACGTACAGGACGTTCAGGTTCGCAACTTGTTGGTTTAGGATTTGCTCCAAAGTGGATGTTTTCGATTTGGATGACGTTTTTGCCATGAATATCCCTTCCTTTTTTAAGTATATGGCCTTCCCTCTCCATTGCCGCATACAACGGCAGCTTCGGAGTCCGGCTGGAGTTTTCGTCTAAGTATGGGGAGGCTCTTCCGAGAGTAATCTGGGCTGCATGCCTCCCTGCCCTTATCTTACCCTTCAATCCGCTGCACGAAACAACTGCCCATAAATGGCAGGGTCTTTCGTTTCAAACGCTCTCACTGAAAAAAAGATTCAAAAGAGGTCGGCAATCCGATATACTGTTTTATAACCAAGTGAACAAGTTGGCTTTATTCGCGTTTCCTTATTATACGGAGGTGACTTCCATGTCCACATATCACCCGCTCACCGTCCAAGACGCCATTTCTCTCGTCCGCGGCATTCCGGGGCATTTCACGCCCGATGCGCAGCTGGAATGCAAAGAAATCGGTGACGGCAACCTGAACTTAGTGTTCCATATTACGGACCGGAACAGCGATAAAAGTATCATTGTCAAACAAGCCCTTCCTTATGCGAAGGTGGTCGGGGAATCCTGGCCGTTGTCCCTGGACCGGGCGCGCATTGAACGCGAGGCGCTTCAATTGCAGTACCGCCTGTGCCCCGGACTGGCACCGCAGGTGTTCTCTTACGACGATGACCTGGCGATAACCGTCATGGAAGACCTGAGCGACCATACGATTATGCGCAAAGGGCTGATCGAAGGACAAGCCTATCCGTTGTTTGCCCGCCATATCGGCGAGTTTACGGCCAGAACGCTGTTCTATACCTCGGATCTGTACCTGAACCCGCAGGAAAAGAAAGAACAGGTACGTAAATTCATCAATCCGGATCTGTGCAAAATTACCGAGGATTTGATCTTTGACGATCCATACCGGTTTTCCGATAACAACAACTATCCGGACTACCTGGAGAATGAAGCGAAGGATCTGCGGGAGAACGGCAAGCTCCATCTGGAAGTCGCCCTGCTCCGCGAAGCCTTCCTGACCCGGACCGAAGCGCTGGTTCACGGCGACCTGCATACCGGCAGCATTTTCGTCACACCGGAATCGACCAAAGTGATTGACCCCGAGTTTGCCTACTACGGGCCGATGGGTTTCGACCTCGGCGCCGTCATCGGCAACCTGCTGCTGAACTACGCTTCCCGGCCAGGCTGGGATGCCGCGGAGTCGGAGGTTCTCGGCAATCAAGAGCGTCTTCTGCGCATGGTCTCGGACGTATGGTCCGAATTTGAAATCCGCTTCCGCCAGCTGTGGGATGAGGATGCCAGGGACCCGCTTGCGAAAGCACCCGGCTACCAGGACGCCTACGTGTCCAAAGTACTGTGGGATGCCTGCGGATTCGCCGGCTGCAAAATGATCCGGCGCATCGTCGGCTTGTCCCATGTGGCCGACATCGACACGATCGCGGACGTAAAGCTGCGGGAGAAGGCGCAGCGTACGGCGCTGGCTATCGGCAAACAGCTCGTTCTATTCAACCGGACCATCCAGTCCGGCGAAGACATCGTCCGGCTGGTGAAGGAAGCCGAGCCGCTTAAAGGAGCCGTAAAATGAGTAATGACAGCCAAGAGAAAACACAACGACGCAGCGAACCGTTAACTTCCGTCCAATGGGGCGGCGACAAGCTGATCCTGCTGGATCAGCGCCTGCTTCCGGACGCCATCGTCTATCTGGATTTATACACACCCGAAGAAGTGTGGGAATCGATCCATGAGATGAAAGTCCGGGGCGCGCCGGCCATCGGCATCGCCGCCGCTTACGGCGTGGTGCTCGGGGCGTGCCAGTATGGAGGCGCCGATGCCGCCGCCTGGGACGACCATGTCGTCAAGGTCAGCGCCTACCTGGCCACCTCGCGGCCGACGGCGGTCAATCTGTTCTGGGCGCTGGACCGGATGAAAGGGAAAGCGCATGAGCTGGCCGGCCGGGGAGGCAGCGTTGCCGACCTGAACGAGGCCCTGCTCGCCGAGGCCAACGCGATTCAAGCGGAGGACGAGGAAGTGTGCCGCCGCATCGGGGAGAATGCACTGCCCCTGTTCCGGGACGGCATGGGCGTGCTCACCCACTGCAATGCGGGCGGGCTGGCTACGGCCAAATACGGAACGGCGACCGCGCCGATGTATTTGGCCCAGGAACAGGGCATACAGCTGAAAGTGTATGCCGATGAGACGCGCCCTGTGCTGCAGGGCGCGCGGCTGACGGCCTTCGAGCTGCAGCAAGCCGGAATTGACGTGACACTGCTCTGCGATAACATGGCAGGCATGGTCATGTCTAAGGGATGGGTGCAGGCGGTGATCGTCGGCACCGACCGGGTGGCCGCCAACGGCGACGTCGCCAACAAGATCGGCACCTACAGCCTCGCCGTGCTGGCCAAGGCCCATGGCATACCGTTCTACGTCGCCTGCCCGTTGTCGACCATCGATCTGAACACCCCTACAGGGGACAACATCCCGATTGAAGAGCGGCCGGCTGAGGAAGTCACCGAGGGCTTCGGGAAAAGAACCGCTCCCGAAGGCATCAAGGTCTACAATCCGGCGTTTGATGTCACGCCTCACGAATATGTAACAGCCATCATCACGGAAAAGGGGATCGTCAAGGCGCCGTTCGCCGAGAACCTCGCCGCCCTTTTCCAAGCTTAATGAACATGGCCAATGTGGCTTCGTTTCGGGCTAGTGTCTCTAATCGCCGAAATGCCACCGGCTCAGCCAGCCCTGCCCGGGCTGGCTTTTTATTGCTTTCCAGTCGGCGGCCGTGAGGCCATTACACCATTTTTAACAGAGCTTCATGCCCGGGCATGCCCGGAACGATTCCGAGCGCCTCGGCCTCGGTCGTCACCGACTCCAGCGGCGCTTCAAGCAGCTCCTGCAGCGTTTTGACGCCGACAGCCCGGCCCGCAATGATTTTTCGCTCCGCCAGTCTCGTGTTAAGCAGGCCTACATCCAGCGCCCCGCACATAATGTACCCTTTCGGCGAGTTGATCGTGAGCAGCGTCGTCTTGGGCAGCTTGACCTCTACCCCGACAAAGCTGTGCCCCCCGACGGTAATCGGCACCATGGTCACCATTCAGCTGTACACCTCCCCAGGCGTGATATCCATCCAGCATCATTGTATTCGCCCTGGGGAAGGGGTGACTGTGCGGACGTCCATAACCAAAATGCGCCGAAATAAATAGGAAGAAAGTTGCTTTCCACTCCGACATTAGGACTATGATTCTATTCATATTCATGATATTATTTAGTCACTTTCATATCTAATTTGAACGTATAGTTTGGGGGATCCATGGACAACAATCAATCCAATGACGAATCGGGTTTTTTATTCAACGTCGACATCTTAGTGAAAAGTCCCTCTAATGCCCTGGCGCTTCAAGAACTCCTCGGCATGCTGAACGGCAACGGGCATATTGCGGATTTTCGCATCAAATCGGGAATTGAACTGGGGCGGTTGATTGAATCGATGCTTCAGGACAAGCGCAAATCTCTCCTTTCCAAAGAAGAGCCTTCCCTTCCGTCCGTTCCCTCTGCTCCGATCAAGGAAGCGGAACTGCCTACAGCAGCCGTGGGGAAAAGTACGAAGAGCCAGCCGCCCCGAAACCCGGTGCATGGCGGTTCGGACATTTATGAATGGATTCAGGTATACATCCGCGACAACCGGCTGATCCGGCTGACGGCCAACCGGAGCGGGCAGCACATTCATATGCCGTGCCGGATCCTGAATTATGATGAGGAACACCAGATGCTGAACGTATATCACGTGGATGAGAAACAGGTTTATACCTTTAAGCTGAACGAAGTGGACGAGGTCATCTAATAGGATAAGGATGCCGTTTCTCCGAAGCTTATAACTCTAAAACAAGCCCGTCCCGGCTCACTAAGCCGAAGACGGGCTTTCTTCTGTTCTCCTCCGATATGGACGGGTCAGGCTCGTCTGCGCGATGCGGCTTCCGCAATCAGGCAGATCCAGCCGATGATGAAGGCAACGCCTCCAAGCGGCGTAATGGCGCCAAGCACTTTGATCCCCGAGATGGCGAGAACATACAGACTTCCGGAAAACAGAATGATCCCGGCCAGCAGCAGCCATCCCGCCCAGGCCAGCTTGCGCGAATCCCCCCATAACCCCGCAACGACCCCAATCAGTATGATCCCCAAGGCGTGCGCCATATGATATTGAACCCCAGTTTCATAAACCTTCATCGCCGACTCTCCGACGATAGGTTCCAGCATGTGGGCTCCGAATGCTCCGATCACCACGGACAGCATCGCCATCAAGGCGCCGGTCAATATAAATTTGCGCTGCACATCGACAACTCCTTTGGATGTTCCTAATCTACTAACAAACTGTTAACTATTTTAACCGATCGGACTCCGTCTTTTCCACCACCATGGCTCAAGACTGCTCAAATCAGCTTGATTTTTACGGGATCTTATGGAAAAGTAAGAAGCATATCTATCGATTCGAAGGAGAGAGTGATTTCATGGATTCAAACCAGCCTCCGCACCAGCCGGACGGATTCCAGCAGAACCCGGGGCCCCATTCGCCCCATGCTCAGTTCGTTCCTCCTGTTGCGCTGAAGCATTCCGGGCCCGGCATCGCATCCTTTGTCATAGGCCTGGTCAGTTTGCTGGGTTATATCATCAGTGCCGCGGCAGCAGGCGCCATTATGGCTCCTTATCTCGAAGAAGGCATGCTGGACGGTCCGAATTCCAATGCGGTCCTTGGCCTCGGCGTCGTCGGTCTGCTGATGATCGCACTAGTTCTCGTCAACGTGGTCGGAACGATTCTGGGTATTGTGGGGACGGCCATTAGGAACCGCAAAAAGATCTTTGCCATCATCGGGCTTATTGTGAATGCCGTCATCGTGCTCAGTATCGGCTTGTTCTTTATATACTTCATGGCCTCTGCCGCAGTCTAGCGGTCTCTTACCCGCAGCCCAGCAGTCTTTAGAAGAAAAGGTGATCTTATGTCTCAAGTCAAAATATTTGCCGACAGCACATGCGACCTTCGTCACGATTGGATCAAAGCCCATGACATCGGCATTATTCCGCTGTACGTTACGTTCGGGGACCAGAATTACAGGGACGGCGTCGACTTAACGACACCCGAATTGTATGCCAAGGTGGCGCAGACGGGCAGCCTTCCCAAGACGGCCGCTCCGTCTCCGTCCGATTTTATCGCGGCGTTCACCCCGTTTGTGGAAGAAAGACGGGATATCGTTTATATCAGCCTCTCGTCCGAGCTATCCTCGACTTATCAGAACGCGCTGATCGCGGGCGAGGAGTTTCCGGAAGGACGGATTACGGTCGTGGATTCGCGGAATCTGACCACCGGCATCGGCCTGCTGGTCATGAAAGCGGTGGCCGCGGCAGAACAGGGGAAAAGCGCCCGTGAAATCGCCGCCATCGTCGAGACCGTCAAGCCGCTCGTGGAGACCGAATTCGTCATTGATTCCCTGGAATACCTGTACAGAGGCGGACGCTGCTCCGGCATGCAGAACTTCATGAGCAGCCTGCTCAAGATCCGACCGGTCATCAAGGTGATCGACGGTAAGATGACTCCGGCTTACAAGGTCCGCGGCAAGCGGGAAAAAGCGCTGGAGCAGATGGTCAACAATGCGCTGGACAAGAAGGACGAGATGGACAACGACCTCATCTTCGTCACCCATTCCATGGCGGCTGAGGACGCGCAAGCGATCAAAAAGCTGCTGGAACAAAAAACCGGCGCCCGCGAGGTTGCCCTCTCGGATGCCGGCTGCGTCATTTCCTCCCACTGCGGTGCCAAAACGATCGGAATCATTTATTCCAAAAAAGCCTGATTTCAGGCTTTTTTCTTTTACATATAGACGTTCAGTTACTTCTTCGAAGGGTCGATATCCCTCGGATTGAGTCCAGCCCATATATTCGGGATGTCCGCCTGCTCGGGGTGTTCAAACACCAGAAACGCGGTAGGCAAATACCGTTCCCCGTATTCCGATGACGGTTTGTTCACAATTTCATTATCTTTGACGAGAACGGTGGAGGATCCTCCGTCCAGATTGGCAGCGATCACCGCCCCGTGCTTCAGCATGATCTGCTGGACATCGTATAAATTGGCTCCGACGCTGTACGTCGGCTGTCTTCCGTCAATGACGACAAACAGGATCGCCCCGTCCTCACGCTGGCCCATGGCGGTACGCGGCGCGATGCCCCACCCTTCGGCGGCATTCTTTATGAGTCCTTTGCCGTTGACGATGATCCGCGGCTGAAACGTCACCGCTTCCTGAACCCCCATCCGGTCCAATTCCTTCAGCGAATAGTTGCCGGCGATCATTTTACCGTCCCGGTCAATGCCTACCACCTGGGTGGTCGCATTTTTTCCCAATCCGTTGTAATACAGCTTCCCCTGCGATATAACGATGCCGATCGGCTTAAAGCCGTTTCCTTTCCAGTTCGGGTCGGCGAATCCGCCTCCGTTCACGCCGGCGATCGCGCCGTAGCGCTTGACCATGCTGGAGACCTTCTCGCCTTTGCCGCGCTTTGCGGGAACGCCCAGACGGATTTTTTTCGGATCGTGAACGGTCATCACATAGCCGTGATATCCTTTGCCCGAGACCTCCTCAATCTCCACCAAGGGCGGCTTCTCCGTCTCCTTGCCAGCTTCGGCGGAAGCCGTTTGGGTTTGCACCGGCAGTTTGATTTGGTGCGTATCTTTTTCGACGCCCATAGCTTCAAACCGCTTGTTGTATTCCGCTACGCGCTTGTTCAGCTCGTCCTGTCCAATAATATATTTTGCCAAATAGCGATGCTGTGTCGTTATGAGTGTATCTGCTATCAGGTAACGAAAATGATTGCCGGATACCGTCAGAAACAACCACGCGGCTGCCGCGGCACCGACCAGAACCAGGCTCCAGAACAAGCGTATACTGAATCGCAGGAAACCTCCCTTTTTCTTTTTCCTTTTCTTTGTCCCTTTTGGAGCGGACCGTTGGTTTCTTACGCTTGAACGTTTGGGCAGCGATGCTTGCTCCATGGTTACTTCCCCCATCTCATGAACTCGGGTCCTAAGTCCCACGTAGAATAGACGCGAAATCAGGGAGGAAGGTTTCATATATTCGGGCATTATCAACAATATTATACAAATATTTTCCATAACCGCTGCCGTAAAGCACAAAAAAACGCCAAGCCACATTGGCCTGGCGTCTTCATATTCGGATTAGTAAGTTGGCCGCTTCAGTTGATCCAAGCTTTTGAACTCATAGCCCTGCTTACGGGCATCGTCGATGATCCGGGCCAGCGCCTCCGTGTTATCCTTCGAAATGGAGTGCAGCAGAATGACCGCCCCCGGATGCAGCTGCGCCATCACTTGACGGTAGGCATAGTCAGCCCCCTTCTGATCGTTCACGTCCCAGTCCTTGTACGCTACGGACCAGAATACCGTCGTATAACCTTCAGCGCGTGATGCCGCAAGCGTGCGGTCGCTGAAAATCCCCCGGGGAGGACGCACGTATGCCATCTCCTTCTGGCGGGTCGTCCCGGTTACGCTCTGCTTGACCTTATCCAGCTCTTCCTTGAGCTGCGCGTTGGAAATCTGGGTCATATCCGGATGCGTCCAGGAATGATTGCCCACCAGATGGCCCTCGGTGACCATCCGGGTTACGAGCTCCGGCTTGTCCTTTACATAATGTCCCGTCAGGAAAAAGATCGCCGGCACTTTCTTTTCTTTCAAGACATCCAGTATTCTAGGCGTGAACCCGTTTTCATACCCGTTGTCAAACGTCAAATACAGCTCTTTCTGGGTTGTATCCCCCAGGAAGATCGCACCGTTTTTCTGCAGAATGTCTTTAAAGCCTTCTTCGTTGATGGAAGGAAGCTGACCGTTCCTGCTTTTCTTAAAGCCGAAATGATAAGGGCTGTCCGCAGCCGCTGTCTCCTGGAAAAATCCGCAGCACAGTAACAGTGCGGCAACCGCAGCAAACGCAAAACGCTTCATCTTGAAATTTCCCCCTGCGTTGGATTATGGCTACTCAAAGCTATAACGTAATATGCCACATCCGCTGCAAAGTTATGTGATATTTTCAAAATGGCAGCCGCCGGAGAATGGAATCGATCACCTGAATAAAATGCTTAATGTAGAATGGCTTCGTAATGTATTCGATAAAACCTGCCTGTCTCCCCTTGGCGATATCCGACGCCATCGCATAAGAGCTGACGGCCACCACCGGGATTGCCCTTGTCTTCTCATTGGCCTGGAGGCAAGCTAGAGCATCGTATCCACTCATTCCGGGCAGCTGGATGTCCATGATGATCAGATCGGGGCATCTGGCCATGGCGATCTCTACCGCTTCCTCCCCCGTACAGGCCTCCCACATGGTGGCGTTAGGAATTTTTTTGAAAATATGCCGCATGAGAGACATATTAATTCCGTCGTCCTCCACGCATAAAATGTGATAATTGCTCTTCATCTGTAAACCTCCTACCATGAAAAAAAGCCAAAGAAAGAGCGTACCAGCTCCTTCTTTGGCTTATGTTCAGCTCATGTTCCAATCATGTCTGACCCATTACCGCCTGGTGACCGCCTAATCCTGGAATGTGCAGGCAATCACGCTTTTATCCTTATCAAAATCCCAGTCTACGTAAAAATCGGCCAGGGTCCGGCCCAAAATTCCCCCTAGCTGGGTTTCTTCCTCAAAATACCGCTTCTCAAGCTTTCTCTTGGTTGTCCGCAATACTTCATCAAAACCGGTACTGATTAATTCCTTCTCGATCAGAATCAGAATTCCTTCCCGGACGACAATTAAAGTTTTAGGGTTCATCCACCAGGAGTACACCTTCCGGGGAACCTTCTGAACGATACCGGTGATCCGGTTAACTTCATTATGTAGCGCTTCACGACCCGCATAATCCTCGGCTTCGATGGTCTGGTCCGCCTTAAGTCCGACAATGATCCCCGAAGCGTTATGTAATCCCCAGTCGTAGTATACCTCTTCCAAACGGATGTCCATTTCCTTCTCCAAATACGCCTTCAGTTCAGGAAGCAAAGATTCCATCAGCAGTTCGCGGGTATATCGGAAAGCTTTCTCCTCTTCCTGGTTTAACAGGAATTTCTCGACCGGTCCGATGAAATTGCGGATATGGAGTGCGATCGCATAGTTCCCGACGGAGACGTGCACCGATTCCGGCCCTTTGCCGAACCTGTCCCTTAACAGCTTGCCGGTAAAAGCTGCGATTTGGTTGGTGTGATTGGCTGTATACAACATGACAGCTCTCTCCTTCTCATCATAGTGCAACGCTTTCGTGAATTCAATTGATTTCATCTTGCGTCATTATTAAGAGGTATATACCCAAAAAGATACCGGGCGCAATCAGGTGCGTCCGGCTCATTTCTTCCATCCATGGGATGGCCTTATTTATGGGGGTCGGAATCGGGTTCAGAGTCGGGATCGGGTTGCTTGGGAGCTTGCTCGCTTCGTTCCGCCCGTGTAGGATCCGATTCTTCCTGCTGCTGTTCTATAGGACCGCCTGTAGGACCGGCAGGTCTATGGCGCTCCTCTTTCCATGTCTTCCTCCGCGCGGCGGCTTCAGCCCGCTGCTGCTTCCGGCCTTTGCGGACCAGCCAAACGATCAGAAGCACGATCGCAGCCAGAATCAGGACAGGAACGGCTCCCGACAGGATGACGATGATCCACTGAACAATCTGCGTCAGCACGTCCATGCTTCCCTGCAGCGCATCTCCCGCACGCTTGCCAAGGGGGGCCTGCTGGTGATCGGGCTCGGCTTTGGGCAGCGTCTTCTCAGGCTGGTAAATGCGCAGCTCCACCGTGGAATAAGCCACATTCTGATCGATATAGCGCATGCGGCCCTTGATCTGCTCGATTTCTTCCTGAACCCTCTCCAGCTCTTTGGCAAACGCCACGAGGTCGCTCGTCTTTGTCGCCTTTTTCATAAAAGCGATATACTGCTCCTCCATCACCTGCTTAGCCTTCAATCTCGCCTGCAGATCCACGTATTCCTCGGACACGTCCTGGCCTTCAATGCTGCGCTGAAGGGAATCGTGCTTGATCTGCTCGAGCCGATTCAAAAAGGAAGAGAAGCCCGATGCAGGGACCTTGAGGATAAAGGTACCTCCCCGTTCGCTGGCTGAATCCGTTTCGGAAAAATTGACGATATAACCGCCCGACAGCGTTACCATATTTCTCACTTCGGTCTGCGCCTTGGCATAGTCCTGAATCTCCATTACCAGATGCGCCTTATAGATGAGCTTCTTGTTTAACCCACCGGCCAAGTCCTGGGCGGTGAACCCGGCTTCAGGTGCAGTGTCTACCTCGGAAGCCTTAGCGGCACCGGCCTGCTGCTCCGGCTCCGCCGCCTGTGATGACTTCTCCTTCGCCGTTGATGCCGTAGATGCTTGCTGGTCCTGAACCGCAGCGGTATTCGCCGCATGGTCTGAAGCGGCGGAGCTTTCGACGGTCCCGCCGTCGCTGCTGGCGCTGTCCTTTGAACTCCCGGACGAGCAGCCGGTTACTAACAGAATGACAAGCATGAATGCAGCAAGCCATGACCCCCAAGTGCGCATACTTCATTCCTCCTCAGAAATGGAAAATATTTTATATTTTCCTATCTAACGTCAGAAGGCCTCCGAAGGTTGCGGGCCAAAAAAGAAAAAAAGCCCTCGGGTGTACCCGGAAGGCTTCTATGCTTCATCCATACGTATAGATTCGCCGAATCAAAAAATCAGGTCGCGGATACACCGCCGTCGATGGCCAGCTCGGCTCCGGTAATAAAAGAGGATTCGTCGGATGCCAGGAACAGCACGCCGGCCGCAATGTTCTCCGGTTTGCCCAAGCGAGGCAGCGGCGTTTTGGAGCGGAACCAGCCCGTCATCTGGTCGTTGGCAAACAGTCCTTCGGTCATCGGGGTTTCAATATACCCGGGATGGATCGAATTGCAGCGGATGTTGTCCTTGCCGTAATCCACAGCCACCGCCTTCGTCAGCATCCGGACAGCGCCCTTGCTTGCGGTGTAAGGTCCTGCTCCGTTGCTTCCCGTGAGCCCGGCAATCGAAGAAATGTTGATGATGGAGCCTCCGCCCCCGCGCTGCATCACCGGTACCACGTATTTCAAACCGAGAAAGCTGCCTGTCAGGTTGATGGACATGACCTTGTCCCAATCCTGCATGGACGTGTCCACGAGCGATTTGGCCAGCGAGATGCCGGCATTATTGACGAGAACGTCGATCGTGCCGAAGGCTTTGACCGTTTCGTCTACGATATGCTGCCACTCCTCCTCGGAGGTAACGTTATGACGGAAGCCAATAGCCTCTCCGCCCTGCTGTTTGATCTCTTCCACGACAGCCTGGATTTTGTCCTCCTGAATGTCGGTGACGACCACCTTGGCGCCTTCCTGCGCCAACAGAACGGCGTCCGCCTTGCCCATGCCACCGGCTGCACCGGTGACGATCGCTACTTTCCCCTGTACTCTGCCCATATTGTTAAGACTCCCTTCCATGTATGATCTATTATCATAACGACTATGGTAACGTCCGGCCCCAACTCTGCGGGCATTACCTGTAAAAATCAGTAGTCATGATAGAGATGCTATCACAACAATATCAATTATATCACCGTTTGTTTTTCCCTTCAATCTTTCCCACGGTCATCCCATTGATACCCGGACCCTGCACCTGGACAGCGTTGACTTCTCCGGGTGGTTTTGATAGCATTTTTTACGATTTTATCTTTACATCCGGAAGGCGAGTTGACTCACAATTATGGATCCGAAGACTAGATGGGAACAGGAACGGCTGGAAGGTAAAAAAGCGCGAGAGAGCAGCATTATCGAGGCAGCGGAGCGGGTTTTTAACCGAAAAGGAATCGACAAGGCGACGATGCGGGATATCGCCGCGGAAGATAATGTGGGCATCGCTACGGTGTTCCGGTATTTTCCCAAGAAAGACAAGCTGATCGTGGCGGTCGCCACGCATTTGATCAGCCTGGAGGAAGAGGCGTTCCGGGCGATTGCCGCTACACCGGTGAGAGGCATCGAGAAGCTTGAAGCACTGCTGGATCATTTCCTGAATCTCCAACTGCCGGAATTGAGCAGCAGGAGCCGGTTCCTTGAGGCGTTTGAGAGCTATGCCGCCCAGCAGGCCGAGCCGCTGGAGGATATCCAGCAGTACAACGACGTCCACCGCAAGGTATCCGATGCGTTCGCCGAAATCATTGCCAGCTGTACACGGGACGGTTCAGTCCGCTCCGATCTCCCCATAGAGGAGACCCTGTCGACCGTGGTCAATGCGTTCGGCATTTTTTCGAAAAAGCTGTCGCTGCAGCGCAGCATCGTCATGTTCGAGTCCATCGTCAGCGCGGACGTCCAGCTGGACCTGCTGAAACGGATGTTTCTCGAGTATTTGCGGAACCCGGGATCTGCCCCTTCAGATTTATAACATCCCATGAATTTAAAAAGCCTGCTTCCCCGGCTCCCCGGGCCCTAAGCAGGCTTGTTTCATTTATTTAGCGAATGGCTTTGGCGTTTAAAAGTCCCCCGCCCGTCCGGCGCAGCCGCACAGCTGCATTTTCTCAATGACCGCCGCTTTAAGCGCCTTCTTGGCAGGAACCATGTATTTCCGCGGGTCGTTCTCATCCGGGTTCTCGGCAAAGACATGCTTGATGGCGTCGGAGAACAGGATGCGCAGTTCGGTAGCCACGTTCATCTTGGCCATGCCAAGACTGACCGCCCGCTTCACCTGCTCCTCCGGAATGCCGGAGCCTCCATGCAGGACGAGCGGAACATCAACCGCTTCGGCAATGCGCCCGATCCGGTCGAAATCGATATTCGGCGTCCCCTTGTAGATGCCGTGAGCGGTGCCGATCGCAGGGGCGAGCGTGTGCACGCCGGTGCGCTCCACGAATTCGGCGCATTCTTTCGGATCGGCGAGCAAGGCGTCGCGTTCGTCGACGACGATGTCGTCCTCGACGCCGCCGACCTTGCCGAGCTCCGCCTCCACGTTGATGCCAACGGCGTTGGCGGCTTCGACCACCTTCTGGGTCATGGCCACATTTTCCTCAAATGGGGAATGGGACGCATCGATCATGACGGACGTATAGCCCGCCCGGATACAGCTGATAATGACGGAAAATTCGTTGCAATGATCCAAATGAAGTGCGATGGGCACGCTGGCGCGGTCCGCCGCCACCCGGGCGGCAGCAGCGATATAATCGGCCCCCAGATGCTTGACGGTCCCGACCGTAGACTGGATAATGAGCGGCGACTGTGCTTCTTCGGCCGCCTCGACCACAGCCTGCAGCATTTCCAGTGTATGCACGTTAAAAGCCCCAATGGCGTAATGTTTGGCCCTTGCTTCTTGCAGTAAAGACGTAGACGAAACGAGTGACATGGTGTTTTCCCCTTCCCGTTTGTTATGCCTTGCTGTCCTGTATCAATCCGCTCAATGCGGTATATTTATGCTTTGCGTACATGGCGCTCCCGGTCACGCCCGCATCGTCGTTATGCATGGCGGGAACGATCTTGAGCCGATCGCGGTAATCAGGCAGGATCCGGCTCATCAGCTCCCGCTCCAGCGGCTTCAAAATACGGTCTCCCGCCAGCGCCCCACCGCCGCCGATAATGATCATCTCCGGGCTGTTCAGCGAAACGGCGTAGGACAGCGCCTGGCCGAGCAGCGAACCCGCCCGCTCCAGAATGGAAACGGCCAGCGCATCGCCTTGATCGTACGCCCGCGACAAATCCGCCGCCGTCAGCTCCGCGAGGCGTTCGCCCGGAAACCAGCTGCGGAGCACCGTCGGCTCGCCGGACTCTACTGCTTTCCGGGCCTGCCGGACCATACCGGAGGCGGAGGCGTAAGTCTCCAGGCAGCCCGTCAAGCCGCATGGACACGGATCGCTGAGCCCCTCCATGACGATATGCCCCAGCTCCCCGGACATATGGCGGAAGCCGTAGAACAGGCTTCCCTCATTTACCATGGCCGAGGCGATCCCCGTGCCGATCGTCACGCCGATGACGTGGCCGGTGCCTGCACCGGCCCCATACAGCGCCTCGCCAAACACATACGTTCTGACATCGTTATCGATAAATACCGGCAGCTGCAGCCTGGCTTTCAGACGGCTGGCGGCCGGAAGGTCACGCCAGCCGAGGTTGCCGGCGAACTTGGCAATGCCTTCCTCGGGATCGACCAGCCCCGGCAGTCCAATCCCCGCTGCCGCGAGCGTTACAGGCTGTCCGTCATCCCCGCGGTACGAGGCGACCGCTTCCTCGATCATTGCGGCGATTCGCTCCAGTACCGCATCCGGACCGCGTCCGGCTTCCGTCGGCCGCTTCAGCTTATGAACCACTTGTCCGGCGGAAGATACCAGACCGCATACGATATTCGTTCCGCCGACATCGACTCCCGCAAACACTTCCATGCTGAGCACCTGCCCTTATTTCACAGAATGTTATTGCGCGACATGCACCTGCACCCCGGCTTCTTTCAACCGGCTGCGGAGCTCCTCTCCGGGATCCTCATCCGTAATGATTCCGTGCAGGGCCGCCACGGGCGCCACCTGGAACAGGGAATTGCGGCCGTTCTTCGTATGGTCAAATACGGCGATGGTGCGGTTGGTGCGCTTCATCATGATCATCGCCGTATTCGCTTCAAGCTCGGAATAAGTGCTGGCCCCCTGTTCCGCCGAAAAACCGTCGATCCCCATAAACATCGTGTGAATGTTGATCGCCTCCAGCGTCCGCTCGGCAAGCGGTCCGCACAGCTCGAAGTTTTTGCTGCGCAGCATGCCGCCGGTCAGCACAACCTGAAGGTCTTCGTTCTCCGACAGCTCCATCGCAATATTGACGGCATTGGTCACCACCGTAATATTGCGGCGGTTCTTGAGTGCCCTCGCAATGAGATACGTTGTGGTCCCGCCCGTCAGGCCGACCACGTCCCCCTCTTGCACGAGAGAAGCCGCCATGGCGGCGATTCTTTCCTTTTCCTGGTACAGCTTGTTCTGCTTCTCGTGAAATGGAATTTCCCTTCCGGCGGTGATTCCCGCGGATTTGGCGCCTCCGCCCATCGTGCGGATGACCCGTCCCGATTTCTCAAGCGCCTCCAGATCCCGGCGTGCCGTAGCCTCAGAGCATTTGAAGCGGGCCGTCACCTCCTGAAGGGAAATAGAGCCGTGCTGCAGGATGTAGTCCAATATCTGTTCCCGGCGTTCTTCTTTCGATCCATTTCGTTCACTCAAAGCGATTCTCTCCTTATGGTTTAAATTTTGACCACCTGGGTCAAATTCCGCGGGCTGTCCGGATTTCTCCCCTCCCGCAGTGCGGTGTAATACCCGATATATTGAACCAGCGGCATGTACAGCACCGCTCTCGCCTCATCGGACAGCGCCCGGCCGCCGGTCTCGAACACGAGATCGGCAAAGCCGGTGTCTCCGCCCTTGTCCGCGGTAATGATGACAACATGCGCGCCGTAATCTTTCATTTCCTGCGCTACCTTGATCTCATAGTCCCTTGCCGTTTCCGACAGCAGCAGGCAGACCATCGTTCCCGGCTCGACGACCGATTTCGGTCCGTGCCGGAATTCCATCGTGCCGAAGCTTTCCGTCCATACGCAGGACATTTCCTTGATCTTCAAGCAGGCTTCCTGCGCCAGCCCGTAATAGGATCCCATGCCCAAATATATGAATTTGTTCAGCTCCGGATGGCCGGAAATCAGTTCCTTGGCGGTTTCATCCGCCTTGGCTACCACGCCTGCGCTGAGCTCCACGGCTTCCTGAAGTTCCCTGAGCTGCTCCGTCTTGCCGGCAGCACGAGCCATCGCCGCTTGGAGCATAAAAGTCATGCTGCTAAAAGATTTCGTCATGACGGTGCTTTTCTCCTTGCCGAGCGGTGACAGTAAGTATGGAGCGAGCTTCGCCATTGTGCTTTCCTCATCGCAGGTGATGCTGCAGATCGTCCAATCCGGCAAATCCTTCACCGATTCCAATGCGAGAATAACCTCCGTCGACTCTCCCGAACGGGAAATCCCGACGAGCAGCACACGTTTTCCGGGCGGAACCGCCTGCTCCCGGAACAAGAAGATTTCGGATGACGGATAGGCCGCACCGCTGCGCCCCGTCCATTTGCGGAACGTGGATGCGGCGGTCTGCGCCAAATAATAGGAAGTCCCCGACCCGATAAAAATCACTTCATCAAACGAAGAATTGCCGATAAACTGGGAGATCCACTCCTGCTGCGCCCCTAGCTGCTTCCAGGCAGCCGCCAGCGCGTCGGATTGTCCGCCGATCTCTGGATACGTCAGTACGCCTTGAGTCTGTGCCAATGAATATCCACCCCGATCTCATCATATTGGTAGTATAACGGTTGTTTCTATTGGCATTATATTGCAATGCATTGAAATATTCAATCATTAAATTGATGTAAAATTGCAAAATTTACTCCCAATTAGGATAGATGCACCCTCTTCAAAACTCAGCAGCTCCAGCAAAAAAGGGCAAATCCATAACATATATGGATTTGCCCTTCCCTTTTAAACTCATATCAATGCTGCCTCTTTAAAATGCACCCATAATGCATAAGATGGCGGCTAATTTTTCAGCCGTCTATTCCACGAACAGCGCTGCAGCCCCGATAATGCCCACATCGTCCTTGAGCTCAGCGGGTTTGATGACGTAAGTGCCCCGATAAGGCTCCATGACCAGCTCACCGGTCTTCCCGCGGAGCGGCTCGAAGAAGGCGGCCCCGGCGCGGCTGACGCCGCCGCCAATGACGATGCAATCCGGATTGAAGCTGTGAATGATGTTCATCAGCCCAAGACCCGTGTAATGTATAACCTGCTCCAGCGTCTCTTGGGCCAGCTTGTCGTTCATCGCAGCGGCTTGAAACACATGCTTGGCGCTCAGCGGTACGCCTTCCGCTTCGGCCAGCGCGGTCATCTGCGTCATGCCTTCTGCCACCGCTGCAGCCGCCTCGGACGCCTGGCGGGCGATGGCCGTCCCCGAAGCGTAGGTTTCCCAGCAGCCCCGCTGACCGCAGCCGCACAGCGCCCCGTTCGGGTCGACCACCGTATGGCCGAGCTCGCCCGCGAAGGAGCTTGTCCCCAGGTACAGCTTCCCGTCAAGAACCAGGCCCGAGCCGATGCCGGTGCTCAAGGTGACGTACACCATGCTCTGTGCCCCGCGTCCTGCACCGTACACGTATTCTCCCCATGCCGCCGCGTTCGCGTCATTGATCAGCTTGGCCGGCACCTGCAGCCGCTTCTCCAGCTCCGCCTGCAGCGAAATGCCGTTCCATCCGGGCAGGTTCACCCCGTTGCGGATGATTCCCCGGCGGGTGTCGACCGCCCCTGGTGAGGCCAAGCCGACACCGGCGATTTCGTATTCTCCACTCACTTCCGTTATCGTATCTACGATCGCCTGAATGACCTCTTCCGAGCTTTTCAGCCCTGCGGTCGCCTTCTGGCTCCGGGCCAGCATCCGTCCGCTGGCGTCCAAAAGCCCTGTTGCGATTTTCGTTCCGCCGAGATCCACCCCGACGATCATCTTAGGTTGTTTGTCCAATGATTTCACCACAGTAATCGAGTATTTTGTTGTTACCCTGCTGACTTTGCGATGGATTTCA
The DNA here is from genome assembly GCA_004016085.1 of Claviceps quebecensis. Taxonomy (NCBI): domain Eukaryota; kingdom Fungi; phylum Ascomycota; class Sordariomycetes; order Hypocreales; family Clavicipitaceae; genus Claviceps; species Claviceps quebecensis. Next base: position 393,557 of record QEQW01000003.1, read on the forward strand.
CCGTCTGCGCTGCCGCCTTCACCCGTTCAGAATCGAGCGGCAGCAGGTAATTCCCTTCCGCTCTCAGCCCCGAGCCGAAATGGACCTCAGGCACGCCCGTCTTCTGGACGAACTCCGATAGCCCGGGTACGGTCAAACCGTATCCAGCCAAGATACGGATTCCGGTTCCGGCGGATGCCTCGACCAGTGCTTGGATGCGGTCCGTCGACTCCGGCGCGTGCCGCGGCCCTCCGGAAGTCAGAATCCGGTTAATCTGCGGATATGCCGACAACGTCCGGAGCGCGCTGAGCTGATCGTCGATCTCGTCGAAGGCCCGGTGGAACGTCACGTTCAGACCGTCGGCCTCCTTCAGCAGCATTTCCAGCGCTTCGGTATCCACCGTGCGATCCGGTTTCAGCGTTCCAAGCACGATTCCCGCTGCCCCGCACTCTTTGATAAAGGCAATATCCTCGCGCATCGTCAGCAGGTCGTATTGGTCGTAGACGAACGATTGGCTGTGCGGCCGGACCATGACATGGACCGGGATGCTCATCAAGCCGACGACCTTGCGGATCATGCCCGGACCCGGCGTCAATCCGCCTTCCATAATGCCCGTCACCAGCTCCAGGCGGTCCGCTCCCGCATTCTCGGCGACGAGCGCGTCGTACAAATTGGTTGCAATCACTTCCAGCTTCACTCCGCAGTGCCTCCATTCCCAGAATTCGCCTGTTCCGTCACAAAATCGGCCAGCAGCCGGACTCCGTAACCGGTAGCCCCAGCAGCTTTATACCCCCGGTCCGCCGGGACCTGGGACGTATTGGCCATGTCGATATGGCACCAGCGCGCCTTAGAGGGCACAAACCGCCGCAGGAACAAAGCCGCCATATTGGCTCCCCCATAAGGGCTGGAGGCCAGGTTGGCCAGGTCGGCGTACGGGCTGCCCAAGAGCTCCTCGTCCTCATCGACGAGCGGCAGGCGCCAGATCGGGTCGCCGTTCTTGCTGCCGATCCGCATCAGCTGCTCGGCAAACCCGGCGTCACCCCAGATGCCGGCCACCCGCAGCCCCAGTGCGTGTCCCACTGCACCGGTCAGCGTCGCAATGTCGACGATCCGCTCGGCCCCGTTCCGGGCGGCGTGCAGGATGGCGTCAGCCAGGATCAGCCGTCCTTCGGCATCCGTGTTGACCACCTGCACGGACAATCCGTTGGGATAGCGGATCACATGCGACGGCAGGATGGCGTCCCCATCCGGCACGTTTTCCGCGATCGGAATGAGCGCCGTGATTCTCGCCTTCACTTCCAGCCGGGTGAGCAGGTCCATCGCGCCGATGACAGCCGCGGCCCCGCCCATATCGAAGCGGGCGTCGCTCAGATCCCGGGCGACCTTCAGGTTCATGCCGCCCATGTCAAACGTGATCCCCTTGCCGATCAGCGCCAGATGCGGGGCGTTAGAATCGCCGAAGTATTCGATCTCCACCATGGCCGGCGGATGCTTGCTTCCGCTGCCGACAGCCAGCAGGCCGTTCATCTGCCGCTGCTTCAGCTCCTCGCCCTGGTACACGTGAAGCTTCACGTTCCGGCCGGCGAAGACCGTCTTGATCCGCTGCACGAAGCTGGCCGGATGAAGATCATTCGGCGCCTCGTTGCACAGGTCCCGGGCCAAGGCGACCGCTTCGGCCCGCGCACGTCCGAGCCAGGCCGCCTCCGCATAGCTGCGCTCGGCATCTGACTCGATCCGAATCCAATCCACCTGCCCCTTCTTGTGGCGCGATGTATATTTATCGAACACATATGTGCCCAGAAGCCATCCTTCGACCCAGGCGACGGCCGCCTGTTCGGGCCATTCGCCTTCCCCGAAAATGTCACGGAGGGCCGTACCGTCGATCGACGCGGTTCTCAAGGACGCCTTGCGGATTTCGCGGCCCGCCCCGCCGGCGGCTTCCCGCAGCGCCTCCATGCCGAATTTGTCCCGGCTGCCCAGACCGACGACGAGAATATCCTGCTCCCCGTGCCGTCCGTAAAACCAATGGACGGCGCCGCGGCCGCCCATCCCATCGCGAAAGGTAAGCCCGGCGGGTTCGCCTTCGCTGTCCTCAAACACCGGATAGATCGTTACATCCGCCGGTTGCCCTGTTCCTGATATCAATTCCATCAGCTGTACATTCCTTTACAAGAAATTTGGTTAAGCCGCAGATTATAGGTTCAGATTGGCCAGCTCATGCATCGCCCGGGCATAGATTGCCGTCGAGCGAATCAGTGCGTCGATGTCGATATGTTCGTTCCTTTGATGTGCCGAATTGACCATGCCTGGAAATACCGGGCCGAAAGCGACGCCGTTTGCGATATACGCCGCATAAGTTCCGCCACCGGTTGACAGCAGCTCGGCCGGCTGCCCCGTCTCCGCCTCGTAGACCCGCTGCAGCGCTTCGATCATCGGATGATCGTCCGGCACGCAGTGCGGATGTTTCAAGCTCGGCGGTTCGATCTCAAGGCCGCAGGCCGAGGCCCGGACCCCGATGTTCTCCAGAATATCCGCTTGATTTCCGCAAACCGGATATCTCAGGTTGATGTGAAAATACGATTCTCCTTCCGGATCATACTGCAGCAGCCCTGTGTTGACCGTCAGCGGTCCGGTGATCTGGTCTTCCATCGCAATGCCGAAGGCACGCCCGTGAATATCGCCGTACATCAGCGCATCGACCGTATGGAGATAATGCTCCGCACCCGAAGGGAACGAGAACTCCTTCAGAAAATGGATCAGCTTGAGGCCCGCATTAATGCCGAGCTGCGGCTCCATGCCATGGGCCGTCTTACCGGTCAGCGACAGGCTCGCCGTCTGCCCGTCCGCATCGATCTCAAAGATTCCCTTCAGCCCTTCCGACGCGCAGTAGTCCTCATAAGCCTTCTGCATCGCACTCAGGCTGCCTGCATCTCCCGCTACCTCGGCGCGCGCCCCTTCAGGCACGCTGTTGGCCACCTCGCCGGCCGTGAACAACCGCAGCCGGTACTCGTAGCCGGACGAATCGCTCTCCTCGATCGGCTTAAAGAGCAGCCGCGTATTGATCTGCCCCTTCTCGGCCCGAACGATCGGAAAATCGGCATCCGGCGTAAATCCGCAAATCGGTGCCGGCTCCAGCTCGTTATATTTCTGCATGCACTTCCCTGTCCGCTCCTCGTCCGTTCCAAAAATAAGGCGGATCCGGTGCTTCAGCGGAAGCCCCATGTCTTTGACCATTTTGAGTCCGTAAAACGCAGCCATCGCCGGGCCTTTATCGTCCTCGGCGCCGCGCGCAAAAATTTTGCCGCCCCGGACGGACGGCTCGAACGGAGGGGTCGTCCACTTCCCGGATGCCGGAACGACGTCCAGATGGCTCAGAACGGCCACATAGTTCTCGGCCGATTCCGGGCCGAATTCGGCGTAGCCAACATATCCGTCCAGGTTCCGGACCCGGAAGCCTTCGGCCGCGCACAGGTCCAGCATATATTGCAGTGCCTCCGCAACACCTTGGCCCATCGGCTGCCCGGGGCCGCTGGTGTCCGGATCATAGACACTGTCGATTCTCAGAAGCCCGGACAGATCTTCAATCAAGGCCTCTTCCCGCTCTTCGGCCATTTCGTACCAGCTCATGCGCCGGCTCCCTCCTTATTTACAGTCATATTTTTACTTGGATCATACAGATGGCAGGCTACCCAGTGCCCTTTTTCCGCTTCCTGCCATACCGGCGTTTCCGCAGCGCACAGCTCTGTGGCAAACGGGCAGCGCGTCCGGAAACGGCATCCGCTCGGCGGGTTGATCGGGCTTGGCAGGTCTCCCTGCAGCACCAGGCGTTCCCGGCCGCGCTCCAGCTTCGGATCGGGAATCGGGATCGCCGAAAGAAGCGTTTTGGTGTATGGATGCAGCGGATTCTCAAACAGCTCGTCACTGCTCGTAAGCTCCACCATGCCCCCAAGGTACATCACACCGATGCGGTCGCTGATATGCTTCACCATCGACAGGTCATGAGCGATGAACAAATACGTTAATCCCAGCTCCTGCTGCAGCTTCTTCATCAGGTTCACGACCTGTGCCTGGATCGATACGTCCAGCGCCGAAATCGGCTCATCGGCGATCACGAACCGCGGATGAACCGCAAGCGCCCGGGCGATGCCGATCCGCTGGCGCTGGCCGCCGGAGAATTCGTGCGGGAACCGCTCAGCGTGGCTGCGGTTAAGTCCGACCGTCTCCAGCAGGTCGTAGACCATCTGCAGGCGCTCATTGCGGTTCTTGGCGATGCCGTGGGCGTCAATGCCTTCGGCGATGATGTCGGTCACCGTCATCCGCTGGTTCAGCGACGCATACGGATCCTGGAAGATCATCTGGATGCTCCGGCTCAGCTTCTTCCGCTCGGCATTGGATTTACGGCCGTGCACCGCCTCGCCGTCAAAGCTGACCGTCCCCTCCGTCGCTTCATAGAGACGGATCAGCGTGCGGCCCAGCGTCGATTTGCCGCAGCCCGACTCGCCGACAAGACCGAAAGTCTCCCCTGGATAAATGTCGAACGAGACGTCGTCCACCGCTTTCAGAATCTGTCCGCGGCCCACGTCAAAATGCTTCTTCAAATGCTTGACCTCGACCAGCGGTTTTGTCCCCTTCTCGTGCTTCATGGCCGATCACCTCCCGCAAGCGGACTCTGGACTTTCGGCGCCCGGCTGTCCTGCAGCCAGCAGGCCGCGCGGTGCGTCTCCGTGTGCTCTGTATATTCTGGCATATATTCGTGGCAAATTTCCATGGCGTACGGACAGCGTGCCGCAAACGGGCATCCCTTGGGCGGGTCGCTGAGGTCCGGCGGCGTGCCGGGAATGGCCGTCAGCTCCTCCGATTTCTCATGCAGCTTCGGCATGGAAGCGAGCAGCCCCCAGGTATACGGATGCTTGCCTTCGTAGAAGATTTCGTCTACCGTACCGGTTTCCACGATTTTACCGGCGTACATGACCGCTACGCGCGACGCCATATTCGCGACTACGCCCAGATCGTGCGTGATCAGCACGATGGACGTGTCCAGCTCCTGCTGCAGCTTCTTCATCAGCTCCAAAATTTGCGCCTGGATCGTCACGTCGAGCGCGGTCGTCGGCTCGTCGGCGATCAGCACCTTCGGGTTGCACGCCAGGGCAATCGCGATGACCACACGCTGGCGCATGCCCCCGGACAGCTGGTGCGGATACTGCTTCAGCCGCTTGTCCGGATTCGGGATGCCGACCTGGTCCAGAAGCTCCACCGCCCGCCGGTTGGCTTCCGCGCCGCCGAGCTTGCGGTGCTTCTTCAGCACCTCGGTGATCTGCTTGCCGATCGTCATCGTCGGGTTCAGCGACGTCATCGGGTCCTGAAAGATCATCGAGATGTCCCGGCCCCGGATATTCTGCATCTGCTTTTCCGGCAGCGACGCGATATCCTTGCCTTCAAAACGGATCGAGCCGTGTTTAATTTTAGCGGACTTCGCCAGCAGCCTCATGATGCTTTTGGAAGTCACCGATTTGCCGGAGCCGGATTCCCCCACAATCGCCAGCGTCTCGCCCCGGCCCAGGGAAAAGCCGACGCCGCGCACGGCCTGCACTTCGCCCGCATATGTGAAAAAGCTGACCTGCAAATCCTGCACTTCGAGCAAGTTGTCCATTCTCTCTTCCCCCTATTTCCGCATTCTCGGATCCAGCGCATCCCGCAGCCCGTCACCCAGAATATTGAACGTTACCATGATGAGGACGATGACAATCGAAGGGTACAGCAGCAGGTATGCCTGCGTATTCAAGGATGCGAAGCCGTCGTTAATCAGAACCCCGAGCGAAGACATCGGTGACTGAAGTCCAAGGCCGATAAAGCTTAGGAACGCTTCGGTAAAGATCGCCGACGGAATCGTGAACATCGTGTTGATGACGATGATGCCGATCGTGTTCGGAATCAAATGCTTTGTAATGATGCGCCCGGTGGACGTGCCCAGCGTACGGGCCGCCAGGACGAATTCCTGCGATTTCAGCTTCATAATGTGTGCCCGGACCAGCCGGGCCATGTTGACCCAGCCCGTAATGGACATCGCGACCATGATGGTCACAATCCCCGGCTTCATTACCATCATCAGCAGAATGATAATGATCAGGCTCGGAATCCCGGTCAAAATTTCGACAATCCGCTGCATCACGTTATCGACTCTTCCGCCGAACAGGGCGGAAATGGCGCCGTAGGCAACCCCGATGACGAGGTCGAGCGCGGCGGCGAGCACGGCGATCATGAGCGATACGCGCGTTCCCTGCCATACGCGGGCCCATTGGTCCCGGCCGAATTTATCGGTGCCGAACCAATGATCGGCGTTCGGTTTTTGATAGACGGCATTATAATCCGTGGTGTAATAGTCGTGATGTCCGATCCACGGACCAACGATTGCCAGCAGCAGCATGATGACCAGGATGACCAAGCTGACGATCGCTGCTTTATTTTGACGCAGCCGCCTCCAGCTGTCCTGAAAAGCCGTCAAGGATTTGCCCGCAATCTTCTCCCGTTCGTCCGGCCTTGCGGCGGCCGGCTTAAACACCGCATCCACGTTATCCATTTGCGTCATGTCCTCACTCCTTTCCCGATGCCAGACGGATCCGCGGATCCACCAGACCGTACAACAGATCCACGATCAGCATGACGAACACATAGAAGGCGCTGTAAAAAATCGTGATCCCCATAATCGTGGAATAATCGTTCATTTTGATCGAGTCGACGAACAGGCTCCCGATCCCCGGAATCCCAAAAATATTCTCAATGACGAGCGAACCTGTCAGCAAATTGACTACGATTGGACCAAGAATCGTAATGACCGAAATGAGCGAGTTGCGGATCACATGCTGGAACATGATGCGCGCGAACCCGAGCCCTTTTGCCTTAGCCGTCGTGACATAATCCTGCTCAAGCACCTCCAGCATCTCTGTCCGTACAAACCGGGCGATCAAGGCGATGACGCCGACGCAGAGCGCAATGGACGGCAGGATGGAGCTGGGATAGCTCTCCCAGAATGCGACCGGCAGAAGTCCCCATTTGAGCCCGACAAAATACTGCAGCAGCGCCGCAAGCACGAAATTCGGCACCGACACGCCGAGAACGGCGATAATCATGGTGGCATAGTCCCAGCCGGAATTATGGCGGTAAGCGGCAATGATCCCGAGGATCATGCCGATGGCCAGTCCCAGCAGAACCGCTTGCAGACCGATCAAGGCCGAAGGTCCGATCCGGCTCATGATGATGTCCTTTACAGGTTGACCGGTGTAGAAAAACGACGTTCCCAAATCGCCTTTGACAATATTTTTTAAATAGTTCACGTACTGCACGCCAACCGGCTTGTCCAAGCCGTAGCTGGCATAAATCATCTGTCTTTGTTCCTGCGGCAGCTGCTGAAGCTTCTCTTCATCGAACGGAGTGCCAGGCAGTGCTTTCATCAGGAAAAAGGTGGCGGTCGTAATAATAAACAACGTCAGCAGTAAGTATACGATCCGGATGCCGATATACCGTTTCAATGTTGCACCTCCCAATACGCGGGGCCTTCAAAATTTTTCATTGCGTCCCGAAGCTTGATCCAGGAAAGGGAAAGAGAGAAGCCGCGCTTCTCTCCTCTCCCGATACATGCCCATGTGAAGCGGCATTACTTGATGCTTGCATATTTAAAGTCAACCGGGTTGCCGTATGGATGGTAGTCCAGTCCTTCGACTTTATCGCTCAGCAGGTAGGAGTATCCGCCGAAGTAGATCGGAACGACCACGACGTCTTCTGCCGTCAGAATTTTTTCGGCAGCCAGCAGCATGTCGATCCGTCTTGCTTCGTCCGTTTCTTTCTTGGCGTCAGTGATCAGCTTGTCGTACTTCGGATTTTCATAGTTACCGCGGTACGGTGTGTGGTTTGCCCACAGATCCAGATACGTCATGGCATCATCATAATCGGCGCCCCATGCGGTAATCGCCATCTGATACTGGCTGTTGTCCATCAGCTGTCCGCGGGCTTTCGCCGTTTTGGTGTCGATGGCCACGTCGATGCCGAGGTTTTTCTTGAACTCGCTCTGCATAAAGGTAGCGACGTCCTTCGTTTCGGAGGTGTCCGCTACGAGCATCGTAATTTTAGGCGCTTTACCCAGCTCTTTAACCCCTTGCTCCCAATAGGATTTGGCTTTGGCCGCATCCGGCGTGATCAGGTCGCCCTGCATTTCGCGGAAGCTTTTGCCTCCGGTTGCGCTCATTTGGTCCGGAATCAGTCCTGTAGCAGCTTTGGAACCGTTGTTCAGCACCTGGTCTGCCAGCAGCTTGGAGTCGAAGCCGTATTCCAGCGCTTTGCGGATGTTGATGTTGCTCACGCCGTCCGCCTTCAGGTTGAACTGCAGGTACGTCGTTCTGAAGTTGATGCCTGTTCCGAATCCAGGGTCGGACTTGGATGCATTGACATCGGAAGACTGCAGCAGCACGCGGTCAAGCTGTCCGGCTTTATAAGCGTTCAGCGCCGTGCTCTTTTCCTTGATGACTTTCAGGTCCACTTTGTCCACCTTGACGTTCGCAGCGTCCCAGTAGCCGGCATTCTTCTCGAGCACCGCACCGCTGGCGGCATCGACCGAAGTCAGCGTGTAAGGACCGTTGAACAGCATGTTTTGCGGGCTCAGCGCATAGCTTTCGCCCTGAGACTTCACGAATTCCTCTTTCATCGGGAAGTACGGAGCCAGCGAAGTCAGTCTCAGGAAGTAAGGCGTCGGCTGCTTCAAATGAACGACCAGCGTCTTGTCATCCTTCGCTTCGATGCCGACTTTGTCCGCCGAACCGCCTTCTGCGTACTCGGCTGCACCCACGATGTAGTCCGTCATGATGAAGGAGTAGCCGTTGGTTCCGGTTTTCGGATCCATTTCACGCAGCCAGGCGAACTTGAAATCGGCTGCCGCTACCGGCGATCCGTCGCTCCATTTGGCGTCAGCGCGCAGCTTGAACGTATACGTCAGCTTGTCTTCGGACAGCTCCGAGCTCTCCGCCATGGCCGGCTGGGGCTCGTTCTTCGGATCGAGGCGGTACAGCCCTTCTCCGATATTGTTCAGCACCGTAAACGATACGTCGTCGGATGCCGCCCATTGATTCAGGTCTTTAATTTCGCTTTCTACGGACAGTCTCAGCTCTTTGGACGCCGCCTGTGCGGCATTGCCCGTGTCCCCCGTCGTGCCCGAGCTCGCGCCTTTACTGTCGCCGCCGGTGAACGAGCATCCTGTGAAAATGGCCGATACGACGAGCAGCGTCGCCAGCAAGCTTACCTTTTTCCTTTTCATTGCATGTCCCACTCCTTTATGTCCCCTTTGTGAATGTATGATTGCACCGCCGTTTCCGAAGGAAGCCGCGGGTGAATCCGAATCTCTTGTGCTCATTCATGCTGAAGAACTTCCGGTACTGCGTGTCAATGGCAATCAGGTGCTTGGTCTCTCCTGCTTCCTCTATTCGTTACTGCCGAAATGCTAGTTTCGTAGATCGAAGAATTTTTCGGAAAAGGAGAGTATTACTTTATTAGAAGCTTGCGTTTACTTACCTGTCAGGGTAAAAGCGGCTCTGCGCTCGCCGACTACAATGTGGTTGTCGTTCTTGATTTCCTTTGGAACAACCGTATACAGACGGTCAATCGTGGCCTGGTTGCTGTATCCGATTTGCCCGAGGATCGAAGCGACGGCGATCGGCCACGGTGTCTCCGAGCCGTCGATCACTTTCAGCGCAAAAGCGACGCGTTCCCGAATTAAAGAGAAGCAGTAGACGCCTTTGGCTCCTCCCTTGGCGACAATGTTGTCGTCCCGCAGCAGCTCCGAGCAGATAAACTGATGGCTCGCGATACTGTCCGGCGCCGCGTGCATATAGCGGACCATACGCTGCACGGCTTCCCGCGTCCCGGCATCACGGATCAGCTCTGGGCAGGCCAGCTTCAGGTATGCCGTGGCGATCGATTTCAGCGGCAGCGCAAAGATCGGAAATCCGCAGCCGTCAACGCCTACTTTAATCTGATCGACCGGATATTCGGCCATGTCTGCGAGTGTGTGAAGAATGTCCTGCTGCAGCGGATGCGATGGCTGCCAGTAAGTCTCGGTCGGCAAGCCCATCTCCCTCGCAGCGGCCAGAATGCCGAGATGCTTGCCGGAGCAGTTATGATACAGCTTGCGCGGCGGTTTATTTTCCCGCATGAGGGCGAACTTCGGCTCATCGTTCAGCGGATAGGTCGGGCAGCACAGCAGCTGCTCTTCTTTGAGGCCGGTTTTGGCCATAATGGATTCCAATGCTTCGATATGATACGTTTCGCCCCGGTGGGAGGCGGCGAACATGGCGGCTTCCGCATCCGTCAGCCCGTACTTTTCGGCGATGTTCTGCTTCATGACCGGGATCGCCTGGAACGGCTTGGCCGCCGAACGCAGGAAGGTCATATGCTCCGCATCGCCCACCTCATAGATGACTTCTCCTTGATCCGATACGCCGCAGAGCACGCCGAGATGCACGTTCTCCAGCACGCCGCCGCGGTATTCCTCCACCAACGGTTCCAATTTCATACGTCAACACCCGCTTCGTTAAATTTAGTCTGCCTGCTCCATCTGTCTGTCGATGTCCAGGAACAGGTTTTGGGCCAGTATGCCCGATCCGATCACCACGCCGTCGCTCTCCAGAGCCGAGTAGACGATCTGGAACGTTCCGCGCAGCGGCTCCCACACAAATTGATCCATGCATTTGTCCGAAATGAAGTCTCGGACTTCAGGAAAGCTTTCCACCAGCTTGCCGGTCAGAATCACCGTATCCGGGTTGTATACGCAGGCGATGTTGCTGACCGTGACCGCTACGAAAGTCATGGCCCGGTCCACAATGCTCGCCGCCCAATACTCTCCGTCCTTCCTCGCCTGGAACAATTCCTCCAGCGATCCGATCGGTTTGATTTTGTTGGCCTGCTCGACAAGCGACGCTTCGGCGATATAGGTCTGCAGGCAGCCGACCTTGCCGCACTCGCACAGAAGACCTCCCGGGTCTACTACCGTATGCCCGATTTCCCCGGCACTGTTCGTCTCCCCGCGATAGATTTCCCCATCGATGATCAGGGAGGAGCCGACCCCGCTGCCGAAGCCGATCAGCACCGAGCGGCTCGATCCTCTCGCCGAGCCATATTGGTGTTCGGCCAGCGCACGGACTTTCAGCTCGTTATCTACGGCGACCTCAAATCCGGTCAGCCGCCGGAGCTCCCCGGCGATGTCGGTCTGCTTCCAGCCGAGCTGCGCGGACAGTACCACGCTGCCCCCGGCGTAGTCGACAATGCCCGGCAGTCCGACGCCGATGCCGACCACCTTGCGGCGGTCGATGTCCTCCGCCTGGATCAGCTCCTCTATGGCCGAGGCGATACGCTCCAGCGTTGCTTCCGGCGTTTCGCGGGAATCGCGCGTCACCTGCGTACTGTGGACCACCTTGCCATCCAGGTCCACAATGCCGATCCGGATGCCGCTGCGGTCGATTTCAACGCCCACGGAGAGCACCGAGCCGGGATTCACGTGTAGCATCACAGCTTTCCGTCCGACACCGGTCGTCGTCTGCTCGATCTCATGCATAAAGTCCTGCTGGTACAGCTCGGAAACGATCCGGCTGACCGTCGTGGGACTCATTCCTGTCAGTCTGGCGATCTCGGCACGGGACAGGGGCGAGTGTTTACGGATCAGTTCAAACACCGTACTTCTGTTTTTCCTCCGGATATAATCCTGATCGTGCTTCTGCATCGGAGACGGTCCTCCATTTTAATTAATTTCACCTATGGAGAAAATCTTGGTAGGAAAATGGAACATAGTGGATTTAAACTCGGCATTTAGGGATAATTGCCCGAATTGGCGTCCGACTTTGGTCTTATAATTTCTCCAGTGATGTTATTAATTGAACTTTAATAGAATTGAGATTTCGTGTCAATATATATGTCATGTTTTTGTCGAAATTCGTCTGAATTTCCGTTTTTGAGGAGATTTCATCGAATGAAATGCAAATTTTCAGATTTAGGCTTTCAATGAAAATACCAATTAAACCGCTTACTATAACACTTTGTGTCAACTTTTTCTTTCAAAGATTAGTACGTTTCGGCCCTTTACAAGCACCCTATCTAACCAGTAACCGTGAAACTTTTTCTGAAAATCCCCTGTTTTCCTGTTACTATGGAGGAAGAACATTATCCGGACGACGTTCGTCTGGTTCCAGAAAGGTTGAAACTGCAGCATGAATTCTTCTACGACAAACTTGCATCCAGGCACAGCGGTACAAGGCAAGGATCCCTTCCCGGTATCGCTGCTGTCGCTGACGGTGGGTGCTTTTGCGATCGGCATGACCGAATTCGTGATCATGGGCATTCTGCCGAACGTGGCCGAGGATCTGAACGTCAGCATCTCCACAGCCGGGCAGCTGATCACCAGCTATGCGCTGGGCGTGGCAATCGGCGCCCCGATCCTGACCATCCTTACCCACCGGCTTCCACAGAAAATGCTCCTCTGTCTGCTGATGGTTCTGTTTATTCTCGGCAACGGCATCGCCGTTATCGCGCCGAACTATACGGTACTGATGGCCGCCCGCCTGATTACGGCGCTGTGCCATGGCACCTTCTTCGGCGTCGGCGCCGTTATCGCTTCCGGCCTCGTCAAGCCGCATAAGCGGGCCGGCGCAGTATCCATCATGATGGCGGGCCTGACGATCGCTAACATTATCGGCGTGCCGGTGGGCACCTTTGTCGGCCAGCACCTGGGCTGGCGCGCCTCCTTCGGCGCGATCATGGTGATGGGGATCGTGGCCCTGATCGGCATCGTCCTGTTCATCCCGCGGATCCGCCGCGATGAGTCGGCCAGCCTGGGCAAGCAGTTTAGGGCGGTTGCCCAGCCCAAGCTGCTGATCATCCTCCTGGCCTGCGCCGTCGGCAACTCAAGCTTGTTCGCCGTCTTTACGTATATCGCCCCGCTGCTGGAGCAGGTGACCGGATTCCATGAAAGCAGCGTCACCTGGATTCTCGTCCTGTTCGGCATCGGGGTCACGGTCGGCAACATGCTGGGCGGCAAGCTCGCCGACTGGAAGCTGATGCCCGCGATTCTGGGCATCTTCCTCTCCATCTGTGTGCTGCTGACGATTTTCACTTTTACCGTCAAAAGCCCAGTTGGCGCAGTCGTCACCATCTTCCTGTGGGGAGCCGCTTCGTTTGCGGTCATGCCGGGCATTCAGGTGAAAATCATGAACCTGGCGCAGGAGGCGCCCGCGCTCGCCTCGACCTCCAATCACTCGGCCGGCAACCTCGGCAACGCGTTCGGCGCCTTCTTCGGCGGATGGGTCATCGACGAGATGGGGCTCACCTCCCTGCCTTGGATCGGCGCCCTGCTCGTCGGGCTCGCCTTCCTGATCGTGCTGGCCGTCTATATGCAGGAGCGCAGACGGCAGACGGTTCCGGTGACGGGAACGGTTAGCAAGTAAGACCGGACTTTGAGCATATGCCTGAGATTACAGTGATAAGCCAAAGAACACCTCCCTTGGAAGGGAGGTGTTCTTTTTTTGTTACATATCGTTTCCATTTAACTAGCCGGCGGGCCGAAATCATCATCCTGTCCCACCGATTAATTTGCACCGTTTAATGCGCCAATTCGCCTACGAAGGTTGTCACGCTTTGAGCAGGAAGCTGGGCCGTAAAAGAACCGCCCTTTACTTTAATCGAAGATCCGGCGGTCATATTTCTGCTGGCGTCCGTTACCCATGGGGTGACCTTCGATGCCTTGCCGTTTTGCAAGGTGAAGGTTTGGCTTACCGCTGAGGTGCCTTTGTTAATGGCCACAATCACGACCTTGTTGTTGCCTTTATATGCGGAAGTGTAGACGTTGGTATCGGGGTTCTTCGTTGCATCGACCCTGACATAACCGGGGCGGACAAATTTGGAGAAATGAGCCATATTATACCCGCGCTTGCTGATCGTACCGTCCTCTTTCATAGGACCATATTGCCTGCGGATATACCACCATACGTAAGCCTGGAAATCTCCCTCTACCATCGCATTATGAATATGATAGGACACGTCAAGCGCCTCAGGCCACCGATCTGCAGAGTTAGCATCGCTGTTCGGATAGTATACTTCCGTCATCCACAGTTCTTTGCCCGCTCCCTTTTGCTTAAAGAGAGGATACGCGAAATCGCTGATCTGGGTCCCGTACAGGTGGGTACCCAAAATGTCCATATTGGCCAGGGCCTGCGGATCGTTCAGAATAGGGTCGGACATGTTTTTCAGGTATTGAAACGATTCCGGCGCGATAACCCGGCAGTTAATGGAGCCTGCATTTTCCTTCATAAAGCGAAGCATCTCTTCAGGGGTCCACCACGTCCAGGTATGGGCATAATCAGGCTCATTCTGGACGGATATCGCATATAGATCCACACCGTTGTTCTTCATGAAAGTAACGAAATCGTTAAGATACTGGGCATAGTCGGCATACTTGTCGTATCTTAGCCGTTTGGCCGACGTATCTCCGTTCCGGTTGAACGTCTCTGTCATATCGCTCGGCGGATTCCAAGGGGATGCAAACACAATGGCTCCGTGTGCAATCGCACTCTTGGCCGTTTCGACTTCCTTACTCCATTGGTTTCGATCTTCATCCACATGGATTCTTAGGATGGAGAAGCCTAGTTGATTATCCCCATTGCCGAAAGCCGTTTCTCTTTGGGCTTCCGTCAAATCTCCGATCCAGACGGGGTGGTTGATTCCCCCAAAACCCCGAATCACCTGTTTTTCCGCCGATAAGTTGATGGTGGCGTTACTTGAAGCCGATACCTGAGCCGGCCCCGGCACGGCCAGTACGATCGACAGGGCCGTTACACCGGCTAACAATCCGCAAACTGATTTTTTCAGACGTGACCACGTTGCGTGCATCTCCTTTAATTCCTCCATTCTCTTGATAGAAATCGTTTAGCTGGACGGATTAAAATTTGGTTATCCTCTCACCTCCTGTTTAAGTCTCGATCATCCTGTGAAGTACCATCCGCCGGTCAATCCCGCTTTATTCCCAAATCTTCAAAGCGCTTTCAAAATGACTTTCTCCATGATGCTTGCCTTTTTCACCTGGACTCCTGCCTTCCGAGACCAGCAAGTTCATAGAACATGTTATAAGAATTTCAGAGAAACAACCATAGATAATCTAAAGGGGATTTGTATGTTTTAAACATGACTTCTTAGGTGGATTTTCTCCGGCGGGCGCGTCAAAAAGCCGCAAGCCATCAATCGATTGTCTACTGATTGGTACATTGTATACATTTGCGGATAAAGGAGCCGTCGAGAATAGGAGCTTAAGGGAGCCTTCGGGCAGGGCAGAGCCTCTTCCTCGTAAAATACAAAAAGCCGCTAGTTGCGGCTTTTAAAAGGGTATATTCTTTTCGTCTCATACCCATACAGCTTGGCTGAAGCAGTTACGTCGTTGACTTGATTACCGGGCGCTACCCGCACCTTACCCCGATATCCGGAATTAGATGCACTTTTGCAGCTATTCACGGTAGCCAGCAGGGCATATTGGTTCAAGGGGTCTGCTGCTCCGCAAACAGCCCGGCGATCCGGTCGTACGCCGGCTTCGGCCGGTGCTGCGCATCGAACAGCATCGGCCAGTTTTTGCGGCCGCGCACCGGGAAATCGTCCAACCACGTATAGTCGTCGGCCGCCCCCCAGAAGGTCACCCCGCTAATGACGTCGCGGTACTCCTTCAGCAGACCGAACACGCCCTCGTACAGCTCCGCCTGACGCTCGAGCATGCCCGGCCCCGGCGAAGTTAGATCGGCCCGCCTGTCATCGAAGCGGAAGACCGACACGTCCAGCTCGGTGAGCTGCAGCTGCAGGCCGAGCGAAGCATACTTCTCGATCGCCGCGCGGATATCGTCCAGGGACGGATCGAACAGGTTCCAGTGCGCCTGCAGGCCGATGCCGTGGATCGGCGCGCCTTGCTCCAGCAAGGACTTCACCAGCGCGTAGATTTTATCGCGCTTGGCGGGATGTGATTCGTTGTAGTCGTTGTAGAAGAGCAGGGCGTCCGGATCGGCGTCATGGGCGTATTCGAACGCCCTGGCGATAAACTCCGGCCCGGCGATGTCCAGCCACTTTGACGGACGCAGAAGCGCGTCGCCTTCGTCGGCGATAACCTCGTTGACCACATCCCAGGCATAAAGCCGGCCCTTGTACCGCCCCACCACCGTATCGATATGCGAGCGGAGCCGCTCAAGCAATAAGGCCTTGCCTGCCGGCCGCCCTTGGCTGTCCTCGAACAGCCAGTCCGGAGTCTGGTTGTGCCAGACGAGCGTATGCCCGCGCATCACCATCTGATGCCTGCCGGCGAAATCGGCCAGCAGATCAGCATCCTCAAACGTATACACGCCTTCCTCCGGATGAACGCTGATGAACTTCATTTCGTTTTCAGCGGTAATGCTGTTAAAATGGTGTGCCAGCAGCTGCTCTTGCGACCGGATCGTCCGCGGATTGACCGCCGCTCCGATCCGGAAATGCTGCGCGAAGAGATCCTTCAGCGCCTGCTCCGTACGCGTGCCCGTTGAATTCATGACAGACTCCCTCCTGCCTATGGGTGTTAATTTGGACTTTAGTAAAATCCGGCGGCCGCTACTATGACCGCTTGGGAGGCCACTAAAAGGCCCCTATGCGGTTCCTTTAGGGTTCGAAAAATCGCCATCCACTGCGCTTTTCCGTTTTTTGACTCCGTTACTCCTTCACGCTGCCGACATTGAGCCCGACCACAAAATACTTTTGCAGGAACGGATAGACCACCAGAATCGGAACGGAGGCCACAATCGTTATGGCTGCGCGGATCGAGAGCGGCGTCACCATCGATACCGCGGTTTCCTGGTTCACACCGACGCCTGCCGCCACGTTCGGATTGCTGTTAGAGTTCATACTCGACGAGAGCAGCTTCATCAGCTCATACTGCAGTGTACTGAGCTCCTGTCTGGAGGACGTGTAGAGAAATGCGTCAAACCAGGAGTTCCATGCGCCCACGGCCACGAACAAAGCGATGGTGGCCAGCACCGGTGTACACAGCGGGAAAATGATCCGCAGGAAAATTTTAAAATCCCCGGCGCCGTCGATCTTGGCCGATTCGACCAGGCTGTCCGGAATCGTTCCGATATAGGTGCGGATGACGATCATGTTGAACGCGCTGATCATGGACGGAAAAATGTACACCCAGAAGCTGTTCAGCAGGTGCAGGTCCTTGATCAGGAAGTATCCCGGAATCAGGCCGGCGCTGAAGTACATCGTCAGCACGAAAATGACGGTGATCGGCTTGCGGAAGACGTATTCCTTCCGGCTCAGCGTATACGACAGCATCGTTGTCAGGAAGATGTTCAGCACCGTGGACAGCACGGTCCGTGCCACAGAGATCCAGAACGCATCATAGATCGTGCCCGATGCGAACACCGCCTTGTAGTTCTGCAGTGTCCATTGCCGTGGCCATAAATAAATGCCTCCGCGGATCGTATCGTTGCCCGCGTTAAACGACACAGCGATCGTGTTCAAAAACGGATACAGCGTGACAACCACCAAAAAGATCATAAAAATCGCATTAAACGTATTGAACAGCACCGGCTCAGCCTTGCTCGAGCGCATGCTCTTTCTTATCGTAACACCAGCCGCTCCCTGCGGGCTGATTTGGTGATTTTCCATACTCATAACAGCCTCTCTTCCCCAAGCCGCTTTGCGGTCCAGTTGGCCACCAGTAACAGGGCGACGCTCACGACCGTTTTAAAGATCCCGCCGGCTGTGGCAAGTGAATAGTTTCCTTGAGCGATCCCGTATTTCAAGACAAAGATATCGATCGTTTCGGCCCAGTCCACGACCAGCCCGTTGCCGAGCAGGTACTGAACCTCAAAGCCAGCGTCCAAAATATGGCCGATGGACATGATGAGCAAAATGACAATCGTGGATTTGATCCCCGGCAGAGTTACATGAAGCATCTTCCGGTAGCGGCTGGCTCCGTCCATCTCCGCCGCTTCGTACAGCGCGGGATCGATCGACGCCATGGCGGCCAGATAGATGATCGTGTTCCAGCCCACTTCTTTCCACACATGGGAAGCACCGACGATGCCCCAGAAATACTTTCCTTCGCTAAGCCATAAAATCGGTTCCTTGATCAAATGCAGCTTCATCAAAATATCGTTGACAATGCCGTCGGAAGCCAGCGAGGTGGCTACGATCCCGGTCACGATAACCCAGGACAAAAAGTGCGGCAGGTAAGAAATCGTTTGTACCGTCCTTTTCCAAATGACCTTTCGAATTTCGTTGAGCAGCAGCGCGAGCACGATTGCCGTTACGAAACCAAGCACGAGATTGATAATGCTCATACCGAGCGTATTACGCAGCACCCGCATAAAATCGTCATCGGTAAACAAAAATTTAAACTGCTTGAATCCGACCCAGTCCTGCTGGCTGAAGGAACGCGCCGGTTTGTAGTTCTGAAATGCCATCGTCCAGCCCCAGACCGGAACGTAGGCAAATAAAATGATATACAGCGTCAAGGGCACGGACATCCAGATCAACTGCTGCTGGCTCTTCAGCACAGCCCAGGTCAGCTTCCGTTTCTTCTCTGGTTTCCGGACAGCTTTCTTATTGGTTACAGTCACAGCCATACGTTTGCTCTCCTCACCATATTCAAATTCCGGAGCGGGTATCTATAAAGCGGAAGGCGCTCATTCGCGCCTCCCACTTTCTGTGAACCCTTATTTGCTCCAATTGTCGATTCTCCACTTGATTTGCTCGTTGATCTTGTCTTCGTACGCCTTGACATCGACCTTGTGAATTTGTGACGTGTACTCATTCCATACCGAATCAAAATCGGACGGTTTCGCCAAAACTGCTTTCGGCAAATACTTGGTGGACAGATCGTTCAGCTTCGTGTTCGCTACTTTGGCTGGCGATCCTTCGACCAGATCGATGGACCAGGCCGGGTAGTAAATCGGATTCTCCGGCGGCTCGCTGAAGAAATCGACGTAGCTGTCAAAGCCGTAGGCTTCCAGGAATTTTTTGTCGTAATCGTTCAGGCCCGCTTTGTATTCTTCCGGCTGTGCAGCGGCGTCGGTGGAGTTGCCGTCGCTGAAGCTTCCCTCGATTTTCGGCAGGTTTCCGAAAAGGGCGTCAGCTTTGTTCGCCAGCTTCCATGTTCCGTCCGACTGCTTATCCCGCTGCTCCTGGGTTCGCATAAACCGGCCCTGGTCGTTGACGATGTAGTCCTCGCCTTCAATGCCCCATGAGAACACTTTTTGCCAATCTTCCGTGATCAAGGTGTCAAGCAGCTTGATGATCTTCACAGGATCCTTTGCATTGACGCTGATTCCGAAGCCGTTGTTCAGGTTAAGCACAGCCCGGTCGCGATAATAGTCCTTCGTGCTTGTGTCATATACGAGCGGAAGTCCCACATACGTCCGGTTAAACTTCTTCTGGGTGATCAGCGAGTTCTCGGCGTTCTGGAAGTTCCAGTGCTGGTCGAACATGCCGAGCACCGTGCCGCTGGACAGTTTGGCCAGGTACTGGTCAAAGTTCTGTACGAACGTTTCCTTATCGATCAGACCCTGTTCATTCATTTGGTTCAGCTTCTGGTAGTACTGCTTGGCGTAATCCTTATCGGCAAAAATTTCGGCTACGCCGTTATTTACGACCACGCCGCCGTCGTTCGGATGACCAATCAGATGCTGAGGCGGGTTAAAGAGACCCCAGTTTTTCCAGTCATAGTTCAAAATCTCAAAACCGATCGTCGGGCTGCCGTCGATGGTCGGATGCTTCGCCTTATACTTGGCGATCAGGTCGAAGTACTCGTCCAGCGTCTTCACTTTCGGATAGCCGGCCTCAGCCAGCACGTCCTTCTGAACCCAGAACGCCGGCCCGGAATACCAGGTGCTGTTCAGCTTGCCGTTGTATACTCCATAGTTCGGCAGAATATAAATGTGCCCGTCGTTCGGGTCCTTCATCATGTTCCAGTATTTTTCATAATGCTTCTTCAAATTTGGCGCGTACTTCTCGATCAAATCCTCCAGCGGAATATAGGCTCCAGCCGCTGTCAGCTTCGTGTTGCCGGTCATCAGATCCGGGTAGTCGGAGCCGGCAATCATGACGCCCAGCTTTTGGTTAATGTCGCCTGCCAAAAACTCGAAATTAAAAGTGGCTCCCGTCTCATCCTTGATTTTTTTGTAAATCTTGTTGTCCGGAGTGGGCTGCTGCCCGGCTTCCCCGATGAAAACGCTCACGTTGAACGGCTCCACCTTTCCGTCGCTGCTGCTGCCCGTCGCTGTCTGCCCTGTAGAGCTGCTGCCGTTGTCTGCGCTGTTGTCTTTGCTGCCGCCGCAGCCGGACAGGACTACGCTGAACGTCATCGCCATGAGTATGCCAAGACGAACCAGCGGTTTAAATCTTCCCCCCATGTAAAGCACCTCCGTCAAATTTTAGCCACACCCAAGCTCTTCTTGTAAGCCTTTTCATGTAACTGCCTTTATTGTAAAAGCGCTGCCATAGCCGAAACTATATCGGAATTAAAGGAGTCACCTTCAAAACTTTAGAACATCCTTTTTTTGTATTCATTGGGGGACATCGCATGCCTCGCTTCGAACTGCTTGAGAAATTGGCCGTAATGGCCGTACCCGACGCGCTCCGCAATTTCGCTGTTCTTCAAACTGCTGTTTTCCAGCAGGCGTACAGCCTCTTCAATCCGCAGGTTATGCAGCATTTCGTTAAAGCCGATGCCGTTCTTCTTCAGCAGCAGCTGGCCGAGATAAACGGGATGCAGGTAGAAGACCTCAGCCAGCTTGCGGATCGTCAGCGGCTCCCGGTAGTGCTCGCGGACGTAGTCGTTAATTTCCTGGGCAATGCCCTGGGACTGCCGCTGCTGTTCCCGCATAAAAAAGTCAATGCAGCCCTCGGCGCAGAACAGCAGATCGCCCATCACGTCGCCAAGCGTCATCACAGTGCCGGATATCCGGGGAATATCGTACTTTTCGATCCAGGGCTCCGCTGCCGGGCCGGCTGCTTCGCGCATATGGCTCATGATTTGATACATGACATGGATGGCGATTTTTTTGACGAAGTCCGGATTCGGCATGGACTCCCGCAGACTGGAATCCGCTAACTGTACCGCCTTTCGCAAAGACGGCTTGTCCAGCAGCGATACGGCCTGGAGCATTTCTTCAAATAGATCGAACCGCTCAAACTGATCCTCAAATTTGATGTGCCGCACCTGCTCGTAGAGGATTAAGCCCGGAGCATGATCAAGGTAAAAAGCATATTGTATGGCCTTCTTCGCCGTCTTGCAGCAGCGGCTGATCCGAAGCAGGCTGTTCTCTGCCTGCCCGGCCGCCATAAACACCCGTTGTCCGTCCGCGCTATCCGCCAGCAGCTCCTCCGCCATCGCGCAAGCTGCCTTATCGTTATCCTCTGCCGAGTCCCAACCGTACACGATCCCGAAGCTGCTTGGCTCCAGATCGACCAGGTATATGTATTCGCCCGCCTCTGCCATTGCAGCAGCCTTCGCCCGCAGCCTGGCAAGAGCATCCGGCGCCGCCTGCACCAGGCACATGTTCCATGCCGGCATGGCATCTGACAGGCGGGTGACCTCCTTCTCCCTGCCGTCCAAGACATCCGGGCCGCCGCTCATCAGATCTTTAATCATTGAAACCGTCTCTTCGTAAGAAGCCATCCTCGTCAGGCTCTGTTCCTCCCGCTCCCGCACGAGCTCCCTCCGAATGTCCTGGATCTGCTCAGCCGCCTCCTCCGGAATGACCGGTTTGAGCAGATACGCATTGACGCCGTATCGCAGCGCCTTCTGGGCGTATTTAAATTCGCCATATCCGCTGACAATGGCGAATTTGACCGGCGCTGTCCCCTCCCGGCTCCATGCCTCGATCATTTCCAGCCCGTCCATCAGCGGCATCCGGACATCGGTGATGACCAGGTCCGGCGCCAGCTCCCGGATTAAATGCAGCCCTTCCTTTCCGTTTCTTGCGCGGCCGCACACCTCAAAGCCCAGCTCCTCCCAGTCGATCCACAGCTCCAGCCCCTCCAGGGCAGCGGGTTCGTCATCGATCAACAACACTTTAAATGCCATGGTTCCCCTCCTGTATTACGGATCGATCAGCCTGCCATACCGCTTAGAAACTTGATCGGAATTTCAAAAAATACGGTCGTGCCCTGCTGCGGGCTGCTTACGATATCAAAGCGCACCTGATCGTGATAGTACAGCTCAAGTCTTCGGTACACATTGCGGATGCCGATATTGGCGCCGGACTCATCTTCGGTCTGTACCGCCTTTTTAATTTCCTTGAGCCGCTCCAGCTCCATGCCTTTGCCATTATCCGCAATAACGATGCGCAGACGCTCTTCGGTAACGTAAGCGCTGACCGTTACGATGCCCTGTCCGTCGATCGCCTGAAGCCCGTGCTTGCAGGCATTTTCCACGAGCGGCTGAATGCTCATTTTCGGAATTTTGTACTGCTGCGCGTCCGGATCGATATCGAAGCGGTATTCAAATTTGTCACGGAACCGGAACTTCTCAATTTTGAGATACATGTCGATAAACACAATTTCTTCCTCCAGCGTCACGATGTCTTCCTTCCAGCTAAGGAGCCGCCGCAGCAGCTTGGACAGGCTTTTGACGATGTCGGTTACGTCCGTGTAGTGGTTTTTCGTACAGACGACGAGGATCGCATTCAGCGTATTGAACAGAAAATGGGGATTCATCTGGCTCTGCAAAAAGTTCAGTTCGGCCCGCACCCGCTCCATCTCCAGGTTTTTCTGCTGGATTTCCAGCTTGTAGACGTTGTTGATCAGGAATTTGATCCGGCCGGTCATCTTGTTGAAATTGCGGATGAGTCCGCCGATTTCATCACGCCCCTCGTCGATCTGGATCAGGTCGAACTTCTCATTCGTCACCTTCTGCATATGCCGTGCCAGCCGCTTCACGCGGTAATTGTAGGATCTCAGCATAATGAAAATAAATCCCGTCGTGAACAGGGTAATCCCCGCTGCGACGATTCCGACGTACAATCTCATTTCGTTCATCGCCTTGGTGATGCGCACACCCTTGGTGACCCCGATCAGCCGCCATCCCTTGACGTATTTGGCGGTGCCGATGTTGACCGAATGAACGTCCTGCTCCTTGTCCTCAGCAGACAGTTTGAACACCGGGTACGCGTCCGTCGTGCCGGTCTGGTATCCGCTCTGGGTCGACATAATGATCTGGTTCCGCTCATTGACCAGGTAAAGATCCAGGTAATCTTTTTCCCGTACGATTACGTCATAAATTTTGTTCAGGTCGATATCGATTCGCAGCAGCTTCTGATAATGGTCGAGGTTATCAAAATAATCCATCCGCTCGATCACGCTCAAATAAGGAGCCGTAAACACGCTGCTGTTGGCTTGGTTGGCCCGGTACGCCGCGACGAACACCGGATTCTGCGAGTCCTTCCACAATTTATACCAGTCGCTCGCCCGGACCTCGTCATCGATGACGTGGTAGTTCCCACCATCGACAATCGTCGGATTATCCGTGAAAATGCTGATGCGTTCGATTTGGTTGTTCACCGGAATGTAGCTGGTCACCCGGTTGCGCAGCTGCTCGTCAAAGGCGTCATAAAAATCGATCTGGCTCGCATATTTCCGGTCGAGCATTTCATACAGCGTCTTATCGCTGCTTAAAGCATGGCTGACCGCTACTCCGCCGTCGATGAAATCGTGAATATCCTTTCTCGCCCGTTCGATCGAGATATCAAGGTTCTGCTCCTCCCGCGCTTTGATCAGGTCCGACAGACGGTCCGTCACCACCAGGTTGATGACGATCACCGGGAGCAGCACGCCGACGATAAAGATGAGCAGAAATTTATAATTCAGCGGAATATCGTTGACGATCTTCCGGAGCTTGAATTTGCGCGTGGACATCATTTCATCGCTCCCCCATCGGTCCATCCGGCGGATTTCCGGCATCCTGCTTGTAGGCCGAAGGCAGCATGCCGGTTTTCAGCTTGAATTTGTTAATAAAATAGTCCGTGTTCGGGTAGCCCACCTGAAGCGCCACGTCGGAGATTTTGAGCGGGGAGCGCTTGAGCAGCCTTTTCGCCTCTTCGATCCGCTTGTCATTGAGGTATTCGTTAAACGGCTTTCCCGTCGTTTTCTTGAACAGCTGGCCCAAGTAAGTCGCGTTCATATGAAAATGCAGGGCCAAATCCTGCAGCTGCAGCCTTCCGCGGAACTCGCGGTCGACGTATTGCACGACCTGGTAAATGGTGTTGCTCTCGCTGCTCAGCTTCAGCTCGGACAGAAGGGCCCCCGCCTGAAGGCAGAAACGCTCCACATAGGCCTGAAGCGCCCGGTAATCCCTGATTTCGCCAAGCGTGCCAAGCTGCCTTTCCTGCGCCATCATCAAAACGACCGGGTCACCGTTCAGGTCCTTGATCAGGCCGCAGACGGACCATTCCATATCTGCCACATGGGTTTTCACCCAATCCAGCTCCACAGGACCCGCGGCAATCCATGCGAAGGATTCCCTGACACAAACGGTGATGTCTTCCGGATCCCCTTCCTGCACCGTTTCCAGAAGCGTTTTGAATGTTTGCAGGAGCTGCTCCCGGTTTACCGGACGGATGCACTCCTGATAGAAAAACACTCCGCTTTTCCCCTGACAGCGCTTCCGCTCCACGACTTCCACCGTTTGGGCATACAACTCCCGGATCGAGCGCAGACTGCGTTTCGGCTCGCTGACGGCGATAATGACCGGCCCGTCCAGCCGTTCAGTCAGCTCCCGGTGAATCTGGATTGCGGCATCCTGCAGACGGCCCGAAACTGAGGCGCCGGACTGCACGACAAATCCCATTCTTCCGCATCCGTCCTGAAAAAGACAGCCTGTTTCTCCCTCAAATCCTCGAGTCAGCAGCGGACTTACCTCAGCGGGATCGAATACGTTTTCTATCCATACCAGCAAGCATTGCAACTCTGAATTGCCCTCCAGCTTCAGGGAGCGCTTGATCTGCTCCTCCATGACTTCGCCGTACTCTCCCTGTATCAGCCTGTTCATCATATGGCTGACGGCCAACAGCTCCTTTTTCGCCTGATGATGCTCTGCTTCAATTTCATCGCCGATCTTCCGGCTGAGCTTGGCTAGCAGTTCGCCTATCTCCTCGTCATCCACCGGTTTAAGCAGATATTCAGCCACCCGCTGCCGCATCGCCGCCTGGGCGTACGAAAAGTCGTCATAGCCGCTCAGCACGACGAATTTGGGTGGTTTGGCCAGCAGCTGATTCGACTGCTCGATCAATTCGATGCCGCTCAGCACCGGCATGTTGATGTCGGTGACCACCAGCTCCGGACGATGCTCCTGAATGAACCGCAGCGCATCCGGTCCGCTCTGCGCCTCCCCGCAAACCTGAAAACCGTATTTGTTCCAGTCGATCATCGTCCGAAGGCCCTCAAGAACCCACGGCTCATCGTCCACCAAAAGTACGTTCAACATCATCCTCGCTCCTTACTCATTGACCCACCTGTTGTAAGCGCATTCACAAAGGTGTGTATGGCAGGTTTCCCTCTATTACCTTCTAAGTTAGCCTGATTTTAGCAAAAGAGTTGTAAAAAAGAAACCGTTCTCTTTCTGCTTCTTTACGCCATACCCGCCCGAAAAAGGATAATGACAGAAACCGCTGACTTAGGTTACATTTCAACTATGTCATTCCTCTTCCATACCACTCTCCGTTCAGAAAGGTTGACCCTGATGCGAACGAAACTGAACCGGTTCAACACGCTCCGGAACCAAATGCTCTTCGGCTTTCTGTTTGTCATGCTCATTATTTTGTCGGTCGTGGGGATCGTGAACTTCGATACAGTCTCCAGGCTGCTGAAAAACAACGCGGAGAAGCACATTCAACAAACGGCCATTCAGGCGAGCGGAAGGCTTGAGGCCGTTCTGAACCAAATCGATTCCCTGACCACTCAGGTCGCCACCAATACCTACGTTCAGCAGGTGCTGCTGAACGAGTCGGCAGGCAAGCACGCCACGTTCTCGGAACGCCAGTCCTTG
Organism: Claviceps quebecensis; assembly: GCA_004016085.1. Lineage (NCBI taxonomy): Eukaryota > Fungi > Ascomycota > Sordariomycetes > Hypocreales > Clavicipitaceae > Claviceps > Claviceps quebecensis. The sequence goes on from QEQW01000003.1 coordinate 419,616, forward strand.
CTGAACAGCATCAAAATCGTTCAGACCTACGCCGACGGCGTCAACTCGGTCGAGCTGTACAGCGGCAGCAAACGCAGGCTGTTCCCGCTGGATGAAGGCCATCTGAACAGCAGGATCAGCCAGAAGTGGATCGATAACGCCCGCGAGGAAAAGGGGCGCATCGTCTGGATCGGAATCGATCCGCTGGATCCGAATTCCGTGCTGGCGATCCGCAGCGTCAGTCTGATGGACCAATGGTTCAGGCCGGGCGGGTATCTCCTCATCCGGATGAACCGTGAGATTTTTCAAATCAACGAGGCCCTGAACGAGGATGGCGGCCGCGAAACGATGCTGCTTGCCGACCGGAACTACAGCCTCATCGCCGTGAACGACGACCAGGTCACGCCCTGGCGCATCAAGTCCCTCGTGGATACGAACGACGCGGTCGTCGCCATCGACGGACAAAAGTACATGCTCGTCAAGCAGCAGTCCGCCTTGACCGGATGGACACTGCTGATCCTGACGCCAATCAGCGCGATCACAAGCGGCATTTCGGTACTGCGCACCGCGATCCTGGTCTCCGCGGTCATCGGCAGCATCCTGTTCATCCTGCTGTCCTTCCTGCTGTCGACCCTGATCACGCGGCCGGTCTTCCGCCTGATCAAGACGATGCGCAGCGCCCGGCTCAGCGGCCTCAAGCCGACGGTGCAAATTTCGTCCACCATCGAAATTAACGAGCTGAATCACTCCTACAACCAAATGGTTGAGCATATGAACGAGCTGATCGGGCTCGTTTACGAGAAGGAGATTTTGCAGAGCCGCACAGAATTGAAAGCGCTGCAGGCCCAAATTCATCCACATTTTCTGTTTAACACGCTTGAAGCGCTGTACTGGTCTCTCATGGAAAAAGACGAAGACGAGCTGGCCGAATATGTCGTGGCGATGGCCGATCTGTTCCGCTATACGATCACTGGGCCGGGCAAGGAGGAATGGGTCCGGCTCGAAGATGAGCTCGAGCATATCGAGCGCTACCTGCTTATCATGAAGATGCGGCTCGGCGACCGGCTGTCCTGGTCGATCTCGTCGCCGCCGGCTTTGGCATCAGTGCCGATGCCAAAGCTCCTGATCCAGCCCCTGGTGGAGAACGCCATCCTGCACGGCATCGAGGGCCGGATCGGCCCCGGCAAGGTGTCGGTCGGCGTCTCCCTGTCCGCGGATCAGATGCATCTGGTCGTCACCGTGACCGACGACGGAAAAGGCATCGACGAGGACAACCTCCGTCGGATCGTCACGGCGCTCCAGACCGGAATGACGCCGCCCTTCAAAGGCTCCGGCATGGGGATTTTTAACGTCCAGCAGCGGATCAAGCTCTACTACGGCGGGGACCGGCCGGATGAATCCGGGCTGGCGATCGACAGCCAAATCCACCGGGGAACCCGGGTAAGCTTAACCATTCCGATCCAGACAGGGATCCAGACAGGAGAGATGTAACGATGGTTAAATCGAAAACGATTTTAGTCGTAGATGACGAACCCCGAACGAGACAAGGATTGACCCGCATGCTGGAAACCTGGGGGAACGGCGCGTGCAGCGTCATTTCAGCGGACAACGGCCGCGACGCCCTGGACCTGCTGGAGCGCGAGGCGGTCGATCTGCTTATTACCGATATCCGCATGCCGGAGATCAGCGGACTCAATCTGGTGCAGCAGCTGGAATCCGGATCACCGGCCGCCCAGCCGGCCATTATTCTGATTTCCGGCTACGCCGAATTCGAGTATGCGCAGCAGGCGATCCAGCTGGGCGTCGTCAATTATTTACTCAAGCCGATCCGCAAGGACAAGCTGTTCGATGCTGTAGAGAAGGCGCTCCAGGTTCATGAGGAACGCTCGCGGATGAGCAAAATCCAGCGCATGGTCGACAGCAAGCTCCTTGACGCCACCGGGGACGTGAATACACTGGCAGAGCCGGTCCAAGAAGCGCTTCAATACGTGTCGCAGCATTTGGATCAAGGCTTCGGTCTGCGGGAAGTGGCCGATCACGTCCATTTAAACCCCAGCTATTTCAGCGTCCTTTTTAAGGAGCAGATGGAAATGACCTTCATCGAATATGTCACCCGGCTCCGAATCCAGAAGGCCAAGGAGCTTCTCCTGCAGACGAAGCTGCCGGTCTCGGAAATCGCCGAACGCGTCGGCTATCAGACAACCAAGTATTTTAACAAGGTCTTCAAGGACTACGAAGGCGCAAGCCCTGGCGCCTACCGCAAAGGCGGTCAGGCAGCACCCAAATAAAGTGGAACTATACCCAAACGCTGTGCCCTTATGTCCTCCTAATACGGGATGCTACACTTGCTTCAGAGGGAAAGCGCATACATCTCTCGCGATGATACGAAGGGGGAAACGGGCATTTATGAAAAAGAAATGGTTATCCGCATCCATGCTGCTGCTGGCATTGACACTCGTGCTGTCGGCCTGCGGCGGAAGTAAAAACAGTTCGGACGACGGCAAGACGGCCGCCGGCGGCGGGAGTTCATCCGGTGGTTCCGGTGATAAAGTCACGATCAAAATGATGCACCTGTGGCCGGACGGCAGCAATTCGGCCCAGAACAAGCTGGCGAAGCAAATCATCAGCGAATACGAGCAGACCAACCCGAACGTCAAAATCGAAACGGAAGTGCTTGAGAACGAGCAGTATAAAAATAAACTGAAAGTCCTCTCCGCCTCCAACAGCCTGCCGGACGTCGGCTTTACATGGGCTGCCGGATTTTTGGAGCCGTACGTTAAAGGCAACATGTTCGCCCCGCTGGACGACCTGCTTCAAGGCGACCTGAAAGACAAATTTGTGGCGGGAACAACCGAAGCCTACGCCGTGGACGGTAAAACATACGCGCTGCCCGTCGAGCTGAACATCGTGCCTGTTTATTACAACAAAGAGATTTTTGCCAAATACAATCTGCAGCCGCCGAAAACCTATGAAGAATTCAAAAATATCATCAAAACGCTGAACGACAACAAAGTCACCCCGATCGCGCTAGGATCGAAAGACGCCTGGACCGGCTCCTTCTGGTACATGTACCTGGCTGACCGGCTCGGTGGTCCGGACGTGCAGGATCAGGCGGTAGCCAGCAGCACATTCAGCGATCCAAGCCTGATCCAGGCCGCCAAGGAAGCCCAGGATTTGGTGAAAAGCAATGCCTTTGTAAAAGGCTTTAACGGGCTGTCCAACGACGAAGCCAAATCCGAATTCATGAACGAGAAAGCGGCCATGTACGCTATGGGAACGTGGGAAGTGCCAAACTATACGACCAATCCGGATATCCCGCAGGAATTCAAGGACAAGATCGGCTTCTTTAAATTCCCGACGATCGAAGGCGGCAAGGGGAATATTAACGACTGGGTTGGCGGCGTCGGCGTCGGCATGTTCGTCTCCGAAAACTCCAAGGTCAAAGAGGATGCCAAGAAGTTCGTCAACTACTTCGTCAAAAGATGGGGTGAGTTGTCCGTGGTTGACGCAGGCATTATCCCGGGAACAAAGGTCGACACCTCCAGTGTCAAGCTGCCGCAAATGTTCATTGACGTCTTGAACGAACTGAATAACGCCAGCAAAGTCATTCTCTATCTGGACGTACAAATGAAACCGGGTGCCGCAGAAGAACATTACAACCTGATCCAGGCACTGCTCGGCAATGCCATCACACCGGAGGAATTTGCCAAAAAGCAGGAAGAGGCGTTAAAGACCGGCAAGTAACCGTCATGGTAGGGGATTAAAGGACGAACCGGCGAGCTCCGACGGGGCGTCCTTTTCTCTGCCCGACTAGCATCGTAAGGAGGCTTCCTAGTTATGGACAAAGTGATGTCGAACAAAAAGATCATCGCCCTATACGTGCTGCCGTCCCTGCTTCTGATTATGGCCATCATTTATATTCCTATCGTTCTTACCGGATACTACGGCCTGATGAAATGGGATGGCGTCAGCAGTATGAGTTTTATCGGGATGGAGAACTACGCCAGCCTGATGAAGGACAGCGCATTCTGGAACAGCGTGTACCATTCATTATTATTCGCGGTACTATCGACGGTGAGTCTGGCCGTTTATATGATCGTTGCACTGATCCTGGCCGGGAACATCAAGGGGGCGGGACTCCTCCGGAAAATCTATTTGATTCCGATGCTGCTCTCTTCGGTAGCCATTGCCCAGCTGTGGCTGAAAATCTACCATCCGACAAACGGCATCCTTAATACGTTTCTCGTATCGCTTGGCGTGGAGGATCCCCCTGCGTGGCTGTCGGATCCGAAGCTCGTGCTGTACGCCTTGTTCATTCCGATTCTATGGCAGTACGCCGGTTTCTACATCCTGATCTACTACGCCGCCCTGAAAAACATTCCGGCATCGCTCATTGAAGCAGCCCGGATCGACGGAGCCAATCCGTGGCAGATTGCCCTCCGAATCAAGCTGCCGCTCGTTTCCGAGGTCGTCAAAGTCACGATTGTGCTGGCCGTCGTCGGCTCGCTGAAATATTTCGATTTGATCTACGTCATGACGGACGGCGGGCCGAACGGGGCCAGCGAAGTGATGGCGTCCTATATGTATCAAAAGGCGTTCCGCGGATTTGATTTCGGCTACGGCAGTGCGATCGGCTTTTTCCTGCTGATCATCTGTATGGTCGCCACCTGGGCGATCCGCAAGGCAACCGCCTCCAAAGACACGATTCAATATTCCTGATAAAAGGAGGTGCTTATGATGAGAACCGCAAGTCCGGCCGTATCCGTTCCCGTGATGCGCTCTTCCCGGCCTGTTGGCGCCAGAATCGGCTCCGGCCTGCTCTATGTCGTGCTGATTGCGGGAGCGATCCTGCAAATTTTGCCGCTGGTATGGCTGCTTTTGTTTTCCTTGAAGAATAACCAGGAGGTATTCAATCTTCCTCCTTTCGCCCTCCCCAGCCATCCCAAATGGGAGAACTATGAAAACGTATGGCAGCAGGGAAATATCGGCCGTTATTTTATTAACAGCGTCCTGATCACCGTCATTGCCGTCGTGCTGACGATTCTGCTCGCCAGCTTCGTGACCTTTGCGATCACCCGGATGCGCTGGAAGCTCAGCTCGCTCGTCCTCGGCCTGTTCATGGTGGGCATGATGATCCCGGTGCATTCGACCCTGATTCCCTTGTTCATCCTGTTTCAAAAAGTGGGGCTGACGGACAACCAGCTCAGCATCATCCTGTCCTACACCGCCTTTAACCTGCCGATTACGATCATGATCCTGCTCGGCTTCTATTACGCGCTGCCGCGGGAAGTGGAAGAGGCCGCCATTATGGACGGCTGCTCCGTGAACCGCATGTTCTTCCGGATCGTGATGCCGATGACGTTCTCCGTTATTGCCACGGCTGCGATCATCAACATGATTTATAACTGGAACGAGTTTATTTTCGTCAACACCTTCATCAGTTCGGACAACCTGAAGACCTTGACGGTCGGCGTCCAGAACTTCGTCGGACAGTACACGACCGACTGGGGCGCCATCGGGGCGACGTTGATGATCAGCATCCTGCCAATCCTCGTCATCTTCCTGGTGCTCAGCAACCGGATCGTGGAGGGCATTGCCGCCGGTTCGGTTAAAGGCTGATACGTTTTGGCGCATACAAAAAGGGCTGTCCCCAAGGTCACAAACTGACCTAAGGGCAGCCCTTTTTTACTGATTTCCCGTTAATGCGGCACCTGGCTGCTGAAGTCATCCCTGCTGGATTGATCGGTCTGGTAAAAGACGACGTCGCCGTCTTTTAGCGCAAACCGGTTCCCGTAGGCATCCTGGATGTTCCGGTTAAAGCCCTCCATCTGCCACTGATTCATCAGCGGGGCGTAAATGTACTGCAAATGCGGATTTTTCAAGTCGCCCGCCTGAATGGACTCGATATTGAAGTTCACGACGATGTAGCCGTTCTTCAGAAAAATCGGGGATTTGTCGTCCAGCCCGCCGTGCGTGCGCCCGTATTCCGCCACATTCGTGCCCGCTTCGACCACATAGGGATCGGCCGGCAGGCTGTACTCGCCGTACCATTTCTGGATCGATACGTCCGCCCGTTCGCGGTTCACCGATTCAGGTACGGGGTCCTTCAGGCTGAGAAACGTCCGCAGCTGCTCAGGCAGTATCAGCAGGCTGTAGTTTCCGACCGGCGTCTTTTGCTTCGTATACTTGTTTACATAGCTGCTGATGTATTCGTTCTGGTTCAGCCCCCCGGCTGCGCCGCCATGATTAAACTTGTAGCCTGCCGTATCCCGCAGCTCCTGCCCGGGCACGTTCCGGAGCCGGTCATTTAAGATGACGTAACGCTGGACCTGATCCGCGGACGAGCCGATTTTCACAAAATGCTTCGAGCTGGTGCTGTAGTACAGATCCACCGGAATCCGCGTATCCCCGCGGCCGTTGACGGCCTTCCCGTCTTTTCTGACATAATAGAAGGTTGGCGTGATGCGGATGCCGTCCAGCGGACCGAACATATTCCCTTTCGTTTTAAAATCAAACTTGAAGTGGTACCCGGTCTTGACGGACACGTTCTTGAAACCCTGCAGCGGGCTGCTCCCCGGACGGATCGGCAGCGTAAAGACGGCTGCATTGCCCCGCGGATCTCCATCGATCCCTTTCTGACCAACCCAATAGGAGACGCCCGTCTGGATCGCGCTGCCCTTCTGGGACCGGAACACGGTCTCCCAATTGTAATCGGCAATATCGGTCACATGAAAATCGTACAGCCGTCCAATGACATCAACCGCCACCTCATCGTATGCAGCATGATGCACCAGGCTCGTATTGGCGTCATTTTGCTGCGTATAGTCGGCCGGGGCATTTTCGGCAATATTGCGAAACGCGATCTGGTATGGACCTTCGTCCACCCATACTGGCAAATAAAAGGTTGTGTCCAGCTGGCCGACCGGAATGTCCACCCATGTATTTTTCGGAATAAAGGTGGTCCGGTTCCCATCATAGACGTCAAAAGGGAACTTGACCTGCTTGGTGCGGAAATACTTGGCGTAATCCCGGTTGCCGTAACCTGGATAGCTGACATGCTGCCCGCTCGTCGGAATCCGGACCGTGAACGGGCGTTCCAGAATCAGGGCGGACCGGCCGGCGTCCGGATTCGTTTTCTGGTTGTGCGCCGCATCGTCCGACACGGAGGAATAGTTGACCACAGGCGTATGGACCGTCACGGTGTTGATGCCGTAGATCGGAAACTCCTGGTTCTGTCCGCCGTTTATATTTCCCGGCATCAGGTCATATTCGATTTTACCCGCGCTCGGCGTATCCTTTTTATTGGTTTTACTGCGATCGATCAGATTTCCCGGGCTGTACAGCACGTTATCGCCGATCTGGGGAGGCTCAGGAATCTGCGACGGTGTCGGGCCGGATTCCTCAACCTTCTGGTTGTTCATAATCGTCTGTCCGTTAAAGACCAGCGAGTCATTCGTCACCTGGATTTTGCCGACGGCTTTCTCCGCTTCCCCTTTTAGGGCACCTTCGTCATTCGGCACCGACGGCTTGGACTTGCCCCCGGTCAGTGTCTGTCCGGCAGCCGTAAGCTCTCCGGGCGGGGCAGGCGGATCGTAATTTCCACTCGTCGCAGCGGCATAATACGGTGGACTGTAACCACTCGGCTGGATGGCAATCCGGCCGCCCGGCAGGGCGTAATTGTCGAGAATCGCCTCGCGGATTTGGTAGACCTCCAGGTTATCGATTTTCCAGAAAGCATACCGCCGCTCAATTTGGTAGGTATACGTTTTGCTTTCGGTCTCGCTCTGCGGGTCCGGCTCGATATGCGTTCCTTTGCCATCGGCGTTCGGCACTTCCTTGCCCGGATCCCACTTCAGCGTGTACTCCTTGGTTACGTTAACCGTATATGTGCACGTCCCGGTCATCTGCACGAATTTGTCCTGGTACAGGTGATTCCGGGCGAGCACATTGCCGTATAGACTCTCGGAGGTCGGAATGCCCTGAAGCACGTCAAACCGTTCGCCGCCGCGGGCATCCGCTTTGATTTTGGCTGTCACGACAGGGTCCATGTATTTGCCGGTGATGGACTGGCCTGGCACCGGCTCGGTGCAGCTTACCCCGGGATCCGGGGGATCGACCGGCTGCGGTCCGTCCCCGCCCCCATCGCCGACGGTCACGGTGGCTGCGCCGTACAGGTAGTAGAGGCCGCTTTTCCATACGGCCGTGATTTTGGCCGTGCCTTTGCCTACGGCGGTCACGTTCCCGCTGCTGTCCACTGTCGCCACCGCGCTTTTGTCAGAGCTCCACACCGTTTCGGTTCGCGTGGTCACATCAACGAAATCGCCGAAGCTCGTATCACCTTTCACGCTGAAAGGCTTCGTGCGCACCTCGGCTTTAAAGTTCTTCTTCTCCCCGGGTTTCATCGATGCACTCGCGGGAGTCACCCGCATTTCCTTGATTTCTTTGGCGGTGCCTTCCCATTTAAGATTTAAATAAATGTCATACCGAACCTGGAACTTTGGATAGCCATTTGGTCGTTCTTCAATGTCAAGTTTTGTTCGATTGGTGAACGTTGGTCCCCCTGTAAAGATATACATCATGATGCTTACATTATCATCCAATATCACTAAGTTAGGATTATGAGTCCCAGGATGAAAATATAGTTCTTCCCCAAAAGATGTTTCTTCTTTTATCAGTTTCATATTTTCTATTGCTACCTTTGGAATTTGCTGACCTGCTGCATCCTGAAAATTACCAGGTTGGTAATCTAAAGTGTTTATTTTTGCTGCTGTCTCCGTCACAACAGGATAAGGGGCATCATTAGTCCCAGCCATTACAGCAGTATCTGAAATATTTCCATCATTGCGGTCAGCTCTAAATGATCCATCGTTGAGTTGGTACCAATATACTCCTGGATTCGCACTTGCTGTAGCAGTCACATTCTTAATCACAGCTTGCCGAGACTGAGGTCCAGGGGGTGTAATTGTACTATCAGGTGGGTAACTTTCTGACCTAGCTATACCTGAATTTATCCAAAGACTGCTTATTATGAACGTTAAAACAAGGATTTTACTGATACATTCTCTACAATTTATTTGGAATCTCACCTATTAACCACCCCTTAATAGGTTACTTCCATATTAATATTGATCCATAAGTACCGTCGTCAGCAAAAACACTTTGAATTTCTGATTCCCCATACTTTACAAACCTCTTAATAGATGATCTAGACCAAAATCTAGTTTGTTCACCTTTTTTGAAAAAGTCCTCCCCACCTTCAGACGGTAAGGTAATATAGCCAAATATTTTTGGTGAGGATCCAAACACCCTACTTCCCCCATGCAAAGAGTATTTTAAACCAGTAGTGTAAGTAGAGTCCTTAAATCCATCTTTTCCTGGAAGTACAGAGGAATCAATAAATACCTGGTAGGTTTCTGCAAAAAAGGGTGTCTCCTCATCTACAAACATCCGCCCATAAATACTTCCCGTTTGGTCCGCGCTCAGCCCACTCATGAAAATATAATGATATATTTTAACTTTTCCAGTATTGTTTCTTAGGCTTACGTCCTTGCCCAGAATCGTTTTAAGCTCATGACCCTCGGCATACTGATACGCCGGAATCACCGTCCGGAGATTCGTCCCCGTCGTCCCCACTTCCCGCAGCTCATTCAACCCTTTAAAAGCGCTTGGTGCCTTCGTCTGCGTCGTCTCATAACGCTGAATGATCACCGCGACCTCCGCGCGCGTGGTCGTTTTGCCGCCGCCGAAGCTGTCGTCCGGGTACCCAGACATCAGTCCCGTTCCCAGCATGACCGACACATACGGATAGTCGGCCTTGTTCAAGCCGCCCTTGTAATACTCCGTCACCGGAACGATAGTGTCCTTCGTGTCCTCGACCGCCTGCTTGTACTCTCCGTCGCGGGCCGCCAGTCCCGAGGCCATCCACTTCGCCATTTCCACCCGCGTCAACGGAGTGCCGGGCTTAAAGCCGTTTGCATAATCGGCCGGACTGAAAAAGCCTTTCCCCGCTGCCTCGCTCACTTCCTTTTCGCTCCAGTGCCCGGTCAAATCGGAAAATGCCGCTGCTCCGCCAGCGTTTTCGTTCGTCGACACCCTGGCCAAAATCGCCGCAAATTCGGCCCGTGTAACCGGGTCGTTCGGTCTGAATTTTCCGCTGCCGTCTCCTTTGAGGTAACCTTTGGATACCGCATCGTTAATGGCCTGATACGCCCAGTGGGACACAGACACGTCCTTAAAAGCCGCCGCCGCGGCGGCCGGCACAGGCTGCTCGATTGCTCCTGCTGTCCCAAGAATCATCGCCCCGGCAAAAAGGGTCATCAACATCGCTTTGAACATACTTCTTCCGCTCCTGTTCTCCTAAAATATGATGCTTTGCATTTACTAAATCTCTTAACTTCTCTGATCCCTTCTAACTTTCTGACTGTTTCCGATACCCAGGTACCATCTAACTTACTGACTACCAGGTAACCTCCTGACTTCCTGACTGTTCCAGACAGCCTGACACCAACTGAATTCCTGCTTCTTTTGTTGCTCTAAACTCTCTTGCTAAAAAATATGTTTTCTTAACCGACGGGACTGCTTGCCCACGCGTGGCCCTAAGCAGCCACACCTCCTTATGTATTCCTGTGAAACTTCTGTCCTATTTAACATAGGACTACTTGCAGTATACTACAGGAATATCGAAAAATTTGTCATTAATTGTCACTATACATCATCATTTCAATTATATGGGTTTAAATGGATATATAAGATGCACGAGCTGCAAATAGCTTTTGCGACGCCCCACACAAAAAAAAACAAAGCAGGGAAGGAATGCATTCCTGCTTTGCCATGTGCTTCATGCCAAACGAATAACTTTTTATTGTCCGTACTTTTATCAGCTAGAACAATCAATATTTAACAACGTCAATCCTTTATTTCCCCGAAAAAGCGCCCGCCTGCACCTCACCGAACCGGTTCGGCCGGAACGCTCCACACCACTCCGGCAGCGGCTTGCCCTCCACGCTATCGGCAATCAGCGCGGCCGTGACCGGGCTGAGCAGGATGCCGTTGCGGTAATGACCCGCGGCCACAAAAATATGGCCGGCATTGTCCAGCCGCCCGATCAGCGGCCGGCCGTCGAGAACCGCCGGGCGCAGTCCCGCCCAGCGGTGAAACGGCTGTACCGCACCCAAAGCGGGCAGGACCTGTTTGTTCCACTCCGTCAGCCGCCGGATCCCTTTGTCCGTGACGGTCGTATCGAATCCGGCGATATCCTCCGAGGCGCCGCAGACGAGCGTTCCGTTTGCTTTTTGGACCAGGTACCCTTGGCTGGTGAACACCAGATGCCGAAGCGGCTCGCGCTCCTCGTTCCAAGTGTAAGCGCAAATTTGCCCCCGGATCGGATGTACAGGAATCCGGATGCCGAGGGGTTCCGACATCTCCTGTACCCACGCACCGGTGCTGATCAGCAGCCGGTCCGCTTCAAACCGCTCGCCATTCTGCGCCCTCAGCGCAACCCGCTCCCGCCATTCAGCCAGCTCAATCCGGCCAAGATGCTCATAAATCTGCACGCCGGAGGCCAGGCAGGCCCGTTTGACCGCTTCCGTCAAATCCGGGGCATACACATGGCTCTCCACCGGTGTCCGCAGGGCGGCTACTGCTTCGCGGGTCAGCCCCGGCTCGGCATCGAACAGCGCGCTCCCCGTTAATATTTCGCCACCGGAACCCCAGCTCCGCTGCCATTCCAGCCGGCTCTCCAGTGCAAGCAAATCCGCCTCGTGCCTCGCGACGTACAAGCTGCCGGTTTCGGCATATTCGAAGGAGACGCCGGAGATGTCCTTCACTGCCTGTTGCCACTGCGGATACAGCGACAAGCTCTCGCGGCACAACCGGAAGAACTCGTCCGGGGACTCTACGTTCTCCGAATACGGAGCGAGCATCCCTGCCGCCGCACCGGAGGCCTGCCCGCCGCAGGGTCCCTTGTCGAGCAGCGTGACGTTCAGGCCGCGGCGGCGCAGCTCCAGCGCGCAGGATAAACCGATGATGCCGCCTCCCATGACGATGATGTCTCCGCTCATTGTTACAGCCCCCTGTCCATCCTTTATTATTCGATGACGAGCGAATCCAGGCCGCTGCTGGCCGAAGCATATTTCTTCTTCGGAATCCGCCCGGACAAGTAAGCCAAACGCCCGGCCTCAACCGCCAGTCTCATCGACCGGGCCATCATCACGGGGTCCTTGGCTTTGGCCACCGGGGTATTCATCAGAATGCCGGAGACCCCCAGCTCCATCGCCAGTGCCACATCGCTGGCTGTCCCAAGCCCCGCATCCACGATGACAGGGACCGACAGCTCCTCCACGATCAATCCGAGATGGTACGGATTCAGAATGCCGAGGCCGGTCCCGATAGGCGCTGCGCCGGGCATAACCGCGGCTGCTCCGGCCTCCTCCAGCTTTTTGCAGATCACCGGATCGTCGGAGATATACGGCAGTACCGTAAAACCTTCCTTGACCAATAGTTCCGTCGCTTTTAACGTTTCAATCGGATCGGGAAGGAGCGTGCGCTTATTGGCGCTAATCTCCACTTTGACCCAGTCGCTGAGTCCCGACGCCCGGGCCAGCCGGGCAATCCGGACCGCCTCATCGGCCGTTGTCGCCCCGGACGTGTTGGGAAGGTAAATGTATTTCTGGGGCTCCACATGCTGCAGAATCGAGTCATCCTCCACCGAATCGAGATGGATCCGGCGGATAGCGAACGTCAGCACCTCGGTTCCCGAAGCCTTGATCGCCTCCATCTGCACATAAGGATCGGGGAACAGCCCGGTCCCCAAAAACAACCGCGACGACAGTTCCTGTCCGCCAACTTGCCAAGTATCTCTGCTCATTTTCCCTTCAACCTCCCGCTACGAAATGGACCAGCTCCAGCTTCATTCCAGGTACGACCGGTGTCGTCTCCCACTGCTCGCTCTTCAGCACCTGTCCGTCCGCTTCCACCATGACCGGCCTGCCGGACAGCCCCAGCAGGCGGAGAACATCGGCCACCGTCTCGGCCGCCAGCTCCCGCTTTGTTCCGTTAATGACCAGTTCCATCCGCCGCTCCTCCTCTACCTTCAAGCTTGTGAATGAACGCCCGGCATACCGCTTCCGGGTCAGGGCTGCCGACGATTTCGCTCACCGCGCAGACGCGGCTCGCACCGGCCCGGATCACTTCGTCCACGTTGCCCAGCTTGATGCCGCCAATCGCCACAAACGGGATCTTGATGACCCCGGCGACTTCCCGAATGTACGAAAGACCGACCGGATCCACCACATCCGCTTTCGTAGCCGTCGCATAGATCGGCCCAACGCCGATATAATCCGCCCCTTCCGCTTCGGCGAGCTGCGCTTCCGAAATCGCATGGGTGGATATGCCGATGATTTTGGGGCCGACAAGCTTTCTGGCTTCCGCGATCGGCATATCACCTTGACCGAGGTGAATCCCGTCGGCGTCCACCTCCATCGCGATATCAACGTGATCGTTCACGATAAAAGGAATGCCGTAGCGGCGGGTCAGCTCCCGCAGCTCCGCCGCCTTGCGCAGCAGCTCTTCCCTGCCGCTTGTTTTGTCGCGGAATTGAACGATGTCCGCGCCTCCCCGAATGGCTTGCTCCATCACGTCCACCAGCCGGCGTCCCGGATGGAACGTCTCGCCGGTAATCGCATACAGACGAAAATCGACCATGACTGCTTCTCCTCTCTTCCCTTTGCCTTTCCCTCCATTTCATGCCGGCTTCTATCATCGCGAAGGGTAAGCCCTCATTTTGCGAAAGCGCCCTCTTACCCGGTTAACACAAAAAAACCATTCGAGAAATACACGAATGGCACCGCAATTCGAATGATATTCTCTACGCCAGCATTACCTGGATCAGATTAACGGTCCGCAGCATAAGGCTGCCATCTCAGCCGGACTTCATCCAGCACCCGCATTCCTATTTAATTTCACAACCACTATAGCCCAAACTGCTGACTTTTGGCAATAGCCAGAGTGAGATCAACGGCATCGGAACGCCTATCTCATCCATAGCAGCGATTCTCGCAAAATTTCATATATTTGGGTGCGGCAAACTTCTTATTTTATCTCTTGCGTCATCACATATCGTCCCCGCCCGTGAATATAAATGTTTAACAAGCCAAAGTTTGTGCTGAGTATGGGAACATGGGAGGTGCCTGAACATGCCATCAGACGATCATTCGCTGTTTGTGGTGTCCAAGGAGGACTGGTCACTGCACCGGAAAGGGTACCAGGATCAGGTCCGCCATCAGGAGAAGGTTAAGGAAATCATCAAGCAGAACCTGCCCGACCTGATCACAGAAGAAAACATCGTGATGTCGGACGGTAAGCAAATCATCAAGGTACCCATCCGGAGCCTCGATGAATACCGTTTCATTTATAACTACCAGAAGCAAAAGCATGTCGGCCAGGGAGACGGCGACAGCCAGGTGGGAGACGTGCTGGGCAGGGATCCGGTGCAAAAGCCGGGTCAAGGCGAAAAAGCCGGCGACCAGCCCGGCCAGGACATTATGGAAGCCGAGATCAGCCTCGAGGACTTGGAGAACATGCTGTTCGACCAGCTGGAGCTGCCGAATATGAAGCCGAAAGAGCAGCAGGAAGTCGAAACCGAATCGATCACGTTCAACGACATCCGCAAAAAAGGCATGCAGTCCAACATCGACAAGAAGCGGACGATCCTGGAAAATCTGCGGCGCAACGCCACCAGCGGCAAGCCGGGAATTCACCATATCAGCCCCGACGATCTGCGTTACAAAACGTGGGAGGACGTCGTCGTTCCCCATTCCAGCGCGGTCATCATTGCGATGATGGATACGTCCGGGTCGATGGGCACGTTTGAGAAATACTGTGCGCGCAGCTTCTTCTTCTGGATGACCCGCTTCCTGCGCCGCCAATACGAAAAGGTCGATATCGTTTTTGTGGCCCACCATACGGAGGCCAAAGAAGTCACCGAAGAAGATTTCTTTACCCGGGGCGAAAGCGGGGGCACGATCTGCTCGTCCGCCTACCAGAAAGCGCTGGAAATCATCGACCGGCGCTACCCGCCCGCCAAGTACAATATTTATCCGTTCCATTTCTCGGACGGCGACAACTTGACTTCCGATAACGAACGCTGCGTGCGGCTGATCGGCGAGCTGCTCAAAGTCAGCAACATGTTCGGTTACGGAGAGGTCAACCAGTACAACCGGAGCAGCACGCTGATGTCCGCGTACCGGAATATCAAGCTCGACCAGTTCATGTATTACGTCATCAAGGAAAAGGGCGAGGTCTACCAGGCGCTGCGTACGTTCTTTAAAAAGCAGGAAGGCGCACTGATCTAAGCCGAAACACCGTCTCCTGGAACGCAAAATTATGGCATATAAAAAGTCGTTGTTCGGTTACCCAAGTAACCGACAACGACTTTTTGGCCTGGCCGCATGACCGCCAAGCATGACCCTCGATTTGCAGCCTTTTCCAAAGTCGACGGATCCTGACTCCTGCCAGGCTCCTCACTGACGGCATGCTCATCATTGCCAGCGCGCTCCTTACTGCTGCCAAGTTCTTCACTCCCGCTAGGCCCCGCACGCTCGACATGCATGTTTCGTACTTCCGCTAGGCTTCTTCCGCCTGCAGACGGTCCCGAACCTCCATCAAGGCAAAGCCAAGCAGGTTCTTCCCTTTCCACAGCAGCGGGTTAAGGACCGCCTCGTCGTCCGCGGCTAACCCCACGCCCCAGATCGAATCCACGGGACTTGCCTCTACTAGCACCCGCTGCCCGGTGCCCAGCAGAAATGGCTTCAAATCGTCGTTTTGGGAAAACTTCGCTTCGTTTCCCCGGACCACAATGGAGTACCCTTCCCGGTCCCATGCGGCCGGATCAAATCCTCTCACCTTCCGCCCCAGATCTTTGGCCTGCTTCGGGTGCTTGGCTGCAAGAATCTGTTCCCGGATCTCTTCGTCACCGAACAGCCCGGCTTTCTCCGCCATCATATAATGTTCGGCACTCGCATATTCCACGCCGTCCACGGTAAACTTCGCTTCCCACCACTGGCTGAAGCAGCTCTTCGTAATAGAGCCATCCGCCGCGGACTGGTGCCCCCAGAAAAATACATACTTCAGCTTGGCCCCTTTCCGCCTTCTGTAGTTCTTCCAAGGTATACATCCAATCCCCCCTTTATAAGAGCATTCCCGTGCGCTTAAGTCCTACAATCTAAAGGCCCTGTGACCCGCATGCCCGTTGATCACCGCCTCAGGCATCCAGACTGGCCGATCCCTTGCGGTACGCTGCTCGTTCGTCTCCCGGCTCAAGCGGAATATCCCATGGCGCCTTCCGGGAAGCGAAAGTACCCATCCCCAGCAGCGTCTGCCCGCGGGTCATGATGTGGACCATATTCCCAAACTGCTCCTCCGGTTTCCAAAAGCGGCTGGCGGCCATAAATGCGATTAAATACTCCTCCCAGCTGCGGTAATGCTGCTGCACATACCCGGCCGCTTCCAATTTAATGGCCCAGGCCTCTTCCTTGGTCAAATATCCGTAAGCGAGTCCGATCCGGCTCAAGAAAATCGCCCAGCCGCCCCCGAAGGCGGCTATTTCTCCGGCGGGCAGCTGCGGCAGAAACGTCTGAACCACGCTCATCCGCGCATACTCCGGATGGTCTTTGGAGGCCTCCATCCAGTTTTGCCGTGCCTGTTCCGGCAGCGCCAACAGTTCGGCGTGCAGGGCCTTATAATCGTCACGGTTCCCGTCCTCCAGCAGCCAGCGAATCCGGGTCTTTAAGGACTCGGCGTCCTTGATGTCCCAGAGCCGCAGCCCCTTTTTCAAAACCCGGTTCCCGAGGTAACGCTCAAATTTCAAAAACTCGTAAGGCACATAATAATAAGCCAGCACGCTGTCGATGCATACGCTGGAGAGACAGCGGAAGTACAGCTCCAGCTGCTTGATTTGCTTCTTCTTGTAATCGCTGTGCATGTCGTCCTCCATTATCTAGGTTGATAGCACCCGGTGTGCTCTTAATGTTCTGTATAAATACCACAGCAGAATGGCCACGAACACCCCCGTGACGATGACGGGCACGTCGAAAAACAACTGCAGCACGATATACACAAAAATATAAAGCCAAGTTAACCGAAGGAATAAAAAACCGTCGAATATAATATTGTTTTTAACCACCTTGCGGTGCTCGGCCGGGTAGATCTTCCCTTGATCGTAGTGATGCTTATTTGCGGTAGACGACCAGTACATCAGGGTGCTCATATGCCGATTGTTTATGTCAAAAGAACGCTTCATCCGTTCCTTGGCCTCCGATATCCGTCCCATCGCGGTGAGGCACCGTCCCGCCAAACAGAGCGCATCCTGATCGTCCGGATGGGCAGCCAAAATGCGCTCGCAATCCGAAAGCGCCTCTTCATACCGCTGTTCATCGTATCGAAGCTGTGCCGTGTACCGATAAGCCTCCAGATCATCCGGCTGCAGCAGGATCGCATGGCCGAAACATTTCAGCGCTTCCTGCCGATTGCCCGCGGCCAAGTTATATTTTCCCAACAGCAGCTGCAGATCCAGATCGTCCGCAAACCACGCCGAAGCTTCGGCCAAGCACGCTTCCGCTTCTTCCAGCTCGCCTTCCATCAGCATATCCAGCGCAGACTCCCGCAGATCCAAAAACTTCTCAATGTCCGCGGCATCCCCTACGGGAGCATTAGCGAGCGAGTCATAACGCAGCTCCCGTGATCCGTCCAGCTGCTGCAGGATGTATTCGGCAAAATACGTCGGATACCGCTCTCGCAGTTCTTCAGGATCTTCCGTAAAGTAAAACGTGCCGTCCAGCAGCTGCCAAACGTCTCGCGGGAGATGCCTGCAGGACATCAGAAAGGACACGAACGCATGCTGCAGCTCCGGACCGCGTTCGACGTCCCATACGATATCCTCGTTCAGCAGCCGCTCCCACGACTCCACCCGTATCCGGGCCGGAAAGTCATCATACAGCTCCCCTGCCTGATGAATCCACAGACTGACCGGGTCTGCGCTTGCTGTTGCTTGGAATATTCCATTTGAATATGTGGTTTGTACATTAGGCGCGCTAGGTTGATCAACTTCCCCTTTTGTATCCTCCGGCGGGTAGATCGGCATGGAAAGCTCATCCTCATCCTCAGCCGGCTCGCGTACCGTTATACTCGCCTCCTTGGCGAACTTGGATGCCGCCTCATAAGCTTCCCGAAGTTGCTGATAGCCCTCGGGATCATCCTCGGGATGATGCTGCTTCAGCTTGGCGGCATAAGCTTTCTTGATGATGCGCAGCTCCGTGGTCCGCTCGATCCCGAGCCTTTCCCAGATGTTCATGTGAAGCTCATCCACCTTTCCAGCTGTTCCAATCGATCCTTGAAGACCTCGGCAGCTTTTTTGATTTCGCGGTCATCCTGGGTGTGCAGTGCCTTTTCGAACTGTCCGATATACGCAGCGATCACTTCCCGGCTCTCGCCCAGCGCCTCTTCGTACAGCCGCTCGCCCCTGGCCAGCAGCAGCCGGTTCTCCGCCCGGTCTCTCGGGTGAATTTTGATATCCTGAAGCTCCAGCAGCCGCGCCTCGATCTCTTCCTTCGTCATGCTGCCGGCGTTCTTCTCGATGACGGCGCGCTTCTTCTCGCCGGTCGCAACGCTGGTCACCTCGACCTCCAAAATCCCGTTAATGTCATACGTATAACGGACGTCAATCTTCTGTTCGCCGGCAGGGGCCGGCGGCACCTTAATGTGGAGCTCGCCGAGCTTGATGTTGTTCTCGACACGCCGGCTCTCGCCCTGATAAATATCAACGGTTAACCGCCGCTGGTTGTCAGACACCGTGCAGAGCCGCTCAATCCGGCTGACCGGGATCGGCGTGTTGCGCTCGATGATCGGGAAGAAATGACCCGATGAGAATCCCCCGTTACCCAGTTCCTGTACGATGCTGGTACCCAGGGTATACGGGCACACGTCGGTAAGGATCATCTCGTTCAACGCCTCATTCCGCTCCTTCAGCGCCGACTGGATGGCTGCACCGACGGCAACCGTCTCATCCGGATTGATGTCGCTGTACGGCATGCGCCCGAACATGCGGCCGATGACGCTTTTAATAAGCGTCATTCGGGTGGCTCCTCCGATCAGGATCACCGCATCCAGATCGGACGGGGACAAGGACGCGTCTCGCAGCGCCCGCTCGATCGGCTGGCGCAGCCTCAGGAGCAGCGGATGGGCCAGCTTTTCGAATTCGTTACGGTCAAGCCGCACTTCATACCGGGTTCCATCGATCGTCAAAGCCATTTCAGCCGACGCCTCCCGTCCCAGGGCAAGCTTGCAGCTCTCCGCCTGTTTATGTATAGCCGATCTTGTTTTCGGATCCAGCGCCTCCCACTCCATTTGGTGCGTCTCCAGAAAATGCGTCACGAGCAGCTCCGTAAAGTCCTCACCGCCAAGGAAATTGTCCCCCGCGATAGACTTCACCTCCATGACTCCCTCGAACAGCTCCAGGATGGAGACGTCGAACGTTCCTCCTCCCAAGTCGAACACGAGAAACTGGGTTTCCGGCTGCTCTTGGTGCAGGCCGTAAGCCACCGCCGCCGCGGTCGGCTCGCTGATCAGCCGCTCGACACGCAGTCCGGCGATTTCGGCGGCATGCTTCGTCGCCTTGCGCTGGGCATCGTTGAAGTATGCCGGGACGCTGATCACCGCCTCCGTCACGGGTTCGCCCAGATAACTCTCAGCGTCCTCTTTCAATGCCTTTAATATAAAGGACGACAGTTCCTCCGGTGTAAAGGAGTGAGGGCCAAGCTCGTATTTTTTCTCTGTTCCCATAAACCGTTTAAAAGTGGCAGCCGTCCGCTCCGGATGGGTAATCAAGCGCTCCTGGGCAATCCGGCCGACCACAATTTCGCCGTTTTCGTCCACGCTGACGATGGACGGTGTCAAATGTTCTCCGAGCACGTTGGGAATGACCACCGCACGGTCCTGGGCCCAGCAGGCCACCAGGCTGTTGGTCGTTCCCAGATCGATTCCGATCACAGCCAATGAAATCCCCCTCTTTCCTGTTGAATGTTCCCTATTCATTAGCCGGCCCGAGCCTCAGGCTCAGGCCAATCTAGCAATCCGTTCTCTATTCTACCAGCAGCCCCCTCTTTAATCCAATAATTGGGCTGACTTAAACAAGGCTTCCAAAATAGTTGCTGTACGGCACAAATGCCTCCAATACCTCTTCGACCCGCTTGATCCGCTCCTCCAGCGATCCCCTTAATGGGATGTAAGGAATCCGGCGCTCCTTCAAATCGGCGATAATCTGCTTGTGGAATACATGCCGCTTCTGGTCCCCGCTGCGGTCCCACGTATCGTCATATGGGATATCGTCCTCGCACAGGAAAAAGAGATCGTATCTGCCGGCGTTCTCCAGCGCCAGCCGGGTCAGCAGCTCCGGAGCCCGGCCGTGATAATCCAGCGCGAACATATACGTCGTGATGGCGTTCGTGTCCACGAACAGATACCGGTTCGCTTCCAGCAGCGCCTTCTCTTCGCGCTCGATATGCCCCGCCGCAATCTCGTCAAAAGCCTCGAAGCTGATCCGCCGGTCCACCTGATGCTCCGTCCAATAATCCCGGCCGTATTCGCTGGCATATGTTGTGTTGAATTTGCCGGCCAGCGCCTCCGTCAGCGTTGACTTGCCGGTCGACATCGCTCCGACGAAAACCACCTTCGTAATGAGATCACGGTATACGATGTCACTTACAAATTGCCGGTGCTTATACGGGTCCTCCCGGATCATTGTCGCCGAAATCGGCACCACGCCCCTCGCCTCATCGACGCGGCGGTCAACGGCGCCGAGCGCCTTGCTCATGTGCTCGCCGTAAAACTCGCTCGAATAGAAATGCGTAACCTGCTCGCCGTCAAGCAGCCCCAAAATATACTGCTCCTCCCGGATTTCATGCTCCCGGTCATTCGAGTAGCCGTCCGGACCGTCCCACGCTTCGATCACCCTGACGCCTGGATACAGCTTTCGGATCCAGCCGGCGCGGATATGCAGCGGAATCGTCGTGACCATCGTATCGTAAATGACCACGATCAGTTCATCCACTTCCTTCAGCGCCGTCTCCACCATGTATTGATGCCCTTTATGAAAAGGGGCGAATTTCCCCAACGTCAGTCCCAGCTTTTTCATCGGTAAGCCCCTTTGCCCCTTTGTTCCAGGTGTAATAACCATATGCTGCATTGATGAGATACGCGCTCCACATAACGATCATGAGCAGCCCGTCAGGACTGCCGTCCAAGGTACGCAGCACCCACAGCAGCACGGTAAAAGCATTCAGCACGATATACACCAGCCATTGTTCCTTATAACGCCATACCATCAGGAAGGTTGCGACAACCGACAGCACGTTGGTGATCGCATCGATGTACGGTGAGTTCTGCGTCGGTATCAGCGACAGGAAAAAACCAATCATGACGCTGCCCAGCACGCAGGCGGCTCCGGTCCACAGAATCCCTCGGAGGTTCATGCGGCGCATCTCAAGCTTGCCGCCGTCCTGATGCTTCCGCCACAGAAAGAAGCCGACCACGTTCATCGGAATGAAGAACAGCAGATTCAGCAGCATCTCCCCATAAATTCCGTTCGTATAAGCCAGGTACGCGTACCCGAACGTGTTGTACATCCCGAATACATAACTCATCAGGTTGCCCTTCGCCGCCAGCACCACGCACAGCACACCTGTCAGAAACACGGTAAACCCGAATAGGCTGTCCTTCATGATCACCGTAAGTCCGACCGCAATTCCGCAAAATACGCCGAGCCATACCAGCTCGTAGGCGCTCCATCCTTTAAACCATTTCCCCATGTCCGTCCCCTCCAGCTGCCCCATTACGCCTTCACAGATCACCGTGACCGATGAGGGTAATGATGAGATATCAATAATATCAATTTGATATTATCAATTTGTTTTTACATCTTAGCAGGATGTTCTCCCGGAAGCAATGGTTTTTTGAAAAAAAACAAAAAAAGGGCCCCGGAATAAATCCCGGGACCCTCGCTCCTCTGATCAGGAAGGCTTATTGAGCGCTTCCGCTCCAAAGCTCGACTCTTTCCTTGATCAGTTCCGTATATTGTTTTTCGATTTCTTTAGCACCTGCAGCATCCAGCTCTTTCAGCATGTTGTCATAAATGCTGTCGAACTGTTCCGGTTTCGCCAGGATAGCTTCCGGAATCCGCTTGCGGATAATATCCTGCGTTTTTTGGTAGATAACATTATAATTGCCGTCCTGAGGAGTAGCCATATTGTAGGCTGCGCCCCAAGGTTTGACAGGGAAGTCCTTTTCAGACGGGAACAGGTCTTTCCAGGTTGTTGCACCGTACGCTTTCAAGGTGTCTTTCTCCGGCTGCGTATAGGAAGCTACGATTTGATCCGGGAAGTTCGTTGTGTAGTAGTTGCCGGATGGATCTTTCACGCCGTCGCCGTAGTGAGCGGAGAAGGTGGTGTACAGGCCGATGCCGGACGTTTTCGTAAAGTTGGTGTTATCGTTGACTTTCTTGTCCTGTACATCATCAGGAATAACGCGCTTGCCGTCCACCATGTTGTAGTGCTTGCCTTCGATACCCCAGTTGCGCAGCACTTGGCCTTCGTCGGATGCAAGGAAGTCCAGGAACTTGATCAAGCGGACCGGATCCTTACATGCCGTTGTAATGCCTACGCCCCAACCAGCCACGAATCCGGTATCCTGGAAGGAATGGTCTTTGTATTCATCCGACAGCGTTACAGGGAAGTGAGCATAAGTGCGCTCCGCTTTGCCTGCGGTCTTGAGCGCATTCTCAGCGTCGGAATAGCCCCACTCTTGGTCGATCAGACCCAGGACGCGACCGCTGGCGATCTTGGATTTATATTGGTCGCTCTTTTGCACAAACGTATCCTTATCCAGCAGACCCACATTGTACATATGGTTCAGCCAGCGGAAGTATTCTTTCTCTTCCGGACGCTTGTAGTGCAGCTGAGCTTCGTTGGTTTCAGGGTTAATGAAGTATTCGCCGTCATCCGGAGCGCCTGTCGTCAAGAAGGCCGGGTTCGTTACGGTGATCATGATTCTCCAGTCATCCGCGTCCAGTGTCAGCGGAATCGTCGGCTTGCCGTCGATCGTCGGATGTTTGTCTTTGTATTGCTGGAGAACGTTTTCAAAATCCTTAACGGTTTTTACTTCCGGATAACCAAGTTCCTTCAGAACGGCGTTCTGGATTTCAAATCCGCCGCCGGCGTCAAAGTACTGCTGATCCACCGCTCCGTTCGTCGGAAGCACATAGATGGCTTTATCTTCGTTGCTGTAAGGCAAACGGTTCATGTACTTGCCGTATACCTTCTTGAGGTTCGGGCCGTACTTGTCGATCAAATCGGTCAGGTCGATCATCGCGCCGGCTTCCACCAGCTTGTCAACATCGCCTTTGGCAAAGATAAAATCAGGATAGTCTCCGCTCGCAGCCATCAGGGAAATTTTATCGGTGCCTGCGCCGGATACGGCATACTCCGCATTGATGGTCACGCCAGTTTTCTTCGTAATTTCTTTACCGACTTCATCCTGCATCTTGTTCCAGTTCGGGCTGGCGTCAGCGCCAAAGAACGAGAATGTGATTGGGCTCGTATCGTCAGCCTTCGCATCCTGCGCCGCGTTGGAAGACGAGCTGCCGGAATCGGCGGATTTGCTGTCGCCCCCTGAGCTGCTGCAGCCTGCGGAAACGAGCAGCACACTGGCGAGGAGCAGCATTCCAAACTTCTTCTTTGTGTTTCCCTTCATGTGAATCATATCCCCCTTCATTACTAATGGAATTACTTCGTGCTGCATTCAAGAGCCGGCATTGCATCAACGTCGCGCTGACGCTGGGCACTGCCGCATGTTGTGCCGAAACCCAGATGAATTGAATACGTTTACAAAACTCAGATAACTAAACTTCCTCACTTCACATCTCTGGTTTCTTGTTCGACTCCACCTCTTTGTTTAAAACGTTTTCGAAAACAGCCTGCAGGGAAAATGTGTAATGAAAGTGCTTTCATATTTGAATCATAAAAGATTTAAAACCGACTGTCAAGTCATTTTAATGCATATTTTAAAATTAATTTTAGATGTGTTCCCGATCGCCAATACCCGTAATAATACTGATAATACAGTCCACTACGGCATTTATATTATATAAGGTACAAAAGCAAAAGAAGTCACAAAAATCCATCACAAATAGGACCTACTGCTATGAGCAGGCCCTATCTGATTAACTTATTGCTCTTTTTTAAAAATTCAGATTACTTCGCTTCGGTCGTTCCGCCCCACAACTCGACACGGTCCTTCACCAGCTCGGTGTATTGCTGTTCCATTTTTTCCGCACCGGCGGCGTTCAGTTCCTTGATCATGTTGTCATAGACTGCGTCGAATTTGTCCGGCGTCGTCAAGATTGCTTCCGGAATACGCTTGCGGATAATGTCCTGCGTTTTCTGGTACGTTACGGTGTAATCAGAACCTTCTTCAACCGAAATGTTGTACGCTGCTCCCCAAGGCTTAACAGGGAAATCCTTTTCCGATGGGAACAGGTCTTTCCAGGTCGTAGCGCCGTAAGCTTTCAGTGTTTCTTTCTCGGCTGGCGTGTAGCTGGCTACGATTTGATCCGGGAAGTTCGTCGTATAGTAGTTGCCGGATGGATCCTTCACGCCGTCACCATAGTGAGCGGAGAAGATCGAGTACAATCCGATGCCCGATGTTTTCGTAAAGTTGGAAGCGTCGTTGATTTTCTTATCCTGAACTTCTTGAGGAATGACGCGCTTGCCGTCCTCGACATTGTAGTGCTTGCCTTCGATACCCCAGTTGATCAATACTTGCCCTTCGTCGGAAGCGAGCCAATCCATGAATTTAATCGCCCGGACCGGATCTTTACAGTTGTTCGTGATGCCGATGCCCCATCCGGATGTAAAGCCTGTATCCTGGAAGGAGTGGTCCTTATATTCTTCCGACAAGGTTACCGGCAGGTGAGCGTAAGTTCTTTCATCCTTGCCCGCAGCTTTCAGCGCGTTCTCTGCGTCGGCATAACCCCATTCCTGGTCGATCAGGCCAAGCACGCGTCCGCTCGAAATTTTGGACTTGTACTGGTCGCTCTTCTGTACAAACGTTTCCTTATCCAGCAGGCCTTCGTTGTACATATGGTTCAGCCAGCGGAAGTACTCTTTTTCCTCCGGACGCTTGTAGTGCAGCTGAGCCTCATAGGTTTTCGGATTGATGAAATACTCGCCGTCGTCCGGTGCTCCTGTTGCAAGGAACGCCGGGTTGGTAACGGTGATCATGATTCTCCAGTCGTCCGCATCCAGCGTCAACGGAATGGTTGGCTGGCCGTCAATCGTCGGATGCTTCTCTTTATAAGCCTTCAGCACGTTCTCAAAATCCTTGACGGTTTTTACTTCCGGATAGCCCAGCTCTTTCAGCACGGCATTCTGGATTTCAAATCCGCCGCCGGCGTCAAAATACTGCTGGTTCACCGCCGCATTGGTCGGCAGCACATAGATGGCTTGGTCATCATTGCTGTACTTCAGACGGTCCATGTAGTCGCCATATACCTTCTTCAGGTTCGGCGCGTACTTGTCAATCAGATCGGTCAGGTCGAGCATTGCGCCGGCATCCACCAGCTTGTTAACATCGCCTTTAGCGAAAATAAGATCCGGATAGTCGCCGCTTGCGGCCATCAGGGAAATCTTATCCTGCCCTCCGCCGGATACGGCGAACTCCGCATTGATCGTAACGCCTGTCTTCGCAGTGATTTCCTTGCCGACTTCATCCTGCATTTTGTTCCAGTTTGGACTCGCATCCGCACCGAAAAAACTGAAGGTGATCGGCGATGTCGTATCGCCTGTATCTTTGGCCGCGGTATCCTCCTTGCCTCCGCCGCAGCCCGCAACCGCTAGCATTGATGCGATGATCAGAGAAATCGCGGTTACCTTGAACGCTTTCTTTGGCATTGCGTAAACCCTCCCCATGATGTCTAATCTTTTTCTTTATCTATTTTGTATAACAGGCTAGCCTGCTGATACCTCTATATAAGAATGTACCTTCTGAAAAAGCGTGTTTTACGATTTGACCGCGCCCAGCGTCATGCCGCTGACAAAATATTTCTGCAGGAACGGATAGACGATCAGGATCGGCACGGTCACGACGATGGTAATGGCCATCTTGATCGATTCCGGCGAAATCTGGGCCATTTGCTTGGCCATATCGTTGGCATTGATCGCTCCGCCGCCCTGCTGTGTGCTTTGCAGCACCTTCATCAGCTCGTACTGCAGGGTGGTCCAGGTGGCGTTGCTGCCGTTATACAGGTACGTATCGAACCAGGAGTTCCACTGACCTACGGCAAGGAACAGCGCGATCGTCGCAAGAACCGGTTTACAAAGCGGCAGGATAATGCGCCAGTATACCGTAAAATCGTTGGCTCCGTCCAGCTTGGCCGATTCCTGAAGGGCATAAGGCAAGCCGTCGATAAAGGAACGGACGATAAATACGTTGAATGCACTGACGAGACCCGGCAGAACATATACCCAGAACGTGCCGATCAGGTTCAGGTCGCGCATCAGGATGTATCCCGGGATCAGGCCGCCGGAGAAGTACATCGTCATCGCCAGGAATGTCGATACGAACTTCCGGGCCTGAAAATCAGGCCGGCTGAGCGTATACGCCAGCATTGATGCGCTGAGCAGTCCCAGCAGCGTTCCGACGATTGTGCGCAAAATGGAAATTTTCAAGCCTTGCAGCAAGGTGTCATAAGCAAATATCGTCTTATAGTTTTCAAACGTGAACGCGCGCGGCCAGATGGTGATGCCTCCACGTACCGTATCGATGGAATCGTTCAGTGATATGGCGAGCACGTTCAGGAACGGATACAGCGTAACGATCAGTACGATCGCCATGAAGATGGTGTTGCATATATCGAAGATCTTTTCGGATCGGGTCGCATTAAACGCTTTGTTTGGCATCTCGACTTCTCGCCTCCTACATAATGCTTTCTTTCGTAACCTTTTTGAAAATGCCGTTAGCCGTAAACAACAGGATGATGCTGACTACGGAGTTGAATATGCCGATGGCGGTACCGTATGAGAACCTGCCCATATTCAGACCGTAATTCAGTGCGTACAGATCGAGAACCTCCGAGTAATCCGTCACCAGGTTGTTGCCAAGCAGGAACTGTTTCTCGAAGCCGATGCTGATCAAGTGGCCAATCGACATAATCAGGAGAACCGAGATCGTCGAGCGGATGCCCGGCAGCGTAATGTGCCACATTTGTCTCCAGCGGCTCGCACCGTCGACGCGGGATGCTTCGTACAGCTCCGGGTCAATCCCTGTTATTGCTGCCAAATAGATGATCGTATTCCAGCCTGTTTCCTTCCAGACATCGGAACCGGTTACAATGTACCAGAACCAGTTTCCCTTCGCCATGAACTGTATAGGTTCGTCCGTGAGGTGGAGCGCCATCAGAATCTGGTTGACCGCACCGCCGTCGATTGAAAGCATTTTCGTAATAATGCCTGCCACAACGACCCAGGATACAAAGTGCGGCAGGTAAGAAACCGTCTGCACGAACCGCTTGAAGAACATACCACGCAGCTCATTAAGGAGAATCGCAAAGAAGATCGGAACCACGAATCCCAGAATGAGGCCCATGAAGCTCATCGCCAGCGTGTTCCGCAGCACCAGATAAAACCGGTCGTCTTGGAACAGCTCATGGAAATATTTAAATCCTACCCATTTTTGTTCGGAAAATGACCTTGCCGGTTTATAGTTCTGAAAGGCCATCGTCCAGCCCCAAAGCGGCAGGTAACTGAACACGAACACCCAAATGACAAAAGGGAGCGACATTAAATATAAATATTTTTGCTGGAGCACCGTACTCCAGAAGCCACCCTTTCGTTTACGCTTTGGCGCTTTAGCAGTATCTTGACCGCTGCGGGGAATGGTGTTAGGTGTGAGCGCTTCCATTCAATAACCCCTCCTCTAATTGATACCTTCATCTTACTAAATGAAGCGCTTATAAAAATACCCATCGGATTTCACCTAAAATCATATAAAAATTAGATATAACGCTTTCATAGTCGAAATTTGACATGACTTTTTCACAAAAATCCCCCCAAAAATCTAATTTTCAGGGGGAAATTCGCCTCGAAAACGTTTTTGAAAGATGATAGCCAAAATCATTCCGCAGCATCATGAAAGTCAGAGACTACTCGGACGGCTCCTTTTTCCGGAATGACGACGGGGACGCCCCGACGTATTTCTTGAATTTGCTATGAAAATAGTCCACGTTCGCATATCCGACACACGCTGCCACTTGATGCACCTTGAGTCCCTGGGATAACAGCTCCTTCGCATGTTCAATCCGCACGTTGTCGAGGAAAGCGTTGAAGTTCTCACCCGTATAGTTTTTGAACATTTTCCCCAAATAAGCGCTGTTGTAATTAAACACCTGGGCCAGAAGCTCCAGCTTCAGGTTCTCCTTGTAGTTCCGGTGAATAAAATCGATCATCTGCTTCAGCACGGCATCCTTGCTCCCGCCGCCGATCCTCTCGATCAGGCTGCTCAAATGGGCGGCCGCCACCGCTTTCAGCTGCTCCCATGTCGGCTGGCGGAACGCTTCCGTAATGAACAGCGGCGCATCCTGCAGCAGCGGATACAATGCCTGGTTCTGTCCCGACAGCTTGTTGATGGCCATGGTCAAAATATGGGCTACCGCCGACTTCACGGCCTGCTCAGCCTGCCCGAAACCGACAACCCGCTCCTCCAGTTCGTCAAAAAAGCGGCCGACCGCTTCCATGCTCCGGATGTCCAGCGCATAATACAGCATATCCGACAGTTCGATTTCCCCGGACGGATCGAGCGGTGCCTTCGCCGGGTAAGCCTCTGCCATTGGGGTCAAATCCCCGGGCAGCATCAAACGCTCTTCGTGGAACAAAAAACGATGATGCAGCAGCTCGGCGGCCTCCGCATACGATTGTCCAATGAGCGAAATATCGGTGACCGCTCCCCCGGCGGCGGCAAACCATCCCTTGTTATCCGGCAGCAGCGCACCCCATTCCGCGTAACAGCGGGCAGCATCGTCTTCCCGGGACATCCCCCGGTCCCACAGCACAGCCGCAAACGGCCCCGCCGAAAACACAATGACACGCTCCGCACCTTCAAAATGGCCCGACAGCTTTCGTCTTAAGGCGGCTAAAGGTGCATCGTCCGCCGATCCATGGATTTCGATCAGGACGATCTGATACCTCGGCCAGTCCAGCCCCAGCTGCATCACCATCGCCGGATCCCGAAGCGATTCTTCCTGCAGCAGAAAGGATTCAAGCAGGTGCTCACGGAAGACATGGTCCTCTTCCGCGGAACGATGCGATTGCTTCTCCCGGGTCAGAATCGCGCCGATCCGCTGCAGCTCCTCCCCGAGCTCCTCCTCATCCAGCGGCTTCAGCAGGTATCCGTTTACGCCGTAACCGATCGCCCGCTTGGCATAATCAAAATCAGCATATCCGCTCAAAATTAGAAAATGCGTCGAGATCATGGCAGCCCGGGCCTCTTCAATGACGTCGAGACCGGTCATGCCCGGCATGCGGATATCGATGATGGTCAGATCGGGCTTCAGCTCTTTGATTTTATCCAGTCCTTCCCTGCCGTTGGCGGCCGTATCCACCACCGCAAACCCGAAGCTCTCCCAGTCGATGATCGTCTTGAGACCTTCGCGGATCATCGGTTCGTCATCCACAATCAAAACGTTAAACATGCATTTCTCCCCCTGTTGGTATCATGAATTCCATCTTGGTTCCCTCTCCCGGGATACTCGTAATATGCAGTCCGAAGTCGTCTCCATACGTCAGCTTAATTCGCTGATGGATGTTCCGCAAGCCGATGCGGTTGCCTTCCCCCTCTTCCGCATCCAGCGTCGCCAGAACGAACTGCTTCCGTTCCTCCGACATGCCGGCCCCGTTATCGATAACCTCGACATGCAGCATATCTTCCTTCATCGAGCAGCGGACGCGTAGCATCCCGTCTACTTCCTTACCTTCCAGGCCATGGATAATTGCATTCTCCACCAGCGGCTGAATGATCAGCGGCGGAAGCAGCACCCGTTCGGTTTCCGGCTCGACGATCAGCTCGTAGCTCAAGCGGTCCTCATAGCGGAACTTCTGGATTTCCAAATACGCGCGGACAATTTCCATTTCCTCTTTCAGCGTTTTTTTCACACTGCCGATTTCGAGATTTTTGCGCATCAGCTTGCCCAGCAGCCGCACGATGTTAGCGATCTCCTTCTCCCCGTTCAAATGAGCCTTCATCCGGATCGATTCCAGGGCATTGAACAAAAAGTGCGGGTTGATCTGGCTGGCCATCATTTTGAGCTTGATTTCTTTTTGCGCAACCTCAAGCTTGGTGTTCTTCTCATTGCTCTCATACACCTGGTTCAGCAGGTCGTTGATGCTTCGGACCATATAGTTGAACTGGCGGGAGAGCTGCCCGATTTCGTCGTTGCCGTCCAGGAAGGAAATCGTATCGAAGTTCCCCCGGGCCACCTT
This sequence comes from Claviceps quebecensis, assembly GCA_004016085.1. Taxonomy (NCBI): domain Eukaryota; kingdom Fungi; phylum Ascomycota; class Sordariomycetes; order Hypocreales; family Clavicipitaceae; genus Claviceps; species Claviceps quebecensis. The sequence continues at coordinate 450,170 of QEQW01000003.1, forward strand.
GTTCAGCTGTCTGCTCAAATGCAGAAGCCGGTTGGTCGTCAGCTTGGATACGACGAATATCAGCGTAAGTGCCAGGATCAGCACGCCGATCACCAGCGCCATGCCGATCCATCCGACCTTTTTGGCGTCCTGGACAATGCCCTGGGTCGAAAAGACCGATACGACGCTAAGGCCGTTCAAGCTCGTCTGCGGCGTCAGCTTGTCCACGATAATGTTGGAGGACACCCCGTTGACGCGCCGGCTGATCGTCTGTTCCTGTCCTTGATGCATATCGATGTTCAAATCCAGCTGTTTCAGGGTTTTGCCGACGTTCTGCGGATTTTTGGCGGCCACAATGTATCCGCTGTCATCCGCAATGAGCGTGTTGAACGTTTCCTTGCTCAGGATCGAGTTCAGCATGCTCTGATTGAGCGTAATGACCAGCACTCCCGGGGTTCGGTAATCCTTGAACTTGATCCGGCGCACCAGGCTCAGCTTCTTTTCGGTGCCGATCTCGCTGCCCTCCATAAAAAACCAGCCGATCCGCGGATTGTTCATGGCCGTTTGGAACCATTCTTCCCCCTCAATCTTGGCGGTAACGTTAATAAACTGGGTGTTGTTGATCATCGTCTTGTTGTAATGGTAGAAGCGGACGTTGCTGATTTCGTTATAGAGCCTCGGAAGCTCATCAAAATCGTTGTATTTCGAATAGGCCTGCACCATTTGCAGAATGGTCGTGTAATTTGTATTGATCAGGTCCTTCAGGTTATCGTCCAAATACAGCTTGTTAGAAATCGAGATCGGAACGGACAGCATGGTGGACAGCTGACTTTTGATTTTATCCACATCATTGGAAGTCTGCTCTATGGCATTGTCCAGTGCATCCTGTCTGAAATAGGCGGTAATGATGCCCCCCACGATCAGCACGGGGATCATGACGACGAACAGGTAGGAAAAGATCAATTTATTCCGGATCCTCATGTTGTTGGTTGCTTGCACAAAGTACTTCCACATGGTAACGCAGTCACCGCCCGCAAAAATATAAAACGCTTTCGTAAATAGGAAACCTTAGAGTCATGCTCTTATATTCTAACATAAATCGACATGAAGACTGCATTAATTTCCGGGCTGCTGGGATTTGCCAACAACATGATCCGGGACAGAATCCGGACTTTCGGCCGGCCATGTCAGTTCATACTTGAGGTGCTGCTGAATATATTGAAATATAGTCCCGATATCATATTTTATTCTTCCGCAGAAGGAAGGAGCAATGAACGAATGAGCGACGAGATCAAACAGCTGGAATACGCCATTAGTGAAATTATGGAGATCGCTGACGGCTTCGGCCTGGATTATTATCCGATGCGTTACGAAATTTGTCCGGCGGACATTATTTACACCTTCGGTGCTTACGGGATGCCTACCCGTTTTTCGCACTGGAGCTTCGGAAAGACGTTCAATAAGATGAAAATGCAGTACGACTTCGGCCTGAGCAAAATCTATGAGCTGGTCATCAACTCCAATCCGTGCTACGCCTTTTTGCTCGACGGCAACTCCCTGATCCAGAACAAACTCATCGTGGCCCACGTGCTGGCACACTGCGACTTTTTCAAAAACAACTACCGCTTCTCCGCCACCAACCGCAACATGGTCGAGAGCATGTCGGCTACCGCAGAGCGGATCAGCCAATACGAGCTCGAGCACGGCACCGAAGTCGTGGAACGCTTCATCGATGCCGTGCTGGCCGTTCAGGAGCATGTCGACCCGCAGCTGATCAAGCCGCAGCACCTGGATAAGCAGCGCTACATGGAAGTGAAGCTGAAAGCGCAGAAAGCGTCCGGCAAAGTCAAGGCTCAGCCAGGCGAGTACGACGACTTGTGGAGCCTCGATCACACGCCGGAGCCTGAGGCCCAGGAAAGTGCGGCTAACCGCAAATTCCCGCCTGAACCGGAAAAAGACATCGTCTGGTTCATCCAGGAATTTTCCGAAGTGCTGGAGGACTGGCAGCGCGACATTATGACGATGCTCCGCGACGAAATGCTCTATTTCTGGCCACAGATGGAGACCAAAATCATGAACGAAGGCTGGGCTTCGTACTGGCATCAGCGGATCATCCGCGAGCTGGACCTGACGAGCGACGAGACGATCGAATTCGCCAAGCTCAACTCTTCGGTCGTGCAGCCGTCCCGGCACAGCCTGAATCCATACTATTTAGGGCTGAAAATTTTCGAGGACATCGAGCGCCGCTGGGACCATCCAACCAAGGAGGAGATCGAATTCGGCGGCCGCAAGCCCGGCCAGGGCCGTGAGAAAATTTTCGAGGTGCGCGAGTACGATTCCGATACTTCCTTTATCCGCAACTACATGACGAAGCAGCTGACCGAGGACCTCGACCTGTACGTCTTCGAGAAAAAAGGTCCTGAGTGGAAGATCACCGACAAAAGCTGGGAGAACATCCGCGACCAGCTCGTGGTCGCCAGAGTGAACGGCGGCAGCCCTTACCTCGTCGTCGAGGACGGCGATTACCTGCGGACCGGCGAGATGGTGATCAAGCATATGTACGAGGGCATCGAGCTCGACCTGAAGTACATGGAGCGCACGCTGCCTTATGTGTATCAGCTGTGGGGCCGCACCGTGCATCTCGAGACCATCGTCGAGGACAAAAAGGTAATGTTCTCCTACGACGGCAAGAAGCTGCATCGGCGGTTCGTGTGAGGGAGGTTCTAAGCCGCTCAATGGATGACCGCTCCGCTGCCGGATCGTTCTTCCGATCGCTGTTGCCCCCAGATTTCCAGAATCGGTAACATGCCAAGGTGGAAATCCGGGGACAAAGGCGACCGCTGACGCTTCTCCAGAACGATTCCGTCCTCTCCGCTGGTGCATGCAATCCGGTACGTGTAATTAACATCAAATACCTCTGAACTAAAAGAAAGCTCTACGTCAAAAAAACCTCCCGAGCTGCATGGTTAACGCTGCCATGGACGCTCGAGAGGTTTTTGGGTTGGTAAGGAACCGACACTCATTCGGAGTATCGCCCTCTACATAGAACTCACGCTTCCTTATGAGCTATGCAACTATGCAGACGCCTAACGCTCTGCAACCAAGCATAACTCTGAATTGATGATCCTCACTCCTCCTTATCAAAATGTAGCTTCTGACGTCCCTGTTTTTTTAGACTTCATCCTTATACCCAAAATGATAAAGGCCACATAAATGACGATTGCAACCGAGTCAATTAATGTATCCGTAAGTGACGAAGCGTCTTGAAATGCGGTTACGCCAAGAATGACCATCAGCCGTACGATCAGAAGCAATACGATCATCCAAGCGGCAAACCGGACTTTCGATCGATCGCCTTGGAATGACATCCAAATAAACATGACCCCGAAAACCAGATTTTCCGCCGTAATGATGTGCCAAACATACATGAATACCGTCCGTGTCCCCATCGTGATCGCACCTACCTGGAGCTCCGGAAGAACAGCGGATTTCCCGTTCCATGCGTGCGTAGCGGCAAACAGTACTGCAAAAATGCCTGCGATCAGGTAATAAAAATTGCTAACCTTGATGATCATCACATCCCTCCTCGAAAATTTCCGTTTCCTTCTTACGGATACCCTGATAAATTTCGCGCACGATCTCCGCCAGCCGCTGGTCTTTTTCTGGATTGAAGTCTCTTAGTGTATCGGCGGCTACGTCGAGCAGCTGACTGACCTTCTGAAGATGCGCAATCTTTTTGCGGGTCTCCGCATTCTTGGCATCGAGGAACGCAGCAACCTCCTGGCAGTAAGCAGGGTCTACCTTCTCCATCCTGTGGAACCCAAACTTCCCCTTGATTTCGTCAAGAGAAAAGTCCGCGTACTGCATAATTTGAATGTTCATCAAATCGATGAGGTCGTTCTTCGAGTACCTGCGGTACCGATTGTTTTCCCGGGTCGGCGAGACAATTCCGGTACGGTCATAATAGCGGAGTGTATCCTTCGAGATCCCCAGCATCCGTGAAGCTTCTTGTATAGAATAAAGTTTTTCCATGAGTTCACAATAACACTGGAGCAGACTCCAAGGTCAAGTCAGTTTTTACATTTTTTTCTTATAAAAAATCTGATGGCCTCGCACCTATACAAAAAAGTCACCACATTGAGTGGTGACTTAATTTCTAAATATGACCTCCATCGCCTCGAGCATAAAGCCTGATTGGCACGTTCCAAGTTTCACCTGCTAACATGCCCGCTACAAAGCACTACCCGCACCCACTCCCGTCCTTGCGGTGCTGCACAGCCACCGCAAGGACCTTACTACCCCGCTCGCCGCTGGCAGCAGCGGAGCACGCGGAATCATGCCGGAGAAGCGTTAGCGGTCGCCTTTGTCCCCGAATTTTCACCTTTGATTCCATTCCCAAAAAATTCGGGGGCAACAGCGATCGGAGGCATGATCCGCACGCGCAGCGGGCTTCCCCGCACACATGCGCTCATCCGTCGAACACTCTATACGCGCAACCCTGAAGGAGCAGCCGCTCTGCTTCGAAGCATTATCACGCGCTCACCGTCGCCCACACGAAGCCTGCTCAGCAGCACGCGCCAGCCGAACGCTTTGCAGCGAAGCACAGCCCGCACCCATTCCCGTCCTTGCGGTGCTGCACAGCCACCGCAAGGACCTTACTCCCCACTCGCCGCTGGCAGCAGCGGAGCGGGCGGAATCATGCCGGAGAAGCGGCAGCGGTCGCCTTTGTCCCCGAATTTTCACCTTTGATTCCATTCTCAAAAAATTCGGGGGCAACAGCGATCGGAGGCATGATCCGAACGCGCAGCGGGCTTCCACGCACACATGCGCTCATCCGTCGAACGCTCTACGCGCAACCTGCTCCGAAGCGCCAACGCTCTGCGCCGGAGCATCGCCCTACGCCATTCCGCGCACAAAGCAGCTCAGCACGCCCTTCCGCTCCGCCGCTGACCGCGGCGATCACTTCAGATGGACCACATACGTCACATTGTTCGACTTCTCGCCTTCGTACACGGTCTGGTACACCATCAGCGACTTGCTGTCCGGGCTCCAGACGGCCGGAGAGTCATAGGCCTGGATCTCCGTGGACAACGGCGTCGTTTTGCCGCTCGCCTTATCGAACACGTACATGCCTTTCATGCCCTGCTCGCCCTCGGTGTACACCGAGAAGGCGATTTTGCTGCCGTCCGGCGACCAGCTCGGCCGGCCGAGGAGCGTTCCTTTGGCCACGGTTCCCAGCTTCTTGCCGCTGGCATCGATGAGCTGAAGCTCGGCGTCCTTGGTCGTGTTCCACTCGCGTTTCTCCAGGGCGATCGCGCTGCCATCCGGCGACAGGCTGAATGTCACGACGCCTTCTTGGATCGTCTTGGCCTCAGGCGCCGATGCCGTAAACGACTTCAGCACGGTGTAGCCTTCGTGGACGCCCAAATAGTAATAACGGTCGCCCGCTTTGCTCGCCATGCGCGGCACGTTGTCGGACAGCTCCGGATCCGAGAATTGGACCGGGGTCCGTTTGCCCTGCAGGTCGATCAATTGAAGCTTGCTGTCATCCGTGCTGACGAGGACATGCTGCGGATCGGCCCAGAACATATCGGACAGCATGGAGAATCCGCCCGTTTTCGTTACGGTTCCGGAAGCCGCATCCAGGAGATAACCCCCGATATCGTACTTGTCTTTCGGGTTGCCCCCCGTAAAAAAGACATGCTCCCCGTCCGGCGACGCGGCGGCCAGATATTGACCGGCCGTGGCCGGGTTTTCCGTCAACTTGCGTTCGATATTGGAGGCAAAGTCATGGATCATCAGCACATGATTTCGTTCCACGATGGCTTCGTGGTCCGACAGCCAGGTCCGGCCGTACACGTCTTTAAGCTTTTCGATTTGCTCCACCTGGATTTCTCCGGTATTTTTCCGGCCTTCGGCGGCCGTATCTATAACGGTGATCTGCTTGCCCGGCTTGTCGATGACCTCCCGGCTTGCATTGCTCTGCGGCGAACCGCAGCCGGCCAAAAGCACACCTGCCATCATCACGCTGATCACTGGAGGAAGTAGTTTATGTCGTTTCATCATGAGCTTCATCCCTTCCTGATTTCTTACCCCCATCCTACACGCCAATGATATCCGGCATACGTCGAAATGTTTCCAAGTTGTAAACTTTTATTGAAAAAAGCATCAGCTAAAGCTCAGTTCATTCCCTGTGGGAGAAACATCGGCTATGTTCTCCTAGTTCTCCCGGCTGGATTGCCGCGGAAACGAAACGGTAAATTCGGTCCCCTCCGCATCGGAACGGACGAGTTCTAGCCGGCCCCCCTGCTTCTCCGCGAGCTGGGACGCCAGCGGCAGGCCCAGGCCGGTTCCGCCGGTGGAGCGGGCGCGGTCTTGGTGCAGCGTGGAGAACGGCTCGAACAAATGCGCCCACCATTCCTGCGGAATGATCCGTCCCGTGTTGCGGATCGATACGCTCACCTTATCTTCCGAAGCCCGGCTTTGAATAACAATCCGGCCGCCGGGCCGGTTGTATTTGATCGCATTATCCAGCAGATTCATAAAAATATGAATGAAATGGTCCCGGTCTCCCCACACCCGGGCAGGTACGAGGTCGGTCTGTATCGTTAAATCGTATTTGGTGGCCTTGGCGCTGATCCGGGATACGACATCCTGCAGCAGATCCGCAAGCTCCACCTCTTCCGCCTGGGATTCAAAATCGTACTTTTCCAGCAGCGACAGGCGCAGCACGTCCTCGACCAGTTGATACAGCCGCTCGGATTCTTTGGCAATCGCACTGCGCGCTTCCTCGATCAGCTGCGGATCGTCGCCGTACATACCCAGCAAATCCGTATAAGCCTGGATCGACGTCAGCGGTGTTTTAAACTCATGGCTCACGTTATTGATAAACTGCTTCTGCTGCTGCTCGAGCGCCTGCAGCTTCTCCACGGCCAATTGCAAATGGTGCTTTTCCTCCTGGAGAGCAGCCATATGCCCTTTGATGTCACGGCTCATGTGCAGAATGCCGGTTCCGAGCTGCCCGAGCTCGTCTTTCCGCCGCAGCGGGGACCGCTCCGGATACTCCCCGCGGGAGATCCGGTCTGCCTCCGCCTTCAGCTTCACGATATCCCTGACCTGACGGTATACATAAATAAATCCCAGAATAAAGCTCAGCAGCAATACGATGCCGCCTGTCCAAACCAGCCGGTACGCCATCCGGTTATAAAATTCATGCTGCGCCTTCAGCGACGTATGGAGCTGGACAACCCCCAGCATGCCGTCAGGCCCCTGCATCGGCGCAAGATAAATCAGGGAATCCGCTTCGGTAATGTAGGCGATTTTACCTTTCAGCGCATAAGACAGGGCATCTCCGACATCCGGTTTTTCCGCCAGCGGCAGGGAATTGCCCACCTCTTGGCCCTTCGCGTCATACAGGATCACCCGCATGTTGGTCGAAATGCCAAGGTCCACGGCCAGCTCCTGCCCCTGTTTTCCCATAAAATCCACCGGTTTCAGCCGTTCGCCCGTCAAATAATCCTGCTTGACCCTCATTTCGGCTACGTCGGCCTGCCGCTGCAGGCTCTCTTCCATCTGCTCGCGCTGATTGGTCCTGATTCCGCTGAGTACAAGCCAGCTGAGCACACCGGTCGTAAACACCAGCAGCACCGCCAGGAACAGCGGAAACTTCCATTTCAGGCCGAGGCTCATGTGCCCTCCTCCAGTGCTTTATACCCGATCCCGTATACCGTCTGCAGCATATAGTGGGCCTCGCCCAGCTTTTTCCGCAGCCGCTGGATGTGAATGTCCACCGTTCGGGTGCCTCCCGCATACTCCATGCCCCATACGAGATCCAGCAGATCCTCGCGGGTGTACACCCGCCCGGGGTGAAACACGAGCAGCGACAGCAGATCAAATTCCTTCGGCGTCAGCTCCAGCAGCCGGCCGCTGATTTCCGCCGTGCGTTTGGCGGCATGAACGGACAGCTGTCCAAGCACGGCTTTTTTCCCGTCCGGCGCAGGCGCGGGATCTTCCACTTTATCCAGCCGGCGGACGATCGATTTCACCCGTGCGACCAGCTCGCGGATATCGAACGGTTTGGTCATAAAATCGTCGGCCCCAAGCTCCAGCCCCAGAACCTTGTCGACGATATCGTTTTTAACGGTCAGCATCAATATGCCGAGTCCCTTGCGGTTTTCCAGCCGGCGCAGCACCTCATAGCCGTTTGCCTTGGGCATCATGACGTCCAGCACCAGCATATCCGGGCGGAAGGCATCCGCCTGCTGCAGCGCCTCCTCACCGTCCGCGGCCGTTTCAACGACGAACCCCTCCCGTTTGAGCGCATAGGAAATCGCGCTGCGGATGCTCGGCTCATCGTCGGCCACCAGAACTCTTTTTTCCTCCATCGACTATCACGTCACTTTCATCCGTTGATTATAAGCAGTGTCTGATTTTCTATCATTATAAGATATTGTGCACCATTCACAACATTTCTTGACCTAAGCACTTGTCCTTTACAACACGCGGAAATTAAATGCGATCTTAAATGACCAGACAAAAAGGGACATGCCTGCCCGGCACATCCCTTCCCCCTATTTTAACGCAATTGATCTTCAGAAACCCTCACTTTGCCGGTCGATTGGCGGATAACCAGGCTGGCCGGCTCCATAATTTCCGGCGGCGAGTATTCCGGATTTTCGATCATGGAGATCAGATGCTCAATCGACCTTGCTCCGATATTGTGTATGTTCTGGTTCACGGTCGTCAGGCTCGGCTTAAACACCTTGGCCTCAAAAATGTTGTCAAACCCGACAACCGAAACATCCCCGGGAACGGAAAATCCCCATGCTTCAATTTCATGAATCGCCCCCATCGCAGCCATATCCGAAGTACACACGACAGCCGTCGGGGGAGACTGAAGATGAAGGAGCTTCCTCATGGCGACCATGCCGCCTTCAAAAGAATAATCACACACTTCCAGATACTTGTCCCTGTATTCGATGGAACAGTCCGCAAGGCCCTGCTTGTATCCCTGAAGCCGCCGTTCGGCTACCGTATGGCCGAGAGTACCGGCGATATAGGCGATATCCCGGTGACCCAGCCCGTACAGATGGGAGACGGCCATATGAACGCCGTTCACGTTATCCGACGTAATATTTCCGACCCGGTTTCCCATGACGTCCGTATCCACAAACATGGTAGGAATATCGGAGCGGATCAACTCGCCAATAATCCGGTGGTCCCGCTCCACGCCGAAGATGACGACCCCATCCAGGTTCCTGCTCTCACAGTGGTCGATAAAAGAATAACTTTCGTCGTTAAGCCGGGCAGAGAGGCGCATGAGATCATAGCCGCTGTTCTCCAGTGCCGTTTTGATGCCTTCCAGCAGCTCGGCCACATAAGGGTTCGTAAAGGGTATGTTGATCAGCACCCCCACGGTCCACGATCTCCCGGTGACGAGGCCGCGTGCAATGGCATTGGGCCGGTAACGAAGAAGCTCAATCGCCGACCTTACTTTTTTTCTTGTTTTATCGCTGACGTCCGGATAATGGTTAATGACTTTGGAAACGGTTGCGACAGATACTCCAGCCTCTTTCGCCACATCATGAATGGAAGCCACTATACAATCACCTCAAATACAAATCAGTTGCCGATCAATTCAAACATTTACGATTTCAAATATTCATGATGACGAATCTATTATACCTGAATGGCGAATGATGAGGTACTGGAACAAATGAAGCTTCCTTGACGCTCCTTCTCGGCGTTTACTGGTGATTCTGAATCTCCGCCAGATCCAGCGTCAGCTTCTCGATCGTCTTCACGAAAGCGGCCAGCTCCTGGGAGCTCTCAGCCTGTGCCCGGGCATGGACCGATGTCTGCCGGGTTTCCTGCTGCACGCTCTCCAGCCGGATCATGATGCCCGACACTTTATCCTGGATCGTCTCCAGCGCTTCCCGCGAATGGGCTGCGAGCTTGCGCACCTCGCCGGCCACGACGGCAAAACCTCTGCCGGAATCCCCGGCATGCGCCGCCTCGATCGCCGCGTTCAGTCCGAGCAGATGCGTCTGGTCGGCAATGCCCTTGATCAAGCCGCCCATGTTCTCGATTTGGGTGACATCCTCCTGCAGCTCGTCCATCAGCGAATGGGCCAGGTCCTGGGAAGCCGCGGTCACTTTCGCCGTCTCGGCGATTTGGCCGGCACTCTCGTTCAGCTCGGCAATCATGCCGGTCAGCTGCTGTACGACTTCGGTTACCGCCCGGAGCACCTGCTCCCGCTCGTCGGCAAGCTCTTGGATCTTTTCCTTTTCCTTCATATCATAAGCTTCCAGAACCAATTGCGAATCGAGGTTGAACATCTTGGTCAGGGGATGGATCACCTCAATCCAGCGGTCCGGAATGGCCTTCTTGAACAGCTCAACAGCGATGTCCAAATAAACCATGTAGCTGCCGAGATAATAATCCGTATTTAAGCCAACGCGCGAATGTACCAGTCCGATGGCGATTCTTTTCTCCAGAAACGGCTCGTCAATTACACCTTCAGCCAGCGACATCCAGTATTCCCGCTGGGTCGTCTTCAGTCTGTCGATCGTCGTTTTCCGTTCAATGATGCGCTTGAGCTCCGGCTCCGAAGTGATATGCCGGTAAAAATGGTCCACGACTTCATCGACCACCTTGCTGAATACGGGCTGGTGCGTCCGCAGAATCTCCAAATCCTTTTCCGTCAGTCCAATAAATTTCAGCTGCTTATGCCGCGCTTCCGATACTTGAATCATGTAGAATGGCTCCTTTAGAATTTCCCTGATTATACCAATTTTAAACAATCTAACTTTGTCTATTATAGTCTATATCGACGACTAAACAACTAAAAAATAGGGCATCCGGCTCATATTTTTAGTACAGCTTTACGAATGAATTGGTATAACTCGCGGTCCATTCCAAAATGAAGGGCCTGATCGGAGTGATCCCTGTAATAGCTTTCCGCCGACCGGCTTAACAGGTCATAATCACCCGCTGCATCCTGAAAGCAGCTCTTCCATTGTCTTGCAAGGTCCAAAACGGCAGGATCGTGCTCCGGCGTTCCTTTTTCCATTTCGGAGCGGAACCCGGAAATCAGCCTCCGGAATTCCTCGTTCTTCTCCCTCATTTGTTCTGAATTCATAGAAGTATAATTCCGCTGGATGTTTCTTGCCATCTCCCGGCTAAAATGCTTGCTCCGGCTCATATTGATCATTTGCACGACTTCCATGAACCGGGTGGAGTCAACCGGCTGTCCGAGCTGCATCAAGCTGTAAATATCGTTTAGGCGATCCCTTACGTCCAGCTGCATTTGAATGTGTTCATTGATACGCGCAAGCTGGTGTTCCAGCAAATGTAACGGATTAAACTCCGGATCGGTGACCGACCGCTTCACTTCTTCCAGCGAAATTCCCAATTGTTTAAGTAAAATGATATGGTGAAGCCGCTGCAGATCGTCCTCGACGTACAAGCGGTGCCCTTTTTCCGACGTGAGTGTTGGATGCAATAAGCCGATCTCGTCATAATGATGGAGCGTCCTGACGGTTAGGCCGGTTAATTTGGCGATGTCTCCAACTTTCCAGGTTTTCATGGCTTTGTTCCTTTCTGTAGGCTTGATAAGGGTTATGGGATCGTTCTTCTCCCTTGCAATGTGGCGAGCAAGTTCTGAATCTCGATGGGATTAAATCCATATTTCTCCCCACAGTGGCTGCAGACCACTTCTGCCGGCTCAGCCTGCAGGACGAGGCTGGCCAGTTCCTCCCGATCAAGGCCCAGCAGCAGGCCGCTAAGCATTTCCTTTGAACATTCACAGTACCACTGCAGCGGCTTGGTTTCCAGAATCGTCCATCCTCCCGACGGGCTCAGAAGCAGTTCATGATGCGACTTATCTTGTTGATGGCGGCTCAGCATAAAATCGCTCCCATCCACCATTTCCTTTACTTGCTGCATCAAACCTGGATTTCCGCCCGGGAGCAATTGGGCCAATATTCCTCTGGATGACGATACCCGCTGCTTCTGATGATCGATGCGAAGGTTTATGGTAACCCACGTCAATGTTTGTTCGCTTTGGCAATAATAATGGGAAATATCATCCGTGATATTGGCGTAAGGCATATCCGTAATTCCTGTGAACATACGCTTCGTTCCTGTTTCCTGCACCACCTGTATGGTGCCTCTGCTCCCAATAATCTGTTCAAGCGATAAGCCGTCCGAAGGCAGATGGAACCACTCTTCACTGAGATATCCCCGAACGTTACCGGAAGCGTCCGCATCCGCAAATATGTTTATGCCGGGGCTGCTTGTCTTGATTTTCAGGCTCATCTGCTGCGGATCTTTTAAAATGCCCGCAATCAGCCCTGCCGCCGATACTGTTCTGCCTAATGCCTCTTTCATCACCGGGCTCATTGTTCTTCTATTAAAGATTTGTTGGAGCATATGGGTATTATCCATAAAAATGATACGGACTTTTCCGTCAAACGCAATCGATTTTGCAATCCAGCTGCTCTTCATGTTCTACATTCCTTTCCGTGATTCTAGTATCCCCACATTTTACTTCCTAACGTTACGTGAGGTTCAAGACCCGAAAAAGAAAAAAGCATAAAAAAAGACCCCTGAAATGAATCAGGAGCCATTTTGATGCTGGGATAAATGGAGTTTTGGCAGATTACCGGTTCAGCAAGCTTCCCACATAGCGCAGCAGTTCGTTCGCGCATACCGGGCAGTAGCCGTGCTCGTCGATCAGCCGTTTGCTCACTTCGTTAATCCGCTTGAGCTGGGCGGCATCCGGCGTTTTAGTCGACGTCGTTATTTTTACGATATCCTTGAGGTCTGTAAACAGCTTCTTCTCGATCGCTTCGCGCAGACGGTCATGATTATGGTATTCGAACTTTTTGCCCTTGCGGGAATAAGACGAAATCCGGATGAGGATTTCTTCGCGGAACGCTTTTTTGGCATTTTCGGATACGCCGATCTGCTCCTCGATGGAACGCATCAGCCTTTCGTCCGGATTCATCTCTTCATCGGTGAGCGGATCGCGGATCTTCGTCCAGTTGCAGAACGCTTCGATGTTGTCGAGGTAATTCTCGAACAGCGTTTTGGCCGACTCCTCAAAGGAATAGACAAAGGCCTTCTGCACTTCTTTTTTCGCCAGCTCGTCGTATTCTTTCCGGGCCACCGCGATGAAGTTCAGATAACGCTCCCGTTCGTCCTTCGTAATGGAGGCATGCTGATCAAGCCCGTCTTTGATGGCCCGCAGCACATCCAGCGCGTTAATGCATTGAAGGTCCTGCTTAATCAAAGCACTGGAAATCCGGTTGATGACATACCGCGGATCGACGCCGGACATGCCTTCTTCCAAATATTCAGACTGCATTTCCTTCAAATCGGCCTCTTTATAGCCTTCAATCTCTTCGCCATCGTACATTCTCATCTTTTTGACGAGGTCCATTCCCTGCTTCTTCGTCTCCTTGAGACGGGTCAGAATGGAGAAAATCGCGGCTGAACGCAGCGCATGCGGCGCAATATGGATATGCTTCATGTCGCTTTGCGAAATGAGCTTGCCGTAAATCTTTTCTTCATCCGATACCTTCAGGTTATAAGGAATCGGCATGACGATCATCCGGGACTGCAGCGCTTCGTTTTTCTTGTTGGCGATAAAGGCCTTGTACTCCGATTCGTTCGTGTGGGCAACGATGAGCTCGTCGGCGGAAATAAGCGCGAACCGGCCTGCCTTGAAATTGCCTTCCTGTGTGAGCGAGAGCAGGTTCCACAGAAACTTCTCATCGCATTTGAGCATTTCCTGAAATTCCATCAGGCCGCGGTTGGCCTTGTTCAGCTCTCCATCGAAACGGTAGGCGCGGGGGTCGGATTCCGAACCGTATTCCGTAATGGTGGAGAAGTCGATGCTGCCGGTCAGGTCGGCGATGTCCTGGGATTTCGGATCCGAAGGGCTGAATGTGCCGATCCCGACACGGCTGTCTTCCGAGATCACCACACGGGTGACGGGCATTTTCTCGATATCGCCGTCGTATTCGGTTCTCAGACGCATTTGGCAGGAAGGGCAGAGATTGCCTTCAATCCGCACGCCCAGTTCTTTTTCCACGTCAGGCCTCAAGTCCAGCGGGATGAGATGCAGCGGTTCCTCATGCATCGGGCATCCGTCAATCGCAAATACCGCGCCTTGCGGAGTTCTCGAAAACTTCTCAAGGCCCCGCTTCAGCAGGGTCACAATCGTCGATTTCCCGCCGCTGACCGGTCCCATCAGCAGCAGAATCCGTTTACGGACGTCGAGCCTGCGGGCCGAGGAGTGGAAGTACTCCTCCACCAGTTTTTCAATGGCACGATCCAGGCCGAAAATTTCCTGTTCAAAAAATTTATAACGTTTATGGCCGTTGACCTCTTCCACGCCGTATGATTTGATCATGTCATAGACGCGGGCATGCGCCGTCATCGCCGGTGATGGGTCCTGACGAAGAAGGTCGATGTATTCTTTAAAGGTGCCATTCCATGCCAGTTGATCGCTCTCTGCCCGATATGCCGCTACGCGTTCGAAAATATCCATGCAAGTACCTCCTATGACTCGGTTATGAAATCGCAAGCTACTCCTACAAAATGCGTCAAGGGTCAACTGCTCCCATCGATTCTTAAAAAGTGTATTACATACCTATGCGGGACCGTGGGATTAGTTGACCTCTTTTTTCGCCCATGTCAGATTGTCTTTTTCTATAAAAGCAAGGGTGCTGCGACTTTCCCGGCGGGATATCTGTCCTTATGATTCGGGTTCTTCATTTGAAATGATATAATGAACAAAGAATTTAGAAGCGGATCACCGCAGAAGGAGAGCTTGAACATGTCCGTCCAGCATGAAACCGAACTTTACGAGCCATTGAAGGCTTTTTTTGAGCGGCAGGGCTACGAGGTCAAAGGCGAAGTTCGCCACTGCGACCTGGTGGGCTTGCATCCGGACGAGGAAGAGCCGCTGATCGTGGAAATGAAAAAGACGTTCAACCTCTCCCTGCTGCTGCAGGGAGTCGAACGTCTCAAGCTGAGCCCTCATGTATATTTGGCGGTGGAGCGCAACCGCAGCAAGCGGGGTGCCGTGAACCAGCGCTGGGATGACATCACCGGTTTATGCCGCAGGCTGGGCGTCGGTCTGATCACCGTCACCTTCTATAAAACCAAGAAGCCGCTGGTGGAAGTGCTCTGCGAGCCGGGAACGCCTTACGTGCCAGCCCGCAGGATGAAAGTCCGCAAGTCCCGGCTGCTCTACGAATTCCGCGAACGCAGCGGCGATTATAACGTCGGCGGCACCACCCGGGCGAAGCTGATGACGGCTTACCGGGAAAAAGCGCTTCGCGTCGCCGGCGCCCTCGCAGGCGCACCGGAAGGCGGCCTGTCGCCCGCGCATTTGCGGGAGAAAAGCGGCGTGCCGAATGCAGCGGCCATCCTGCAGAACAACTATTACGGCTGGTTCCAGCGGATCTCCCGCGGCCGCTACCTCCTGACGCCGGCAGGCACCGCCGATCTGGAGCGCTATGCCGGCATCCTCGAGACGGGCGCATCCAGTTTGCCCTCCCTTGTGGAAGCGGCCAAGCCGGCGCGTGCCTCACGCCGTAAAAAGACTTAGCTGCGCGCGGTAAATTCGCCGATCGCTTCGCCGATCAGACTCATGCCCAGCAGCAGCTCGTCACGGCCGGGGTGGGTGAAATTCAGCCGAATCCAGCCGCTTCCCCGCCCGTCCGGATAGCACAGCGTGCCGGGGAGAAAAGCTGCGCCCTTGCCCAGGGCGCATTTCAAGAGGGCCAGACTGTCCAGCCCATCCGGCAGCTGAAGCCAGATGAACATGCCCCCCTTTGGGATGACGTAGCTGGCATCCTGCCATGCCGGCCGCTGCAGCAGCCCGTTCATCAGCTTCAGGCGGGTGTCGTATTCGCGGTTCAGCATTTTGATATGCTCATGAATATCGAAAGCGGAGGATTCCAGCATGTTGTGCAGGAAGCGCTGGTTCAGCGTGCTGGACTGCCAATCGGCCAGCTGCTTGGCGGCGGCCAGCATATCGATCAGCGGCCGGCTTCCGGCGGCCCAGCCCGTACGCAGCGCCGGGGCGATCGTTTTGCTGAACGAACCGATGTAGAGTACTCCCTGTCCGCTGCCCGAGCCGTCCAGCGCAAACAGGGAGGGATACAGACTGGTGAATTCCCGCTGCGATAACTTTTCAAAATGAAGATCCCCGTATGAATTGTCCTCTATAATGAGGATACTGTGCTCCCTGCACAGGTCAAGCACTTCCTTGCGCCGTTCTAAGCTCCAAAGGACCCCCGTCGGATTGGAGAAATTCGGTGAGGCTACCAGCAGCTTCGGCTGCGTCCGCTCAATCTGTTCCAGCAAACGTTCCGGAATCAGGCCATTCTGGTCGCTGTCCACCGGAATGACGACCGCCCCCTGCATCTTGAACACCTGCAAGTATCCCGGCGAAGCCGGACTTTCCACAAGCACACGGTCACCCGGCTCCACATAGACGCGGGCCAGCAGATCCATTGCCTGCTGCACGCCGGTCGTCAGCAGAATTTGATCCGGACCCACATCGATGCGCTTGGTGCGCTTCCAGTCCTCCGACAACCATTCGCGCAACGGCAAAAAGCCCTGCGGCTCTCCATACTGAAGTGCCGTAGGACTATTCGAAATCACTGCTGCCGCTGCTGCCTCCAGGGAAGATACGGGAAATAACTCTTCGGCCGGAAGCTCCTCTGCAAAAGAGATGAAGGATTCCCGATTTGCCAAGGACCGGATGAGATGAAGCGGTGACGACAGCATGACCTCCGTACGGGCTGCAAAGGAATACTGCATGGTCTCTCCTCCCATTTATCTCTTATTGGGTTCGGTCTCTCTATATAATTTACAACCCTAAAGTATGTATTCAGAGACGCATGGAATTATGCCGTATTCAAATGTACATCGCTCGCTTCTGGCGTGAATGAAGCGCAAATTTTTCGATGGCCTGGGCCCGTGTGGACACCCCTAGCTTGACGTAAATTTTGCGCAGGTAGTTATCGATGGATCTTCGGCTGACGGTAATTTCCGTTGCGATCTTATCGTAGGTAATCCCCTGTACGATCCGTTCCATAATAAAAATCTCCGTCTCGGTCAGATCAAACATCCCTTCCGCCGAGGGAGCCGCCTGCATCTGCCAGATCCCCTGCTTCAGCCATTCAATCGGCAGGGCGGCAAAGCCTTCGCGCAGCCCGTCGATCATCAGCATGAGCTGGGAGGCAGAGGCCTGTTTCGACAAAATCCCGCTCCCCCCGTGATGAATGATCGGATGCAGCAGCTTCAAACCGTCATGATCCGTCAAGATGAGGACATGGCTCTCCGGAGAACTGCTCTTCAGCTTCTCCAGCAGCGGTTCCGCCGTTCCCTCGGGCATCTGGTAGTCCAACAGAACCAGATCGGGCTGGTGCTCGATCACCAGCACCAATCCTTCGTCCCAGGTTGAGGCCATCCCCGTTACCTTCAGATTCTCCCGTTCCTCCAGTATTAACTTGGTGCCCAGCATACTTGTGGGGTGGCTATCGATAATCACAACCCGCCAAACTCTCGTCATTTCAATGGTAACCTCCTGGTACTGATCGTAATTGAAAATAAAGTACAGCAGCGTTTCTCCTCCGCTCACAAGCGCGTTAAACGCTTGTTTTAAGACGTTTCTATTTTCATATCAAGGCTCGCTAAACGGTTATGTATAATATAAATCTATCAGTCTAAACAGATTGTATCGCACCCCTATTATTTCGTGCAATCTATTTTTAGGTATTTTTATGACTTGTATTCATTTTTGCGAAAATAATAGGGTAATGATAGAATGGGGACTGGAAAAAATTCAACGAAAACCGAGGTGATGACATTGCAAACTTCGACAGGGCCTTCCGCACCATTCGGAAACCAGCCCAAGAGGGAGAAGCAACCCTCCGTCAAGTTCGTGCTCCTGATATGGATACTGCTGATTGTACTGGGCATCGGCGCTGCCTATTTATATAGCAATCATGTGAAACAGGAAATGATAAAGCAGCTTCAGGCAAGTACGGAAAACCAGATGAACGATTTAAAAAAGAGTTACGAGGCTCAGTTTAACGAACTGGCGGGGCAAGTTAAGGAGCTGGAGAGCAAGGTGCAGTCCTTTAACGAACTGCTGACGTTCACCAAAGATAACGCCACGAGCAAAACCGATAACAGCAACAAGCTGTACACCCAGCTGAACGAAGTGAAGAAACAGCTGGACACGCTGCAGAAAAAGATGGATCTGCTCAAATGAATGTAAGCATCAAACAGATCAACCGCTTTTTTCTGCTCGTGACCGCTCCGTTCGTTGGATTGTTCATCTATTTGCTGTTCAGCCTAGGTCCCCTACATATCCAGGTCGATACCGCAGCGTACGTTCCGGCAGATACGCTCAAGCCGCATACCGACTCGCTGCTGAAGGAGCTGGACAAGGCCGACAAAACTGTGAAAGTAACCATTTCGTCCATCAGCAAGACGTCCAGGCTGTACAAGCAGACGACTTCAGCGATGAATGCGATCGAGGCAACGGCCAAGACACAAGCCGGACGTCCCGAGTTCATCTACAATAAACGGATTACGTCCAAGCTCGGCGTCCCTATTGAACGCGTCGATAGCGACCGAATCCGGATCGAGCTCTACAAGGTCAACCCGGGTGTGTATAATGGATATGCCATGAAGGTGAAGCTCAAGGATCCCTCTGCCATGGGCATGAGCCTTGCCAAGGACAAGCTGGGAAGCTCCGAAACGACGCTGCAGGCCGTAAGCCGGCAAGGCGCCGTGGCCGGGATCAATGGCGGAGGATTTGCCGACAACAGCGGCAAGCGTTATCCGCTCAGCACCACCGTCATGAACGGAGAGTATCTTACGGGATTCCAGTCCAGCTTCAAGGATCTCTTCTTCGTGGGGCTGAACAAATCCGGCAAGCTCATCGGCGGCAAGTTCCAGAATCAATCCGAACTGGACCGCCTGCAGCCCAAATTCGGGGCGACCTTCGTGCCGATGCTGCTAAAA
The DNA here is from genome assembly GCA_004016085.1 of Claviceps quebecensis. Classification (NCBI taxonomy): domain Eukaryota; kingdom Fungi; phylum Ascomycota; class Sordariomycetes; order Hypocreales; family Clavicipitaceae; genus Claviceps; species Claviceps quebecensis. The sequence continues at coordinate 469,208 of QEQW01000003.1, forward strand.
AACGGCCAGCCCGTTGAAATCCCGCTCAAATGGAAGCAGTCTCCCAACCGTGCACCGCGGACTGTGATCGGCAAATACAAAGACGACCAGCTGCTGATCATCGTCGTGGACGGGCGCAACGAAAACGGCAGCTCGGGAGCCACCCTCCAAGAGCTGCAGAGTAAAATGTTCCATCTCGGCGTCATCGATGCCTATAATCTGGATGGCGGGGGCTCTTCGACCCTGGTGCTGAACGGCAGGGTGGTCAACCACCCGTCGGACGGCAGCATGCGCCCGGTCCCGACCAACTTTTTATTTTATAAATAATGTATCCTTAAGCTGCAAAAAAATTATGAACAAAATGACGAATTCATTTATTTTTCCAGCAAGTGTGGGTATAATAGGCTTATTGAGCAATGGTAGTTCAGCGGGAGGTGGCCTTAAATGTCGTTCTCATTAACTTTTTGGATTTGTATGGTGGTGCTGCTAATGTTCCTGGTCGGCATCCTAACCGCAGCTTATAACGATGATAAAACTAAAGGACTGTAAGGCCGAAGAGGCTTCCTGTATAGGAAGCCTTTTTTCATGGAAACCTGATCCATAAAAGCGAACCAGGTTATAAACAGACCTGGCTATAAAAGAAAAACACCACGAAAACTCGTGATGCCCAAATGAATGTTATGCATGCTTTTGCAATTGCAGCATGTCGGATTGACACTGGCCGCAAATATACCGCTCTTTGAATTCCGTCACTTCGTCCATCGAACCGCAAAACACGCATTTCGGACGGTAACGCTCCAGAATGATGTGGTCCCCCTGCACCAGAATCTCGACAGGATCTCCTTCGTTCATCTGATAACGTTTTCTAAGTGACTTCGGCAGGACGATTCTTCCGAGCTGATCTACCTTGCGTACAACACCGGCAGGTTTCATGTTCAACACCTCTCCCTATGACTAATCGATTGTGAAGTGATTAGAAAGTACCCCCTGTGATCATTATTCATACTTTCCAATCCAGAAATATGGGTCTTTTCTAATAGTTCGATGTGACGATGTCGAATCCTGCTCCGGATAAAAATTTTATTACTTTATTTTAGAAGCTGAATTTTTCCGTGTATTGTATCAAATACAGTCCTTATTCCATCCCCGGATAATCGAGCTGCCGCAGCGCTTCGTACACGATGATCGCCGCCGAATTGGACAGGTTCAACGACCGGACCTTATCCGTCATCGGCATGCGCATACACGTATCAGGGTTGGCGGCAAGCAGTTCCTCCGGAAGTCCCTTCGTTTCCTTACCGAACACGAGAAAATCCTCATCCTGGAACTGAAAATCCGTGTATCGTTTGTCGGCTTTTGTCGTCGCAAAGAAGAAACGCCGGCCGGCGTACATCTCCTGCACCTCTGCAAAAGATTCATGGTATTCAATATGAACCGCATACCAGTAATCCAGACCCGCGCGCTTCAACGTCGCGTCATCGGTGCGAAAACCAAGCGGCTTCACGAGATGCAGGTGAGCTCCCGTCGCTGCGCAGGTTCTGGCGATATTGCCGGTATTCGCGGGAATTTCAGGTTCAACAAGTACGATGTGCAATGCCATAGGTCGTTTTCCACTCCATTCATTTTCTATACAAAATGAACTAAAGGTTAATCGTGCTTCACCTTTTTAGTTCAAATGATAGTGTTAAAGTTTAAAAAGCCTCTCGCCGGCAAACGGCGAAAGGCGCTTCACTCATGGATGTTCTGGCTTCAGGCTTCATTACCCATGATTCTTTTGAAAATGGTTCATAAAATCAGCCAGTGCTTTAACATTCTCGTAAGGAACGGCGTTGTAAATCGAAGCACGCAGACCGCCGACGCTGCGGTGTCCCTTCAGACCTACAAAACCTTCCTGTTCCGATTCCTTAATAAACTGCTTCTCCAGCTCTTCGGAAGGTAGACGGAATGTAATATTCATAATCGAGCGGCTGCCCGCCTCTACCGGTCCGCGGTAGAAGCCTTCGCTGCTGTCTATTGTATCATAAATCAAGCCGGCTTTCTCCCGGTTGATCTTCTCCACTCCGGCTAGAGAGCCTTGTTCTTCGATCCACTTCAGCACTTCGTTGACCATGTATACCGAAAAGGATGGTGGGGTGTTGTAAAGAGAGTTGTTCGCCGCATGCGTGCTGTAGCGCAGCATCGTCGGAATATGCTTCGGCGACTCAGCCAGCAGCTCTTCCCGGGCGATGACGACCGTTACGCCGGAAGGTCCCAGGTTCTTTTGCGCTCCCGCATAGATAAAGTCGAACTGATTCACGTCGAACTCGCGGCACAGGATGTCGCTGGACATGTCCGCAATCAGCGGTACGCTGCCTGTATCCGGGTACTGCTGGTACTGGCTGCCTTCGATCGTTTCATTGGACGTTACATGGAGGTATGCGGCATTTTCCGGAATTTCGATGCTGCTTAGATCCGGAATCGACATAAATTTATTGTTCTCCGAAGAAGCGGCAATATGCGTCTCCCCGATCAAGCGCGCTTCCTTCTCCGCTTTGCTGGCCCAGCTGCCTGTCAAGACGTAGCTTCCGGTCTTGCCGGCTGTCAGAAAGTTCATCGGCACCATTGCAAACTGGGTGCTGGCACCCCCTTGCAGAAACAGCACCTTGTATCCCGAAGGATTGCCCAGGAGGGACAGCAGACGGCTTTGCGCTTCGTTATGGACTTCTTCGTAGACCTTGCCGCGGTGCGACATCTCCATGATGGACATCCCTGTCCCCCGGAAATCCACGAATTCAGCTTGTGCGCGTTCCAGCACTTCCAGCGGCAATGCAGCAGGGCCGGCGTTAAAATTGTATGCTCTCTTTGTCAAAACAACTCCCCATCCTCTCTCTTATCGCGATGATAATATGGCAATGATAGCAGTATTCCCAAGGGCCATCAAGTATAAAAAAGCACATAGTATGACGCCTTGCGGACGTTTGTTTTTATCTATTACTTTAACACAGTTTATTTAACGGAGTAAAGCACTGCAGGAAATGGCAGATCAAAAGTCGACAGCATTCGGCAGAACCAGCCAGGGGGACCCTCGATAGCCGTCATCACTGGAGTTTTCCCAACAGTCCTACTCCTGCTCGTTGCCCCGAACAACCAACACTTACTCCCCCTGCCCAGCGGAGCGGACACCGCAATTCCGGAATAGCAGAGCGGTCGCCTTTGTTTTCCCGTTTCTACCGCGGACAGCGGCTAAATTCAGGAAACGGGAAAACAACACGCGAGCGGAGGAATGCGGTGGACACGCAGCGCTCCCACAGAACGCGGTGAGAGCGGAGCGCTGCTGACAGCGTTGCTTCATGAGCTACCTGCAGCCCTGCCTCCCTGAACAACCCAGCCGCTTCCCCGAACAACCAACACTTACTCCTCTGCTTAGCGGAGCGGACACCGCAATTCCGGAACAGCGCAGCGGTCGCCTTTGTTTTCCCGTTTCTACCGCGAACAGCAGCTAAATTCAGGAAACGGGAAAACAACAGCGAGTGGAGGAATGCGGTGGCTGCGGAGCGTCCCCCACAGAATGCGGTGAGAGCGGAGCGCTGCTGACAGCGTTACTTCATGAGCTACCTGCAGCCCTGCCTCCCTGAGCACCAGTGCAACTGCTTCCCCGAACTGCCCACACTTACTCCTCTGCTTAGCGGAGCGGACACCGCAATTCCGGAACAGCGCAGCGGTCGCCTTTGTTTTCCCGTTTCTACCGCGGACAGCGGCTAGTTCAAGAAACGGGAAAACAACACGCGAGTGGAGGAATGCGGTGGCTGCGGAGCGTCCCTCCCCCAAACAAAGAGGCTGCCCCTCCAGTCATCCCTGACCGGAGAGGGCAGCCATTTCTTGATACGAATTAGCAGTCGAAGTACAGACCGTACTCGTGCGGATGCACGCGGATCGAAACGGCTTTCGCTTCAGCACGCTTCAGGCTAACGAAGTTATCAATGAATTCTTTGGTGAATACGCCGCCTTCCAGAAGGAAGTCGTAATCAGCTTCCAGAGCGTCCAATGCTTCGTCCAGGGTGCCCGGTACGCTGCGGATTTCCGCTTTTTGATCGTCAGAGAGCTCATAGATGTTTTTGTCCATCGGTCCGTATCCGAGCTCAACCGGATTGATTTTGCGCTTGATACCGTCCAGACCGGCCATCAGCATAGCCGAGAAGGCCAGGTAAGGGTTCGCCGTGGAGTCCGGTGTACGGAACTCGATCCGGCAGCCTTTAGGCGTAACAGCGGCGACTGGAATACGGATCGCTGCGGAACGGTTACCTTTCGAGAACACGAGATTAACCGGTGCTTCGTAGCCAGGAACCAGACGCTTGAAGGAGTTTGTCGACGGGTTCGTGATGGCAATCAGGGCCGGAGCATGGTACAGGATACCGCCGATGTAGTTCAGTGCCATTTCGCTCAGGTTCGCATAAGCGCCTTTTTCATAGAACAAAGGCTCGTCGCCATTGAAGATGGACTGGTGAACGTGCATGCCGCTTCCGTTGTCGCCAAAGATCGGTTTTGGCATGAAAGTAGCCACTTTACCGTATTGACGGGCTGTGTTATGAACGATGTATTTGTACAGCAAGAGGTTATCCGCTGTTTTCTTCAGGGTATCGAAACGAAAGTTGATTTCCGCTTGGCCTGCAGTGGCCACTTCATGGTGATGACGCTCGATGCGGAGGCCGGCTTCCTCCAGCAAACGACACATTTCGCTGCGGATGTCTTGTTGGGTGTCGACCGGTGCAACAGGAACGTATCCGCCTTTCACGCGTACTTTGAAGCCAAGGTTGCCGCCTTCTTCTTTGCGGTTCGTGTTCCACGAAGCTTCTTCGGAATCCACGAAGTAAGAAGAACTGTTCATGCCGCTTTCGTAACGGACGTCGTCAAAAATAAAGAATTCGGATTCAGGTGCAAAGAAGGCTGCCGTACCAACACCGCACTGTTGCAGATACTCTTCGGCTTTGGCTGCAATGCTGCGCGGATCGCGCTCATAGCGCTCGCCGTCCGGCGTGTTGATGTTACACATGATGTTCAGTGTCGGATGAGCGGTGAATGGATCGACAAAAATCGACTCCGGATCTGGCATCATAACCATATCCGATTCTTCGATTCCCCGGAAACCGGCGATGGAAGAGCCGTCGAACGCAACCCCGTTCACGAACGTTTCTTCATCCACTTCAGAGGCAGGCAAAGAAATGTGATGCGCACGGCCAGCCAAATCTACGAAACGGAAATCCACCCACTCAATTGCTTTCTCCTGAATTGTTTTTAATACGTTTTCAACCGACATGCTCTCTTCCTCCCAATTTCCGAACATTTCCCCGCATTTAAAACGTAAACGTTCAGTATCTAATGATTTATGTCGTCATTATAAAACTTCAAACCTGACATCGTCAATATGTATGTAAGGTATTTTTAAAAATGGTGTGAGGTATCCTTACACTTTTCAACACTTTATTTGCACTAATTGCAAATAGCCTGCACGGACTGATTTTCTGGGGAAAATCAGCCGGCAGGCTTAGATGTCTTACGGTATTACCGGGGAAATATTATACCCCTACTTTAAAAGCTTCAGCAGGTGCTTTGGACGTATTGAATGTGCGCCCGACGAGCGGAGCCAGCTTCTCCAAGTCTTTAAGAAGCGCGGCGAACTGGTCCGGGAACAGCGACTGCACGCCGTCTCCGGTCATCGAGTTGTCCGGGTCTGTATGCATCTCGATAATCAGTCCGTTAGCCCCAGCCGCAACCGAGGCTTTGGACATAGGCTCAACCAGCTCTCTGCGGCCCGTGCCATGGCTCGGATCGGAAATGACCGGCAGATGGCTCAGCTGCTGCAGAACAGGGATAGCTGACAAATCCAGCGTATTTCTGGTATAGCTTTCAAATGTACGGATTCCGCGCTCACAGAGCATGACGTCCGGGTTGCCGCCAGCAAGGATGTATTCCGCCGCATTCAGGAGCTCATCGTAGGTGGCGCTGAAACCGCGCTTGAGCAGTACCGGTTTACCGCAAGTTCCCAGCTTGCGCAGCAGGTCAAAGTTTTGCATATTCCGCGTACCCACCTGCAAAATATCGGCATATTCGGCGCAGATATCCACGTATTCCGGTGTCATGACTTCCGTAATAGTCAGCAGGCCGTGCTTTTGTCCGGCTTCAGCCATCATAATAAGACCTTCGACACCGATCCCCTGGAAGCTGTATGGTCCTGTCCGTGGCTTGAAAGCCCCGCCTCTCAGCACCTGTCCGCCGGCAGCCTTCACCAGGCCCGCAATTTCATCAATCTGCTCGGGGGATTCAACCGCGCAGGGTCCTCCCATGACGACAAGCTCGTCGCCGCCGATTTCCACACCTTTTATCTTGATCACCGTGTTCTCCGGATGAAAATCACGGCTTGCCAATTTGTATGATTTGGTAATCTTCACTACATTCTCTACTCCCTTCATTTGACGCAGGTGCTCAGCAAGCTGCGGGTTGACCTGACCGATCAGCCCAATGACCGTCCGGTCTGCGCCTTTGGAAACAGAAGCCTGCAGTCCTTCCTTCTCAATCACACGCACAATATCCGCAATTTGTTCTTCCGGAGTCGTATTGGATGTAATTACGATCATGGCTATCATTCCTCCTGTGAAGCGCCTCGCTTCAGCGTACGCTTCTAGTATATTTTCAAATGATTCGGTATCTTGATCTGGTCTACCGTTCTCGCCTCTCACTTCACTAATACGCTTAAACGCGTTTTCGCTTTTAAGCTTTTATCCGCTAAAGCAACTATATCGGAAATCCACCTGTCCGTCAACCCTAAATCTAAAATGGGCATCATCCCCAAATAAAAAAAGAAGCAGGCTTCCATTAAAGGAAGCCCTGCTTCATCTCATCCGTTATTACGCCTTGGTGCCGCCTGCCGCCTTTACGGGCGGAAGCAGTTTCTTCATATTGACCGTGCGCTTGATTTCCCACGTATCCGGATTCTCCGGATCGTATTGTTCCAAATATGCGATCACTTCCTTGGTGATCGGGGTTGGCGTGGAGGCGCCGGAAGTGACAGCCACTTTGGATATGCCTTCAAGCCATTCGCGTCTCAGCTCGGTAATGTCGGCAATCCGGTAAGCCTTGACGTTGGCAATTTCTTCGGAGACCTGAGCCAGCCGGTTGGAGTTGTTGCTCCGCGGGTCGCCGACAACGATCACCAGATCCGCTTGTCCAGCCTGCTCCGCGACCGCTTCCTGCCGCACCTGAGTGGCCAGGCAGATCTCATTGTGAACCTCGGCGGACGGATACAGCTCCAGCAGCTTTTTCATAATGGCCTTAATGTCCCATTGGCTCATCGTCGTCTGGTTCGTAATAATGATGCGGGAGGCGGATATGCGCAGATTGGCAATCTCGTCTTCCTTCTCGATCAGATGTACGTGATCCGGCGCAATGCCGATGGCGCCTTCGGGTTCGGGATGGCCCTTCTTGCCGATATAAATCACCTCATACCCTTCCGCCACCTTCTCGCGGATCAGGTCATGAGTCTTGGTAACGTCCGGACAAGTCGCATCAACGGTCGTAAGACCTTTGTCCCGGGCCAGCTTCCGGACCTCCGGCGAAACGCCGTGCGCGGTGAAGATGACCGTGCCGCTGTCCACCTGGTTCAGGATCTCCATCCGGTTCGGTCCGTCGAGCGTGATGATCCCTTCGTCTTCAAAAGAATTCGTGACATGACTGTTGTGCACGATCATGCCCAATATATAAATCGGCCGGGGGAGGTCCAGGTTCTGGGCCGCCTGGCGCGCCAGCACCATGGCATCGACCACGCCGTAGCAGTACCCCCGGGGCGAAATTTTAATCACTTCCATGACTTTCACCTGCTTTCTCTGGCATGCCTTAACCTAACCATTATACCCTATTCCAAAGGGACGGGAAAGACGACCGGCAGCCAGATAATAAAGGTAGTGCCTTCCCCTTGACGAGTAACGACCTCGACCGAGCCGTTCAGCTCGTCGATAATCCATTTGGCGATGGACAGGCCCAGCCCTATGCCCTCCGTCATGCCGCGGGACTGATCCGCACGGTAGAATCGGTCAAAGATATACGGCACCTCGTCCTTGTCCATGCCGATGCCCGTATCGGCAATCCGAATGCCCACCTGATCTTCATACAGCAATGCGTCAAACGTCACTTGGCCTTCAGGTGTATACTTAAATGCGTTTTCAATAAAAATGAACAGCATCTGCTGCATATAGTCCTTATTGCCGTTGACATAAACGCCGTTCAGGATCGAAAAGTCACCGGTAATCCAATCGGCCTGCCGCGGCAGAAATTGGGCCCTTCTGGCCACTTCCTCCACGAGAATTTCGAGCGGAATCGGCTGCTTGTCAAACGTCCGTCCCGTGTCGGCCCGGGCCAGAGAGAGCATGTCGCCGACGAGCCGGCTCATCCGCTTGGATTCGTCGGCAATGTCGCTGATGGCCTCCCGGGTCATCTGCTTCAGCGTCGCTTCGTCCAGCTTCGGACGGTCTCCTTCCTCGTCTGACCACATTTTCTCCAGAAGATCCACGTTGCCGCGGATCGTCGTCAGCGGTGTGCGCAGCTCGTGTGAAGCATCGGATACGAACCGTCGCTGCGTCGCGTAAGATTCCTCGAGGTTTTTATAAAAGCCCTCCATGCGCCCCAGCATGCTGTTGACCGTATCGATCAGCTGCCCGACTTCATCCTGGGGCCCGTCGTAATCGATGCGGACGCTGAGGTCCTGGCCGTTCTGGATCTGGCTCGCCGCTTCGATGACGTTGCCGATCGGACTCATGGATTTGCGGGCCAGGAACAGACCGAGCGAGGAGGCCACGATGATCATGATCGTTGCGCTGATGACCAGAATATTCCGCAGCAGGGTCAGCAGTTCCACTTCATGCCCCGTATAAATGGCGACCTGGAGCATTGCAACCACCTGGCCGGTACTGCTTTCCGTAATGACACCCTGGTATAAATAAAAAGGATTTCCCTGGATATACACGGTTTTAAAACCCTGCTCTTTCACCGCATGGTCGTAATCAGGATATGGGAATTTAATTTTCTGCTCTCCGAGTTTTTCGGACACAGATAATTTATTATTTACGTAATCAATCATCTGTACAAAAGTTTGCGAGGCCAAATCGGAAGGCGCCGAAAAACTCAAATAATTACTATTCCAGTTCAAAACCACCGGCTTGATTTTGTTATACTGCTGGGCCAGCCGCTCCCTCACGGAATTATACGTATTAAAATGGACGACACCGTATACCGCCGAACCGAACACGATCAGTGTTACAGCCAGGATGGCAGTGTACCAGGCGGTCAAGCGCAATCTTATGGACATTTCTTATGAATCCCCTCTCAGGATGTAACCTGCGCCGCGGATCGTTTGAATAACACGCTTCCCTCCGTGTTCTTCCGTCTTCTGACGGAGCATCGCAATGTACACTTCCAGCACGTTGGACTCACCGCTGTAATCGTAACCCCAAATTTTATCCATAATTAAGTCGCGGGACAGCACCCGCTTCGGATTTTGCATAAACAAATGAAGAAGCTCAAATTCCTTAGCCGTCAGCTCCAGGCGCTTGCCGCCGCGCAGCACTTCCCGGGAATCGACATCCAGCACGATATCCTCATAGGTCAACCGGTGGTCGCCGGCTTCCTCCTGCCCCGGCTTCCGGCGCAGCAGCGCGCGCACCCTGGCCAGCAGCTCTTCCAGCGCAAACGGCTTGACGAGGTAATCGTCCGCCCCGAGATCAAGCCCTTTGACCCGGTGCTCGATTTCATCCTTGGCGGTGAGCATCAGGATCGGTACTTGGCTTCCGCCTTCCCGAAGCCTGCGGCACACTTCAAATCCGTCCACCTGCGGCATCATGACGTCCAGCACGACGATATCGGGCTCCCCGTTCAAAATGACCTTCAGTCCCTCTGCCCCATTGTTAGCGGTAATGACGTCGTACCCTTCAAATGCCAGCCCCCTGCGCAGCATGGAAATGATCTTTTCATCATCGTCAATAATCAAAATTTTCGATCGCATCAACGGACTACTCCTTTATCTCTTTATCTTGTATCATGGCACAAGCCTCTGCTTCTTATTGTAGCAGTGAACATTTTCCTTTGCACCATCGCCACTGTACGACAACAGCGGAAGGGAGTTCCCTTCCGCTGTCATCTCTAAGCGTATGGATTACTGGCCGCTGACCGAGCTGGTGTCCGTGAATTTATTTTTGTCGCCGATGGTGACCTGCAGGTCCATCTTCTTGTTGTTGCGGACGATGTTCAGCGTCACTTTCGTGCCGACCTTTTGTTTCTGGATAAATGCGGTCAGATCGGAATTGGTTTTATAAGCCGTACCGTTCACGCCGGTAATAATGTCGTAAGGGCGGAGGTCCGCTTCGTAAGCCGGGGATTTGTAAATAACCTCGGCGACGACAGAGCCCTCTTTAACATCGGAATCCATTTGCTTAGCCACTTCTTCAGTCATCGTCATCAAGGACGCACCGATAAACGGAACCGGATCCTTCGGAATTTCCTGGTTTTTCTCCAGCTTGTCGACGACATTCTTGATCGTGCTCGTCGGAATCGCGAAGCCGATACCTTGGGAATCGGCGCTGACGGCTACGTTCATGCCGATGACTTGGCCGCTCAGGTTGAGCAGCGGTCCGCCGGAGTTACCCGGGTTGATCGAAGCGTCGGTTTGCAGCAGATGCTGATATTTGCGTGTGCCGCTGCCCGATTCCTCGCTGATATCGATGGAACGTTCGCGGGCGCTCAGTACACCTGTCGTTACCGTATGGTCAAAGCCCTGCGGGTTACCGATCGCTACAACCGGCTCACCGACTTTCAGGCTCGAAGAATCGCCGAGCGGTACTGTCGGGAAGTTGTTGTTGCCTTCGATTTTCAGAACGGCAAGGTCGAGATCTTTGCTGCTGCCCAGAAGCTTCGCTTCGTAGGTCTTCTCGTCGTTCTCGATGGTTACCTGAATGACGTCGGCGTTCTCGACCACGTGCTGATTGGTCAGGATATAACCTTCCTTGTTGTAGATAAAGCCGGAACCGATGCCGTAAGGAACGAGCTGCGAAGGATTCGAACCCGAGCCCGAGCCCGAGCCTTGGGATTGGGAATCCGATCCCGATCCGCCGTAACCCGAATCGCCGCCGAACTGGTCTCCGAAGAAGTAGGAGAACGGATCGTTCAGATAAGGATTACTTTGAGAATTGGTACGGCTGCTCTGTTTAACGAGCGTTTCAATTTTAACGACCGCCGGGCCCGCTTCTTGAACTACCCCGGATACATCCGTCGGCTTCGAAAGCGGCAGCGAAGTCGTATTCGCCTTGCCGGTAGTCTCGCTGTTATCGGCTGCAGCCGATACTGTCGTGGCAGCCTGTTCGGACGTGAGCGACGTGTTAGGCGTAAAAAGATTCATGCGATCCGCCGTAAACATCAGCCCGGTGATGACAACCATGCCGGCGAGGAAGGAAATCAGCACTGTTTTAACCGAAGTTTTCGGACGCTGGTTAAACTGCCAGTTACCGCCGTTGCCGCCGCCATTGTTACCGCCACCGCCACCCGAACCTCCGCTGCGTCCGGGGCTGCCGGGCTCGCCGGAGCTGTGGTACTGGCTGGAGGTTACCGGAAGCTGTCTGACCGGATTCGGAGGAGTGATCTCCACTTCTTCCGCTTGCGGCCTTTCGGAGGACTCGCTGCCTGGATGCTCTGTATTGTTGTCTTTTCCAAGGGACTTAAACGGCCCGTAGGAATAGTAATAAGATGAATTATTCGAATCGGAAGACGGCTGTTCACGCTTTGTCGGCTCTTGATCAAACGAATCTTCCGGCTGGCCAAATCTGTTTCTTTCGTCCATGTGATTCATGCCTCCTGCTTTCCCTGATTTATGGCGTTCCGTTAGGGATATTGTTTAACTGTTTATATCATGTACTATAAACCTTAATGACAGATTAAAAACAATTAAAAAGCAGATAAAACATGTCGGGAAAGGCTATGACTGCACCCATCCTTTGCGGTGTGCGTAGATGGCCAGCTGCGTCCGGTCTTCCAGCTCGCATTTCATCAGCAGGTTGCTCACATGGGTCTTAACCGTTTTGATGCTGATATGCAGCTCCTCAGCGATATCCTTGTTGCTTTTGCCTTCGGCGACGAGCAGCAGCACTTCCTTCTCGCGTTCGGTCATCCCGGTGGAATCCCCCTGAACGGTCCGCTGGCGGATGCCTCTAGTCAGCGCCTGGGACACATCTCCCGTCATGACCGGCATGCCCCGGTTGGCCCCTTGCAGCGCATAGATCAGTTCGTCGGCCGAGACGGTCTTCAGCACGTAGCTGACAGCTCCGGCTTCCACCGCGTCCACCACCAGGTCGTCTTCGAGAAAGCTCGTCAAAATGACGATTTTGATCGAAGGGTATTTCGCCAGAACGGCCCGCGTCGTTTCGGCACCGTTCATCACCGGCATCATCAGATCCATCAGCACCAGATCGGGATGCTCCTCCTGCGGCCGCTGATCCAGCCAGTCCAGCAGTTCTTTGCCGTTGCCTGCTTCCCCGATCACTTCAAAGGAAGGCTCCAGCATCAAATATGTTTTCAGTCCCATTCTGACCATATCGTGATCATCCACGATGACCACCTTCACGCTCTCTGCCATTTCGATTTCCCCCTGCCTGTATTGATGAACCGTTTAAGATAAACTTATGTAAACTTCGGTATATGTACACGGATGGTCGTGCCCGAGCCTTGGCGGCTCATAATTTCGACCTGTCCGCCCAGCTTCTCGGCCCGCTCCCGCATCGTTGAAAGTCCATACGATCCCGGTCTGTGCGGAATCGAGTCAAACCCCTGGCCGTCGTCGCTGATGCTGAGCACCACCTGCCGGCTCTCTTCGCGAAGCGACATGCTGACCAGTCTGGCGTGGGCATGCTTCACGATATTGGCCACCGCTTCCTGAATGATAAGAAACAGCTGATGCTCGATCGCTTCCGACAGACTGCCCTTCAGTTCGACCTCCTTCATCCCTTTGAGGCCGTTCTGGCGGCAGTAGTCCGGAAACCACACTTCCAGCGCTTCAGCCAGACTTTTCCCCTCCAGCTCGACGGGACGGAGCTGCGCAATCAGCGCCCGCATCTGCTTCTGAGCCATCTGGGACATCGTGATGAGCTGCTCCATAACCACTTTGCCCTGCTCCTCATTCCGTTCAAGCACCCTCGGCAGCGATGATGCCGACATATGAATGGCGAACAGCTGCTGGCTGACGGTATCGTGCAAATCCCGGGCCATCCGCCGGCGCTCTTCGATGACAGCCGATTCCGCGGCTTTCTCCTTTTCGATGACTTCCTGCTCGCCCATCCGCTGCAGCAGCTCCATTTTCTTTTCAATGGAATCCATCACATTGTTGAACTCATGATAGAGCCGGGCAAACGTCGGGTCATCGGTTTCCCCGATCCGTACCGACAAATTTCCTTTGGAAACCTGAAGCATGTTAAACTCCAGTACATCGATGCGTCTCTGGATCCGCTGTCCGGCCATGTATCCGATGATGATCGACAACAGCAGAAACCCCAGGCAGGAATAAATCCATACCCAGGTTCCTTTAATGACGAGATATCCGCTGTCGCTGCCGATATAGAAAATCGCCGTCATCAGAAGGCCGGTCAGCAGGAAGTAAAACAGCAGCATCCATTTGGTATTTTTCATGATACTTTTCATCCGATCAACCTACTTTGTTTACTTTAATATCACCGATAAACGCGCTGACGTTGATTTTGATTTTTTTGCGCGCCTCCTTGTAATACGGCGTACGGGTCGAAACGTTGCCTGCAAATCCGCTCCGCGATTCGTTCAGCACCGACATATCCCCGATAAAAGAGCTCGAGTTCACCGTGACGCCCAGATCGGTATCATCCGGGATGTACACCTTGATATCGCCGATAAACGCGGAGATGTTGATCTTGGTCTCCCCGTAAGGAATATGCGCGCGGGTCAGATCCAGTACCGTGTCTCCGATAAATTGGGACAAGTTGGTCGGCTTCAGCTGGAAGGAATCGTGTCCGAGATAAATATCCCCGATAAAAGAGGACTTGTTGATTTTCCCGTCGTGGTCGGATTCACTGAAAGGACCGTGGTGGTCCCAATCATGATCCTCCGGTTCACGGAACGGTCCGCCCCGGCGAGCTTCCTCTCTGGCGTAGTGCTTGTAGTATTTTTTGTAGTGCCGCTTGTACTTGTTCTTGTAGTGCTTCTTCATCCGGTCCATTTCGTCGTCATCGTCCGAATCAAAATCGTCCATATCAACGTCTTCCTCATAGGAGGATTTCGGCGGAACGCCCTGCGGTCCCTTCTCCTTGCTGTACGGGATACCGAATTTCTCCTCGAACTGCCGGTCCAGGGACGAACCGTCAAGCTCAACCGGCTCCGGGGGCACCGGAGGTTCCGGCGTAAACACGGGCTCCTCGGGACGGCGCTTGTCGGCTGGCGGAGGGGTCCGGTCATTCGGTTTGAAAATGACATACAGCCCGCCGATAATCAGCAGCGCAGGAATGATGATTTTAAACAGATTGCCTGGCGAAATCCAGAGCCATCCCAGATTACGGCCCAGGAAATAAGCCCCGATCAGGAGCAGGATCGCCCCGCCAAAGAATGAGCGCCGGCCCTTGGCCAGCTCTTTGATCCCCAAAACAACCAGAATCACCGGCCAGTAGTCTCCGACCAGTCCCCAGAAGCTGACGTCGATATATCCGAGCTGATTCAACAAAAACACAACTCCGATCGCGATCAGCACCAGGCCTCCAAAAAGGCGGTCCACCCATTTTTTTTGCATAACCGTATCTCCTTTAACTCCATTGTTCATATCCTATAAAGTTCGCATCGCTTGCGAATCTGATATCAGTGTACAATAATGGCGGCCAGGCCGACAGCGGCGGCGGAATGATCCTGTTCTCGGTCCCCAGACCGAGGGGGATTACTTTTTTTTCCATATAAAAAAATAAAACACCCGCTTTTCAGCGGGCATTTTAGCAAATTTGACGAAAGAATGATTATTGTTGATCGTTTTGTTTGAATTCTTCGTCAAACTTTTCGTTAGGTGTTTTGAAGTTGCTGCTTTGGAATTTTTGCTTTTGCGTAGTGGAAGATGCGCTCTCGTTTCCGATTTCTGCAAACTCCTCGTCAAACTTTTCGTTTGGCGTTTTGAAGTTGTCTTGTTTCTTTTGCATTTGGGTTCACCTCCCTGTAGCTTGTCTGGCCGGGGATTCAAGCATCGCTTTGCCCCTGTCGTAGTATGTGAAGCCTCCTGGAATTTATACCGTTTTGCAGCAAAATTAAAGCATGGAAAACGATACATAAATGGCATGGAAAACAATAAAAGCCCTAAGCACCGCATCCGGGCCTTGGGCTTCCTTATTAGTTTAAACCGCTTCATCCAGCAGCGAAGCCGGGACGGTCTTATACGTCTGAATCGCTTTCCCCAACGTCTGCAGCATTTCCTCGCTGCATTTGCCGTTCCCCCGCTTGATCACAAACACGTCCACCTCTTTTTTTCCCCACTCCTTATACACCTGCTTGGTCGTGGAGAAATACAGGTCGATCTTACGGCCCTTGATGGCCGAACCGGTATCCGCAACAACACCATAACCGTAGCCTGGCACATAAAGGATCGTTCCGAGCGGGAACCATTTCGGATCGGCCGCGATCGTCGAAATCGTATTTTTGTCCCTGCGCACCTTTACGCCGGAATACGTAATGCCGTATGACGGATGGCTCGGATGTTTGCCCGTGGATTCATAACCCGCGGTATATCCAGTCGCCGTGACTTTGACCGTGCGGATGACCTGCTCCTGTCGCGGCATCAAGACCGGCATGGACGGCTCCTTAACGGCACCCGCCTCCTGCTGCGGCTTAACCTCGGCTTTACCGATCGCGGGAACAGCAGCCTTGGCCGTATATTTGGGCATGAATTCATTTTGCTTAAATACGTTCTGCTCCGCCCGCTTTTTCAAATCAACCACCTGAAACATTTCCGGCTTCGTTGCATATTTTAACGGCTTTTGATAATAGTCATTCGCCGCCAGCATCGGACTTTTTGCACTTTCTTTCCCCGTAACCCCGTCACTCTCCAGCAGCGAGAAGGATGCCGCATACATCTTGGGCGCCCCTGCAAGCATGCCAAACAGAAACATACAACACAAAATCCTCTGCCATGTTTTCACCTTGTTCATATGAATCCTCCCCCTTTACTTGCGAGGATGTCCAGATGTTCCGGCGTTTATACATGTAAAAGTGAAGTCGTCTCACTTTGCAGAGGATTGTGCAAGCTTATCAAGTTATCGTTTTACACGAGTTTGGTCTTAGAAAATTTCGCGTTTCGCGATTTGTTCACGGAGCAGCGAAATCGCCTCATCCACGGTTTTGGCCCCGATGTCGCCTTCGCCGCGTTTGCGGATCGACACGGTTCCCGCGTTCATTTCGTTATCGCCGACGATGAACATGTACGGTACTTTCTCAAGCTGGCCTTCGCGGATTTTGTAGCCGAGCTTCTCATTGCGCACGTCCGCTTCCACGGATACGCCCTGAAGCTTCAGCTTCTCAGCCACTTCCTTGGCATAGCCTTCGAATGCGATGGAGACCGGAATGACCTTGACCTGCACCGGAGACAGCCACAGCGGAAGGTTGCCCGCGAAATTCTCCAGCAGGAAGGCCGTAAAGCGTTCCATCGTGCCCAGAATGCCGCGGTGGATGACCACCGGACGGTGCTTCTGCCCGTCGTCGCCTACGTATTCCAGTTCGAAGCGCTCAGGCAGCAGGAAGTCCAGCTGTACGGTGGACAGCGTTTCTTCCTTGCCAAGGGCGGTGCGGATCTGCACGTCGAGCTTCGGACCGTAGAAAGCGGCCTCGCCTTCGGCCTCGAAGAACGGGATGCCTGTCTCTTCTACAACCTCGCGCAGCATGCGCTGGGACATTTCCCACATGTCGTCGTTCGGGAAATACTTCTCGGTATCCTCCGGATCGCGGTAGGACAGGCGGAAACGGAAATCGTGGATGCCGAAGTCTTCATACACCTTCGTGATCAGCTGAATAACACGCAGGAATTCTTCCTTGATCTGATCCGGACGGCAGAAAATGTGGGAATCGTTCAGCGTCATCGCGCGTACGCGGTGCAATCCTGTCAGGGCCCCGGACATCTCGTATCGATGCTGCATGCCGAGCTCGGCGATCCGGATCGGCAGATCGCGGTAGCTGTGCATTTCGCTCTTGTACACCATCATATGGTGCGGACAGTTCATCGGACGGAGCACCAGCTCTTCGTTGTCGAGCTCCATCTTAGGGAACATGTCCTCTTGGTAATGCTCCCAGTGGCCGGATGTCTTGTACAGTTCTACGTTACCGAGAACCGGCGTGTAGACATGCTGGTACCCCAGGCTTTCTTCAAGGTCCACGATGTAGCGCTCGAGGGTGCGGCGCAGCTTGGCGCCTTTCGGCAGCCACATCGGCAGGCCTTGTCCCACCAGCTGGGAGAAAGTGAAAATGTCGAGCTCTTTACCGAGCTTGCGGTGGTCGCGCTTCTTGGCTTCTTCAAGGAAGTGAAGATGCTCATCCAGCTGCGCTTTCTTGACAAAAGCGGTTCCGTAGACCCGCTGCAGCATTTTGTTCTTGCTGTCACCGCGCCAATAGGCACCGGCCACGCTCATCAGCTTGAACACCTTGATTTTGCCGGTGGAAGGCAAATGCGGTCCGCGGCACAGGTCGAAAAATTCGCCCTGCTCATAGATGGTGATGACACTGTCCTCAGGCAGCGCGTTGATCAGTTCGAGCTTGTAGGGATCCCCGAGCTCGCCAAAAATGTCCAGCGCCTCCTGGCGGCTGACTTCTTTGCGGACGATCGGCAGGTTTTCGCCTACGATGCGCTCCATTTCTTTTTCGATCTTCTGCAGATCTTCCGGATTGAGCGGATGCTCCAAATCCATGTCGTAGTAGTATCCGTCCTCGATGACAGGTCCGACGCCGAGCTTGACCTCTTTGGCCCCGAACAGGCGCTTAACGGCTTGGGCCGTCAAGTGCGCCGTACTGTGGCGCATCACTTCGAGGCCTTCCTGCGAATCGAGCGTAACGATTTCCACCGCGGCTCCTTCCACGAGCGGAGTGGACAAATCAACCACGATGCCGTTCAATTTCCCTGCGGCCGCATTTTTCTTCAAGCCGCTGCTGATCGAAGCGGCGACGTCTTCAATGGTGCTTCCGTCCGCATACTCGCGAACCGAGCCGTCTGGCAGTTTGATGCTTACTGACACATTGTATTCCTCCTTGGCATTTCGGCGGACAGCCGCCCTTTTCAAAATCGTACAGGCAACGCAAAAAAACACCCATCCCTATACAAGGGACGAGTGTTTGTACCCGTGGTTCCACCCAACTTCGACAGAACTCCATATTCCCTGTTGCCAGTGAATACGAGATTGCTGTCCTTCAGCATCAGATAACGGAATGACCCGGCGGCTTATACTGGGCTTCCCCGACTGATCAAGAATCCGGGAAAACAGGTTCCAAACCGCAGCTGTAGAGGGGTAGACCGAAGCCGGAATTCGTGAGGAAATTTCAGCCAAGTTTCCTCTCTCTGACCGTCCGTATCTTCAGATCCATGTCTCTGTCGACGCTTTTATCGAATTATGAGTTATTATAAATCCCTGCTCAGCGGCGAGTCAAGCTATATCTTCCCCGTTTCGCGGAAATAGGCGTGGCAGTCCGGGCAGTAACGGCAAATTTCCACCCGCTCATCGAAAATCTGCATCAGCGTGCGAACGACGGTCATATGCGGCTCCCGCGTATGAATGACGATTTTGGCAGGGGACACGGAAATCAGCGTCGTGACGACCGTATCCTCCATTTGCAGGTCCTGCTGGTCCAGCCGCTCCACCACAACACCTTCGTCATGACGGTACTCCAGCGGCCTTAAGTCGCCGTCCAGCACGAGCAAGTCTTGGCCTCCCTTATGAATAACATGGGCGATCGGCACCTGCGGCTGCTGGAAATAGACGAAGTACTTCAGAATGCTGACAAACTCCTCATACTGCCGGTCCATCAAAAACTCATCCACCGCGTACTCCACGACTTCCTTCAGCTCTTTAATGTAAGCAGCGGCACGAAAGGTCAGAAATCCGTCGACATGGAGCAGCGGCCGTTCGCTCAGGCACTGCTTGATGCCGCGAACGAGCATATCGTAACGGCGGGACCATGCGCCCCCTTCGGAGCTTTTTTCCAGGCTCATCCGGCAGTGCTTCAAAATTTGCTCTTTTTCCTCCGGATCGGGAAAATCAAAATCATCGGCCAGAATCTTCTCGATCAGCCGCTGCTCCTTTTCCTGCAAAATGTAATGGGCCACCGTCTTGGCGGCAGTGGCATACACCTGCTGCAGATGATGCTCCTTAAAGAACCGCGGATCGTCCTCCCGGCAGCTCCACAGCATCATATCCTCATGGACCGTACAGCTGATTGCGAGTGATTTGTACTTGTTATGTAAAACCTGGTTCGCTTCCGAAACCATGCGCTTATATTCCTCCGCTTCCCGCGGACTAAAGGTTCGGGCTGCTATGCTGAACAGTTCCATGGAGAACACTCCTTTCAAATTCCTTCTTACAAAGTATATGTTTTAGCCGGGGGGATATACGGGAGGGATCGATGGAAAACAGGCTAACATTTCTCAGTTAAAATCGACATGAAATGCTTGGTAAACGGGCGTTTCTGCTGAATAAAAAAAGTAACTTTTGCCGGGAAATAATAAAGGGCCTCCCCCTTTGAACACCAAAGGAAGAAGCCCCTATTCATATCTGAAATCGATCGGTTGTCAAGCCAGCCGGCCCGCGGCCTTGACCTTTACGAGCAGTGCGTTGCCCGGCAGGTATGCAAGCGGAATATCCTCGGAAAATACGACTTGAACCGTATCCGGCTCCGCCCCGGCAAGGACGGCCTGCCGAACGGCATGGTTCTTCGCATCAAGCATCGCTTCGTCATACGTCATCTCGTCCAGCGCGTAGATCCGCTCGGTCTCGCCGCTGACTTCCCCGAGCGCGGCGCCAATAGCGTTGGCGGCGTCGTAATGGTCGGGTCTGACAATCCGCGCGACGCCTTCAAGACGGTCCGCCACAAGGATGCTTCCGCCGCCGACAAGCACGACGTCGACCTGATCCGAGCTCGTCTTCATGCGGTCGATCGCGTCTTCGATGTCGCGCGTGATAATCCCGTCGGCCTGGCGGCACACCGTCTCGTCCAGCCCGGCTGTGTCTGCGCCGTTCCAGTCGTGGCGTCCGAGCTTCACGGCCACGTCGGTGGCCGTCAGCGTGTCGCCGCCGAAGATCCGGCCGCGCTGCAGCAGCTCGTAGCCGACGCTGTCCGGCCCGACGGTGACGCCGCCGGCTGCGTCCTGCCGCACGATTGTGCCGCCGCCGATGCCGATGGACAGAATGTCCGGCATCCGGAAGTTCGTGCGCACGCCGCCGATTTCGACCGCGGCCGAGGATTGGCGCGGGAACCCGTGGGCGAGCACGCCGATGTCTGTTGTCGTGCCGCCGATGTCCACGACGAGCGCGTCGCTGAGGCCCGACAGATGGGCCGCGCCCCGGATCGAGTTGGTCGGTCCGCAGGCGATGGTCAAGATCGGGTAGCGCAGGGCGTAATCGCTGCGCATCAGCGTACCGTCATTTTGGCAAATGTAGACGCCGGCCTGGATGTCAAAGCTCTCCAGCGCCTGCTCAAAGCCGCGGACGACGCCGGCAATGACGTTCAGCAGCGCAGCGTTCAGAAGCGAGGCGTTCTCGCGCTCCAGCAGTCCAATGCTTCCGATCTCATGGGAGAGCGTTACCGGCATATTCTCGCCGAGCACCGCTTTGACGATCTGCATCGCCCGCTTCTCCTGTTCGCCGTTGACCGGGGAGAACACACCGCAGACCGCGACCGCGTCCACTTCTCCCCGCATACGGCCCGCCACTTCGGCAATTTGCGCCTCACCCAAGCCCACGATCGTCCTGCCGTCATATTCATAACCGCCGCTCACCATATACGCATGCGGGCCGACCGCCGCCTTCAGTGCGTCGTCCCAATCCGCCAGCGGCGGTACCGAGGTCGTCGCCGGCGCGCCGATGCGAATAAGGCCGACCTTGCCCAGGTGCTTGCGCTCGACGATGGCGTTGGTGCAGTGCGTCGTTCCAAGCATCGCATAGCGGATCCTGGCGGGATTCACGCCGCTCTCTGCGAGCAGACGGCGGATCGACTCCACGATTCCCTCGTTGACGTCGCGAGTCGTATGAACCTTGACCGTGTGCACCGGTCTCAGGCTGGAATCGAGGAGAGCCGCGTCCGTATTCGTACCGCCGACGTCGATGCCGATCCGGTAGAGGTCTTCGCCGCCGCCAAGTTTCTCCCTACCGGATGGAGTCACGATATTGTTCAGCGGGCTGCTCATATTACTCACGTTCATCGGGTTATTCATGCGACGCACCTCCTTTCCCTTCGGCCAGTAGTTCAATCGGCACATAGGGCGTGTCGTAGCCAAAGTATTGCGGCCCGACCGTCGCCAGTCCCTTCGGCGTACGCCATTTCGGATCGCACGGGAAGCCGACGGCCGTCACGCGGGCGCCGTATTTCAGATTCTCCGTCGTAATCGGCATGCCCGTGTCCTGGTCCAGCAGCGCGATGAGGTCCGGCGTCACCGCCAGCGACGTTCCGTCCTCCGTGGCCAGCAGGAACTCGTTCTGGAAAAAGAGCTTCATCGTCCGGCCCCTCTGTGCATCTGTGCCCTCGAATACCGCTTCGCCCCGCGTAAACCCGCCTTCCGTGCGGCGGCGAATATCCACGGCTTTGCCATGAAACAGCGCATAGCCGCTCAGCTGCTTGAGCAGCGCTTCGATCGGGTTCTGCTTCCGCTCTTTGGACAGATACAGCGTCCTGCCGATTTCATAGGCCTGAGTCAGCGTATTGCGCACCACGCTGCGCTTCGCTTGGGCCCCTGTGACCGGATAGTCGCAGATCGACGCCGATCCGCCCATCTGAATCGTCACGGCCCGCGCCATCCGTTCCTCCCAAATGCCGTCGACGGCATGCATCAGCACAGCGTTGCCGCGCTCGTCCGCCATCGTAATCGGGCTGCAGTCGTACCCGTCGAGGTAGAACGTCACCATTTGCGATTCGGGAAAAGCGCGGCCCATTGCGTCGGCGTCCAGCATCGGAATGCCGCGCTCCGCCGCCGCGATGACCGGCACGAGCGAGTTGCCGCCGCCCACCTCGATCGGCATGATGGCCGTCACTTTGCGGCCGAGCTCCCGCTCGAGGAGATCGAGCGGCTTCGTCATCTGCTCCGCGGACGGAATTTTCTCGTTCATGACGGTCGGCGCACCGATCATCGACAGCGGCACGACCAGGTCGTCATCCGCCAGCTCGTCCGGCTGCAGGAGCCGAACCGGACCGTATTTTCGGATCGCCTCGATGGCCATCAATTTACCGATATGGGGATCGCCGCCCCCGCCGGTCCCGAGCACCGCCGCACCGACGGCAATATAATGGACGGCTTGCTCGTCCAGTTCCGTTAACACGTTGTTGTTCATGATGTAGATTTATCCTTTCTTACTTGCAATTTTTCCAATGATCCACTGTACGATAAAGGCAAAAGCAAAGGCATCCAGCGCAGGGACGCGCGTCAATTGGAAGAGGCCGAACCCGTCCGGTGACGGTGTAGTCATATAAGCGAACAGCGTAGCCAGGACCCATACGACCAGGGAACGGAAAATCCAGTTCCGGTTGCGGTCCAGCCCTTCAAACGTAAATTTCTTCCGGTCCACGAGCAGATACTCGGCGGTATACAGTCCTCCGATCGGCGACACGAAGCTCGTAATGACATTCAGGAACGACAGGAACTTGTCGTAAATGCCGAAGACGGCAAGCGAAGTGGCGATCAGTCCCGCAATGACGGTGATCCATTTTTTCGGGAACTTCTGAAATACGACCGAGAAGCCGAGCGACGCCGAATACAGGTTGTTCGTATTGGTCGTCCACTGCGCCAGCGTCAGAACGATGATGGCCGGCAGTCCGAGCCCCAGCGCGATAAAAATGTTCGTCAAATCGTCGGTGTCCATCAGCCGCGACAGGAAAATCGCGATGATCGTCATCAAGCTGTTGCCGACGAAAAATCCGATAAATGCGGCCGTCACGGCATGCATCGGCGTGCGCGCCCAGCGCCCGATGTCCGGCGATAGCACCGTCCCGACGATAAAGATGCCGATGACAAGCGAAATGGCGATGCCCATCGGAATCGGCGCCCCGGCGATCGGTTCCCATATCGCCGATGTTCCTTTCGACTTAAACGCCGCTACGATGGCAACGCCGATAAAAATGACCAGCAGCGGAACGGACCATACGCTGAGGCGCTCGATCGAGCGATAGCCCCAGATGGCCGTCGACATCATCAGCAAACCGCCGACAAAGGACAGCACGCCGAGCGGCAGGTCAATTCCCAGCAGCTTGTCAAAAGCGGTATGCATGTTCGACGAGAAAAATCCGACCTGCACGCCGAACCAGCCTAGCGAGAAAATTCCGAGCACGATCGATACGATGCGCGCACCAACGTTTCCGAACAGAAACCGGCTGATCATCGCTGTGGACAATCCTGTTTTCGCCCCGACATAAGCGCAAAGCGCGCCGATCAGACCGAGGATGACCGAGCCGACGATGGTTGCAGTCAGCGAGTCCGCCAAATTCATACCGTTGCCGAGCTCCGCGCCGAGAAACATGGCTGACAGGTCGATCCCGATCGCGATCCAGACGAGCGACATGGACAACCATTTTTTGCGCAAATGCTGGGGAACGGGTTCCCTTTCAAAATCCTGTGTACTGCCTTCACTGCCGATGACTTGACTCGCTTCATTCATGTAAACCCATCCCCCTGTTGTACAATCTTCTCGGTGAGGTTACCCGCTTTACGAACGCACGCCGCTCCAGAAGGTCTCGAAGGCGTTGTTCACTTTGCGGGTGTACACCTCTTTGGAGGTGTAGTAGAAATATTGCATGCTCAAACCGTCCATCAGGTTCAAAAAAGCGTCCACGAGCTGCTGCACCGGCTGCTCCCGGACCGCCCCTTCCTCAATCCCCTGCACGATCCACCGTTCGACCGCCTGCGTCAGCAGCTCATCGGCCTGCAGAAATGCCTTCTCGATCGTCTCCTTCAGAAAGTCCGGCGGGAACAGCACGTACCGCAGCACGAACATGCTCGCCTCCGGATGCTGCCGGTAAAACTCCGATTGTCTGGACACCGCGCCGTACAGGCAGTCCCGGGCGCTCATCGCCTGCTTCTCCTCCGACAGCTCCTGAATAAAAGCGTTGTACGAGAGCATCGCTTCGCGAAAGACCGTCATAAACAGATCCTCTTTGTTTTCGAAAAAGGCGTAGATCGCCGGGGTTTTGACCCCGACTTCCTTGGCGATTTCGGAAAGGGCCGTTCCGTCGTACCCTTTTTCCCCGAACAGCCGCAGCGCGGCTTCCTTCAGCTTGTTTCTGGTCATGAAATATCCTCACACTTCCTGTTTAATTAACGTTAATTAAGTAAACTATACAAAATAACGCATAAAAATACAACGCTTATTTTTTAAGAATCCAGAGGAAGAATAAAGGGAAACTTGCACCGGGTACGTGCCCTTAGCCTTTTATACAACAACAAAAAACCGCCTCGCATAAGCAAGGCGGCCAGTCATATCAAAAAATTATTAAGATCCGTTCTAGTTCTGCATGACGAAGTCGCGTTCCACCTGGGAACCTTCTTCAAAGACGCGAAGCGTCTCGTATCTTGTGTTCCGCTGCGCCGGGATTTTACCTGCTTCGCGGATCAGCTGCAGGATGGAAGTGATGTTAACCTTGTGCACCGCACCGGCGGAGGACACGACGTTCTCTTCCATCATGGTGCTTCCGAAGTCGTTGCAGCCGTAGCTGAGCGACAATTTGCCCACTTCCGGTCCCATCGTGACCCAGGAGGACTGCAAATTCGGCACGTTGTCCAGCACCAGGCGGCCGATCGCCACCGTCTTCAAATACGCCTCCGGCGTTTCGCGTTCCCGCTTCAAGCCCGTATTGTCCGGCTGGAACGTGAACGGAATAAAGGCGAGGAAGCCTTTGGAGTCGTAGCCGTTTGCGATGCATTCGTCCTGCGCGTCGCGGATGCGCAGCATGTGCAGGGCGCGCTCTTCCATCGATTCACCGAAGCCGATAACCATCGTGGCCGTCGTGTTCATGCCGATTTTGTGAGCCATCTGCATGACGTCCATCCAGTCGCGCCAGGTACCTTTATGCCGGCTGATCTTCGAGCGGATCCGGTCGTCGAGGATTTCGGCGCCGCCGCCCGGCAGGGAATCCAGTCCCGCCGCTTTCAGCTCGCGCATGACTTGTTCCAGAGACAGCCCCGACACTTCCACCATTTTGCGGATTTCCGCCGGCGAGAAGGAGTGCATCGTGATGTTCGGGAACCGCTGCTTGATGCCCTTCAGCAGGTTCGTGTAGTAATCGAACGGCAGGTACGGGTTCGTTCCGCCCTGCATCAAAATTTCCGTGCCGCCGACGTCTTCGGTTTCCTTGATTTTTTGGAAAATCACTTCGTCCGGCAAGGTATACCCTTCTTTGTGCCCAGGGACACGGTAAAATGCGCAAAATGTGCAGTATGTATCGCACACGTTTGTATAATTGACGTTCCGTCCGATGACGAAAGTCGTAATTGGATCGGGATGAACCCTCTTCATCATGATATCGGCAGCATGACCCATTTTCTCCACTTCATTGCTTTCGAACAATGTCACGCTGTCTTCCAAATTCAGGCGTTCGCCCCGCAGTGCTTTATCCAGGATACGGTCAACCGCACTCATATTTGGCAGCCTCCTATCATATGTGAATTTTGTAACATAAATTAAAACATGACCAATACCATCTTAACACAATTGGCGCACAGGGCAAACGAAATTCATAGAATCCGTTGGCCGAATGGCCGAACGTGGGCTGACGCGGACGTCACGGGCTGGACGAAGGAAAGGCACCGCCGAAGCGGTGCCTGCTTGATGATTTAACCTTGAAGCGCCTGATCCAGATCGGCGATCAGATCGTCGACGTCCTCGAGGCCGACCGAGAAGCGGAGCAGCCCGTCAGTAATGCCGCGCTCCAGCCGAACCTCTGCCGGCATTGCCGCATGGGACATCATCGCCGGATAGGACAAAATGCTCTCCACCGCGCCCAGGCTGACGGCCACGAGCGGGATCTGCGCGCGGTTCAGCACCTGTTTGGCCCGCTCGCCGGAGCCCACGTCAAACGAGACGACGGCCCCGTAGCCGGTGGACTGCTTCTCGTGAATTTCTCTGCCGGGATGATCGATGAGCCCCGGGTAAAAGACCTGCGTAATATCCTGGCGCCCTTTGAGCCAAGCGGCCAGTACAGCCGCGCTCTCTTCGCTGTGCTTCATGCGTGCCTGCAATGTTTTCATGCCCCGCATCAGCAGCCAGCTCTCCTGGACGCCAAGCACCGTTCCCAGGCCGTTCTGCAGCTGCTTCAGCTGGCGGCCGATTTCCTCGGTACGGGCGACGGCCAGACCGGCCAACACATCGCTGTGTCCGCCAAGGAACTTCGTGGCGCTGTGCAGCACAATATCCACGCCCACCTCGATGGGACGCTGGTAATACGGCGTCATAAACGTGTTATCCACCATCGTGAGCAGATCATGCTCCTTGGCCCACTTGGTGACGGCTTCGATATCGGTAATTTTCAGCGTCGGGTTCGATGGGGTTTCCATATATACAGCCTTCGTGTTCGGCTTCAATGCAGCCTTCACCTGATCCAGGTCGGTCATGTCGACGAAAGTGCTCTCAATGCCGTGACGGTTCAAAATGCTTGTAAGCAGGCGGTAGGTTCCGCCGTATACGTCCTCGGTCACGATCATGTGGTCGCCGGCCGACAGAAGCATAAACGTGCTCGAAATGGCCGCCATGCCCGACGAATAGGCGAACCCGCGCACCCCGCCTTCGAGCAGGGCGATATAGTCTTCCAGCGCCTGGCGCGTCGGATTGCCCGAACGGCTGTAATCATGCACCGGCGGATTGAAGATATCTGCATGGTGGAACGTAGACGCCTGATAGATCGGCACGCTGGAAGCTCCCGTCGCGCCATCGATTTCCGAGCCGAAATGGAGCAGCTTGGTCGCGAATTTCCGCTCCTGCTTGCCTTTATCCTGATGTCCTTTGCCCAAATCACTCATCCTTGGCTGCTCCCTTCCACTTCCTTGATCGCGGCATCCAATGCGCCGCCCAGATCCGCAATCAGGTCATCGATATGCTCGATGCCCACCGAGAAACGGAGCAGGCGGTCGTCGACGCCGACAGCTTTGCGGATTTCTTCCGGTATATCGGCATGTGTCTGCACGGCCGGATAGGTCATCAGCGACTCGACGCCACCAAGGCTTTCCGCAAAGGCGATCAGCTGGATGTGGCGAAGCACGGGCTCTACGTAACGGGCATCCTTCACTTTAAAGGAGAAGATCCCCGTATTCCCCCGGGACTGCCGGCTTTGGATGTCATGTCCCGGATGGTCCGGAAGCGCCGGATAGAATACTTCGGCAACCGCCGGATGTGTCTGAAGGTACTTGGCCATCGCTGTGGCGTTGCTTTCATGGCGCTCCATCCGCAGGGCCAGCGTCTTCATTCCTTTCATGAGCTGATAGGAATCCGTCGGCCCGAGCACCGCACCGATGGAATTGTGCAGAAACGCTATTTCCTCGGACAGCTCTTTGCCTTTGGTCACGATCAGGCCTGCAAGGACATCGTTATGTCCGCCCAAATATTTGGTCGCGCTGTGCACGACGATATCCGCGCCGAGCTCGATCGGACGCTGGAAGAACGGCGTGAGGAGCGTATTGTCCACGATGGACAGCAAGCCGTGGCGGTGGGCCCAATTGGAGACGGCCTCGATATCCGTAATCATCATGAGCGGATTCGTCGGCGTCTCGATAAACACCGCTTTCGTATTCGGGCGTCTGGACTGTTCCAGCTCGTCCAGATTGTTGGTGTCGACATACGTTGCGGTAACCCCGTATTTGGAAAGGATTCTTTCCAGCAGGCGGTATGTACCACCGTACAGGTCCAGCGAAACGATCAGGTGATCGCCCTGGCTGAACAGGGTGAAAATGGTTTGCAGCGCTGCCATGCCTGAGCTGCAGGCAAAGCCGGCGTCCCCGGATTCCAGCTTCGCTGCCGCGGCTTCGAGCACTTTGCGGGTCGGGCTGGCGGTTCGGGCGTAATCAAAACCGGTGCTATGCCCAAGCTTCGGATGGCGGAAGGCGGTCGCCTGATAAATCGGGAAGTTTACCGCTCCGGTCACGGGTTCTTCGACGGAGCCGATTTGGGCCAATCTGCTTTCAATTTTCCATGGTTCCTTTTCCATGTGCGTATCCTCCTGTAGGGTCGACTAAATTTGCGGCCAGACTTCAAGACTCTCCCCGATATCATAAGGAGTTTCCTGATATACATAGTAATTCAGCCAATTTGAGAATAATAAGTTGGCATGCGAGCGCCAGATGGCGAGCGGAGCCTGATTCGGATCGTCGTTCGGGTAGTAATTGACCGGAATTTTCATGTCCATGCCTTTCGCGATATCGCGCTCATACTCCCATTTCAGCGAGTCCAGATCGTATTCGGAGTGGCCTGCCACAAAGATCTGCTTGCCGTCCTTGCTTGCTACCATATGAATGCCGGCTTCCTCTGACTCCGAGAGGATCTCCAGCTCCTCCACATGCTCGATATCCTCGCGCCGCACCTCGGTGTGGCGGGAGTGTGGTACATAGAATACATCGTCGAAGCCGCGGAGAAGCTTCACGTTGTTCTTCATCACCCGGTGCGGGAACACGCCGAAGCATTTCTCTTTCAGGTCCCACTTGGGAATGCCGTAGTGGTGGAACAATCCCGCCTGGGAGGCCCAACAGATATGCATCGTTGAAGTGACGTTCGTTTTGGTCCAGTCCATAATCTCGCGGAGCTCATCCCAATAGTTCACGTCTTCAAAATCCATTTTTTCGACCGGCGCCCCGGTGATGATCATACCGTCAAAACGGCGGTGCTTCACTTCCTCGAACGTTTTGTAGAACGACTTCAGGTGCTCCGAAGGCGTGTTCTTGGAAATATGGGAGCCCGGATGAAGCAGCACAATGTCGACCTGCAGCGGCGAGTTCCCAAGCAGGCGGAGAAGCTGGGTTTCTGTCGTTTCCTTGGTCGGCATCAGATTGAGAATCGCGATGCGCAGCGGACGGATGTCCTGGTGATACGCTTTGGTATCGTCCATGACGAAAATATTTTCCCGGGTAAGAACTTCTTTCGCTGGTAAAGTGTCGGGAATCTTGATCGGCATCGTTATCATCTCTCCTTTTTTCTGAAGACCGCGAAAATCGTAGCTTGAGAAGAAGCCGAGTATACAAAAATGACCTTTCCCACACAAAAGAGAAAGGTCATTACACGCTCATTACTGCGCCTCTCTCATCTGTCAGGAGACAACGCCTAAAGGCCGCTGCCATGTTCCTGCAAGAATTAGCACCGTGCGTAAATACCGCCGGTTGCCGGGTTTCATCGGGCTAGTCCCTCCACCTGCTCTTGATAAGATTTCGCTGTATTCAATTTTTCATTGTCTTGTTCCTTACTTTAAATCATAAGCCCATCCTTCGTCAAGACGCGGATTTGTCATTTTCGGCAGCATTTCGTGCACCGATCGAAGGTCGCTTCCATACCCTGTTATCGGGACCTGCCGGCCGCCATTTTGTTCTTGAAAGGAATAAAACCCGGCGTTATACTAGACAAGTGTTTCATACCCCGATATGACTGAGGTGACATGAAAGATGGAAGGCGACCCGAGCCCGAAGCTGAATGCATGGAAAACACAACTGCATAGACCTGAGATCAGCTTGCCGGCAGAGGGAAGTTTTCGTTTTCATGCCCGTACGTTTATTCAGTACTCCCCCCAATCCCGCTGACCGGCAGCGCTGATTTCTTTTCTATGCTCAAACATCTTGAGCAAGGAGTGAAGTCATATGAAAATCCGGTTGGTAAACGAAGGAGTATTTACTCCGATCGATGACCTGCAAACTGTACTAACCCCGCCTTTGGCCGGCTTTTACTGGATCGACGCCGACGTCGACGACCTCGCGGAGCTGCAGCCGCTGTTTTCGCTGCATGATCTGGCGGTTGAAGACTGTCTCAGCGAAGAGGAGCAGCGCCCGAAGATCGAAATTTACGAAAACCACTATTTTATCGTAGTCAACAGCATCCGGTTTGACGATGAGGAGATTTTTCTGCGCGCACTGAACGTATTCCTCGGAAGACACTTCATCATTACGGTGACGAAACAGAAAATCAACGAGCTGCGGACGCTGAAGCCGATCCTGTGGGAACAGGAAGTCAGCGGACCTGACCGTTTTCTGTACCTGCTGATCGACCTCGTGGTTGACAACTACTTTGTGGTCGGCGACCGGATCGAAGCCAAAATCGAGAAGCTCGAAGAAGACATTCTCATGCATACGAAAAAGTCCCATTTGAACGAAATTATCGGTCTGCGAAGCGAGATTCTGTGGCTGAAAAAAGTGCTGGGTCCGCAAAAGGATGTCATCAATACGTTAAATAAAAAAGACCTCCGGCTGATTGACGATCAGCTGCAAAAATATTTCAGCGACATTTACGAAAATGCGGTCAAAATTTCCGAAACATTCGATACGTACCGCGATCTGATGAGCAACTTGCGCGAGGCCTACCAGTCAAGTATCGCCAACCGCGCGAACGAAATCATGAGAGTGTTTACGGCCATGACCGTGATTTTCATGCCATTGACGATCATTACAGGAATCTATGGCATGAACTTCGATAACATTCCGGAAATTCATTGGAAATACGGTTATTTCATGATCCTCGGCATCATGCTCGTCCTTGGTCTCGGCATGGTTGTCATTTTCAAGAAAAAAGACTGGATTTGAAAGTCAGCGCATCACCCCATCATCATGCATTGGAAAACAGGACGAAGGAGACGGCCGCATGCGGTTAGAGCCTTCGTCCTTTTTGCATGGTCACCATCCGTAACTCCGGCGGGCAAGCACTCCGTTCACCCCACGCTTCTGCGGCTGCCGGGCTGCCGGCGGAACCGGATGCGGATCAGACGGATCCGCTCATAACGCTGCTCCATACCGCTTCCGGCGGCGGCATCCTCTCCGTAAACTTGCAGCAGCACCGGCTTCAAGAGCGCGTCGCCCAGCTCCTCCAGCGCGGCCCACACCCGCTCCTGCTCCTCCTGCGGCACCTCCTCCAGCTCGCTTTGGATCAGCCGCTCGGTATCATACCCTTCCTTCTCCAGCTGCTCCAGCGCCTCCACCAGGTCTCTGCGCGGCAGACCGCATTCCTGTTCCAGCTGCTGCAGGTTCATCCCCTCATAAATTCCCTTCAGCATGGTGCGCCGGGTACGGTATTTATCCAGGTCCTGCTTGTACTTATGCTCCTTCTGCTTATAGGTCCACGATAGATATGACTGGTCGTCCAGGGCGTCATTCACCCAATCGAGCGGAAATTCGTGGCTGCGCTGCACCGTTCCCGCAATCTCGATCAGGTCGGCTCCGTACTCCGACGCCTTGCTCTCCCCGACGCCCGGAAGCTGCAGCAGCTCTTCGATGGTATGCGGCACAAAGGCGCTGATCAGACGGAGCACCCGGTTGCTGGCGATAAAATAAGGGGCCTTGCGTTCGCTGGCCGCTTTCCTTCTCCGCCAGGCGGTCAGTTCGGCGTACAGCTCCTCGTTGTTGTGCAGTTCGCTGTAGCAGTACAGCTTCTGTACAGCATGGCTGCGGCCCTTCAGCTCCTCTTCCTCATGGAACGTGCCGTCGATCAGCGGGCGGAATCCTTCGCCGAGCTTGACCGCCAGGCCGTGTCTGTAAATGTACAGCATCTCATTCCAGGATCCGCCTTCATACCATGCGGAATCCATGGCTTCCCCGGTCATCTCCAGATCTCTCCATCCGAGATGCCAGGTCCCCTCCTCTTCGCCGATCCATACCTGCGCGAGCTTTTCTCCCTCGCTTCCCGCATCCTTCACAAGCCGGTTCATAAAAACGATTTGCATGTTCACCAATTCCTCCATCCACGTAGGATAATCAGCACAACGCAAAAAAGCACCTCTCTTTAAATTAAGAGAGGTGCTTCCCCATTCGTGCAGATGTGCTGTTATAGTTGATCATACCATATTATGTAAAATGGTCAATGGGTTTTTCGCCAAATCTTAGAAATAGCCGCTCAGCTGCGGCTCAGCGCAAAATGATATTCCTGCAGCTTTACCCGGGTCTCCGGGGAAGGGCTGTAAATCATGACTTTCATATCCGGATCTTCGGGCGCCTGGAGCGTAATATGCTCGAATTCCAAATGCCCCATGACCGGATGCTCGATTTCCTTATGCCCTTCTATCTTTTCCGAAGCGTCGTGCTGAAGCCAGAGCCGGGAAAAGTCCGGGCTTGCCTCCTTCAGGTCCCGGATCAATGCATCCATCCCCTCGTCCTCCATAAAACGGGCTCTCGCCGTATGGAATTCCGAGATCACGCTTCGGGCCACCCGCTCCCAATCGAGGTACCGCTGCCTGGCCACGGGGAGCGTAAACAGCCGCCACACCAAGTTGTAATGATGCGGTGGAGCCGGGATATCCATCGCAAAAATATCACCGGCCATCGCGTTCCAAGCCAGAAAGTCCCACCGTCTGCCCATGACGTAGGCCGGGACCGGATTCAGGTCGTCCAGTACGCTCTGCAGCGTCGGGCTCACTTCTTCTTCCGGCAGGGCAAGCGGCGGCAGGGATTCGCCTGCGAGAAGAAACAGATGACGGCGTTCATTCGCGCTGAGCCGGAGCGCCCGGGACAAGCTGTCCAAAATTTGCACGGAAGGGTGTACATCCCGGCCCTGCTCCAGCCATATATACCACGATGTCCCCATATTGGCCAGGAGCGCCACTTCCTCCCGTCTTAGCCCGGGGGTACGCCGCTGCGAACCGGTGGACAATCCGTAGTCCTCCGGAGACAGGCTCTCCCTTTTGCCCCGTAAAAACTGGCCGAGCGCTGTGCGACGATCTTGGTCGTTCATATCGATCACTCCTCATCGTGGTGTTCCGAAACCTATGTTCAAGCCGCCTCTTCTCCTGTCAATTCACCCAAAGTATACTCAGCCTTAGAACATGAGTCAATTTCAGTGCCGTGTTATCTAGCTGCCGTTTAGGACAGCATGGGACCGTTGAAAAAGAGCTCTAGATCAATCCAAGGAGGCAAAAACATGAACCAGATCACTTCTCAGCATCTTCAAAACCGGCAGGGTTTGCTCCACGATAAAGTGGCGATCATTACAGGGGCCAGCCGCGGGATCGGCGCCGCAGCCGCCAGGCTGTTCGCCCGGGAAGGGGCAATCGTAACCTTGATCGCCAGAACCGAGTCCAGCCTCGCGGCCTTGACGGAGGAGATCCGGGCTGCAGGCGGACAAGCGGATTACGTCACTGCGAACCTCGCGGAAGCCGGGAGCATCGAGCACGCGGTGCAGTCGACGCTTGATCGTTACGGCCGCCTCGACATCGCCTTTAATAATGCGGGGGCTGCCATTCCCCCGGGACCGCTCGCCGAGACGGAGGAGCAAGGCTTTGATTTTATTCAGGACGTAAACTACAAAGCCATATGGCGGGCCATGGTTGCCGAAATTCGGGCGATCCGCAGCACGTCAGGCCGTGGGGCGATCGTAAATACCAGCAGCGTCGGCAGCTTGAAGGGGAACCCCGCGTTATCCCTTTACGGTGCGGCGAAGCGTGCGGTCAACAGCCTTACGCAAACGGCTGCGATCGAATACGGCCCGGAAGGCATTCGGGTCAATGCGATCGCTCCAGGTACGACGATGACCGAAATGATTCAGGGATGGGAATCGGAGCAGCCTGGGGTCATCGATCATCTGAATGCCCGGACGCCGCTGCGCCGGGCTGCGGAGCCGGAAGAAATTGCAGAGGCCGCCGCGTGGCTCCTAAGCGACCGCGCAGCTTATGTTACCGGGGTGATACTGCCGGTTGACGGAGGTCTAAGCGCTTAAGTCTACGAAATTCCCTTCGGGCACAGCATAGAGCAGCTGCAGCGTTTGTTTTTATAAGGTTAGATCCAAACTTCCGCATAAACGCGAAAAAGAGGGCCTTTCAGCCCTCTTTTCTTATTTTTATTCACCATCTCATGAGAGTCCGCCTGTCGATCAAACCTTCGGCTTAACCCGCAGCCAGCGCCTTCTTGGCGAGCGCGAGCGCGCCGCACAGGCCGGCGTTGTCGCCAAGCTGCGGCGGAACGATGTAATTCTCGATATCGTCCATGATGGCTGGAACCTGTACGTAGCCGTTCAGCTGTTTGCGCAGCTCGGCATGAATCAGCGGGAACAGCTGCAGCTGTTTCATGACGCCGCCGCCCATGACGATTTTTTGCGGAGACAGGATTAAAATGTAGTTCATCAGCGCCTGAGCGAGATAGTAAGCTTCCATCGCCCAAGCCGGATGGTCCGGCGTCAATTCCGCACCCGGAACGCCCCAGCGTTTGGACAAGGAAGGTCCGGCTGCCAGCCCCTCCAGGCAATCGCCATGATATGGGCAGAAGCCTTCGAATTTGTCCTCCGGATGACGGCGGACCAGAATATGTCCCATTTCCGGATGGGACAGGCCATGGATCAGCTCGCCGCCCACAACTGCGCCGGCGCCGATGCCCGTGCCAACGGTTATGTACAGGCAGCTTTCGAGCCCCTGGGCTGCTCCCCAAGTCGCTTCACCCAAGGCGGCTCCGTTCACGTCCGTATCAAATTCGATCGGCAGATCGAAGTGCGAACGCAAATGTCCGACCATATCGAAATTGCTCCAATAAGGTTTCGGCGTCGTCGTAATCCGTCCGTATGTAGGACTTCCCTTCACCGGGTCAATCGGCCCGAATGAACCCGCTCCGATCGCCACGATGTCTTTGCCCTTAAAGAAATCGACCACCTGGGCCATCGTTTCCTCCGGCGTCGTTGTCGGGAAGCTGATCCGTTCCAGAACGGTACCGTCCTCTTGGCCGATTCCGCATACGAATTTCGTTCCCCCTGCTTCAATTGCTCCTAATAGACTCATCGTAGTCGTTCCCTCCTGCAGCGGGCCTCCCCAGCCCTGTATAAATGCCATATACCTTCTATCTTTATATCAAAACAATCACGGGCATTATAGCCCAGTTAATCTGTGAAAGTCAATCCGATAGAGCACAAAAGAGCCGGCGCTCCAAAAACGCCAGCACTCTGTACCCGTTTAGCCGATGGCCAGTCCCATAAGAGAACACAGGCTCTTCATTTCGAGTTCTTCAAACTTGCTGATCACCTGATGGTGATCGAGCGACAGCTGGCACACTTCCAGCGAGCAGGCAACGGGCACGCAGCAGTGAATCTCGGCCAGCTTGCGCGATAGGTGCAGCATGTCGAGGTCAGCCTCGATCTTGGCGCGAACGCTCTTGGACAGCTGGTCCAGGTTTTCGAGAATCCCTTCAACGGATTCGTATTCCTGCACAAGCTTGATCGCCGTCTTCTCGCCGATGCCCTTCACGCCGGGATAGTTATCGCTCGTATCACCCATGAGCGCCTTTACGTCGATAATCTGCCGCGGGCGCAGCTGCTTCTCTTCATACAGGGATTCCGGTGTATACACTTTGTAATTGCCGTGCCCTTTTTTCATAATAATGACCGTCGTCCGATCGCTGACGAGCTGCAGCAAATCGTTATCGCCGGACAGGACCATCACGTCCATCTCCCGTCCGAACTGGTCGGCCAGCGTCCCGATACAGTCGTCCGCTTCATACCCTTCTGCGCTGATATTCGGAACGCCGAGGCTGTCCATCACGTCGCGGATCATCGAAAACTGCGGAATCAGATCGTCCGGGGCGTCCGGACGGTTGCCCTTGTAAGCGGCAAACTGCTGTCCGCGGAACGTACCGCCGCCGAGATCCCAGCAGCAGACCACATGGGTCGGATTAAACGTTTGCACTGCATCCCAAAAATAACGAATAAAGCCATAGATCGCGTTTGTCGGAACCCCCGCCTTCGTGCGGCGAATGTAGCCGCTGGACGCGGTCGCGAAATAAGCTCTGAATAATAAGGCCATGCCATCCACGAGCATCACGGATTGGCGTTGTTCATTTGCTGTCACTTCTTGTTTCTCCCCTTGTCTGCCTGTTTCCCCTGGATTCCAAGGTTCGGCACTGCTTCCTCTAGTATAGCATATCCGCCAGGGCATGAGGCCCTTCCTGATATCACCATTCCCGGCTTATTCCTGCCTTTTTGCCCCGCCCGTTCAAGTCATAAACCAGACAGCCTGTAACATAAAATTTGTGAAGAAGATCTCCCTTCATCCTGAATTAAGCGGCAGGAGTTATTCTCCAAATATCGAATCTTGAAAAGGATAAACCACCTAACAAGCAGGAGGAATGAATATGGGAAAAACGATCAAGGTCGCTGTCATCGGCTGCGGGACCATTGCCAGAGCGGCGCATATCCCCAACTATTTGAAACATCCGAACGCCGAAATCAAATATTTTTGCGACTCGGACAAGAAGAAGGCGGAGCAGGCGGTCAAGGATTATGAATGCGGCACCGCCGTGGAAAATTATCGTGACATTCTGGACGATCCCGAGATCGATGCCGTCTCCGTATGTACCCCTAACGATGCTCATGCCGCCATCTCCATCGATTTTTTGCGGGCAGGCAAGCACGTCCTGTGCGAAAAGCCTGCGGCCCGCACCTACACGGAAGCGCTGGAGATGCAGAAAGTGCAGCACGAAACGGGCAAAGTGCTGAATATCGGCGTCGTGAACCGGTTCAACAAAAGCGTGAACATGATCAAAAACCTGATCGAGAGCGGCGAGCTTGGCGAACTGTACCATATCTATGCAAGCTTCCGCGCTCACCGCTCCATTCCGGGACTTGGCGGCGCGTTTACCACCAAATCGATTGCCGGCGGGGGCGTCCTTATCGATTGGGGCGTCCATTATCTGGACATCGTCATGTACTGCGCCGGCGATCCGCGCCCGTTGACGGTATCCGGCCAGGCCTACTCCAAGCTGGGGCGGGACCTGCCGAATTACGCCTATCTGAACATGTGGGCAGGACCCCCGAATTACGCCGGTACGTATGATGTCGACGACTTCGTCACGGCCATGATCCGCACTGAAGGGCCGGGCATTACGATCAACGGCGCCTGGGCGCAGAACATCGGCACGCCCGAAACCTACATCGATTTTCTGGGCGACAAAGCAGGGATTCGCCTACAATACGGAGGCGACTTCACCATTTACGGAGCCAAGGACGGAGCTTTGCTGGAAACGAAGCCCAAGTATTCATCGAGCGACCATTTCGAAAACGAAATCAACGGCTTTCTCGAATGCATCCAGACCGGCGTAAAGCTGCCGTCCCATATCGATACCGTCATCGTCACCTCCAAGATGATTCAGGCGATCTACGACTCTTCCGAGCAGCGCAGGGAAATCGAGCTGTAATAAGCGACTGAGGGGGATTGCTGCTTGAAAACGATCGGTTTTATCGATTATTACCTCGATGAATGGCATGCCGAGCATTATCCGAAGTGGATTGAACAGGCATCGGGCGGCACTATGAAGGTGGCCTATGCCTATGGAATGGTCGATTCGCCTTCCGGGCGCACCAACGTACAGTGGAGTGAAGACAAAGGGATCGAGCTGCTCCCTTCGATTGCCGAGGTCGTGGATCGAAGCGATTACATCATTGTCCTTTCGCCAGACCATCCGCAGTACCACGAGCCGCTTGCCCAGCTTCCGCTTCAATCCGGCAAGCCTACCTATATTGACAAAACTTTTGCCCCGGACCGCCAGACCGCTCGGCGCCTGTTCAAACTAGCTGAGCAGCACGGCACGCCGCTGTTCTCCAGCTCGGCGCTTCGCTTCACCGCGGAGTACGCCGAGGCCGAGCGCGCCGGCATCGAGAACATCATCAGCTTCGGGCCGGGGCGGTACGACAACTATTCGATCCACCAGATCGAACCGATCGTCTCGCTGCTGGGCCCCGGCGTCCGCCGGATGATGTATACCGGAACGCCTCACGCCCCGTCGTGGCTGATCGGATTCAGCGGGGGCCGCCAGGCCGAGATCCATCATCTCGGAGGGGGATGTCCCTTTTCGCTGACGGTCAGCTATACATCCGGTGAGACGAACATGCTGAAAGCGGACTCCGATTATTTCGGGCTGTTCGCTGGGGCGCTCGTCCGCTTCTTCGAAACCGGCGTTCCGCCTGTCGACCCGGCCGAGACGGTAGCAATCATCACGATCATCGAACAGGGCTTCAAGGCGAAGGAAACGCCCTATCAATGGGTAGAGCTCCCTTCGGAATAGATCCTCGAACACCAAAAAAAACGGTGGCAAAGCCTCAGGGAAATGCTAGGACCCTCCCCTGTCGGTCACGCCACCGTTTTTTTACGGAATCCTAGGCTACGCCCAGTTCTCCTCGAACATATCCTCTTTAAAGCCGACCGTCACCTTGCTGCCGTCAGTTACGATCGGACGTTTGATCAACCGGCCGTTACTGGACAGCAGCTTGATCTGCTCTTCCCGGCTCATGGCCGGCAGCTTGTCCTTCAGACCCAGCTCCTTGTACGCCTCTCCGCTGGTATTAAAAAACTTCTTCAAATCAAGCCCGCTCTTCTCGACCAAGCGGGACAGCTCGTCCGGAGCCGGCGGCTCCTCCCATAAATGCTGGAGCTCCAGCTCGTGGCCGTGCGCTTCCAGCCATTTAACCGCACTGCGGCACGTACCGCATTTGGGATAATGGTAGACTTTCAATTTGCTCATCGTTACTCACTCTTTTCATTGATCAAGTTCATGTTGCTTCGCCTCGGCAATAAGGCGGGTCATGTCGGGCGGCAGCGGTGCCTGAAAGGTCATCCGCTCCCGGGTGACGGGATGCTGGAAGGACAGCTCCCAGGCGTGGAGCGCCTGCCGCGAAATGCTGTGATCCAGCAGCACCGCCGTCTGCTCGGGTGGGGTCAATCCCTGCGGAAGAACTTTCTCCGGAGCCCCCTCTTCTTCAGGCGGAAGCATCCGGTAGACCGGATGCCGATACAGCTTATCGCCGATCAGCGGGCAGCCGATGCTGGTCATATGGACGCGGATCTGGTGGGTTCTGCCCGTTTCCAGCTTCAGCTGGACGAGCGAAGAAGACGAGCCGTACGCCTCAACGACCTTATACCGCGTCAGCGACGGATACCCGTCAGGCGTGACGATACGCCGATGCGGCTCTTCCGGGTCGCGGTCGATCGGTCCGTCCACCTCCCCTTCTTCCGGAGACGGAACGCTATGAACGAGGGCCAGGTACCTTTTGTCCACTTCGTTTGCGATCATTTGCTCCGAAATATGCTGGTGGACATACGGATTTTTGGCGATAGCAATGACGCCCGAAGTTTCCTGGTCCAGCCGGTGCACGGCTCGAAAGCGGAACGCCTCGCCCTTGTCCCGCCAATAGTGAACCACGCCGTTCGCCAAGGTTCCCGTATAGTGTCCGTGCGTCGGATGCACGATGATGCCGGCTTCCTTGTTCACGATCAGCAGGTGCTCATCCTCGTACAAAATGCGAAAAGGAATGGGCTCTGGCAGAATATCATCCGAAACTTCCTTCTCCATCCGGATTTCCACCACATCCCCATCCCTGACCGGAACGCTGATGTACACTCTTTGGCCATTCACGGTAATCCCCTGTTCCGTCAGCTTCAGGCGGGACTGCAGCTTGCGGGATACGTGGAGTCTCTTCTGCAGAATCGTCTTCAGCAGCCACCCGTCTTCCGAAGGCGGGACGGTATATGAAATCGGGGGATAGTATTCGCTCATTTTTTCCGTCCGAATACCTTTTTGCTGCGCACGTATTCGATATCCGCCACGCCGCTGCGGGCGTTGGCCGTCCGGGCCACAACGAAGAAGTAGTCCGACAGACGGTTCAAATACCTGCGCACGTCAGGATTAATTTCTTTCTCCCGCCCCAGCGTCACGACTCTGCGCTCCGCGCGGCGGCAGACCGTGCGGCATACATGCAGCGTGGAAGCCAGCAGGGTGCCTCCAGGCAGAATAAAGCGCTCCAGCTCCGGCGTCTCCTCCATGTAAGCATCCATCCACTGCTCGAGCCGCGTCACTTTGTCGGGGCCGACCTTGTATTTGCTCTCGCTCAGCTTCACAAATGCCAGATCGGAGCCGCAGTCAAACAGCTCATGCTGAATCTCGATCATATTTTCTTTCAGGTCCTGCAATGACTCCGCTTCCATCAGGCTGATCGCCTGGCCCACAAAGCAGTTCAGCTCGTCAATCGTGCCGTAGGCCTCGACCTGAAGGTCATCCTTCAGAACGCGTCCGCCAATGACGGACGTTTCGCCTTCATCGCCTGTGCGTGTGTAGATTCTCACGGGTTTCTTCTCCCCTTTATCGCGTATTATCATTCATCAAAGGAATCGCTGAAGCCGCGTCCCCTGTGCTGGCTTCTCTACTCCGCCAGTGCCTTAAGCGCCTTTACCGCATTGTCGACCGACTTGGCCGAGATCGGGATCGTGGCGTACAGCTTCTCGGGAACGTATTTCTGGTCTTTGAAAAATTTCATTTCACGAACGGGGATGCCGTACAGATGCTCGGTCGTATCCGTCGTGCCGTCTTCTTTTTCCTCGTTGCTCGCGAACACGCCATCCGGATATTTTTTCGGGTCAAAATACGAATCCAGCACGGTATGGCCGCCCATTTTGGCGTAATTCTTCATATCGTCTTCCGGCAGAAAAATGATGTCGTGCCCGCCGGCAGCATATTCAACCATCAGCTTCTCCGGGTTATAAATCGGACTTGCCGATACTTTGACCTTCAGGTCGGGTCCCATCACTTCCTGAAGCTTGTCCTGCACCTTCTCATACACCTGAGACGGATCGGATTGATTGTCAATCATAAAGACCGATAACGCGTTTTTATCTCCCTTGCCGCAGCCCGTCAGCAATAAAACGGCAAAGACAACCAGCAGCGCCAGCTTCCCGTATACCTTCAACTCCTGCTCCCCCTTTTCTCCGATAGGTTCAATATATCACAACCTGATGAGAGAAAAAAAGAAGACCCCGTTCCGGGGTCTTCCGCCTGCCGATTAAGACTTCTTCTTCGGGCAGCTTTTCATATATTCGTTTATTTTCAAATCCAGCAAACTGCTGATTTCGATTACGATTTCCGATGTAAAAGACTGTTCCTGCATAAAGATCTGTTCCATTTTTTTGCGGAGCATCATGATTTCGTCTTCCAAGGATAAAGTTTTCGTCTGATCTGTCGTTTTGGTTGACCATTTTACATTATTGCTGCCTTCAGCTGCGTAATGTCCGCGGAATGCAGGCAAATCGTATTCAGCGCAAAACAAGGTCATCCCTCCTTGGCAAGTCAATTTTTGCTCCCAAAATAGAATTATAACATACAAATAAATAAATAAAAGTGAAATTTATGTTAAATTCTACTAGAAACAGGGAATTATTGTTCAGCTGGTTTTCAGTTTGTGGACAAATTCTCCAATGCGCTCCAGAGCCTCAGTCAGCTGGGCGACGGAGGTGGCGTACGAGCAGCGGAGAAAGCCTTCCCCCCCTTGTCCGAAGGCCGTTCCAGGCACAGCGGCGACCTTGGCTTCCATCAGCAGGCGCTGGGCGAACTCATCCGAGGACAGCCCGGTCTCAGCGATGCTAGGGAAGGCATAAAAGGCCCCTTGCGGCTCATGACACGGCAGTCCGATATCGACGAAGCCCTGCACGATCAAACGGCGCCGCTGGTTGTAGGACTCGATCATCCGGTCCTTTTCTTCCAGCCCGTTAGTCAACGCCTCCAGCGCTGCCACCTGACCCATCACCGGCGCGCACATCACTGTGTACTGGTGAATCTTCAGCATGGCGGCGATCAGGTCGGGATGGGCACAGGCATAGCCCATACGCCAGCCGGTCATGGCGAACGCCTTGGAAAAGCCGCTGACCAGAACCGTCCGGTCCATCATGCCCGGAATCGAGGCGAAGCTGACATGCTTCTGCGTGTACGTCAGTTCGGCATAGATCTCGTCGGAAATGACGATCAAATCATGCTTCTCCACCACTTTGGCGATCGGCAGCCAGTCCTCATACGTCATGATGGCGCCGGTCGGATTGCTCGGGTAGCATAAAATCAGCACCTTGGACTTCGGCGTGATTTTGGCCTCAAGCGCCTCTGCCGTCAGCTTGAAGTCGTTCTCTGCGAACGTCTCGATGCCGACCGGAACCCCGCCGCCGATCGAGGTGATCGGGGAATAGGATACGTAGCAGGGCTCGGGAATGAGAATTTCGTCCCCAGGCACGATCAGCGCCCGCAGCGCCAGATCGATCGCCTCGCTGCCGCCGACCGTCACTAGAATTTGATTGGACGGCTGATAGGAGACCTGAAAGCTGTCATACAAATACTGGGCGATAGCTTCCCGGAGCTCGATCATCCCGGCATTCGAGGTGTAGGCCGTGCGCCCCCGCTCAAGGGAATACACACAGGCTTCTCTCACATGCCATGGAGTCGTGAAGTCCGGTTCCCCTACGCCCAGCGTAATAATGTCTTTGCTTCCTTCGGCAAGGTCAAAAAATCGGCGGATTCCGGATGGCGGAATATCGCGGACCAAAGGAGCCAAATACGATTGCATCGATTTCGAATTCTGCTGTTTCTTCGTTTCTTCATTCACGATCATGACACATCTTCCTTTACGGTGAGATCATGAGACGGTTATCTTCTTCATGGTCTTCAAAAATAATTCCGTCCTGCTTATATTTCTTCAAAATGAAATTTGTCTTCGTCGACAATACCGAATCAATCGGTGACAGCTTCTCGGAAACGAAGTTGGCCACTTCCCGCAGGTTGCGCCCTTCCACTTCCACAAGAAGGTCGTAGGCTCCCGACATGAGATATACGGATTTGACCTGCGGATACAAATAGATCCGCTCCGCGATCCCTTCAAAGCCCCGCCCGCGCTCGGGCGTAATCTGCACTTCGATCAAGGCGGTTACCGTCTCGTCTTCAATCTTGCTCCAGTTCACGACCGCCGCATATTTTACGATGACATGGTCTTGTTCCAGCTCCGCGATCGCTTCCTTGACCGCTTCCTCTTCAACACCGATGAGCGTTGCCAGCAGGGCCGGGGACCGTCTCGCGTCTTCGTTCAACAGGTCGAGGACCTTCAGTTTCAAATCCGTCAGTTGTTTCATACAGCATCCTCCAGCGCTTGTTCCACGGGCCTTCTTCACTATTACGACAAAGGACCCGGGTTCGAGATTAATACTAATATTACATGAAATTATCATGCATGCAAAGCAAAACCGTCTCCCCGGCGTGGGCCGAAATGGAGACGGCAAAATGGGTCCATGCTTCATAGAAGCAGGATTTCGGGTACTTATTGTTATCCGCTTGGTGACGCCGCCCATGAGAACTAAACGGCGCCTGCACTTCAGGCAAATTACATGTAATACGGATTTTGGGAGCTTTGCTGCTGCTGATACGGATTGGTTGCCTGGGCATATTGGCCCATGCTTCCTGTTTTTTGCTGCACGAACTGGCGGTTTTTCTGCTGCAGCTGAGCCGCATCCTGATTCGATTTGTCCAGATCCTGGCGGGGCGCCTTGGCAGCCGTGGAGTACATATTCAGCTGCTTCATCAGGTTGTAGACATCACCCTGTAACCGAAGGGAGTCGTTGGTCAGCTCCGTGAACATTTGCCGGATTTGCGGGCAAGACGATTCCGTTGCGGCCGTCGCATATTCACGAACCGTCCGCTTCAAATCGGCCAGGATCGTGTACAGCAGGTCCTCATCATGCATGAACTGCGGTTGATTGGAATTTTGATAATACATTCAGCATGCCTCCTAGGTTCATTGTTGGGGAGTTGTCGGCGCCAGCGGCTGATGCTGCTGGATCGCATGAACGAGCATATCGATATGATGGTCCATCGAACGGATGTATTGCTGGCAGGCCTGCCGAATCGTCGGATTCTGCGTCGAAGCGGCCGTTGCCGCACACTGCTTGATCAGCAAATCCTCGTTGGAGATCGAATCGA
Organism: Claviceps quebecensis; assembly: GCA_004016085.1. NCBI lineage: Eukaryota > Fungi > Ascomycota > Sordariomycetes > Hypocreales > Clavicipitaceae > Claviceps > Claviceps quebecensis. Next base: position 513,345 of record QEQW01000003.1, read on the forward strand.
CGATATATTCCAGTTCTTTGCCCGTAACGGGCTGCATTTGGTTGGATTGCATCGGTATTCCTCCTCTGGAGATCTCTTACTCAAACCGTATTATGTCCCGGGAAAGCTTTTCTATGTATTGTCAGGCATGGCCTATTCCACCAGCCGATCTGCCGGAACGGGCTATAAATTGTGCATGTGGAGCAAATACTTTGAATACTACCGATAAGGGGCGAAACACATATATGATTCTGAATAAAGGGAATTTGGCGTGGCCGTCTACGTTGAAGCCGACACCCGCTTATCCGGAACTTGAGGAAGATCTCTCCTGCGACGTGCTGATCATTGGCGGCGGGATGGGTGGAGCTCTTCTCGCCCATAAGCTGTCCGGGACCAATCTTCAGGTGGTTCTGCTGGAAAAGGGACGGATCGCTGAAGGAAGCTCTTCAGCCAATACCGGACTGCTTCAAAGCTTCAACGATAAATCGCTGACCTCCATCATCCATACGTTTGGCGAACAGGCAGGCATCACCTTTTACCAAATGTGCAGAGACGCAATGAGCAAGCTCAAAGAAGCAGCCAGCGGTCTCAAACTGGAACCCGAGTTTATTTCCCGCAGCAGCCTGTATTTCGCAAGCAGCGAAGAGGATGTGCCTTCCCTCAAAGAAGAATATGAAACCCTCCGCAGGCACGGCTTTGAAACGTCTTATTGGAATCAGGCGGATATCGCGTCGCGGTTCCCCTTCTCCAAGCCTGCTGCGTTGTATACGGCCGGCGATGCCGAAGTTAACCCGTTCCGTTTCGTTCATGGCCTCGTTCAGTATGCAGCGGATCATGGGATACGGGTGCACGAAAACAGCCCGGTGATTCATTTGGAGTATGGAGAAGACGGCGTTGTTTGTTATACGCGGAACCGCCGGATCGTTGCCCGGAAAGTTGTCCATGCGGGCGGCTATGAAACGCAGGAGGAGAAACCGGACCGAAACGCGCTGCTCCGTACCACCTATGCGATCGTCACGAGCCCCGTGCCCGATTTTACCGGTTGGCACGAGCGCTGCCTCATCTGGGAGACGGCACGGCCGTACCTTTATATGCGGACCACCCCGGACAACCGTATCGTAGCAGGGGGCCTGGATGAGCATCCGGTCGATCCGGAGGAGAGGGAAGGCCGAATCCGGCATAAAAGCGAAATGCTGCTGAACGAGATTATAGCCCTTTTTCCCCGTTACGCCGGCATCCAAGCCGACTATGCATGGGCTTCGCTGTTTGGGCTCACCCACGACGGACTGCCCATGATCGGTCCGCATTCCCGCTATCCTCACAGCTATTTTATTGAAGCCTATGGCGGCAACGGGACCGTCTACTGCATGATTGCGGCGGATCTGCTAAGCGATGTTCTCTGCGGGAATACGCGCCCCGAGCTGGAGATTTTCTCATTGGAGCGGACCTCCAAACCGTCCCCCAATGCTCAGGTTCCCGGCTCCTGATTGGCAGATAAACCTTAAACCTTGCAGCCAAGTTGGGCTTCCGTAAGTTCAATCTCTTCCCTACAGAAAAAATCCCCTGACTCCGAATGAAGGAATCAGGGGATTTGCTGTGTAACACGATTGTTCAAGTGCGTGCCGATTTCCCCGGCTTAAGCAGCCGTCTCACGCAGATCCAGCTGAGGATCGGTGATGCGCCGAGCACGAGCATCAGCACAGTTATGGTGCTCTGGTCTTTGCTGAAGGACAGCACGATGATGAATATTATCGTACCGAGAAGGCGGCCGACCATCAAACTGAGCTCACGCAGAACGACCAGCTCGACCCGCTTTTCCACGTTTTCGTCGCTGGTCCCCATCAAGTCGAAGCCGGATGAGACCATCGGCAGGATGTACATCGGCATAAAGATAGCCGTACCTATGCCGAGCAGCAGCAGGGTGAAATAATTGACCTTCCAGATCAGCGGGACCATGACCACCCACAGCAGCAGGGCACCCACCAGCATGCCCGCGCTCCGGTAGGCCGGTTTAAACCATTTGCCCGCCAGCCAGTAAGTGGCCAGCGACACCGCGGACGTAATGAGCGAGAACTGCCCCAGCTTCGACTCCTGTTTCGTGGCAACAAACACAAGGAGATTGATCAGAAAGGCGAACACTCCTTCCCGAATCCCCTGCGCCGCCAGACCGGGGGCCATGAGCCGCCAGGGGCTGCCTTTGTCCTTCAGCTGCTTCACAGGCTCGAGCCAGGCATAGGTTCCGCCCTTTTTCCTCTTTTTCAAAAAGAAGCTCAGCACCACGCCGAGCGCATAAATGATCAGGGACGTCGTAAAAATGATCCGATACCCCCGGTCGCCCTTCAGCATGGAAATCAGCAGGCCGGAAAACCAGGGCCCGACAATACCCGTAATGGAGCCGAGCAGGCCGACCCACCCGTTAAACAGGTCCCGGTTCTCAGGATCGGTGACTTCGAAATACACCACGTTAAAAGCAATCCAAAACAGCCCGATCGCAATCCCGAGCAGTATCCCGAGCGGCCATATATAATAAATTGCCTTTTCCCCAACCCACAGAACCAGCAAATAAAAAAGGCCCGTCAGCCCGATCCCCAGCCTGAGGGCGTTCATTTTGTTATACTCCTTCACCCATTTGCCTGCCAGCCAAAAGGTGAGCCCGACGGCCAGCTGCTGGGCGACGGTAAACCATCCGATCATCGCGTAATCCTGTTTGCTTTTCCATAAATATACGTTGAGAAACGTGCCCGACAAGGCGCCGGATAAAACGATCAGTCCGTTAACGGCAAGCAGCAGTATCGTTTGCCGGTTCAGCCGCGCAGATGATTTTGATTTCATAATTACCCCCTTCATATCCGGGTCTACCTCATTAGTAGTTCCCTAAAAGGGGGCAAATCATCGGTCGGTTTGCTTTTTTTACGAATTCTTCTTCTCTTGGCTCAAGTGGTCGACCATCCGCAGCCGGTCTTCCTCGGCCAGATTGTATTCGACATGGAAGCATCCCGTGCAAATATACATTTGAACTTGAAAAGGCGGAGTCAATACCGGACCTTGGAGCACGCCGAAAGCCGCGGGCTGAAATGAGTCCCCCACCTGATGTGTGCCGGCAAGCACCATGTAATCCCGGCATTTCGGGCATTCCGGCACTTCCTCCTGCTCATCCAGAATTTGCTCCACTGTCTCCTCGTAGTTCATGAGGTCATGGCTGTCCTCATACTTATCGAGCGTCCGGATCGACGGCGGCAGCTGCTGCATGTCTTCCTGATTCCAAAAAGGAATGGCTTTATCGTCATCTTCAGGAAGCTCCCAATCCCCACCTTCGATTCCCTCATGCTCTTCGTCTACGCCCGACTCCTCTTCATCCGTACCCAGCTGGATGCTCAGCGTCCGGTAACCTTTCAGCTCATTGTGGCAGTAAGGGCATTCCTCCTCGGGGCCCAGTTCCTCGTCCCATACGATTTCCGTCTGGCACCAAGGGCAAACTGTGGTTTCCATATGATCCATCTCCTTAATGTTTCATCAAATATACGACGCCCACAACAAAAAAGGCGACCGCAGCGACGAACAAAATCCTCGCCAAATTTTTCATGTGTTCCTCCTACATTAAACAGGCTCCAATCACATATGAAAGGGACACCGGGATCAGCATAGAGATCAGGCCGACCGCCCGGTTATCCCGTTTAATTTCTTCGTCCACGGAAAACACCGGGGTTAAAAATTCGTACAGCAGGTAGGCGATAAACAGCAGCAGAAAGCCGTAGAAGGCCCACTTCATCATGTCATAGATCGACGTTTTGGACTCGATGCTGTACCTCAGCACATTGCAAAGGCCGAATATTTTGCCTCCGGTAGCCAAAGCGGCGGCAATATTGCCTCGTCCGATTTCATCCCAGCACTTGTACCTCGCCACGATTTCAAAACAGTACAGAAAGACGATCAAGCCCAGAATCGCTACCGAAAAATAACCAATCAGCGTACCGATCGGATAGGCCAACAGCAGATCAGCCCCGTTCTTCACTCCCAACATCCCCCTGTTCCCGGCCGAAATTCAGGCTCACACCCATATTATTTAAGCTCAACCACCGTCACGCCGGTTCCGCCTTCGCCGTAATTTCCCAGACGGTAACTTTTAATATGCTTGTGCTTGCGGAGATATTCCGAGATTCCCTGTCTCAAAATTCCCGTGCCTTTCCCGTGAATCAGGTATACTTGGCCGAGGTTGCCCAAAAACGCTTCGTCGATAAAACGGTCGACTTCGATCAGCGCCTCTTCCAGATTCGCGCCCCGCAGATCCAGCTCGCTGCGGATGTTGTCATCCCGCGTGCGTTTGACCGTAGTCGCATGCCGCTGCACCTGCTTCTCGGCCGGTTTGTTCGCATTCACCAGCTCGAGGTCGTCCAGGCTCACCTTCATCTTCATGATGCCGAGCTGCACCACGGCCTCCTTCGCGCCTGAGAGCTCCACGACATGGCCCTTCTGGTTCAGGCTGTAGACCATGACTTCATCGCCGGGCACGATTTGGTGCGGGGCCTTGGCCTTCGGTTTGGCCGCCCCCTTCTTGCGCTGCTGCGGTTCAGCCTCATCCAGCTGCCGGCGGGCGGCGATCAGCTTATGCTCCTTGACCGAAGCCCCTTCCTCTTTGGCCAGCTGCCGCAGATCGGCGATGATCTGCTCCGCTTCCCGGCGGGCTTTGGCAATGACTTCCTTGGCCTCGGCCCGGGCCTTCTCGATCAGCCGGTCGCGCTGCTCCTCGAGCTTCTCGAGCTCCTGCTGGTGCCGGCTCCGGAGCTGCTCCATTTCCTGGCGCAGTTTCTCGGCCTTCTCGCGTTCGCTTTCGGCGCCCAGCCGGTTTTCCTCGAGGGAGGCGATCATATGCTCGACGCGCTGATCTTCTTCTTTCACTTCCCCGCGGGCATAATCCAGGATCACCTGCGGAAGTCCGAGCCGCTCCGCAATCGCAAACGCGTTGCTTCGTCCCGGAACGCCGACGAGGAGCCGGTAAGTCGGACTCAGCGTGTTCACGTCAAATTCCATGCTGGCGTTGATGACGCCTTTGCGTTCATAGGCATAAGCCTTGAGTTCGCTGTAGTGGGTAGTAGCCACCATCCGGCAGCCCAGGCTGTGGATATGCTCCAGAATGGAAATAGCGAGCGCCGAGCCTTCGGCCGGATCGGTCCCGGCCCCCACTTCGTCAAGCAGCACCAGGCTCTTCGGCGTCATATGGTTCAAAATACGGATAATATTGGTCATATGGCTGGAGAACGTACTCAAGCTCTGTTCGATGCTCTGCTCGTCCCCGATATCGGCGTAAATCGCGTCGAACACGCAGAGCTGACTTCCTTCCTCCGCGGGAACGAACAGGCCGGACATCGCCATCAGGCTCAGCAATCCGATCGTCTTCAGCGTGACGGTCTTACCGCCGGTATTCGGCCCGGTCACGATAATGGAAGTGTACGAGTTGCCCAATTCCACGTCGATCGGCACAACCTTCTCCATGTCGATCAGCGGATGCCGTCCTTTCTTCAGCTTCAAGTATCCACGGTCGTTCATTCTCGGCTGGCTGGCCTTCATGACATGCGCCAGACGCCCCTTGGCAAAAATAAAGTCGAGCTGTCCCAGCAGATCGATATCGAGCAGCAGAAGATCCGCTTGTTCACCGACGAGCGCCGTCAGCTTTTGCAAAATAATTTCAATTTCGCGTTCTTCCTTCATCCGGGTTTCGCGCAGCTTGTTGTTCATCGCCACGATCGATTCCGGCTCAATAAAAAGCGTCGCCCCCGAACCGGACTGATCATGCACGATACCGCCGAAATACGAACGGTATTCCGCTTTAACCGGAATGACAAACCGGTCCCCCCGGATCGTAATAAGCTGGTCCTGCAGCATTTTGGCCACGCTGGAGGAACGGATCATCGAATCGAGCTTCTCCCGGATCCGCACCTCGCCGGATCTCAGCTCCCGCCGAACCTGGGCTAGCCCCGGACTGGCGGAATCAAGCACTTCGGCGCTTTCGTCGATGCATGCTTTAATGGCATCTTCCAGCGGCTTCTGCTCGGATAAATTTTCACTGATCCCCTCCAGCAGGGGAATCGGCTCGTCCTCGTGAACATTCGCGATGAACCGCTTGATCCGTCTCGAACCGTTCACGGTGTTGCCGATGGCCAGCAGCTCGTGCGGGCTTAAGGTGCCGCCGATTCTGGCCCGTTTCAGCGGAGCGGCAATGTCCGTGATCCCGCCGAAGGACGGATTTCCCTTCAGACGGTCCACGGTATACGCTTCGTCGGTTGCCTGAAGCAAACGCTTTACCGATTCCAGATCGGTATCGGGCTTCAAGGATTCGGCCGCTTCCCTCCCCATCGAAGTTTGGGTATAGGCAGCGCATTTATCTAAAATCTTGCGGTATTCGAGCGTATGCAAAATCTTGTCGTCCAACAGTATTCACTACTCCTCTCGTGCAATGCCTTTATTATATACGAAATGTTTGCCGCTTCGCCATTTGCAGCGCTAAATCATTCCATACATAACATGGCGAAAATTGAATACAATAAGGTTTGCATAACACAGTATCCATGTGTAAAGGAGGCCAGTTGCATGCATTTTCTGGGTCATGTCGTTCGCTTTATCGTGTCTGCCATCGTCCTGCTGATCGTAGGCTGGATCGTTCCCCAGTTTTCCGTCGGAGGGTTCTGGAGCGCTCTGCTGCTCGCTTTAGTTATCGCACTGCTGGGGTGGATTATTGAAGGAATCTTCGGCAAAAGGATTACTCCCTTTGGACGCGGGATCGTCGGCTTCATCGTCAGTGCCCTCGTCATATACATCGCCCAATTTATTGTCAGCGGCGTTGAAGTTACCATCCTTGGCGCCATTCTCGCCGCCCTCGTCATCGGTATTATCGACCTGTTTATTCCGGTATCCGCATTTAATGCCGGAAGGGACAAGCGGTAAACCGTTTCCCGAATGAAAACCCCTGCCTAAGGACAGGGGTCTTTCCTTTTTATCCGGCATAATCGGCTGCGTCTTCACCCGCGGTCACCACTTTATTTTTTCCTGTCCGTTTGGCCTGGTACAGGGCCATGTCCGCTTTTCGAAATAGCGATTCCTTGTCGTCCCCCTGCTGGAAATTGCAAAGTCCGATGCTCACCGTAACCGGCTTCACCATATGCGGCAGCTCGGTTCTGGCGATCCGTTCACGCAGCTGTTCAGCCATGCGTTCTGCTTCTTCCAATGTTTTATCCGCCATAATAACGGCAAATTCTTCTCCGCCATAGCGGGCGGCAAAATCATTCGGCGTCATCGTCGACATCACCTTCGAAGCAACCTCTTTCAGCACGACATCGCCCACCCGATGCCCGTAATTATCGTTGACCTTCTTAAAATTATCGATATCGATAATTGCCAGCTGAAGCGGAAGCTGATACTTCTCGCAGTGCTCCAGCAGAGCCTCCAGGTATTCGTGAAACGCCTTGTGATTGTATAGCCCGGTCAGCGCATCGATCTTGAGCAGCTTGTCCGATATCGTTCTTTCCACCAGGAGCTGCTGCTCCGACTTCATGACCGATTCCAGATGGCGCATAAATTCCTTGACCCGGACCAAAATCGTATGACCAATCAATATGCTGACAATAAACACGCTTTGGATTTGGATGAATTCCTGAATGGGTTTCTGATAAAGGGAACGTTCGGTGAGATAGATGAGACAGTACAGGAGGATCGTTAACGAGCCAAAGCCATATAGAAGTTTGCGGTCAAAATAAACGACGGAAATCAGAACGGGCAGAAGCAGCGCCATCTGTGCCCCGTCCACGATCGGCTGAATGATGAAATAGAATAGATAGGAGAGCAAAAATCCGCAGCCGACCACAACCTGCTTCCTGTATTTAGGTTCGAATCGCAGCCAGGTCTGTGCCGCCAGCATGAGCAGCAGGATGCAGCCATCCGGGATGCCCAGACGCAGCCAGTCCTCCGGCCCGTCCCCAGCGGTCACGGAAGGAATGCAGCCCAGCAGCAGCAGAACCGCCTCCGCCGCGAAAAACATCAGCGTCACGATCCAATAGGCGTTCAATATTTTGCGATGCCATAAATCTTCCAAAATCAACCCTGTGTGATTCATTGGAATGTCATTCCCCTAATCTTCTAAACAAGAATATTTGCGGGCTTCGTACATCGTCAATGCTCATTATATCTTAAACCCAAGATAAGTACTATCTTTTTTCCAGCTGATCCTTTTCCTGGGCGTGTCAAAATCAACGGGTGCTGCGTTCACCAATTTTTCAAATGCGCCCCGCCCAGACATATCCAATTTAAGGTATGATAAGGCTTGGAACCATTTGAAATGATGAAGGTATACATAAAGGAGGATCACAAGTGAAGAAGACCCTGGCTGTCGTCCTTTCCTGCGTGCTGCTTCTGGTGCTGGCTGCTTGCGGACAATCCAAGAGCGGCGATTCCGCTTCGGGCAGCGGAGTCACCGAAACCGGTGTAGCCCCGAGCGAGGAATTGGTGATTAAGGCGACAAACTATGCATTCGATCAAAAAGAATATCATCTCAAAAAGGGCGTACCCGTCAAAATTACGCTTGAAAACGATGAGGGAAACCACGGCGTTCTCATCCCGGGTCTCGAGCTTCAGCTTGACGGCAAAAACAAATCCGCGGTCGTCACGCCGGAAAAAGCCGGCACGTTCGAAATGGCCTGCTCGGTGTTCTGCGGAGCGGGACATTCCGGCATGATTGCCAAAGTCATTGTGGAATAAAAGTTAGGCAGACTTGAACCCAAAAGTTAAAATCCCCTCGAAGTATGCTTCAGGATGATGAAATGATCCGTCCTGCCGCTTACTCCGAGGGGATTTTCATTTAGGTGTGAAATGTGGGTGGTCTATAGAAGTCAGCTCTGATCCTGTTCGATCAGCTCGATCCACTCGTTATATTCGGTCTGCAGCTTGGAATACTCGTCCTTAAGCAAGCGGTACTCTTCCTCCAGCTTGCCGGTCTTCTCCAGCTGAATCTCATGCTCTGCCTGCAGCAGGCGGTATTGATGCGTCACCAGCTCAAAGCTTTCGCCCACCTGGCGAAGCTCATCCGCGACCGACTCCTTCTCGCTCTGGATCCGGGTAAGCTGCTGCTCGCCGGCAGCGATCTGCTGCTGCCAAGCCTCAAGCTCCTCTTGCAGCTCCAGCTCCCGGCTGCCCCACGCTTCCTGCTGGTCCATCATATCCTTCAGCTTATCCTGATAAGACTGCATGGATTGCTCGGCACTGCGCAGCAGCCCGCGCAGCTCGGTCTCCCGGTCGGCCGCTTCATCCAGCTGCAGCGACGCTTCCTCCAGCTTCTTCACCGCGGCCTCTTTCTCCTCCAGCAGAAGCAGGTATTCGATTTCGGTATCCTCCTGGCGGCTCTGCGCCTCCTTCACCTGGCGCTGCAGCTCTTCATACTGCCGCTGCAAGCCCTGATACTGCTGGTTCAAGCTATTGTACTGTTCGCGCTGGGCTTCGGTTTGGCTCCGCAGCTGTTCATTTTGCTCCTGAGCTGCCCGGTTCACCCGCTGCAGCTCTTCGTAATGAGCTTGAACGTCCTTGGCTTGAAGTTCCAGCTCTTCAAACCGTGCTTCAGCTTGCTCCTGCTGCTGGCGCAAAATGCCGTTGTCGCGGGCATATTCCTCGGACTGCAGCCGCAAGCGCCCGATCATTTCCCGGCTGTCCTCCAGCTGCTGCTCCAAATCCGCCAGCTGCTCTGCTCTGGCGTCATGTGCCTGCTGCAGTTCCTTATACAGCTCCTGGTGATCATCATATTCCATCCGAAGCTCGTGATACTGCTCCTGCCGTTCTTCCAGCCGGAGCTGCAGCGTACGATACTGCTCTTGATGACCTTCGTTCTGCTGCTGCAAGGTTAAATATTGCTCTTCGAGATCTTCCAGCGCCTGGCGGGTCGTTTGGTGCTCCTGCCGCTGCTCCTCCAGCTGCCGCTGTACCGCTCGATACTGCTCTTCGCGTTCCTTCAGCGCCTGGGCAGCTGTCTGCTGCTGCTTCCGCTGCTCTTCCAGCTCCTGCCGCAGCATTGCGTACTGCCCTTCGCGCTCCTTCAGCGCCTGGGCAGCTGTCTGCTGCTGCTTCCGCTGCTCTTCCAGCTCCTGCTGCAGCGCTGCGTACTCCTCTTCGCGCTCCTTCAGCGCCCGAGCGGCCGTCTGCTGCTGCTCACGCTGCTCTTCCAGCTCCTGCTGCAGCGCTGCGTACTCCTCCTGCTGCTCTTCGAGCAGAAGCTGGGCGAGCTCGTACTGCTCCTCATGCTCAGCTACCTGCTTCCGCAGCTCGCCGCACTGCTGCTCGTATTCGCCAGAACGGCTCTGCAGCTCGGTATACCTTGCCTGCTGCTCTTCCCACTGCTCCTTCAGGCCGGCATAACGTTTCCGTTCCTCTTCCGCCTGAAGCTCCAGCTCCGCGTGTACTTCCCGTCTTCTCTCCAGCTCCTGCTGCAGGTTTTGTACGTTCTCCTGCTGCTCCTCCGATTGGATTTCGAGCTCGAGATACATTTCCTGCTGTTCCTCCAATTGAAGCCGAAGGTCCTTGAGCTGCTGCGCATACTGGCTCGACTGCCGCTCCAGGCCAGCAATCTGCTCCTCTTTGGCCTCGATCTGCCGGCCGTAATCCTGCAGATCCTGCTCCCGCCCTTGCAGCGCCTGCTTCAGCGATTCCAGCTCTTGCTCCTTCGCGGCAAGCACCTGCTGCTGGGCTTCCAGCCGCTCCTCCAAACGCTGAAGCTCCTCTTCCTGCTCCGAGGAAGAACGCTCCTGCGCCTGCAGTTTCTGCACCTGGGCTACGAGCTGCTGCTGCTTATCTGCCAGTTCCTGAGCAAGCTGCTGCAGCCGTTCTTCCTTCGCGGCCAGCTCCTGCCGGAGTGCTTCCCGCTGCTGCTCAGCTTCCTGGCGGAGCTTACTCTCGCCGTCCGCCTGCTCTTTCAGCACGCTCAGCTCGTCATGCAGCGAAGCCATGCCCGTCTCCAGCGTCTCGTTCTGCTCGCCGGCTTCCAGCACCTGCAGCTCCAATTCGCCGATCTCTTCCTTCTGCTTCTCGATCGTGCCTTGAAGGGTTTCGGCTTCGGCCGTCAGCTGGGCGATTTCACCGGTCATTTTCTTGGAAGCCTCGCTGTAATCCTCAAGCAGCTTCTGCATGCGGCGGTGTTCCTCTTCCGAAGCGGCCGCCTCGTCCTTCAGCTTGCTGATCTGTCCGTTCAGCGCTTCCTCCTGCTCGGTCAATGCCTGCACCTGCGCCTTGGCCTCCTCCTCGCGCACCAACACGACTTGATGCTGCTGCCGCAGTCTGGAGTAGGCCTCCTTGGCGTTCTTCAGCTCCTGCTCCATGTTCTGCAGCTTCTCCTGAAGCTCGCCGCTGCTGCCGCGAAGCTCGGTCAGCTGCTCCTGCAGCTCCTGAATGGAGGCTGCATGCTTCTCTTCGAGCTCCTTGACGGCTCCCTGATGCTTCTGCTCCAGCTCGGTGATCTTTGCGCGGTTGTTCTCCTCCGCCTCTTTCAACGCTCCGACCCGCTTCTGTTCGGCGGATTGCAGCGCTGCTGCATGCTTCCGTTCCAGCTCCTGCACGGCCGCTTTATGCCGTTCTTCCACAGCCTGCTTGTCCTTCTGCATTTGCTCCGCGGCCTGTTTCTCCTTGCGGAGCAAAGACTCCTTCTGTTCCGTCTCCCGCTTCAGCGAGGCGCGAAGCTGATCCAGCTCTTTCGTCAAAGAATTCCGGGTCTGCTCCAGCCGCGCCGTAAGCTCGGACTTGGACTGATCCAGCTCTTTCGCAAGCGCAGCCTTCTCCTGCTCCAGCCGCTTTTGCAGCTCTTCCTTCTCCTTCTTGATCTGCTGCGCTTCTTCCTTCTGCTTGTTGACTTCCGCCAGCTGCTCGTCCCGCTCGGACTGCAGCCTGGTGAGCTGCGAGCGCAGCTCGCTGCGCTCGCCGGTCAGCATCTTCACTTCGTTGCGGAGATCCTGCATCTGCACGGCTTCCTCCGCCATATGTACCGCGGCCAGAACGGCAATCCTAGGGGTGTCCAGCCGGGAATTGCTTTTGGAAATGGCATTCATCCGTTCATCGACATAACTGGCAATCTTTCGCATATAATCGGCACTGCTGCCGACCAGTTTATAAGAAGTCCCGTAGATCTCCACGGAGACGCGTGTACGATCAGGTGTAGTCACAGTTGTGCCCTCCTTCATATGTGTGTTGACTCTAAGATGTCTTGTTCTCTCCAAGTAAAAAAATCACATCGAATCTCTGTGTCTAAGGATTCGATGTGATTGGATTCAATTCCTGCTATTTTCTTAATTCCGCTTGAAACTTTTGCTCAAGGGCGCTGACGACCCCGGCATGCGCCGCGGTGACTTCCTCATCCGTCAGCGTGCGCTCATTGTGGCGGTAGACGAGCGAAATCGCGACGCTCTTCTTGCCTTCGCCGAGCTTGCTTCCGGTAAACACATCGAATACCTGTACGTTCTGCAGGAGCTCGCCCGCGGCTTCGCGGATCGTCTCAAGCAGGGAGCCCGCTTCCACAGCGCTGTCCACCACGACTGCAATATCCCGCTCCGAAGCCGGGAAGCGCGGAAGCTCCTGATATCGGATATCGAAATCGGCGTGATCGTACAGCGGCTGCAGCAGAATTTCGGCAACGTACACATCGCCGAGTCCGCGCTCCTGCTGCAATTCGGGATGCACCTGACCGAGCGTTCCGATCAGCACCTGCTCTCCGCCTCCATTGATCAGGTAGACGGAAGCTGAACGTCCGGGATGATATCCGGCTGGCTGGTTCGCCACATACCGGATCGCCCCCTCCAGACCCAAATCCCCGAACAGCGTTTCCAGGGCACCCTTCAAGTCGAAGAAATCGACTTTCTCCGGCGCATGGTTCCACTGCTTCTGCCCGCGGCTGCCGCACAGCAGCAAGGACAGCACGTTCAGCTCTTTTGGCTGAACCGTCAGCGTCTCCTCCTGCGAGAAGAACACGTTGCCCACTTCGAACAGCGCCAGATCGTACTGCTTCCGGTTCGCGTTGTGCACCGCGATATCGAGCAGCTGCGGCAGAATGCTCGTACGCAGCACGCTGCGCTCCTCGCTCATCGGCATCGACAGCTTCACCGGCACGCTTCCTTCCGTCAAGGCCGGGAACAGCGCGGCCAGCTCCGGATGGGTGAAGGAGTAGCTGATCACTTCCTGCCATCCGCCATGGGTGAACAGTCTGCGGATTTCGCGGCGGATCGCCTGAGGCTTCGTATAGCCCCCCGGCGTTGTAGGCCCTTCGATCGCCGTCGTCGGGATATTGTCGTATCCGTACAGGCGGGCGATTTCTTCGATCAGGTCGACGTCTTTCGTAATGTCTCCGCGGCGCGTCGGTACCTGAACTTCCAAAATGCCCTGGGCGGTATCCGCAGCGTGGAAATGCAGACGGCCAAAAATCGTCTTAACTTCCAGCATCGACAGCTCCGTTCCAAGGAACCGGTTCAGCTTATCGAAGGACAGAACAATCACCTTTTCTTCCGCCTGCGCGGCACCGGCTTCGACGATGCCCTTATGGACCGTCCCTGCGCAGTAGCGGGCGATCAGCGATGCAGCCCGGTTCAGTGCCGGAATGACCGCACCCGGATCGACTTCCTTCTCGAAGCGCTGGCTCGCTTCGGAGCGCAGCCCGAGCTGGCGGGAAGTCTTGCGGATGGTGCCTCCGTCGAACTTGGCGGATTCGAGCAAAATGTTCACGGTGTTGTCCGTAACCTCGGAATCCAATCCGCCCATGACGCCGGCTAATCCAACCGGCTTCACGCCGTCGGTAATGAGCAGCATGTGCGGCTCCAGCTTGCGTTCCTGGCCGTCCAGCGTCACGAGCGTCTCGCCTTCACGGGCCAGGCGGACGTCAACGGCCCCGCCTGCCAGGCGGTCCGCATCGAATGCATGCAGCGGCTGACCGTATTCAAGCATGACATAGTTGGTGATATCAACGATGTTGTTGATCGGACGGACGCCAGCAGCCATGAGGCGGTTCTGCATCCACTGCGGCGACGGAGCGATCTTTACGCCCGTAATATAACGCGCAGTGTAATGGCTGCAGTGCTCAGGCGAGCTGATTTTGACCGAGATATGGCTGCTTGCCGCGTCAGCTACCTCAACCAGATCCCTTTCGGGATCAGGCAGCTTGACGTCGCGGCCCAGAATGGCCGCCACTTCGTAAGCCGCGCCCCGCATACTGAGGCAGTCGGAACGGTTCGGCGTCAGGTCAAAATCGAGTACCTTGTCATCCAGACCGAGCACGGAGGTGATCGGCGTTCCGATCTCCGTGTTCTCCTCCAATACGAGAATGCCTTCCTGCTGCTCCTTCGGCAGCAGCTTGTCGTTCATGCCCAGCTCTTTGGCGGAGCAGATCATGCCTTGAGAAGCGACGCCGCGCAGCTTGGCTTTTTTGATCTCCAGCCCGCCGGGCAGCAGAGCGCCAACCAGGGCAACGGGTACTTTTTGTCCGGCATCCACGTTTTTCGCGCCGCAGACGATCTGCAGGTCTTCGCCCTGTCCCGCGTCAACGACGCAGACATTCAGCTTATCTGCATCGGGATGCTTCTCCTTGCTTTTCACATAACCGACGACGACTTTCGAAATGCCGTGATTGCGGTGCTCGACCTCGTCGATCTCGATGCCCGCGCGCGTAATCTGCTCGGCCAGCTCTTCGGCCGTTACATTTTCCAGTGATACATAATCGGATAACCATTCAGTTGATACTTTCACTTACGTTCCCTTCCTTCTTCCCGTATTCGCTAACCTTACGCTTACATGCGGGCAAACTGCTTCAAGAATGCCACATCGCCGCCATAAAAATGACGGATATCGTCGATTCCGTACTTCAGCATCGCAATCCGGTCCGGCCCCATGCCAAACGCGAAGCCGCTGTGCACTTCCGGATCGTAGCCGCCCTTGCGCAGCACTTCCGGATGCACCATGCCGCAGCCCAGAATTTCCAGCCATCCCGTATGCTTGCACACCCGGCATCCGCTGCCGCCGCATCTGGCACAGGTTACGTCGACCTCCGCGCTCGGCTCTGTGAACGGGAAGAAGCTTGGACGAAGGCGGATCTGCGTGTTCGGTCCGAACATTTCGCGGACGAATTGCAGCAGCGTGCCCTTCAAATCGCTCATACGGATGTTTTCGCCGATCACCAGGCCTTCAATTTGGTAGAACTGGAACGAGTGCGTCGCATCGTCGTCGTCTCTGCGGTATACTTTGCCCGGGCAGATGATCTTCACCGGCACCTTGCCCTGCATGCTCTCCATCGTCCGGACCTGCACCGGCGACGTCTGCGTTCTCATCAAGAGCTCCTCGGTAATGTAGAACGTATCCTGCATGTCGCGGGCCGGGTGGTTCTTCGGCAGGTTCAGCGCTTCAAAGTTATAATAGTCAGTCTCCACTTCCGGTCCTTCCGCAATGTGGTAGCCCATACCGATGAAAATCTCCTCGATTTCCTGGATGACTTTGTTGAGCGGATGGGTGCCGCCTTGGGTCATTTTGCGGCCGGGGAGCGTAACGTCCACTTTCTCCGCCTGTAGGCGCTGCTCGGTTTCGGCCTTTTGGAAAGCCTGCTGCTTGGACTCGATCAATCCTTCGATCGCTCCGCGCACATCATTGGCCACCTGGCCGATCAACGGACGTTCCTCCGCGCTAAGCGCGCCCATGCCCCGTAAAATCTCGGTCAGCGCCCCCTTTTTCCCCAAATACTTCACGCGCAAATCGTTCAGCGTCTGTACGTCAGCGACGTCATTCAGCTGCGCGATCGCTTCCTGGCGCAGTGCTTCCAGCTTTTCTTTCATGAACTTCCTGCCTCCTTCTTGAAATCGCCAATACGTTTTTGACCAACAACGCCCCGCAAAGCAGGGCTTTTCCCCCGGGTGACTGCTCAGGTACTTGGCGGGGATCCTCAGAAAAAAATTCCAAGAAATACAAAAAGGCCTTTTCTCCCGAAAAGGGACGAAAAGACCGTGGTACCACCCTTGTTAGACAAGCGAAGAGCCGTTTAATTCGCACATGCGAACCTTTGGCCTGCTTGATCTCACTCTCACTCGATGTAACGGATCGAAAACCGTTATCCCCTACGCGGAATCCTGTCAGCAAACATGCTGGCGCGTGGATTCGTTCAGGGAACTGCTCCGGAGGGAATTTCAGCAGCCTGTTTCTGTAGAGACGCTCTCAATCTCCGGCGTCCCCTCCCTGTAAAGAGGCACTGCTTACTTATCTCCATCAACGCATTTGTCTTGACACATAAATTGGATTGCAATGGCTGATCCATACGGGTCATTTATTCACCGTGACCAGTCCGTTGACTATAGTCAATAATTATAGGCAAAAAAAGCTGTATTGACAAGTCCGAATCGCCTAAATCAACAGGCGTTCCCCTTCTCAGCATGCCCATTTTTTGCGGAACCAGACTTCATTCCTCAAATTAGAGCTGTTCCAGCTCGCTCCGGAGCCTGCGGATGCTCGTAATCCGTGCCGCAGCCTCCTCGTCGCTCCCGCCGTCTTCGTTCAGCAGCCGGGTCAGCTCCCATTCCAGCGCCAGCCGGGCGTTTTCCCGGTCGGTATCCTCCTTCAGCGCTCCGTTATGTCTGGCCAGCTGCTCTTCCTCTTCTTGAACCGTGCCCTCAAACAAATGCGGTTCTTCCGTATTTGAGACGGTCAGCAGCCGGTCCGCGAGCTTGCGGATCAGCAGCCGGTCATGGGACACGACGACCAGAGCACCCGGATATGCGGATAACGCCTCCTCGATCACTTCCCGCGTCGAGATGTCCAGATAGTTCGTCGGCTCATCCAGCACGAGCAGATTGGCCCCGGAGAAATACAGCTGCACGAACGCCGCACGGCATTTCTCCCCCATGCTTAAATCCCCGATCCGCTTAAACACGTCCTCCCGCTTGAACAAGAAGCAACCCAGAATCGTCCGCGCATGCGTCTCGGTCATCGAAGGCAGGCGGAGCAGGCTGTCCAGCAGCGTCTCCTCTTCGTTCAGCACCTCCAGCTCCTGCGAAAAGTACCCGATCTTCAGGGCCGGATGCTGCCATACCGTTCCTTCGCCTGGCACAAGCTCGCCCATGATCAGCTTGAGCAGGGTCGATTTGCCCGCTCCGTTCGGCCCCCGCACGGCCAGCCGGTCGCCGCGGGAGAGGATCAAGCTGAACTTGTCGAACAGCTTCTTCGTCCCGTAGCCGAAGGACAGCTGCACTAGCCGCACCAGCACACGGGCGGAGAACCCGCCCTCGCCCAGCTGCAGGTTGACCTTCGGTCCGCTTTTCGGCTTCTCCACGCTTTCACTCTCGAGCCGCTCCAGCTCTTTTTGCTTGGCGTGATACCTGGAGATGTTTTTCTTGGCTTTGGCTTTGTAGTACGGCAGCGCTGCCTTCGTTTCCGTATTTTTGTCCGCCGATTTCTCGGCCTGGTGGAACCATTCCTGATATTTGCGGATCGATTCCTCCAACGCTTCCCGGGCCTGCTTCTGCTTCTTATAGAGCGCCTCCTGCTCCCGAAGTTCGCGGTCCTTTTCCCGCCGGTAATCGGAGTAGCCGCCCTTATATTTTTTCAGCCCGCTCTCGGTCAATTCGCAGACTCCTGTCACCACCCGGTCCAAAAAGGTCCGGTCATGGGAAACGACAATGACGGTGCCTTCGTAGTGACGCAGCCAATCCTCCAGCCAGTTCATGCTCTCCTCGTCCAGATGGTTGGTCGGTTCGTCAAGGAGCAGCACCTCCGGCCTTTTGACCAGCAGTGCCGCCAGTCTGACCCTGGTTTTCTGGCCGCCGCTCAGATCGGCAAAAGGGACCTGCCACAGCTCGGGACCGATGTGCAGCATGGTCAAATGCTTCTCCAGCCCCGTCTCCCAGTCAAAACCGCCGCTGAGCTCATACTGGTCGAGCTGCAGGCCGTATTCCTCCAGGAGCTCAGGACCGACTTCGCCCGTCGCCATCGCCTGCTCCAGCTCCTTCAGCCGGCGCTTGATCTGCCACAGCTCGCCGCTTTCGCGCCCCGCCGCATCCAGTGCGGTCAGATGCATCAACTCTTCCGACGTCTGCGTCATATATCCCCACTGCTCCAGCGGGACCCCGCGTTCCACGGTGCCCCGGTCCGGCTCCAGCTGCCCGGTCAGAATCTGCAGCAGCGTCGTCTTCCCCGCGCCGTTGACACCGAACAGGGCCAGCCTCTCGCCTTCATAGATTTCCAGGTCAATATTTTCAAAAACGGTTTTCCCTTTAAATTCTTTGGCTATATGTTTCGTTTTTACGATATTCAACATTAAGCATCACCCTTTAAAACATAAATTTGAATTTCCGTTGTTTCAGACAAACCAGCCGTTTCAGCCCAGCCCCGGCCTCTGATCCATTTCACAAATCAAAAAAGCCGCAGGCAGCATCGCCTACGGCAGGAAATTCGTTATCATTGTCTATGTCGAAAAAGGGTTTACCCGTTCGAAATACCGCCCCGAACATATTGATCCGGGCACGATATTACCCCATGAACACGTCAAAAACGCACAAAAAAGCATTATCCGTATCCATCGGTGAGGTATCCAGTCTCTGAAAATAGACATAACGATTCTCTTCCCTGCGGCAGGCGCAGAAACTGCATGGTTTCAACATTAAGTTGGTTTGCAGATTAGAGAGAACAGTCATGTTTATCCATCGGCTGTGTGGTTACCTCGTTTTCTTCAGGATGAAATGCTTGCTGTCATTTTAACAAAATTATCGAAAAAAGAAAAGCCCAAACCTGTTCATCCACAGTCATGTACATCTCCGGGTGTACATCGGCCGAAAGAAAATCACCACACGGTTCGATTACGCGGCCGGTCCTCCTTGGTATGCTGGATTCATCACGAAAAATGAATGAGGTGTTAGCGATGGATCAATACTCAACTTATGTGATTATCATCCTGCTTGTCATTTGGCTTACCGCAAGGGAAAGAACCTTCCGCCCTTCCAGCATGTGGATCGTCCCCTTGTTATGGGGAGGAATGACCCTATCCTCCATCCCGTGGGCATCGGTAGGTCCGGTTGAAGTGGTGCTGTTTGTCGTTTTTGCCGCTGCCGGTTTGGCAACAGGTATCATCCGGGGTAAAATGGAAAAAATGCGCATGGGAACGGACGGCCAGGTTACCGTGCAGGGTTCCATTGCCAGCATCCTGCTGTTTCTCGCCGTGCTGGTTTTGCGGGTGCTTGCGCAGTCCTGGGGGCAGTCACACGCCTTCTATCACATCGCCAATACGCTGATGTTCATGCCGCTCGGTTCCATCTGCGCACGCCGGTATGTCATTTACCGGAGATATCAGACGATGATGGGACAACGGGCATAAAGACCTGAATCACCGGCGTCAATGTGCCAGCTAAAGGAGACCTGCTATGGAAACAGGCAACGATGAACGAACAATACTGTCTTCCAATCCGGCCAGAAGGGCGCTGCTGAGTTTGTTGATCGTGTATTCCGCGATTCAGAACGGCATGTACGGCGAGCCCCGCGCGTTCGTTCCCGGCGTGCTGTTGACGTTGGCCGCGCTATGCCTGCAATGGCGTTCCCGGTGGGTTACCCGCCAGGGGCCGGCTCCCGCTTTTGCCGTGTGTGCTTTGCTTGGTATCTCTTCCATTGGGGTCATCCTGGGGCTTGACGGCAGCTTGTATATTATCGTCTTTTTTCTGTTGGGATGGGTGAGCTACCGGCTGCCGGCATCGTATTCGGCCTCGTATACCGTTCTAAATATAGCTGCCGCAGCGTGGATCCTGCTGGATCAGCATCGGACTTTAGAAGCAGTGATGACCCAATGCCTGATTCTCGCGGCGGTTTATCTTCTATTTTTGGCCGGCAGGCTTCGCAGAACGACCCGAACGATGAAAGAAACGCATCTGCAGGAACTGACGTCCGCTCATCAGGAGCTGGAGGCGGCTTACCGCAGCCTGCGCCAAGCTCACGAGGAGCTGGAGGAGACTTCCGAGCAGGCTCTGCGCTATGCGGTACTGGAGGAACGCAGCCGGATCGCAGCCGATATCCACGACAGCATCGGTCACGGTCTAACCTCCGTGATCGTGCAGCTGCAGGCGCTGCCGTATATGATCGAAGCGGCGCCGGAAGAAGCCCGCTCAACGCTCAGGCAAGTGACGGATGTGGCCCGCGGATGCCTTCAGGACGTCAGAACGGTCGTCCACGAAATGGGGCTTGTCCGGCCCGGCGAAGGGCTGAAGGAGCTCAGGAAGCTGGCGGACACCTTCAGTGAGCGAAGCGGGATTCCGGTGGCCTTTACCATGGATATCCCCGGCACCATCGTCCCGGAGCAGCTGTACGTCCTTTACCGCATCCTTCAGGAGGCACTGACCAACATGATGCGCCATGCCCAGGCCACCCGGGCTGAGGTCCGGCTTCTAGGTGGCAAGGAAGGCATTGTTTTGATTATCCGGGATAACGGCGTGGCGCAAGGTCCAATCCAACCGGGATTCGGACTGACCGCCATGCGGGAGCGATGTGAAAAAGCCGGTGGACGCCTGACGGTCACCCCCCTCGCTCCCCATGGCCTGGAGATTACTGCAAGCCTGCCGAATTCAGGTGACACCCAATAACAGAGGGGAATGAATGCTAATATGGACCCAGAACGTATCCGCATCATCATCGCGGATGACCAGCCCCTGATCCGGCACGGCATCGGGTTTATCATTAAGGCGCAGCAGGACATGGAATGGTGCGGGGAGGCGGGCGACGGCCGCGAAGCCGTAAACCTTGCGCTCCGAACGCGGCCGCATATCGCCCTCATGGACGTGCAGATGCCCGGCATGAACGGGATCGAGGCGACACGGGAGCTCCGGCGGCAGCTGCCGGAGTGCAAAGTCATCATCCTCACCACCTTCGATCTCGAGGAATACGTGTACGAAGGCATTCGGGCCGGTGCCGTCGGCTATTTGCTGAAGGATGCAGCGCCGGAGGAGCTGCTCCATTCCATCAGGGCGGCGAGCCGCGGCGAAGCCATCTACCGGACGGGAGCCGCGGCCCGGATGATTTCGGAGGCGCTGCGCCAGACGGAATCGTTCCAAGACCGGCAGGACATGCGGCTGTCCCTGCCGGATCCGCTGACTGACCGCGAGCTGGAAGTGCTGCAGGAAATGGCTTACGGCCTGAAAAACGAAGATATCGCCGCCAAGCTCCACATCAGTGAAAGCACGGTCAAAACCCACGTGCACCGCGTCCTGCAAAAAATCGGCGCCGAGGACCGCACCCAGGCCGTCGTGCTGGCCATCCGCAATCAATGGGTGCAGTAAATTGCCTTTACAAAAAAGCAGGCTTTGCCGGGATGTCCCGCAAAGCCTGCTTGTATTGGAATGGAAACGTATTTTAGCCGCGATATCTTGTCTTTACTCTGCTTCCTCCAGAATCAGGACGCCGCGTCCCGGCACCTCGGCCGTTCCGTCTACGGTTACGCCGCTGAGAAGGTCCCGGCGTTTGACGTCCCCCGTGCGAACCGTCGCACTCTCCGCGTTATGGTTCAGCACGAACAGGAACGAGCGTCCATCTTTCACGCGGCGGGCAACCTCTACGCCGGCCGGAAGCTCCGGCACCAGCGGCTGAACGCCTTTCTCGGCGCAGACGGCCCCGAGAAAACCTTCCATGAAGTCGCTGTCCGCGCTGGTCGCGACATAGTACGCTTTGCCTTCGCCAAAGCGGTTCACCGTGAGCGCAGGCATGCCTTTGTAGAAGTCCGAACCATACTCGGCCAGCACTTCCGCGCCTTCGGCATAGATGAGATCAAACAGCATCTCGCATTTGTAGCTGCCCGCAAGCTTGCCGTACGGCTGCTTCATGACGATTTCATTGTACTGCCCGAGCGGCAGTGCGTCGATTTCCTCCGCCCAGATGCCGAGCAGCTTGCGGAGCTCGCCCGGATATCCGCCGAGGGTCACGAGATCGGTCTCGTTCACGATGCCGCTGAAGAACGTCGTAATAAACGTGCCGCCGGCAGCGGTGAACGCCTCCGACTTCTCGGCAAAGCCCGGCTTGACCATATACATGACCGGCGCGATCACGATGTCATACTTGTTGAAGTCGGCTTGGACGCTGATCATGTCCGCCTCGATGCCCTGCTTGAAGAGGACGTCGTAAAACTTATGCACCTCGCGCACATAATTCAGCTCAACGGTCGGACCGCTCGAGAGCTCCATGGCCCACCGGTTTTCCCAGTCGTACACGATGCCGACCTTAGCTTCCGTCACAGCATCCAGCAGCGTGTCCCCAAGACGGCCCAGCTCCTCCCCGAGCTGCGCCACCTCACGGAATACCCGCGTATTCTCATGACCGGAATGCTCAATGACGGCACCGTGGAACTTCTCGCAGGCGCCCTTGGAGCGCCGCATTTGGAAGAACATCACCGTATCCGCGCCGCGGGCAACGGCCTGATAGCTCCACAGGCGCATCACGCCGGGACGCTTGAGCGAGTTGTACGCCTGCCAGTTCTGCTGGCTCGGCGTCTGCTCCATCAGCATGAACGGCGCCCCGTGCTTCAGCCCGCGCATCAAGTCATGCGTCATGGCGGTTTCACTGACCGGCGTCGTCAGAGACGGATAGTTATCCCACGAGACGATATCCATATGCTTCGCCCAGTCGAAGTAGTTGAGCAGCGGGAACAACCCCATCAGGTTGGTCGTGATCGGCACGTCCTTCGAATGCTCGCGGATTGCTTCCGCCTCGATGTTGTAGCATTCCAGCAGACTATCGGACATAAACCGGCGGTAATCCAGGGAAATGCCCTGGAACGCGCTGACGTTGCCTTCCCCCTCTTCGCTCAGCCCGTCCGGAAGCACGATTTCGTCCCAGTCGTAGAAAGTGTGACCCCAGAAGCGGGTGTTCCATGCTTCGTTGACGGCATCAAGGGTGCCGTAACGCTTTTGCAGCCAGACACGGAATTCGGCGGCACAGTTGTCGCAGTAACAGAAACCGCCGTATTCATTGGATACGTGCCAAAGCAGCAGCGCCGGATGATCCTTGTAGCGCTCGGCGAGCTTGCCCGCCATCAAGCGGGAGTATTTGCGGTAAGTGGGGCTGTTCGGGCAGGAGTTATGTCTTCCGCCAAACTTTCTTTTTCGTCCATAAAAATCGACGCGGGTCACATCCGGATGCCGCTTGGCCATCCAGGCAGGATGCGCCCCGGTGCTCGTCGCCAGTACGACGCCAACGCCGTCCTTGTGCAGACGGTCCATCGTTTCGTCGAGCCACCCGAAATCGTAAGTGTCCTCGTCAGGCTGGTTTAACGCCCAGGAAAAGACGTTGATCGTCGCCACGTCGATCCCGGCCAGCTTGAACATCCGCTGGTCCTCTTTCCATTCTTCCGGTCCCCACTGTTCAGGGTTATAATCTCCGCCATACCAAATCCTAGGCAGTTTATCGTTAATCACGTACCCACTTCCTTTCTCTTGTTGATTCGCCGATAGCCGTAACCTTGGACCGTGACTTTAGCCTGTAATTCTTAGCCTGTAACAAATAAAATGTCTTCACCGGCTTCTTGTACCGTAGAAAATTCCCACGGTTTTTTTCGATTTTCTTCGGTTATCCTCCGTTATCTTCGGTTATCTTCGGCTTCCTTGGGCTTTCATTTCAGCCTCAGCTTCAGCTCACCGATACCTTTTCCTTGTCCCGTAGTGTAACCCGGTACATTTCGCCCGCTGCCGTAATAAATCCGTCAGCCGGTAGCTCCTGCCCATCCGGTCCCTGCACCCGGTACAGGGAATGGTCCGCGATCCGGCAGGTCCCGCCGTGCGTGGAGGTTATTCCTGCTTCCTCGATCGTTCCGGCGCTCCACTTCATGTCCACCACAAAGCCGCCTCTCGCCCGCAGTCCTTTGGCTTCCCCTTCGTTCCAGGCTTCCGGCAGAGCCGGCAGCATCCGAATCTCGCCCTGGTGGCTTTGCAGCAGCGCTTCCGCAACGCCGGCCGCATATCCGAAATTGCCGTCAATCTGAAAAGGCGGGTGGTTGCCGAACAGGTTCGGCAGGCTGGAGTCGCTGAGAATCCGCCGGATGGAGCGGTACACGTTTACCGGCTCCTTAAGCCGCGCGTACAGGTTAAAGATCCAGGCTGCGCTCCAGCCCGTGTGCCCGCTTCCCGCCTCGATCCGCTTCTTCAGCGACAAGGAGGCGGCTTGCAGCAGCTCCGGCGTATTCTCGTTTACGGCGTCTCCCGGGTACACTCCGTACAGATGGGATACATGGCGGTGCCCCGGCTCATTCTCGCCGAAATCGCGTTCCCATTCCCGCATCTGCCCATCCGGTCCGACACCGGGATGTGCCAGCCGCTCCCGTTTTGAAGACAGCTCCTGCCGGAAATCCTCATCAATCCCAAGCACTTCAGCTGCATTGATGCAGTGTCCGAACAGCTCGTCAATGAGCGCCATATCCATCGCCGATCCGGCAGCCGTGCTGCAAGGCTCTCCCGATTCGGTCAGGAAGACGTTCTCCGGTGAAGTCGAGAGACCCGTCGTCCATCGTCCGTCTGGAAGCTGGACAAGCCAGTCCAGGCAGAACAAGGCGGCTCCTTTCATCAGCGGATACGCCACCTCCTGCAGGTAGGCCGCATCCGGCCGGAACGCATACCGTTCCCACAGATGTCTGGACAGCCACACGCCGCCCATCGGCCAGAATGCCCACATGGCCCGCCCATCCGAAGGCGTCGACATCCGCCACAAATCGGTGTTGTGATGAGCCGCCCAGCCTCTTGCACCGTAATGGATCGCCGCGGTCCGGCTGCCGGTGACGCTCAATTCCCGGATCAGATCGAGGAGCGGCTCATGACATTCTCCCAGACCGCATACCTCGGCCGGCCAATAGTTCATTTCGGCATTAATGTTCGTCGTATAATTGCTGTTCCAAGGCGGCTGCTTGTGCGGATTCCAAATGCCCTGCAGGTTCAGCGCCTGCGTACCCGGACGCGAACCGGCAATCATTAAATAACGTCCGTAATGGAACAGCAGTGTTTCGAGGGCTAGATCTTCTCCGCCTTGGCGATACAGCTGCAGGCGTTGGTCCGTCGGCATTTCCGCTTCAGCCTGCGGCAGCTGTGGGCTCAGCCCCACCTGCAGGTCCACTCGGCCAAACAGCGCACGGTAATCATCCAAATGCCGCTGCTTCAGATGCAGATAATCACTGTCCGCTGCGTCGGCATGTTCACGGCACAAGCATACCGGATCGATGCCGGATGCGCCCGGCATGACGTCAAAGCCTGCGAAATCGGTCGCCGCAGCCAGCACAAAGGTGACCGTGCTCGCTTTTTCGATCCGCAGCCGCCCTTCTTCCGTCTGCACCTCTCCATCGGTCCGCACCGACAGCATGGCCGCAAACCGGAGTCCCAGTCCTTCTTCGTAGAGAACCGATTGGGGATGATCCCCCAAGTAATTGTCCGCGACATGCGACGGAGCTTGTCCTGTCAGGACCAAAGACGCTGGCTCCGCGCTCACATTGCTAAGATGCGGAGAAGTGAGCCATGCCGTCAACTCCGGCAGCTCCGCCTTCCCGGCCGAACCCCCGCCCTCTGAGGGCTCCGCCCGGAAATGGACGACGATAACCTCATCCGGCCGGCTCGCAAAAGCTTCGCGGATGACGCGCACCCCGCCGGTTTGAAAAGAAACCGACGCGACCGCATGCTCCAAATCCAGCTCCCGCGCGTAATCGTTAATTTGATCCATGCGGCCAAACGCAAAATGCAAATCGCCGAGCGGCTGGTAAGATTCCGTGCGTCGTCCCAGCATCCCGGCTTCGATCAGCGCCTCCGCTTCGGCATACCGGCCCTCGGCGACCAATGCCTTGGCCGGCTCCAGATGCCGAAGAGCATTATAATTAACCGTGTCCCGGGGAAAGCCGGACCACAGCGTGTCCTCGTTCAATTGAATTTTCTCTTCTCCCGCCCCGCCGAACACCATGCCTCCCAGCCGTCCGTTTCCGATCGGCAGCGCTTCCTCCCACACAGAGGCCGGCTTGCGGTACCACAGCCTTTTATTGACGGCGCGTTTGCTGCTTTGCTCCACGCTTATCTCTCCCTTTATCCGCGATGAACGGTTGTTTCGTCGAGCACCTTGCCGGACCGGCGGCCTAAGCGTGTGCTTTCGTATATCAGGCTGCCTAAAGAAAAACGTCTATCGACGTACCTTCAAAGAAGACAGACCGCTTCTAGAGGAGGTTTTTCTTGCGAGATCAGGAAGCAGAAGCTCCGAAACTTCTACTTTCTGATCTCTTAAGAAATTACGGGAAGCCCGATGTGTTGGATCAGACTTCCCGTCCTGTTTGCTTTTCAGCATTTTAAATGAGTGATCTGTCAAAACGTTATTGGCAGCACACGCCAAGCCGAACAGAGCCTTACGGTCCGCAGTTTCGGGTATTCCCCGCTATTTTTACCGCCATTTAGGCAAGGTGCTGATGATCTAACCTTATTCTAAATTTCTGAAAGCGATTGCAGTACCCCGAAAATTCGATAAAAAATCATGTCTAAATTAGACATTAAGCAGGGCTTTCCGCATCTCATCCGGGCAAGGGAGGAACCGGCTTCCTAGTTCCGGTAAGGAACCAGCTTGCGGTTTAGCTCGCGGGTTTGGCTGTATACTTCCTGGTACAGGCTGAACAAGCTGCTGTACAATTCGGCCCGCTCCGCATTTGGCGCATACGTTTTGGCCGGGCGGATGAATGCCTTCGCACAATCCGTCAGCGACGGGAACCAGCCGCAGCCGTATGCAGCCAGCATCGCCGCTCCCATAGCCGGGCCCTGCTCACTTTCGAGCTTGATGATCGTCGCGTTGAAAATATCCGCCTGCATCTGCAGCCACGTTTCGTTCCGCGCACCACCGCCAATGGCCACGACCTCATGGATCTCTTTGCCGGATTCGCGTACGATGTCGATCGATTCCCGAAGCGAGAACGTAATGCCTTCAAGCACCGCTCTGGCAAAATGGGAAAGCGTGTGGCCGGAGTCCATGCCGATAAAGCTTCCGCGGATATCCGCGTCCGGATGCGGGGTTCGTTCCCCGGAAATGTACGGCGTGAACAGCAAGCCGCTGCTGCCCGCAGGAATGGACCCGATGCCTTCAAGCAGCTCATCGAAGCTTTTTTCCTTGGCGAACGTTTCCTTAAACCAGGTCAGGCTGTGACCGGCCGCAAGCGTGACGCCCATAACGTAATACGCGTCCTTTTCGCTGTGATTAAAGAAATGCAGTTTGCCGTCGACCTCCAGTTCCTTGCGGCTTTCAAAAGAGAGGACGACGCCTGATGTGCCGATACTGCACATCGTTTGCCCTTCCTGCAAAATGCCTGCACCGATGGCGCCGCAAGCATTGTCCGCTCCGCCTGCGAATACCTTGGTCGACGGCAGCAGGCCGGACGCCTCGGCGATGTCAGGCAGCAGCGTGCCCGTTTGATCGAAGGATTCCACGAGCGGAGGGCAAAGCGACAGCGGCAGATCAAAGGCTGCGGCAATGTCCTGGCTCCACGTTTTACCCGAAACATCCAGCAGCAGCGTGCCCGCAGCGTCGGAGTAATCCATCGCGTATTCGCCGGTGAGCCGGTATCTCACGTAATCCTTCGGCAGCAGGAATAAGCTGGCTTGGGACAGAATGTCCGGTTCGTTCTCCTGCACCCACAAAATTTTAGGCAGCGTAAAGCCTTCCAGGGCGCGGTTTTTGGCAATACCGAGCAGCTTCGATTCCAGCGTGTTCTCGATCTTGCGGCACTGCGCCGTCGTGCGCGTGTCGTTCCATAGAATGGCCGGACGCAGTACCTTGCCTTCCGCATCCACCAGAACAAGGCCGTGCATTTGGCCGGAGAAGCTGAGGCCTTCCACTTCCTGCGGGTCGGCACCCGACTTTTCCATCAGTCTGCGGAGACTGACCAGCGTCTTGTCCACCCAATCCTCCGGATTCTGCTCGCTCCAGCCCGGCTCAGGTCTGCTCAGCGGGTAAGCTTCAGAGTGCTCGTGCACGACTTCTCCCTGGGGATTCACCAGTACCGTCTTGACGGCGCTTGTTCCCAAATCAACACCAATAACGTATTTCATACTTTTTCCTCCTGTATGGATCGAATGGACATCAACGACGAACCAAGGATGTTCCGCATGGAAATCTGGTTCAAAAAAAGGCTGCCCGAAGAAGCTTTCTTCAGGCAACCTTCGTTGCATTTCAAAGAGATTTCATGATCGTTCTTGTAACAGCTGTGCCTGATGCTTGCTTCTACTCAGCCAGGATGTACTGGTTCAACTGAGCTTTCAGCAGCTCTTGGCGGCTGGACTCGTTGCGGCGCGGATTTTCATTGTTCAGCGCATACTCGGCCAGGGAAGCCAGGGTCGCTTTGCCGGATACGACGTCTGCGCCGATGCCTTCCTTGAAGCTGGCGTAGCGCTTGTCGATGAAGTCGTCGAACACGCGATCTTCGATCAGCTTAGCGGCTACCTTCAGTCCTTTTGCGTAAGTATCCATACCTGCGATATGCGCCAGGAACAGATCTTCCGGCTCAAACGACTGACGGCGTACTTTGGCGTCGAAGTTAATGCCGCCTTTGCCAAGACCGTCGTTCTTCAGCACTTCATACAGCGTAAGCGTAGAATCGTAAATGTTCAGCGGGAACTCGTCGGTATCCCAGCCGAGCAGCATGTCGCCTTGGTTGGCGTCCAAGGATCCGAGCATACCGTTGATACGGGCTACGCGAAGCTCGTGCTCGAACGTGTGTCCGGCCAGCGTTGCATGGTTGGCTTCCAGGTTCAGCTTGAAGTGCTTGTCGAGATCGTATTTTTGCAGGAACGAAATCGTCGTCGCCGCATCAAAGTCGTACTGATGCTTCGTCGGCTCCTTCGGCTTTGGTTCAATCAGGAACTGGGCGTCAAAGCCGATTTCCTTCGCATAATCCACAGCCATGTGGAACAGGCGGGCCATGTTGTCCATTTCAAGCTTGAGGTCCGTATTCAGCAGGGTTTCATACCCTTCGCGTCCGCCCCAGAATACGTAGTTTTCCGCACCGAGCTGTTTGCCGACTTCGAGGCCTTTTTTGACTTGGGCTGCCGCATGGGCATACACGTCCGCGTTGCAAGTAGAACCGGCACCGTGCATGTAGCGTGGGTTTGTGAACATGTTGGCTGTGTTCCACAGCAGCTTCTTGCCAGAGGTCTTCATGCCTTGGCTGATCAGGTCGACGATTGTGTCGATGTTGCTGTAGAACTCACGCAGGCTGCTTCCTTCCGGTGCGATGTCGATATCGTGGAAGCAGAAGAACTGCAGGTTCATTTTGTCCAAAAATTCAAAAGCGGCTTCCACACGGGCTTTGGCCTTGTCCATGCCGTCGTATTTGTCCCAGCTGCGGACAGCGGTCTCTACGCCGAACGGATCGGAACCACCGGCAGTCAGCGTATGCCAGTAAGCCATCGCAAAGCGAAGATGCTCTTCCATCGTTTTGCCTGCTACCACTTCTTGCGGGTTATAAAATTTGAACGCGTACGGATTGGTCGAACGGCTTCCTTCATAAGCGATCTTCCCAACGTTCTCAAAGTATGCCATGTATAATCCTCCTCAAAATTTGCTTGTCGCAAACGTTTACAGGAACATAGTAACACATCGGATTAACTTTGTATATTGGTTAAACAAAGTTTTTTTGAAAAGGTGATTTCGGGTTGCTTTTTGCCGCGGATGGCTCTAGACTAATTGATTATGTGCTAATGGGATAACTCGAAGGATGTGCGATATACATGAAAGTCACCGGCGACCAGGCTCTGGTCAAAAAAATAAACCGCTCGCTTGTGCTTCACACGATCCGCAAGCATTCCTCCACCCTCTCCAGAGCACGGGTATCGGAAATGACCGGTCTGAACAAGGCGACCGTCTCCAATTTGGTAGCCGAGCTGTGCGAACAGCAGCTGGTCACCGAGGTCGGGCCGGGCAAGTCCAGCGGCGGGCGTAAGCCGCTGCTGCTGCATTTTAACGCGATGGCCGGCACCGTTATCGGCATTGAGCTGCGGGTGAAGCAGCTGACGGCCGTGCTGTGCGACCTGGGAGGCAACGTACTGGAGGAGCGGGATCATGCGCTTGCGCGTCACGATTTGTCTTATGTGCTTGAAGCCATGAAGATGGTGATCTCCAGTCTTATGGAAGCGGCTCCGGACACGCCATACGGCACCGTCGGGATCGGGGTCGGCGTGCCAGGCATGGTGGATGAGAACGGGATCGTTTTATTTGCTCCCAACCTCAGCTGGGAAATGGTTCATTTGCGGCAGCTGCTGGAGGAAGCCTTTTCGGTGCCTGTCACCATTGATAACGAAGCTAACGCCGGCGCGCAGGGCGAGCTGAATTTCGGGGCAGCAAAAGATGTGCGCCACCTGCTCTACGTCAGCGCGGGCTCCGGTATTGGTTCCGGCATTATCATCGGAGGGGAGCTGTACAAAGGTGCACGGGGGTACGCCGGGGAGACCGGCCATATGTGCATCGAGGCCGACGGAAGGCCTTGCACCTGTGGAAGCCGGGGCTGCTGGGAGCTCTACGCCTCGGAGAAAACGTACGATACGGCCGGCACTGCCTTGCCGGCCCACAATACGCCGGAGCTGGTGCGCCTGGCTGCCGAGGGAAACGAGGCTGCCCGGGAACAATTCGCCCAGATGGGCAAATATTTGGGCATCGGCGTAACCAACCTCATCAACAGTTTCAATCCCGAGCTGATCGTGATCGGCGGGGCGCTGTCCGAAGCCCGGGATTGGCTGGCCGGGCCGATGCAGACGGTCGTCGCGGAGCGGACGCTGCCTTACCATAAGCAGCAGCTCGAGATCACCTTCTCCCGGCTTGGCAGCCGGGGAACGATGATCGGCGCAGGCTTCGCCGCCGTCATGCATTTTCTCGGCCACGCGCGCGTCACGCTGTAACCGAGGTATAATAAAGGCCGGAGATCCATGGATCTCCGGCCTTTTTCATCTATAGTGCGGGGTGATCGCCCGCACGGACGGTAATCGCCATCCTGTTCCAACAGTGAGCCTTTGGCTCGCCCTCAACTAGAAGTTGACGCGCGTCCTGTAGAGGCATGTAAGAAGCTACTTTTTATAATATCCAGATTACTCAAAAGCTCGTATGATGGTGTCATATGGAGGTGGAGATGTTGAACAATAAAAACATTAAACTTAGGATTGGCTGGATTATTCCAAACGTTTTTATGTATCTTCTTTTTATAGGTGTTGGAGCCTTTGTACTTATTAATGCAGATGGTCTAAGAGATATCAATCGACTTGGCATTTGGGTATTCATGCTGCTTCTTATACTATTTGCGGCCTTGTTTGGTTCATATCGGATTTGGACTTGGATAAAGCAAGGAAAAATATAGTATAAAAAGGGGAGCCTGCACGGACGGTACTCAACTTCTCCGATCCAACAACGAGCCCTCGGCTCGCCACTAAGGTAGATGTTGACGCGCGTCCTGATCGGGTTCCTTCATGGAAGCCTGCACGGACGGTCGCACCCACGCGCGTGGGTTCTCTCCCACACAACCGCTCCAAAATAAAAAAACGCCTTCCGGCGTTACCTTTTTTGTTTATGGAGCGGGTGATGGGAATACTCAACATCCCGATCCAACAGCGAGCCTTCGGCTCGCCACTAAGGTAGATGTTGACGCGCGTCCTGATTGGGCTCCTTCGATGAAGCTTGCACGGACGGTCGCACCCACGCGCGTGGGTTCTCTCCCACACAACCGCTCCAAAATAAAAAAACGCCATCGGCGTTGTTTGTTTTAATTAATATGGAGCGGGTGATGGGAATCGAACCCACGCTATCAGCTTGGAAGGCTGAAGTTCTACCATTGAACTACACCCGCAGATTCCCCGTGCAAGCCTTGAGTGCAGAAAGATCAAGACTTACACGAAGCCGTGCATGCGTATCGGGATGACACGATTCGAACATGCGACCCCCTGGTCCCAAACCAGGTGCTCTACCAAGCTGAGCTACATCCCGTTGCATTCAAGATATATCATCTTGTGAAGACAAGAAATAATATACCACGGTTGCCGCGGGATTGCAATACTTTTTTAATTCAGCAAAAAGGTTCGTTCGAAATCCTCAGGCGAAATCGGCTTGCTGAAATAGTAGCCTTGTCCCTCGTGACAGCGCTGCTCCCTCAAGAAATGGAGCTGCTCCTCATTCTCTACGCCTTCGGCCGTTACCTTGAGCTGCAAATGATGCGCCATCGATGCGATCGTGGAGACGATCGCCGCATCGTTATGGTCGCTCATCACTTCGTGGACGAAGGAACGGTCGATTTTCAGCCGGTCGATCGGCATGTTTTTCAAGTAATGCAGCGAGCTGTACCCCGTCCCGAAGTCATCGATACTGATGAAGACGCCGAGCTGCTTCAAGCGCCGAAGCTGGTCAAAGGCCGTCTCCTTGTCAAACGTCATGCTTTCCGTAATTTCCAGCTCGACGTACTTCGGATCCAAGCCGATTTCCTCCAGGATGGACCCGATGCGTTCAGCCAGCTGGGGCTGGAGAAACTGGCGCATGGATAGATTAATCGATACACAAATCGGCTTATACCCCGTCTGCTGCCATTTTTTATTCTGCATGCACGCCGTGCGGAGAACCCATTCGCCAAGAGGAACAATCAGACCGCTTTCCTCTGCCAGCGGAATGAATTCGGCCGGCGAAACGAATCCCCGTTTCGGATGCCGCCAGCGCAGCAGCGCCTCCATACCGACGATCTCGCTGCTCTCCAAATGAACGAGCGGCTGGTACTCTAGGTAAAACTCTTCCCGCTCGATTGCTTTACGCAGGTCGTTCTCCAAACGGAGCCGCTCCTTCGCCTTCATCTGCATGGATGGGACAAAGTGACGGACGTCGACTCCATAGTCTTTGGCATGATGAACGGCGGTGTCCGCATGCTGAATCAGCTCCTCGGCCGTGTCTCCGTCCTGCGGAAAGACCGCCATCCCTGCGCAGAGCGTGATGTGATAATCGTTTTCCTCGATGACGACGGGCTTTTCAAAGAGCTTCAGTAAATAGCGGATCCGCTCCATCCCCTCTTCCACGCCGGCAAGTGCAGGCAGAATGATGGCGAACTCATCGGCGCCCATACTGAACACTTCCTCCCTGGACCGGGTATTCCGTTTGAGGCGGTCGCCGACAAGCTGCAGAATCCGGTCCCCCGCCTGATGCCCAAGGGAGTCATTGATATTTTTGAAGCGGTTGACGTTAAAAACGACAACCCCTGTCAATTCATCCCCGGCATTTTTGATCTTGCTGGAAATACGCTCAGTCAACCGGCGTTTGTTTGGAAGTCCCGTCAGGTCATCATGGAACGCCAGATAGTTCATCCGTGCCTCCACCCGCTGTTGTTCCCGGAATGGATCCTCGATCGTCAGGCGGTAAACCCCTTTGAGCATCAGATAGTAAGCTACACCTCCGGAAAGGGTGCCAAGCAGGTAATTCCACTGGTATGTATGATTCGCCGTCATCATCAGCCCCTGTCCGAGAGCGGAGTAAATCAGCGCCCGGATAATAATAAGCAGCGATGGGGCCCGATCCTTTCTGCCTCGGTACATGATCGATCCGATGCCAATCAGGCATACCGCAATGATCACCAGGTCCAAATATTTCTTCAGCCAATTAATGCTGCCGTGGTTCATCAGCAAAGGAAGTTTCTGATGCCATAGGAAAAAGGCAAGCACCCCAAATACGATCACGACCGACGTGATCATAAATGCCGAGCGTTTATGGGTAATCGAAACCATCGTGTCTTTCAGATTATAAATCGACAGAAGCCCGAAGGCGCACGCCCCCTTGGAGATGATAAGCAGCCACATGGCATCGTCCTGGTTTAATGCATAGCCGAATAGAGGAATTCCGAGCAAGCTGACCGTCTGCAAAAAGTCAAACACAGCCAGAGACAAAAACAGCGCAGCCGTATACAGCCTGTGCCGCGACAGTTTGTGCGAAAATAACAGCCAACCCTGGGCGAACACGGCAAAGCTGACCGCCACGCTGCTCCAGCCGGCAAGGACATAAACCGTCTTGAACCAGCCGGCGCCATCATGACTGTATAAAAATGCAGTTTGAACAATCTGAACCGCAACAAAAAACAAAATTCCCACCAAGGCCGTCCTGATTGTTCGTCTTTTCTCTACTCTGGTATGCATGCAGTCCTCTGACCCCCGGGCTTTTTTTGAAATATTTATATATGAATTTCATGCTAAATAATTCCACGTTTATGCCGACATTCCTGCTAACATTAGACAATAATTTTGCATTGGGGCCATCGTTCGACATATGTTGTTTTGCAAAAAAATGAATCCTCATCCTCCTTCATCCGTATTGTAGATTATAATACCTAAGGGGTGTGGCATTGGATGATCATTACAACAACCGAAAATGTAGCCAATCATGAAATTATCGAGGTACTCGGCACCACGTTTGGAGTCGTCGTTAGAGCCAGAGGCATCGGCGGGGACATTATGGCTTCCCTCAAGGGCCTTGTCGGCGGCGAGGTGAAGCAGTACACCCAGATGATTGAGGATGCGCGGCGGCAGGCGGTGGACCGGATGGTGCAGAACGCGCATGCCATGGGTGGTGACGCCATCGTGATGATGCGCTTTGACAGCGGGGATATCGGCAATAACATGAGCGAAATTGTTGCCTACGGCACGGTCGTTAGAACCCGTCCTGTTAGCTGATGGGAGGTATGGTCATTATTCTGCTCATATACGCCTTGGAGCTGGTCGCTTTTCTGCTGCTGTTATGGGTAAGCTGGCGCTTCTTCGACAAGAGGTACCGCCGCCGGGACGACAGCGGGGGCAGCAGGGACATCATGAACGGATCGTTTACGCCGACTTCGGAAGTATTTATTGACCCGAAAGACGGCCATAAATACCAGGTCTATTATAATCACCGTACCGGTGAACGCGAATATATCAGACTCGATTGAAGCCCAAAAAGGGCTGCCCGTACTTGTGACGGGCAGCCCTTTTTCCAATGAATCAAGCGGTTTACTTGTGTTTCGGATCAAAGTTGACTTCCGGAGTCGTCAGCTTGTCGTAGAAATCCACGTACTTGTCCTTATCCTCCGATGCTCGGAGCGCCATGGCGGAACGTGGATGCTCCCCCAGTGTTCCCGTAACCATGTAAGGAATCAGGTAGCCCCATTCCTCCTTCTCACGAAGCGGAATCATCAGGCGTTCGATCAAATCCAGCACCGGACGAAGGTTGTAATGGGTATTTTTCAGATGGGTGACGAGCAGCTCGGTCGGGCAGTTGCCTGCCGCGCGGCCCATTCCGTATACGGACGCATCCAGCAGCTCTACGCCCAACTCCGCGGCGGTCAGCGTGTTGGAGAAGGCCAGCTGCATATTGTTATGCGTATGAACGCCAAGGCGCTTGTTCGGCAGGTGCTTCTTGAACTTCTCGACCAAGTACTCCATGTCCTTGTGGTCAAGGCTTCCATAGGAGTCGACGATGTAGACGACATCGACCACGCTCTCCCGGATCATTTCGAAGGCTTCCAGCAGCTCGTTCTCCATGACGTTGGACAAAGCCATAATATTCAGCGTCGTTTCGTAACCGCGTTCATGGAACGTCTGCACCAGCTCCAGCGCTTTATCCACGTCCTTAATGTAGCAAGCAACTCGGATCAAATCCAGCATGCTCTCTTCGCGCGGTAAAATATCATTCTCATCGACACGGCCGATATCCACGAGAGCGGACAGCTTGGTTTTGCCCTTCTGGGGGATCACTTCACGCAGGAAGGAATCGTCCAAAAAGCGCCAAGGTCCGGCAGAATCGGCGCCCTTCAGCAGTTTGGGTGAATTTTTGTAGCCGATTTCCATATAGTCAACACCGGCCTCATTCAGTCCGGCGTATAAAGTTTGTACAAATTCGACGCTGAAGTCCCAGTTATTGACCAGTCCCCCATCGCGAATCGTGCAATCGACAATTTTACAAGGGTTCGTTTTCATCCAACAAGCTTCTCCTTCCGGCATAAAATTTATTCCTTCATCATACTTGAAGGTGACCGGAAAAGTAAAGGTTAATTGTGCGGACGGTAATGACCGCAAAATGACGGCATACGAAATAAAGCGGCTATCCCGCTCAGGATTCCGCTTTACGTTCATGGTCTTATGAGGATGCCGCTTGCGACAAAATCCACTCCAGCAGGGTCCGGACCATCACTCCGGTGCCTCCCTTGGGATTCACCCCCCGCTCTTTTTGGGCGTAGGCCGTTCCGGCGATATCGAGATGAACCCACGGCAGCCCTTCGGCAAAGGTTCCGATAAACAGGCCTGCCGTAATCGCAGCCCCCCTGCCGCCGGTGCTGTTGCGAATGTCCGCCACGTCGCTTTTGAGCATATCCCAAAATTCCTTGTAAGCGGGAAGCGGCCATACCTTTTCACCGGATCTTTTCGAAGCGAGAATCAGCTCCTGGAGAAAGGTGTCATCGTTCGTTACCGCTCCAGTTGCCACATCCCCTAATGCGGTCACGACGGCGCCTGTGAGCGTCGCCACATCGATCAGACGGACCGCTCCAAGCTGCCTGGCATAAGTCATGCCATCGGCGAGCACCACTCTGCCTTCCGCATCGGTGTTCAGCACCTCGATCGTCCGCCCGCTGAACGACCGGATCACGTCCCCCGGCTTAAAGGCACCACCTCCAGGCATGTTCTCGGCACTCGGAATGACAGCCACGACGTTCACCTTCGGCTTCAGCGTTCCAAGTGCGTTCATGACACCCAGCACCGCAGCGGCTCCGGCCATATCGCTGATCATCTCTTCCATGCCGAGCCGCTTCTTCAGCGAGATGCCCCCGGTATCAAACGTAATGCCTTTGCCGACAAGCCCTATAACGTCATCCCAGCTGTCCCTTCCTTGATACTTCATCACGATCATCCGCGGAGGTTGAATGCTCCCCTGGCCAACCGAGAGCAATCCACCCATGCCGAGCGCCTTTTGCTCTTTGACATCCAGCGTGTGTGATTCCATGCCATGCTTCCGGGCAATCCGCTGCGCATGCTTCGCCAGATCTTCTGGAGCCAGCATATTCCCAGGGAGATTCGTTAAATCCCGCGCCAAACAGGTAGCTTCGGCTGCCGCTTTCCCACGGACAATGCCTTGACGCCATTCTTCAGCTTCCCGGGGATCCGCGTTTCCTTTTCGAAAAAGCACCAGCTCTTTAATTCCATGGTACGTCGGATGGTTTCGTTTGTACTGCTTGATCCGGTATGCGCCCAGAATGAACCCTTCGGTCAGGGCCTGGGCCGCAGTTCTCGTGTTCTGTTCCGCAGTAAATCGCATCATGGTCATCGGCACTTCCCATGCCAGGCTGTGGGCTTGGATTTTGAGCGCGGTTTTGGCCGCCTGGGCGGCAGCAAGCCTGAGTTCTTCGGAGGTCAGCGGACGTTCGCCGATCCCGACTAGAATAACGGCGCGATGGCCGCTTGAATCAGGCACAGGCAGTGCGTGGATTTGATTGAAGGCAGCACTGAACAGGCGGCTGTCCCTGAGCTGCTGCACAATAGGTGCAAGACTGGGAGAAAGTGCGTTATCCTCAAAGTCCTTTTGGGAAACCATAACAACAAGCGCATCCATACTGAGCTGAGTAGCTTCCGTATGATCCTTCCATGTGACCGTAATATCTTGTCCTTCGGAAAACGGATGTCCATTCATCGGCGTCATCTTCCTTTGTCTTCAAGTTTTCGGACGATAGTCATATATATTATTCCACCGTTGTCCAAAGCAACTCCAAAGACAAAATGTTCCTGCTGTGCCGAATCAGGACATTTCAACGATCGGAAGCGAGATCACAAACTCTGTTCCCTTCCCTACTTTACTGTCCACAGAGATATATCCCCGGTGATTCTTGATGATCCGGTAACTGACGGACAGACCAAGGCCTGTCCCGCTTTCCTTGGTCGTAAAGAAGGGATCGAATAAATGGCTCAGCGTGATATGATCCATACCCTTTCCGTTATCCGAAATACATATATTCACGTTTTTCTGGTCCTTGCGCGTGTGGATTTCAATCCTCCCGGTATGCTCATGTCCCTGATCAGCAATCGCATCCATGGCGTTTTTAATGATGTTGAGAATGACCTGCTTAATCTGCTTTACATCGACGGAAATATGAAGGGGCATAGACTCATCTAGCAAAACAACCTCGCAGCCATTCATCAGCGCTTCGCTCTCCGTAAGGAGAACAACTTCCTTCAGCAAAGACGAAACCGGGATGACGGTCGTTTGCGGCGCAGACGGCTTGGACGAATTCAGAAATTCATAAATAATGTCGTTCGCCCGGTCGATCTCGGTCAATATAATGCGCGCATACTCGTCTTTTCCGAGCTTGGTCAAATGAGGTCTCAGCAGTTGAATGAATCCACGGATGGCCGTGAGCGGGTTGCGGATTTCGTGGGCGATGGATGCCGAAATTTTGCCGAGCATCGCCAGCTTGTCGTTCCGGTAGGCGGTTTGTTCGATCTGCTTGAAATCGGATACATCCTTGACACTAAATAAAAAATCACCGTCCATTTGATCGCCGTAGGTGACCGTAAGAAGCCACTGGCGTCCGGTTTCATCACTTAGCTCATGGTATCTTTTTCGGTGAAAAATGGTTTCGCGGTATATACGCAGTATTTTCTTCTTCTTATACCGGCTTAACTGGGGATGTCGCAAAATTTGAAGCAAGGTTAGGCCAGTCAACGACTTACGGGAAATTTCCAACAACCTCGCCATTTGCACATTAATAAATGTCAAAACGCCCTCACTGTCGAAAAGAATTACCCCACTGTCCAAGTGCTCCAAAATGTTCTCGTACTTGTTCTTCACAAGCTGCGTAGATTGAAACGCCTCCAGGGACTGCAACAACGTCTCTTGGATTTCGCTCACACGATGCCCCCCCTTTATAAGGAAATGACGGAATTGGCAAATCGTTAGCAGGCAAATATTCCATCTTTTGGCCAGTAATAAAGATTAGTTTAATCATAGACAAGCTCGCCGGAAAACTCAACAAGAGATACTGTCGAAAAAAGAAAAAATGGTCCCAGCCTGAAAATGCTGGCCGTCATTCGGTGCTCTTTCTTAGCCGAAAGTCCCCGCTTATGCAGAAGTTTCTCCTGTAAAAATAAGGATGTCGTCTCTTGCGAAAACGAATCTTAAAACAAAAGCATCAGACACAAAAAATTTATTTTTGTACCTGATGCTATGTCATGACCGGGCGCTCAGCCGGGACGATTTCTGCCGATTCGACGGCAGGCCCGGGTATCCGATGAAATTTTATGATTTATGCTGAAGACGCAGCCGGCGCTGGCTCATGACCGCGAGTCTTTTCTTCAGCTCGCTCTGCCATTTCTCGTCTTGAATTTGCTTGGCGACCGTCAACAAATCAAGGGCCATGTCAATCTGGCTCTGAATGATGTCTTTCGGATCTTCCTTCTCACAGTTGACCACATTTTCAAAAATGGTCTCTTCGTCCTCGATCACATAATCCTGAAAGTCAATTTCTGCCGCCCCGTCACCATGCGCATATTCGGCCAAAATTTCGTATTCATTCTCAACCTTGTAATGAACCTCAACCCGGTGGCACACGGGACAGAACAGCAGGGGAACATTATGGACTTGAGTGCGATAATGTTTAAGTGTACCTTTCGTTCCAACCATACTTGCTCCGCAGCAATAACTCATTCCAGTTCACCCTCCTCTGGATTCCACCGTATTTCTTCATAATGTATTCGATTCCAAGCTCGACAATTCCTTTTTTTCAACCCTGGCGGGACCCAAGTTTTATCATGTATGACATGCTCTTTGGTTTTCTATATCGCCCTATTCAAATCCTGCTAAATTGAATGAATTCATTCTATATAAATGCCAAAATAAGACGTTATGCCGCTCCTAGCCATATTCAACTTATCCGAGGCATTCTAAACACAAAACCGCAGTTGATGAAAAACCCCCTTGGCCTGCATCAAGCAAGGCAAAGGGGGCTTGTCCGAATATTTAAAAATTAGTTGGTTACCAGATTTTTGTCGCCTGGTTTCCAGTTCATTGCGCACAATCCGCCGGATTGCAGCGCTTGGAGGACACGAAGGGTTTCTTCAACGCTGCGGCCAATATCGTTGTGGTTAACCACTTGATATTTCAGCTCGCCTTCAGGGTTGATGATGAACAGGCCGCGAAGAGCAACGCCTTCTTCTTCGATGTACACGCCGTAGTCTTTTGCAACGGATCTCGTGATGTCGGAAGCCAGCGGGAAGTTGATTTTTCCAAGTCCGTTCGAGTCGCGCGGTGTGTTGATCCAAGCCTTGTGGCTGTGGATGGAGTCCGTGCTCACACCCAGAATTTCAGCGTCAAGCGCTTTGAACTGCTCGTAAGCATCGCTCAGCGCAGTGATTTCCGTAGGGCATACGAAAGTGAAATCGAGTGGATAGAAGAAAAATACGAGCCATTTACCGCGATAGTCAGTCAGGCTTGCTTTGCTGAAATCCGCGCCGTCACCTGTTACAGTTTCCATCGTAAATTCAGGAGCCGGTTTACCTACTAAACGTTCTGCCATGTCAAAAATTCCTCCTTTAATATAAAGAACAACTGCTCTGTTCTAGATTGAGTATCGTATTGCATCCCAAGTGGAATCTACATTTCAAATGGTATCATTCGACGAAATCAAAGTCAAGATTATATCGGTTATTTATTTATAATAATTATAAATAAGAAAAAATCGTGAACTTTTCAACGAATCTTCAGCAGAAGGATGTGAAAAAAAGGGGCCGCCGATCACCCGGCAGCACCCTTTCCAGAAAAATCCCTTCATTTATATAGCGTCAAAATGACCTCAATATTACGTTAAAAATTACTTCTTCATCGCAGCCACGATCAGGTCGCCCATCTCCCGGGTGCCGATCGCCTTG
This sequence comes from Claviceps quebecensis, assembly GCA_004016085.1. Classification (NCBI taxonomy): domain Eukaryota; kingdom Fungi; phylum Ascomycota; class Sordariomycetes; order Hypocreales; family Clavicipitaceae; genus Claviceps; species Claviceps quebecensis. The sequence goes on from QEQW01000003.1 coordinate 554,219, forward strand.
CTCTTATCCACAGCGATGTCGCCTGTGCGGTGTCCGGCATTCAGCACGTCAGCCACAGCTGCTTCAATCGCGTCTGCCGCATCGCCGTATCCAAACGTGAGGCGGAACATCAGTGCCAGTGACAGAATCGTGGCGATCGGATTCGCCAGGTTCTGACCCGCGATATCCGGTGCGGAGCCGTGAACTGGCTCATACAAGCCGAACGCGCCTTCTCCCATCGAAGCGGACGACAGCATACCGATTGACCCGGTCAGCATGGCGGCTTCGTCGCTCAAAATATCGCCAAACATGTTCTCCGTCACGATGACGTCGAAGCTGGATGGCCGGCGCAGCAGCTGCATGGCGCAGTTGTCGACAAGCACATGCTCCAGCTCCACGTCCGGATAATCCGGAGCGACCCGATTCACCACTTCACGCCACAGGCGGGAAGTTTCGAGCACGTTCGCCTTATCGACGGAAGCGAGCTTCTTGCGGCGCTTCTGGGCGATTTCAAAGGCTTGGCGCACGATCCGTTCCACTTCCGCCACATTGTACACGCAAGTGTCCACCGCTTCTTCGCCATGCTCGCCTTGGCGTCTCAGCTTGTCACCGAAGTAAATGCCGCCGGTCAGCTCCCTTACAACCATCAGGTCTGTGCCTTCCAGCACCTCAGGCTTCAGCGTCGAGGCGTCCTTCAAGCAGTCGAACACCACGGCCGGACGCAGGTTGGAGAACAATCCGAGCGCCTTGCGGATACCGAGCAGGCCAGTCTCCGGACGGAGTTCCTTCGGATTGTTGTCCCATTTCGGTCCGCCTACCGCGCCAAGCAGCACCGCGTCTGCATTTTTACATACCGCCAGCGTCTCTTCCGGAAGCGGGGTCCCCTTCTCGTCGATCGCGATTCCCCCGAACAGCGCATGCTCTGTTTCAAACGAGTAGCCAAACAGCTCCTCCGTGCGCTTGAGCACTTTCTCCGCTTCTGCGACAACCTCCGGCCCGATGCCGTCCCCTGCGATTACTGCAATCTTTTTAACCTCTGCCATAATATCAGTCACTCCTTCAGGTACAGGTACCTCGTTTTTCACTGTCCTAATTCTCTATATACTGTTGTAACACATGAAGGAGAGCATTGACCAAGATATAGAATCTATGACCTTAATAGTATTTTCCTATAAGCTGACTGCAAGGAATAATGTATTCTATACCTGCCCTTAACATGGCACATTTCTTTTCCTGATTATTCCGGGTACAATGATATTGTTTGGACTTATACTCTTCAATCGCAAAGGAGTTGAACGGATTCATGCAGTATACGTATTTGGGAAAATCCGGTTTAAAAGTGAGCCGCTTGTGCCTGGGAACGATGAATTTCGGACCAGCCACGGACGAGAAGGAAGCATTCCGCATCATGGATGCGGCGCTTGACGCCGGCGTTCAGTTTTTTGATACCGCTAACATTTACGGATGGGGCGAAAATTCCGGCTTGACCGAAACCATCATCGGCCGCTGGTTCGCCCAGGGCGGCGGCCGCCGCGAAAAGGTGGTCCTCGCCACCAAGGTTCATGGCGACATGAGCGACCCGGCAGACGGTCCGAACGGGGCGCGCGGCCTGTCCTCGTACAAAATCCGCAGACACCTGGAAGGATCGCTCCGGCGCCTGCAGACCGACCATATCGAGCTGTACCAAATGCACCATGTCGACCCGAACGTCACTTGGGACGAGCTGTGGGGCGCTTTTGAAATCGCGGCGAACCAGGGCAAAATCGGCTACGTCGGCTCTAGCAACTTTGCTGCCTGGCAGCTGGCCATCGCCCAAAGCGAAGCGAAGAACCGCCATTTCCTCGGCCTGGTGTCTGAGCAGCATAAATACAGCCTGAACTGCCGCCTTCCGGAGCTGGAAGTGCTGCCGGCTGCGCAAAGCCTCGGCCTCGGCGTGATCCCGTGGAGCCCGCTCGACGGCGGATTGCTCGGACGCAACGCGCTGAAGAAGCTGGAAGGCACGCGCAGCGGCGGAAGCGCGGAGCGCATTGAGAAGCATCGCGCCAAGCTCGAGGCGTTTGCCGAACTGTGCAACGAGCTCGGCGAGCCGCAGGATAACGTCGCGCTTGCCTGGCTGCTGAGCAATCCGGCGGTGACGGCGCCGATCATCGGGCCGCGCACGCTGGAGCAGTTCGAAAGCTCCCTCGGCGCTCTGGAAATCAAGCTGGATGAAGCCGTGCTGAAGCGGCTGGACGAAATCTTCCCGGGACCTGGCGGCGCCGCTCCCGAGGCGTATGCCTGGTAAGCGGGCATAACGGCTTACATCGCTGCTCCCGAAATGCAAAAGGCGGATCCCCTCTAAATCCGGGGATCCGCCTTTTTTTATTGATGGATGAGTGCCGTATGTTATTTCTTGATCCAATGCATCATTTCGCGCAGCTGACCGCCGACAACTTCGATCGGATGGTTAGCTTCGTTACGGCGCGTTGCATTCAGGAATGCACGGTTGGATTGGTTCTCAAGGATAAAGTCGCGGGCGAATTTACCTTGTTGGATGTCGGACAGCACTTCCTTCATCGCTTTCTTCGTTTCTTCCGTTACGATGCGAGGTCCAGTTACATAGTCACCGTACTCAGCCGTGTTGGAGATGGAATCACGCATGTTAGCCATGCCTCCTTCATAGATCAGGTCAACGATCAGCTTCATTTCGTGGAGGCACTCGAAGTAAGCCATTTCCGGAGCGTATCCGGCTTCAACCAGCGTTTCGAATCCGGCTTTGATCAGGGCAGTTACGCCGCCGCAAAGTACGGCTTGCTCACCGAACAAATCGGTTTCGGTTTCTTCGCGGAAGGAGGTTTCGATAACCCCTGCGCGGGTACAGCCGATACCTTTTGCATAGGCCAGTCCGATTTGCTTCGCATTGCCAGTAGCGTCCTGCTCGATGGCGATCAGGCCAGGAACCCCGAAGCCTTCGACATACGTACGGCGAACCATGTGACCTGGGGATTTTGGAGCAACCAGGAGCACGTCGGAATCTTTAGGAGCGACGATTTGTCCAAAATGAACGTTGAAGCCGTGGGAGAACATGAGCGCAGCGCCTTTTTTCAGGTTAGGCTCGATTTCGTTTTTGTACACGGATGCTTGAGTTTCGTCCGGCATCAGGATTTGTACCACGTCCGCTTGGCTTGTTGCTTCGGCAACGGACAGAACTTCGAAACCGTCGTTTTTGGCTTTATCGAAAGATTTGCCTTCGCGAAGACCGATAACGACCTTGACACCGCTGTCACGCAGGTTTTGCGCCTGTGCGTGGCCTTGGCTTCCGTATCCGATCACGGCAACGGTTTTTCCTTTTAAAGCGCTGAGTTCTGCGTCTTGCTCGTAATAAGTTGTAACTGGCATGTGAATAAATCCTCCTTTGTTTTTAAAAAGAACCCTTCATAAAGAGCGGGTGTTTCAAGGGACCCTGCACCCGGTTTGTCCCGCTTTCGGGATACGATCCTCTCAAACCCCCGCTCTTTAGCGGGAATTTAATGAATATGTTGTTGTGTATGATTATGCATTTCCGCGAATCATGGCGGTGACTCCGGTGCGAGACAGCTCCCGGATTCCGTAAGGCTTCAAGAGCTCGATCATGGCGTCGATTTTCGAGGAATCCCCGACAACCTGAACCATGATGCTGCCGCTTCCGATATCGACGACCGAAGCGCGGAACGTTTCCACGACGCCGAGGATTTCCGGACGCTCCGCCGGCTCCGCGCTGACTTTGATCAGCGCCAGCTCCCGCGCTACCATTGGCTTGGAGCTAAGGTTGATAACCTTGATGACATCGATCAATTTGTACAGCTGCTTCTCGATTTGCTCCAGCGTCATGTCGTCACCGATCGTGACGATGACCATGCGGGAGAGCCCCGCTTCTTCCGACTGCCCGACCGTAATGCTCTCAATGTTGAAGCCGCGGCGTCCAAACAGTCCGGATACCCGCTGCAGCACGCCCGGCTGGTCATTCACTAGAACAGCAATGGTATGTCTCATGCTCATAATTATGCATCCCCCATCAACATTTGATCAATGGTCGAGCCTTGAGTTACCATCGGATACACGTTCTCACCCTTGCTGACCACAAATTCCACAACGACAGGTCCCGGTGTTTCGAGCGCTTCTTTCCAGGCCGTTCTTGCCTCTTCCTTGTTCGTCGCCCGAAGTCCCTTCACTCCGTAAGCCTCGGCCAGTTTGACGAAATCCGGGCTTCCTTCCAGGTCGATATGGCTGTAACGGTTATCGTAAATCAGTTCCTGCCACTGACGTACCATACCGAGCACCTGGTTGTTGATGATGACAACCTTCACCGGAATGTTGTTGATGGCGCAGATGGCGAGCTCCTGAGAGCACATCTGCATGCCACCGTCACCATTCACCGAAATGACGAGCCTTTCCGGATTGGCCATTTGGGCACCGATGGCGGACGGAAGTCCAAATCCCATCGTTCCGAGTCCGCCTGAGGTCACCCAGGAGCGCGGCTGATTGAACTTATAGTACTGTGCAGCCCACATTTGATGCTGGCCTACGTCAGTCGTGACGATCGCTTCGCCCTTCGTCGTTTCGTTCAGCAGCTCAATGACCCATTGTGGTTTAAGCTCCGTGTCCGAATCGTTGTAGCGGAACGGATGCTCCATCTTCCACTGCTGAATCCGCGTTCTCCAGGCATCAGCCTTGCCGGCCCGTTTCACGTCATTGTTCAGCATTTCCAGCACCGTCTTGCAGTCGCCTACGATCGGAATGTCTGTCGGCACGTTTTTGCCGATTTCCGCCGGATCGATGTCGATGTGCACGATTTTCGCTTTCGGGGCAAAGCCGTTCAGATTGCCTGTCACCCGGTCGTCGAAACGTGCGCCGATGTTGATCAGCAGATCCGATTCCTGGATCGCCATGTTGGAGGTGTACGTTCCGTGCATCCCCGGCATGCCCGTCCAGAGCTCGTGACCGCTTGGGAATGCTCCCAGGCCGAGAAGCGTGGTCGTGATCGGAACTTCGGTCCGCTTCACGAATTCGTACAGCGCTTCATGTCCGCCGGAGTAGATCACGCCGCCGCCGGCAATGATCATCGGCCGCTCGCTCTCTTCGATCGCTGCAACCAGCTTGTCGAGCTGAAGCTTGTTAGGCACCAGGCGCGGGTTGTATCCGCGAAGGTTAATGCTGTTTCCCGGTTCGAACAGCGTAAGTGCCGCCGATACGTCCTTTGGAATGTCGATCAGCACTGGACCTTTGCGGCCGGTCGAAGCGATGTGGAATGCTTCGTGAATAATTCTCGGTAGATCTTTGACATCTCTGACGAGATAGCTGTGCTTCGTAATCGGCATCGTGATGCCGGTAATGTCGGCCTCCTGAAAAGCATCCGTTCCGATCAGGCTCGTTGCGACGTTACCCGTGATAACAACCAGAGGGACGGAATCCATATAAGCGGTGGCAATTCCTGTGACCAGGTTGGTCGCCCCCGGTCCCGATGTTGCTATACACACGCCGACTTTGCCGCTTGCCCGTGCGTAACCGTCTGCCGCATGAATCGCTCCCTGCTCGTGACGAGTCAGCACATGTTTGAAATCCTTAAATCCATACATCGCATCGTAAATGTAAAGCACTGCCCCGCCCGGATACCCGAAAACACACTCGACACCTTCCAGCAGAAGGCTGCGAAGCAGTATTTCCGAGCCGGAAATGACTTCCGGCTTCATCCATTTCTCACGTAATTGTTCTGTAGACCGCACTTCAGGAATTTGCGCGCTCATCAGTCATCCTCCTCTCAAGAATACGTTCATTTTTTTGTGATGGTAAACAAAAAAACCTTCCATCCCTCATCACACAATGTTCTTGTGTGAGGGACGAAAGGTTGTTCTTCCGTGGTACCACCCATATTTGCTCCGCACTTCACAGTGCACAGCCTCAGCAGGTATAGAAAATCAGGAACGGTGCCTCTTTATCGATGGCTCATCCGTTTCCATACCTTGAGTCCGTAACGTGGACCTGACGATTCTCCCTAATAGGCTTTAGCGCTTTTCAGGAGAACAGCTCCGAGGTGAGCTCGTATAAAAGGGGTTTTGGCGGAGGTTGCAGCAGATCCTCTCACTCTCTGTTCAAAAGAGCCCTTTAAACTTCGTCCTCTTCATTGCCGATGACTGTATACTCGATAAAATGTTTAGACACATTATATGACCCATCGATTCTATAGTCAATACCCAGATTCGGATAAAAAAATACATGTCCGCTTTTGTCCTCCATTTTCCCGGGAACTTTCGGCACACCGCCCACCCCTATTTTCATATGATGACGTATGTCGCTCATGGATGAATTGGGCAGCAGAACGGAGGACAGACTCTATGATTAGATACCGCAGACCCAAGCAGGACGATGCTGTCATCATGCATTTAATCGAGACCCAGCTTGTCCCGCTGTCCCATATGACCAAAAGCCAATTGGAGCAGGTGCGAAAGGACCTTCCCGGGCGCATGAACCGCGGCGTAACGCTCATCGCTTCTCCCTATTACGAAGGGGATCCGGTCGGATTTGTCCACTTTATGCTTCACGGCGATCTGCTCTATATCGATATGTTGGCCGTCGCACCCGAATCACAACGCAAAAGATGGGGGAACCTCTTGATGGCCCATGCGGAAAGATTTGCGTTGTCACGCGGGTGCAAACGGTCGAAAGTCATGGTTGATTCCGGGAATGCGAACGGTATGATATTCTACCAAAAGTTGGGATATTTCAACATCAAGTACCACGCCAAAAACCAGTGCCACGAATTGGAAAAGCGGCTTTCCTAGCAATGGAGAGAACCTCCTGCACTCCCCTTAATAAGTGAGCCGGTAATTAATGGCTTACCAGAATCCACCGCCGTAAGGTCCCGGATATCCGACCGGGCCGAAACCAGGGCCGTATCCAGGGCCGTAGCCGCCATAAGGAACCCCGCCGTATCCCCCGTAAGGACCGTAGGCGTATGGAGCCGTTCCGATTGCCAGCAGGTCAAACAAGACGAGCGGAATGATCGCTTTGGTGTGAACCTTTTTCCCTTTATCGCGCTGCAGAATCAGGCGGTTGCCCGAGATGCGCAGCAATTTTCCAGTCACCAGGCTTCCGTCTTTTTTGGCAGCCACAATATGTTTACCAACAAACTTCTGGGCGTGTTTACGAGTCACAGACTGTTGCATGTAATCCCTCCTCCAATGGTCTTCAGATCAATCTATTCGGATGCCCCGCACGGCGCTTGTTCCATAGCCCGGTTCCCGGGAAGATGGGTGAAGCACGCATCGCTGGCCCAAGCATTGGAAGCATGTACTGCTGTCGGGAGGAATCCGCTGCTGTATAAAATGTCATGCCGCCCTGCCAAACTGGCGCTTAATCAAAAAAGCTGCACCCCAGTTGAATGGAATGCAGCCTTTTTGCGGTTCGATGATTATCTTTTTCCCGGGTCGTACGGTTCCCCCAGCGCAGCCGGCGCAGACGAGCGCCCCACGGCCGCCACCAGAACGATAACGGTCAGTACGTACGGAAGCATGTAAATAAATTCCTGCGGAATGTCATGCGCCCAGTCGAAGAGCTGGAAGTAGTTCCCGATGGCCTGGGAGAAGCCGAAAAATACAGCTGCCCCGAACGCACCAAGCGGATTCCACTTCCCGAAAATCATCGCAGCGATCGCGATAAAACCTTGGCCTGAAATCGTATTATGCGAAAACGTGCTCGTCGTCGTGAGCGTAACCGTGGCTCCGCCAAGCGCAGCCAAAGCACCGCTGATCATGACCCCGATATACCGCATCCGGCGCACTTTGACGCCGACCGTGTCGGCGGCGCTTGGATGCTCTCCGACCGCGCGCAGACGAAGGCCGAAGGAGGTTTTGTACAGGATATAAGAAGCAACGATGACGACAATAATAGCCAGATATGTTGTCGGGTAATTGCTGAATATGCCTTCCCCGATAATCGGAATTTTGGAAAGGAAAGGAATCTTCCACTTTTGGAGACTCTCCATCAGCAGTGGGGTTTCTCCTGCGCCTTCAAACATCAGCTTGACCATATATAGCGTGCTTCCCGTTGCCAGGAAGTTGATCACGACGCCGCTGATCACCTGATCCGCCTTAAAGGTGATCGAGGCGACGGCATGAATCAGCGAAGCGACTAGCCCGATCACGATCGCAGCAAGCATGCCGATATAAGGGGAAGCCGCTCCCATTCCTGCATCTTCCGCATAATAGGAAGCGACGCCGGCCGCAAAAGCACCGAAGGTCATCAAACCCTCAATCCCGATGTTCGTTACCCCGGAGCGTTCAGAGAAGATGCCGCCCATGGCAGCAAAAATGAGCGCTGTCGAAAAAACGAGCGTCGTATTCAGCAGCTGGCCAATTGTTGTGATCCAATCCATTTACAACACCTTCTCTTTCTTGCGCTTCAGATAGAAGGGCTTCAGAACCCAGCGCACAATGCCTTGTGCAGCAATAAAGAATATGATGGATCCGATAACGATCCGGATGATTTCCGGCGGAACGTCCGCGCCAAAGCTCATGCCCGCGGAGCCGTAAGTCAGCGTACCAAACAAGGCAGCGGACAGCAGAATGCCGAACGGATGGTTCATGCCGATCAGCGCCACCGCGATTCCGTCAAAGCCGACGCCCGGAGACCCCGTGAAGATCGCCTGGTAATGGAATACGCCAAGCACTTGAAAGGCACCGCCCAATCCGGCGAAAATACCGCTGATGAACATGGCTTTCACGATATTGCTCTTCACGTTCATCCCCGCATATTTCGCGGCATCCCCGTTATGTCCTACGGCCCGCAGCTCATACCCCTGCTTGCTCTTCCACATGAACACATAGAAAAACACAGCTGCTAGAATCGCAATGACGGTTCCCCAGTGCATACGCGCATCGCTGAACATGTTGGACAGCCAGCCAATCGAAATTGACGCCGTGTTCTTGATATCTTCTGAACGTTGCTGACCTTCAAGCAGTAAAAAGTTATTAACGATATAATTACTTAAGTACAAGCCTGTCCAGTTCAGCATAATCGATATAATAACTTCGTTTACGCCCCGTTTGGCCTTGAGATAGCCGGTAATGCCGGCCCAGATCCCGCCGGCCAATCCGCCGGCAATGATCGCGACGATGGCATGCAGAACGATCGGCAGCCCGGTCAGCTTGATCCCGACCGCTGTCGCGGCCGTCATGCCGACGATGTACTGCCCTTCCGCCCCGATGTTGAACAGACCTGCCCGAAACGCAAAGGCGACGGCAAGACCGGTCATGATCAGCGGGGTAATTTCGCGGATCGTTTCCCCGAAATCGTACAGGTTTCCAAATACGGTGCTGAACAGGGAACTGTACGCCAGTATCGGATCGTACCCCCCGATCAGCATAATGATGGCCCCTACGATAAGTCCAAGCACGATCGATACGAGAGGCGTCAACAGGCTGTTGACGGTAAAAATTTTAAATAATTTATTCATTAGGACTTACCTCCCGCAACCTTGCTGCCCGCCATCATCAGACCCAGCTCCTGGTCATTCGTGTCCTCCGGCCGCACTTCGCCGACGATCTGTCCTTCGTAAATGACCGCAATCCGGTCGGACACGTTAATGATCTCGTCCAGCTCGAAGGAGATCAGCAGCACGGCTTTCCCCTTGTCCCGCTGCGCAACAAGCTGCTTCTGCACAAACTCGATCGCACCGACGTCAAGTCCCCGCGTCGGCTGCGCTGCGATGAGCAGATCCGGATTTTTATCTATTTCCCGGGCTATAATCGCCTTCTGCTGATTACCGCCGGATAAAGCACGAGCCTTCGTCTCAATGCTCGGCGTTCTGACGTCAAATTGCTCGATCAGGCGTTTCGCCTGGTCGTCAATGGCGCTTTTGTTCAGGAAGCCGCCTTTGTTGTAAGGGGCTTTATAATACGTTTCCAGCACCATATTTTCACTCATGGAAAAATCAAGGACAAGACCGTGTTTATGACGGTCCTCCGGAATATGCGACACTCCGCTTTCCGAAATGAAACGCGGTGGTCTGTTGGTAATATCCTTGCCGTTGATTTCGATCAGGCCGCTGTCAACCTTGCTCAGGCCCGTCAGCGCTTCGATCAGCTCGCTCTGCCCGTTCCCGTCAACGCCGGCGATGCCGAGAATTTCCCCTGCACGCACCTGGAGATCAAGCCTGTTCAGAACGGGAATTCCCTCTTTGTTTTTGGACACCAGATTTTTTACATTTAGCACGGTTTGCTTCGGTACGGACGGCTGCTTGTCCACCTTAAAGGAGACGCTGCGGCCCACCATTTTCTCGGCAAGCTCGTTCGGATTCGTCAGGGACGTCTTCAAGGTGTCGATGACTTTCCCCCGCCGGATGATCGTCACCGTGTCGGAAATTTGCATAATTTCCTTGAGCTTGTGCGTAATCAAAATAATCGATTTGCCTTCGGCGACCAGGCGCTTCATAATTCCCATGAGCTCGCCGATTTCCTGCGGTGTAAGCACGGCTGTCGGCTCATCGAAAATAAGAATGTCAGCGCCGCGGTAAAGCGTCTTCAAGATCTCGACGCGCTGCTGCATGCCAACCGATATGTCGTGAATTTTGGCATGCGGATTAACCCTCAAACCATACTGGTCGGAGAGGGCCTTGATCTTGGCAACCGATGCTCTGTAGTTCAGATGCACCCCGGCAATTTTGGGCTCCATCCCCAGAATGATATTTTCGGTTACCGTAAACGGCTGAACCAATTTAAAATGCTGATGCACCATGCCGATGCCCAGCTCGATCGCTTTATTAGGACTGTCAATGATGACGGGCTTGCCGTTCACTTCGATACTGCCCTCATCAGGCTGGTACAAGCCAAACACGATATTCATCAAGGTCGACTTCCCCGCACCGTTCTCACCGAGCAGTGCATGGATTTCGCCCTTGTGCAGCTTCAAGCTGATGGAGTCGTTGGCAACGATGCCGGGAAAGCGTTTGGTAATTTGCTTCAACTCAACGACAGGGGTCGCTGCATCCATGAGATCACCCTTATCACATATTTTGACGGCCTCTGTTTGGGCCATAACGTAAGACAAGGCTAGTCATAATAACCAGCCTTGCCGTTTGGTACACATGAATTATATTAGTTCAAATTATCGTTATTGAATTATTCTTCTGGAACCTTGATCTCGCCGTCGATGATTTTTTGCTTGAACTCATCCACTTTTTTCAGGACATCTGCAGGGACGTTTTTGCTCGAAGTATCGGCCAGACCTACGCCGTTTTCTTTCAGGCCAAGTGTCTCATGACCGCCTTTGAACGTGCCGTCGATGACTTCTCTTGTTACTTTGTCTACAGCTGTCGTTACACCTTTAACCATAGATGTCAGCGTTACTTCGTCGCCAAATTCCAGGGATTGGTCTTTGTCTACGCCGATAACCCATACTTTTTGGCCTGCTTTGTTGCGGGCAATCGCTTCGTTAAATACGCCTGTGCCTGTAGCACCAGCCGCATGGAAAATGATGTCCACGCCGTCGTTGTACATCGTGGCTGCAGCCGCTTTACCTTGGTCAGGCTTGTCAAACGCACCGGTGTAGTTGATGATCACTTTAGCGTCCGGATTCGCGGCAGTAACGCCCGCTTTAAAGCCAGCTTCAAAACGTTTAATTACCGGAATTTTAGATCCGCCGACAAAACCGATTTTGTTCGTTTTTGTCATGGAGCCCGCTACGACACCAACCAGAAATGCCCCTTCGTTCTCCGCAAACGTCACGGAACGAACGTTAGGCGAATCTACTTCGGCATCAATGATAGCCAACTTAGCGTCTGGGTTTTGCGCGGCTACCGTCTTCATGTCTTCGCCAAGGTCAAAACCGATCCCCCAAGTGAGGTCATATTTGCCTTTGACATATTTGTTCAGGTTCGGAACATAATCTTCTTTGGACTTACTTTGCAGATACTGGGCTTCGATCCCTTTATCTTTCTTCAATGCTTCCAATGCTTCCCATGCGGATTGGTTAAAGGATTTGTCGTTAACCCCGCCCACATCAGTCACGAGACCGACCTTCACGCTAGATTTTGCTGCGCCGCCTTCTTCGCTGCCGCCGGACGAGCTGCTCGTATCTTCGTTCTTTTTACCGCAGCCGGCCAGTACAACTGAAAATGCAAGCAGCATAATCAGCGACAATTTGAACATTTTCTTCATTAACTTATAGTCCCCCTAGAATGAATTATATCCTTTCACCTGTCTTCGCCCTCCAGCAATTGATCTATGGTCAATTAATTGCTTGTGAAGGCTTGTTCAAATGTTGGACATTCCACAGAACAGATTATACATTTTACCTACGCCAAAATCCAGCAAATTTACGTCAGAAAATAAAACTTTTTTAGTGAAAAATCAAGGGAAAACGCTTTATTTTGCCATAAATCACACAGCCTGTTATTTCCATGGAAGAGTAGCTGTCCATAAGCTCACCTGATGTCGATTCTCGAATGAAAAGATGCGTAAAATTAACATTCATACCCATTCACGAGTGCGGCACCCGGTACCTGCGACTCTAGGTTCTGATTTATGTTAGCAAGAGGGGCTTTTTCTTGTTGGGGATATTATTCTTATATCTAAAGGAACACTTCTATCGACGTACATTCTATGAGGCCAGACCGCTTTTAGCGGAAGTCTTCCTTGCGATATAAGGAAGCTGAGTCTCCGCTCTTTATTTATTCTTATATCTTAAAAAAACCGCCGGTTAGGGCGGTTTTGATATTCACTATAAGTAAATTAAGCGTTGACTTTTTCTTTCGCAACCGATGCGATCGAGTTGAACGCGTTGATGTCGTTAACGGCCAGGTCAGCCAGCATTTTGCGGTTGATGTCCACGCCAGCCAGTTTCAGACCATGCATCAGTTTGTTGTAGGACAGTCCGTTCATGCGGGCTGCAGCGTTGATACGCACGATCCACAATCTGCGGAAGTTCCGTTTCGTCTGACGACGGTCACGGTATGCGTACACGAGGGATTTCATAACCTGCTCGTTAGCTGTCTTAAAAATACGGTGTTTGGAACCGAAATAACCCTTTGCGAGTTTCAATACTTTTTTATGTCTACGACGAACGACGAATCCGCCTTTTACTCTTGCCATAATATAAACCTCCCAAAAATGTGTGATTAACTATTTCAAGTTCGCCAAGCCTTGCTTCAAGCGTCTTACGTCCCCCGGCGCCATTTCTGGGTTGCCTGCCAATACGCGTTTAGCGCGCTTGGACTTGTGGGAAAGCAAATGGTTTCTGTAAGCTTTGTAGCGAGTCACTTTACCGGAACCGGTAACTTTGAAGCGGCCTTTAAGGCTGCTGTGTGTTTTCATTTTAGGCATTGTACTTCCTCCTCAGGATCATTGGGCTTTTGGAGCCAAAATCATAATCATGCTGCGTCCTTCCAGCTTCGGCTGACGCTCAACGCTGGAGTGCTCGGCAACTTCTTCCCTTACACGCTCCAGAATCTTCTGGCCGATGCTCGCATGCGCGATTTCGCGTCCGCGGAAACGAACGGAGCATTTGACCTTGTCGCCTTCCTTCAGGAACTTGACGACATTGCGGAGCTTAGTCTGGTAGTCGTGCTCATCAATGTTTGCTCGGAACCATACTTCTTTAATATCAACGATTTTCTGATTCTTCCGGGCTTCCTTCTCTTTCTTCTGCTGCTCGTAGCGGAACTTGCCGTAATCCATGATGCGGCACACCGGCGGCTTCGCCTGCGGCGCCACGTTCACCAAATCCAGATTCAAATCCGCTGCCATCTGCAGAGCCTCACGAAGGGGCTTGATGCCAATCTGTTCGCCTTCAGCGCCTACCAAGCGAACTTCCTTCGCCCGGATCTCCTCATTGATCATATGTTCCTTACTGATAACCGTCCACCTCCAGATCTAATAGGTATTTCTGTGTGCAGAAGCAAAATAAAAAGGGATGCGGGTATCAGCACCCAGCATCCCTATGATCAACTCTTCATGAAATATCGCATTCACAAATCATTGGATCAGTAACCCGCCAACCTTCGTCGGTCAGGTGAGAAGCTGGAGCTTCTGCTTTGAATCCATTTCGTATTTAAAGCACTCAAATAATTTAACACAGGGCCCGGACAATGTCAACCCGCTTCCATGCGTTTACCCCTGCTTGCTCTGCACCTCTTCCAGTCTTACCACGCGGGTATGCTGGGTATGGCTCCACTGCTTGTTGTTCTGTGTGAAGAACGCATAGAACGTGATTGGATACCAGGAGATCAGATAGATCGGGAAGAGCACCAGGTACAAATAGACCTTCTTGAAGGTGACCTTCTCCAAAATCATCGCAGCCAGGAACGTAAAGACGTTGGCACCGATCGCCACAAAGCTTAGCCACAACGGCAGATAGCCGTAGAGGTTGGCGATGTTCGGACCGTCGAAGAACGTATTGTCCACCCAGATCGTGGCCGTCATCAGGAATGTCAAGAGAACGATGTATACGTTCGCCCCGTACAGCGCCAAATCCAGCTTGACGATGCTCCGTTCCTTGATACTTTGCCAGATCAGCGGGAAGAAATAGCGGCGTGCCACGGTAAAGTGTCCCTGCATCCAGCGCAGGCGCTGTCTTGCGGAAGCCTTGAACGTCAGCGGCTTCTCGTCGAACACCTTGGCGTCGTAGTTGAATTTTGGATAGACGCCGCGCTTCACGCTGCGCATCGTAAACTCCAAGTCTTCAACCAAGCTGGTGGCCCCCCAGCCCATTTCCTTCAGCAGGTTGGTTTCAAAACACATCCCCGTACCGCCGAGGAAGTTGGCCATGTTCATGTTATGGCGCGACAGCTGCCACAGACGGTTGATATACCAATACGAAATCCCGTATGCAGCCGTAATCCAGGAATCCTCGGGATTCTTGGTGTCGATGTATCCTTGAATGACGCGTGCGCCGGAGCACAAATCGTCGTTCATTTCTCTCAAAAAATTCGTATCTGCCAGGTTGTCGGCGTCAAACATGACGACCGCATCATACTGGCGGGGCATGGCCCACAATTCCTTCAGCATCCACTCGATGGCGTAGCCCTTGCCGCGAAGGTTGTTGTTGGTGCGTACGCAGGCGTTCATGCCATGCTCGCGCACGATGCGTGCCGTACCGTCCGTGCAGTTGTCACAGATGACAAACACGTCGTACAGCTCCTTCGGATAATTCAGCTGCTTCAAGTTCTCCATCAGAGCCCCGACGACCTGCTCTTCATTGTGCGCTGCAACGAGCACAGCGAAGGACTTGGTCGGTTCAAAATGCTGTTTCCTCTTTTTCCTGTACAGTCCCAAAATGGAAAATACAAACTGGTATACACCGATCGCGGCCAGCAAAACCTGGAGCGCGATAAAAATGGCGTCTAACATGACTCTCAGAACCCCCCTTTTTTACCCCTCATAATCATGTTTCTCTCTGTAGATAGATTGAACTAAAGTTTGTTGAACTTCCTGTTATAACGGTCCAATACGGCCCTGTAACGTTCATTTCTTTAGTTCATTCTATATAGATTACGGTAAAGCCGTTACCCTTTTCTAATTCTTTATGACCCTTTTGACCTTTTACATTCTTTTACGTTTTGTTAACGCTTCGGATGACCCTATCGATTTTCCACACTTTTCAGTCATTTGTCAAAACCGTAAAACCTCGTATTCGTCTAAAAAAACGGTGATGAGGCGGTTTCCTGACGGTTCAGCCCCTTACGGGCTCCTATTCATGACTGTTAGTTCTTATTTTCATCTCTTTTCCGGGTTTTTATTTCTCAGGTCCCCCCTTTTTTTAGTCATCAGTTTCCTTGATTATCGGCATACTTTATAAATAAACGAGATAAAGCCAAGAAAAGTTATATTTTAAACATCAATTCTTAATAAACGGATTGCACCCGTTTGAATCATTGTAAAGGTTCCTCCGGGGGAAGTCAAAATTGGCCAATTCCTTGCCGGGCCCCATTTTTCGGCGAAAAATGGCTTTGGACAAGATCGGCCGATTCCCGACAAAGTTCTCGGGCGGTGTCAAATAACGACCCTGAATTGGGTTATATATTATAAGAAGGGGACTTACGAAGTTATAGTTTCTGCTCCCTTCGGAAATATGATAAAATTTAGAAAAACATCGCATGAGTTGTCCATGATCTGCCATTATTTTCATAGAAGATTGGCTGTACACGGAGGGATGGAATGAGACGTTTGTTCAAGAAACTTCAATTATGGGACCGGCGTCTTTTCCAATGGATCAACGGACGTCTTCATAATCGTTTTTTCAATTTTTGGCTGTATTATTTGACGCATCTCGGCGGGGCTACGTTTACGATCTGTGCCTGCCTCCTGTGCTGGGGCCTGGCCCCGCCGTCATGGAGCACCCAAGGCGCCCAGGCTGCCGTCGCTCTGGCGGTCAGCCACATTCCGGTGGCGGCAGCCAAGAAGATGTACCCCCGGGTCAGGCCGCATCTCGCCCTGCCGGGAACCCGCACCTTTCGTAAACCGCTGGTGGACCATTCGTTTCCATCCGGGCATACGACGGCAGCATTTTCCTTGGCAGTTCCTATGATGATCGGGCATCCTGAGTGGACCGCGCTTTTTTTGGCTTTAAGCCTCGTGGTCGGATTTTCCCGGATGTATTTGGGACTTCATTACCCATCCGATGTGCTTGCGGGAGCTGTAATTGGTACTTCCGTAGCTACAGCAACAGTTGCATTGTGGCCCTAAAGTCGATATGGTGGGTATAAGGAAAAACATGCAGGAACAGGTGAATTGAGAGTGATGAAAAAAAGAGTATTGTTATTATCTGAAGGCTTCGGTGCGGGACATACTCGAGCTGCTTACGCACTCTCAAGCAGTCTGCGCAAGCTGTCGCCGAGTGTGCAAACCAAAGTGCTTGAGCTCGGAAGCTTCCTGAATCCCAAGGTCGCACCGCTCATTATTACCGCCTACAAGAAGACCGTTCTTTCGCAGCCGAGGCTGGTTGGAATGATGTACAGGCACCAGTATAAAAAGTCACTGAACCGGTTTACGACATTAGCGCTTCACCGCATTTTTTATACACATACCAAAAATATCGTCAATCAGTTGCGGCCCGACATCGTCGTCTGCACGCATCCGATTCCAAGCGCGGTCATTTCCCGCTTGAAACGGCTCGGTTCGAACATTCCGCTGTGCACGGTTATCACGGATTACGATGCACACGGCACCTGGATCAGCCCGGAAGTGGACCGCTATTTGGTCTCCACCCAGGAAGTGAAATCGAAGATGCTGGAGCAGGGCGTCGCCGCATCCAAAATCGAGGTCACCGGTATTCCGGTGCATCCGAACTTCTGGGAGCATCCGGTCAAGGAAGAGATCCGGGAAAAGTTCGGACTTAAGAATATGCCCACAGTGATGGTCATGGGCGGCGGATGGGGCATTATGAATGACGAAGTCATCAACAATTACCTGACCCGCTGGAGGGACCAGATTCAAATCGTGTTCTGCCTCGGCAACAACGAGAAGGTCCTTCGCAAGCTCGAACAGGATCCGAGCTACAACCATCCCAACATCCGGCTGATCGGGTTTACCCCCGAGGTCGATAAGCTGATGGAAGTTTCCGATCTGCTCGTGACGAAGCCTGGCGGCATGACCTGTACGGAAGGTTTGGCCAAGGGCATCCCGATGCTCTTCCATCACCCGCTTCCCGGACAGGAAGAAGAGAACTGCCAGTACTTCACCGCCCAGGGCCTGGGAGAGCCGATCTCCTCTCTGGAGGTCATCACGAAGTGGATGAACAAATTGATTCACGAATACGATTCGATCCAGCAGCGCCGCGAAGAGCAGCTGAAGAGCATTGACCGCTACCGGCCGATGCAAAGCGCCCAGAGCATTATCGACATGCTGGAATCAAATAAGGTGCCTTCCTGAGGGAAGGCACCTTATTTCGTATCTATGGTCGTTCGATGGAGGCCTCTTCCGGCTGCCCCGGCTTGTCCGGCCGCAGTCCGTATTTGTCCAGCCGCTGTTTCTGATACCGATTCAGCGCTTCCTTGCCCACAATCACTTCGCAGCGGTGAATGTTGATGCCTTGACCTACAAATTTAGTCTCATACTCGGTCATGACATGCTCTTCGTTCGGTCCTTCGCGGTGCAGATTCAGCGAGATGTTCGTCATCTGCAGACCGTAATCCGCAAAAGAATTCAGCGAAAATTCAAACAGCGTCTGCGAGTCGGTCTTCAGATGAATTTCGCCGTTATCGTTGAGCAGACCGCAGTATTTGTCGAGGAAACGGGGATGTGTCAAACGGCGGCGGGCATGTCTGGCTTTCGGCCAAGGATCGCTGAAATTCAGGAAAATCCGCTCGAGTTCTCCCGGCGCAAACACTTCCTCCGCATATTCGACATTGGCCAGCGCCAGCCGCAGATTCGGCGGATATTCGACCTCCCGCTCTGCCCAGGCGAGCTTGGCTTTCTCGCTGGCCCGGCGAATGAGTTCATCATACATATCGATGCCTATAAAATTAATGTCCGGGTTGCGATAGCTCATCTGGCTGATAAACTGTCCTTTGCCCATGCCAAACTCCACGTAGATCGGCCGGTCGTTGCCAAAGAGCGATGACCATTTTCCTTTATACGACCGGGGGTCCAGAACGACGAAGCCCTGCTGTTCTTCCAGACTTTCCCGGATTCCTTTTCTTCCGCGTAAACGCATCTCATACCTCCGCTAGTTATACTTCCGTCCTGCCGCGGCACTTGCGGCTACTGCAATATTGTGCCGAACTTAAGCCGAAATGTAAAGAGGGAAAGCTTGACTCGCCCCAAAAGAAAAAGAATCCCGGTCTCTCTCATGCGAACACGAGGAATTCGGAATTCTTTTCCATTATCTATTTGGAATTGGGGTCCAACGGTTTCATTGTTGATAGTCTACCGCATCTTGATGCTGAAAATCAAATGTCTTTTCGAAGGCGTTGCGAATTTTGCGGCGGGCAGCCGCTTTCACTTCCGGATTGCCGTTAAACTCTACGCCTGTCAGGGCAAGCGCCTCATCAGGAGTCAGCTCTACAGAAATCTTGCCTTTACCTTGTGTTTCTGCTGTTGAAGAATTCATCATTATCACCTCACGGTTAATATGTTGGCCATGACGTCACGCTTTTATGAATTCTATAAGATATTTACCCCGAAACCGGGGTGCTGACGCTAATTAAAATATAACACTTCATGTAAGTTTTATCAATGGAATATTCGCCTGATTAGCGGCATAGCGGCGCTGTTTTTGAAACATTTTTTTTGCAATCTATGAACCTGAAATATCCGGGTATTTCGCCCCGATTCATGGAGAACCTCTATATTAAATAACGGCTCAAAATCCAAGGGGAGAAAAGCCCGTAAGGCTCAGCGTTTCCCCCGGGCCTCCTCATACCCTTTAGGCCTGATTTTTGTTACAATAGAGCAAGCGTAAGCCGCAATGCACAATAAAGGAGTACCATCCATGAACAGCCCAACCCTTTCTTCTCCCCTGCTGTGGGACGATAAAAGATTCCATACGTGGAATTACGAGATGCGGGAACAGTTTAACGATAAAGTGTTCAAGGTCATGCTGGATGCCGGGTTTACCTGCCCCAACCGCGACGGTTCAATCGCGAGAGGCGGCTGCACCTTCTGCAGCGCCCGGGGCTCGGGCGACTTTGCCGGCAGCCGGCGCGATGATCTGATCACCCAGTTTAACAGCATCCGGGACAAACAGCATGAGAAGTGGCCGCACGCCCGATATATCGGTTATTTCCAGGCCTATACCAACACGTACGCGCCCGTCGATGTGCTGCGCGAGTACTATGAAGTCATATTGGAACAGCCGGGCGTTGTCGGCTTATCCATCGCCACGCGGCCGGACTGCCTGCCGGACGATGTGATCGAGTATTTGGCCGAGCTGAACGAGCGGACCTATCTGTGGGTCGAAATGGGGCTGCAGACCATTCACCAGGAGACATCCGATCTGATCAACCGTGCGCATGACACCCAATGCTTCATCGACGCCGTGGAGAAGCTGCGGAGGCATGGCATCCGGGTATGCGCGCATATCATTTACGGCCTGCCGCAGGAAACCCACGAAATGATGCTGGAGACCGGGCGTGCCGTGGCGAACATGGACGTTCAAGGCATCAAAATCCATCTGCTTCACCTGATGAAGGGTACGCCGATGGTCAGGCAGTATGAAGCGGATCTGCTCCGCTTCCTGGAACAGGATGAATATATTAAGCTGGTCGCGGACACGCTTGAATTTCTGCCGCCCGAAATGATCGTTCACCGCCTGACGGGCGACGCCCCGCGGAAGCTGCTGATCGGCCCAATGTGGTCTCAGGAGAAATGGGAAGTGCTGAACGGCATCGACGCCGAGCTTGAGGCACGGGACAGCTGGCAGAGTAAGTATTGGAGGAAAGTATAGCATGGGGTTTCTTTCCGTTCTTAGCTTTGCCCACAAACAAATCGCCGAGCGTCTGAGTCCCGGGGATATTGCCGTGGATGCCACGATCGGTACAGGGGCCGATACGCTCTTTCTGGCCAAGACGGCCGGACCCAAGGGGCACGTCTACGGCTTTGACGTGCAGGAGCAGGCGCTGACCCTGACCCGGCAACGGCTGGCGCAGGAAGCACCGGAGGAGCGGATCGCTCCGGTGACGCTGTACCTGCAGAGCCATGCCGCGATGCGGGAGGCGCTGCCGGAGAGCGTGCACGGCCGGGTCGGGGCGGTGATGTTCAACCTCGGCTACCTGCCTGCCGAGGAGGCTGACAAAGCCGTCATCACCACGCCGGACAGCACGATTGAAGCGCTGGAAGCCGGCTTGTCCCTGCTGAGACGGCGTGGCATTATGACGGCCGTGCTGTATCCGGGTCATGCCGGCGGCGATCTGGAGGCTCAAGCGGTAACGGCTTGGGCCACCACCCTGCCGCAGTCGTCGGCCCAAGCCGTCATATACAGGCAGCTGCAGCGCGCGGATGCCCCTTATGTCATTGCATTGGAGAAAAAATAGCGCGCTGGCCGCTTATGCGGCTCGTTTCGCGAGCTTCCGCCCACCAGGCGGCGCGGCATGCTGAAACACTTTGAAACCGTTGTGCCCGGGGCACGGCCGCCCTCTTCATCCGGATTGATTCCGGTCCAAGGGGCTCGGCCCGGCCCAAGGTATTGTTTTACATAGTAGCGGTTTATCCCAAGCGATCACACGAACCCAAGAAAGGAACGATGAAGACATGACACAACCTTATCCATTATTATTTCAGCCGGAGTTTAAAGAACGCGTATGGGGAGGCCGGGCGCTCGAGCAGTTCGGGCTGCAGATTCCAGAGGGACATATCGGCGAGGGCTGGATGATCGCCGATCATCCGAACGGCACGACAACCGTGATCAACGGCGAGCTGAAAGGCCAAGGCCTGGATCAGGTCCGCGAGCAATTCGGCAAGGAGTGGTTCGGCGCCAAGGGTTTTTCCGAGAAAAACGGCCGCTTCCCGCTCCTGATCAAGCTGCTGGACTGCAATGACGACCTGTCGGTCCAAGTGCATCCGACCGACGACTATGAGGGGCTGCCGAAAGGCGAGCTCGGCAAGACGGAAATGTGGTACGTGCTGGACGCCAAGCCGGACGCCAAAATCATCTACGGCCTTAAGGAAGGCGTTACACGTGAGGCAATGAAAGAAGCGCTCGAGAACGGAACCGTCATGGACAGCCTGCAGGAAGTTTCCGTCGAAGCCGGAGACACGTTCTATATCCCTGCCGGCACGGTCCATGCGCTGTGCGCCGGTGTAGTCGTAGCGGAAATCCAGCAGAACTCCGATACGACATATCGCCTCTACGACTACAACCGTCCGGGATTGGACGGCAAGCCGCGCGAGCTGCACATTGAAGATTCGCTGAACGTCATCGCCTACGAAGGATCCGGGGCCACAACGATGAAGACCGCCGGCAGCGCTGCGGGCGAATGGCTGCAGCTGGCGAAGTCCCCTTATTTCATCGTGGAAAAGGGAATTGTGGACGGATCCTGGAGCCTCTCCACCACGCCGGACAGCTTCACCATTCTGGTGGTATGCGACGGCAGCGGCTCCATTGCCTGGGACGGCGGCTCGCAGGACTACAAAGCCGGCCAATGCTTCCTGCTTCCGGCTAATCTCGGTCAATATGAGCTAAAAGGAAATGCTACCGTTCTCCGTTCCTACCTGCCTTAAGCCTGATAAGGCACGGGCATTTCTTCTGATTGATCTGTCATTCATGAAAGAATGAAGGAGTGACCTCCATTGCGGGAACAAACGTTTACGATGACGGATCCGCTGGGCACACAGATCCATGTCTATGCCTGGCTTCCCGACGAGCCGGCTGGAGTGAAGGCCGTCCTGCAGATCACCCACGGCATGTGCGAAACGGCCGAACGCTACAAGCGGCTCGCCGCGCTGCTGACGCGGTTCCGCTATGCCGTATATGCCCACGACCAGCGCGGGCACGGCCTGACCGCCGGCAGTGTGGAGCGGCTCGGCCATACCGGCAAGGACGGCTTCCGGCATATGCTCCAGGACATTCAGCAGCTCGGCGGCATCGTTCGTGACCAGCACCCGGATATTCCCCATTTTTTGATGGGGCACAGCATGGGGTCGTTCCTCGTGCAGCGGGTGATGGAGACGGACGGCGGACCGTATACCGGCTTTATTCTGTCCGGCACGAACGGGCCGCGGAGCATGCTGAACGCCGGCAAAGCGGTCGCCAGGCTGCAGGGCGCACTCCAGGGGGAGTCGCACCGCAGCATCCTGCTGAACGCAATGGTCTTCGGCAGCTACAACCGCAGCTTTGCCCCGACCCGGACGCGGTTTGACTGGCTCTCCCGGGATCCGAAGGAAGTCGATAAATACATTGAAGATCCGTACTGCGGAGCCATTTGCACGACCTCATTCTTCTACGACTTCTTCAGCCTGCTGCAGGATATTCAAAATCCCGGCAGCTATGACGGCATTCCCCGGGATAAGCCGGTGTACCTCTTCAGCGGGGAACTCGATCCGGTCGGGGAACAAGGCAAGGGCGTCCGGCGGCTGGAAGACATTTATCGCAGCATCGGCGTCAAGGACGTGGAATGCAGGCTGTACCCGAACGGACGCCATGAAATGCTGAACGAGATGAACCGGGACGAGGTCATGACTGAGCTGCTCGATTGGCTGGAGCGGCATGTGTAGTCCCCTACTTCGAAGAAATACCCGCAGGTTCAAGGCCTGAATGAAGAAAAGCCGCTGCACGGTGGTCATAACCCCGTGCAGCGGCTTTTCTTTGCATATTATCGACGCTTAAAATTTGCCGATCTTAACGCGTTCAATTACAGCAACTCCGCCGGCTGCAGCTTCATCGTGTAGAACACAGGCAGCTCGCTCTCGTTCTGCTGGTACAGCACGATCAGCACCGTCCCCCCGGAAGCCTCCGCTCCGTCGTCTCTGCCGGCCGGCAAGTCATCCAGCGCAAACGGCAGCACTTCAAGCACTGCATGCTTTTGCAGCTCCCGTTCGGTCAAGCCCAGGGAAGCGAAGTTCCCCGAGACGAGCTCCGGATGCTCCGTAACCTTTCGCATCAGGCTGCTCCAATCGTCCTTGGCGAGCGGCTGCTCCCACCATATTTTACGCGGCTTGTACTTATGGTTGAGGAAGTAATCCAGCTTCATCAGCCCCAGAATCACATCCATACGCTTCGTCTCCCGCTGCTTCAGGAAGGCGGCCAGACGCGTGAACAGGTCCTCGAGCTGATGGCCGATCTTCTGCCAGCCCTGCCCTTCCCAATAGTCGCCGAATTCCTGGAAGAAGTCGAACGGTGACGGAAATTCATGGGTCATGAGAAAGTTCAGCGTATGATCCATCCGGTGCGCGTTCCAGTATTTCTCAAGCACATCCTCCAGCCGCTTAAGCCGGACGATGTCGGCAAAAGGCAACTTGTGGCTGCCGAGAATTTCGTAAGGCGCCTGATCCATGTACGTATAATCGTACTTGCCGGCATTGCGGCGCAGGCCGGTGCCCCGCAACATTTTCAGAAAACCGAGCTGCAGCTCTTCCGGTCCCAGGGCAAACACGTCGTTAAACGTCTTGCGGAACGTTTCATAATCCTCTTCCGGCAGACCGGCGATCAGATCCAAATGCTGGTCGATTTTGCCGCTGTTTTTAATAATGCTGACGGTCCGGGACAGCTTCTCGAAATTTTGCCGCCGCTTGACGATAACGTTGGTCGGATCGTTTGTCGACTGTACGCCGATTTCGAACCGGAAAATCCCCGGGGGCGCGTTGTCGGCAAGATATTGCAGCACTTCGGGACGCATGATGTCCGCCGTAATTTCGAACTGGAACACGCAGCCACGGTTATTTTTAATGAGAAAATCAAACATCTCCAGCGCATACTGATGGTTAATGTTAAACGTGCGGTCCAGAAACTTGATGATCTTCGCGCCGTGGTCGATCAAATACGTAATATCGGACTTCACCCGCTCGATGTCGTAATACCGGACGCCGTTCTCGATGCTGGACAGGCAGAACTGGCACTGGAACGGACAACCGCGGCTCGTCTCGAAGTAGACGATTCGCTTCCCCAAATTCGGGATATCCTCGGGAAAACGGTGCGGCGTGGGCAGCGTATTGAGATCGCTCTTCGGCCGCGGCGGGTTGATGATCACTTCATCGCCCTTCCGGTAAGCAACGCCATAGACAAAATGGAACTTGCGATCTCCTCCGATCACCTGCAGCAAATGGTGGAAGGTCTCTTCGCCGTCGCCCATGACGATGAAATCGACCGCCGGCATCCGCTCCATCCAATACTGGGTGTCATAGGAAACTTCCGGTCCGCCGAGCACGATCGTGACTTCCGGCATGACCTTCTTCACGATCTCGATCACTTTCAGCGTCTCTTCGATATTCCAAATATAGCAGGAGAACCCAATGACGTCGGGTTTCCGTTGAAACAGGTCGGACACGATGTTCATGACCGGGTCTTTGATCGTATACTCGGCCAGCTCGATATCAAATTCATGCTGGCTGTATGCCTTGAGCAGGCGGATGGCCAAGCAGGTATGGATGTATTTGGCATTCAGGGTGGATAACAGGACTTTCATCGGTTCACGACCTTCTTCTTATTCATCATATCCGCCAGCGTAGGCATCATCGCTCTGATTTTGGAAAAAATCAAGAAACGGTCTACCGTACTTCCGGAACTTCACCTCGCCGACGCCTTTAATATTCAGCATTTCATCTTCGGTCTGCGGGCATACCACGCTCATCTCGCGCAGCGTCGCATCGTTGAAAATAATATACGACGGCACATGCTCCTTGCCCGCGAGCTCACGCCGGATCAGGCGCAGCTGCTCGAACACGGTCTCGTTGACCGCCGATTGCGAGACGTCGCGGCTGCGGGAGCTTCGGCCGCCCGTTTGGGCCGCTGCCGGACGCGCGGTGCGCTGCAGCACCTGCCGCTGGCCCTTCAGCACTTCGGCCGCCAACGGCTGCAGCCGCAGCACGGGGTACTGGCCTTCCGAAAGCGCCAGGTATCCTTCCGAGGCGAGCACGTTAATGATCTCGGAAATTTCCTTCTCCGTCCGGTTCGCCATCGTCCCGTAAGTGGACAGGCTGTCAAAGCCGTACTGCAGCACCTTTTTATTCTTCGAGCCCTTCAGCACTGCTGCCACTAGCGATACGCCAAAGCGTTCGCGCATCCGGTGGACGCAGGAAAAAATTTTCTGCGCATCGACCGTCATATCGACCAGCTCGCGATCATCCGTACAGGAGCTGCAAATCCCGCAGGGCTTGTCTTCGTGAGACTCGCCGAAATAATCCAGCATGGCGCTGCGCAGGCAGCGGGTCGTATAACAGTAATCGACCATTTGCTGAAGCTTGCGGTATTCGTTCGATTTTCGGTCCGTTTCCTGCGGGTTCTGCTCGATCAGAAACTTCTGCGTAATAATATCCTGCGGGCTGAACAGCAGAATACATTGGCTCGGCTCGCCGTCCCGGCCGGCGCGTCCGGCCTCCTGGACGTAAGCCTCCATATTTTTCGGCATGTTGTAGTGAATGACGTACCGGACGTTGGACTTGTCAATGCCCATCCCGAACGCGTTGGTGGCAACCATCACCCGGATGTCGTCGTATAGAAATGCCTCCTGGCTGGCGGCGCGCTCTTCATCGCTCATTCCCGCATGATAGCGGCCTGCGGCCAAACCCACGCTGCTCAGACGCTGGTACAAATCGTCCACGTCCTTGCGCGTCGCCGCGTAAATAATCCCTGGCTGGCTGTTATGGGCTTCGGCGTAGCTCATGACAAAATCGCGCCTGTTCTCCCCGCGCAACACCGACATCGCCAGATTGTCCCGGCCGAGCCCGGTGACGAACACTTCCGGCTCCCGGAGCCGCAGCAGGCGGACCATGTCTTCGGTCACTTCCGGGGTAGCCGTCGCGGTGAACGCTGCCAGGATAGGCCGCTCAGGCAGCCCTTCCACGAACGGAGCTACCGACAGGTAGCTCGTCCGGAAGTCATGCCCCCACTGCGACACGCAGTGGGCCTCGTCGACGGCCACGCAGGAAATTTCCAGCTGGGCCATTTCGTCGCGGAACCAGTCGAGCTCAAGCCGCTCCGGCGCCACGTACAGGAGCTTCAGCTCCCCCCGCTTGGCCGCGCGGATCCGCTCGTTCACTTCCTTGCCGGTGAGCGTACTGTTGATGTATGCAGCGGCGATGCCCATCGCCGTCAGCGCATCGACCTGATCCTTCATCAGGGAGATCAGCGGCGATACGACCAAGGTCAGGCCCGGCAGCATCAGCGCCGGAATCTGGTAACAGATCGACTTGCCCCCGCCCGTCGGCATAATGCCCAGCGTATCCTGATGCTTCAGGAGGCTGGATACGATATGTTTCTGGCCCTCCCGGAAGTCGGGATAGCCGTAATATTTTTGCAGCATTTCCTGTGCCCGTTCCAAAGAAGGGGTCTCCACACTCATAAATAAGAACTCCTAACGATGCAAATTCAGCGGCGGCCCATGCAGCTTTCAAGGCTGCGCCACATTTTTAAACTCAACCTTTGACTTTAGGGAATAGATACATGATGACTTTCGAGAATGACTTTCAGTCCAATTATAAGTTTACCGGGGTTTCCGGGAATGAGCAACCGTGGTGAAGGGATTCTGCCCGTGCTGGGAGTGCACTTCTTGTTGGTAAAACAGAATGTGCCAGCGATGGTTGCGACTTAAGCGGAACATGTGATGCAACTCCTGCCGATCGGTTCTCGTCATAAAAGATACATGGGGAGGGAGTGCAATGAAAAGAGGATTGTTATCTCTGCTTATCGCTATGACGTTCCTGGCCGGGTGCTCTCAGGATTCTGATTTGGATAAAGGTAACGCTGCACCGTCAGCAGAGATGGCAAATCAGGAGGCCGGTATGCCTGCAGACATGCCGGATGATTTTAATTTCGTTGTCCGTTTTGGTTATGGCGATGTCACTAAAAATGAGATAAACACCTTTCAAGGGACCGTAACGAAAGATTTAATTACGAAAGGTACGGCAACGGCTCACCTAAAGTTCACCCAAGATGAAATGCGGGGGATTTACGGCAAAATGAGAGAAATCCACATCATGGCACCAAAGAGATTCACGAAAAGCCAAAGCTGCTCCAAGTCGCCAAGCAATGAAGATGAGTGGACGGTAACCGTCGACGGTAAAACGGAGTCATTCTCGTGGACTGACCGGAATTGCGAACTGTCCGACGATGCGATTGCGTTGTTGGAATTAAGAAATTTCATTCAATCCATCGTAAACGCCAAAGAGGCCTATCAGGCCTTGCCGGCAGCTGAAGGCGGTTATGACTAAGGGACGCTTGTTCATGGCCGAAAAAAAGTCGGCAGCCCACCAGGCGCCCCAATGTCGATGGGTTCATGTACCGGCGGACTGCCGCTTATCGGCGGTTATTCACCTTTGTAGGGCTGCACCTCGTGAAGGGTTTGTTAAACATTGAATCGATCCGGCGCGGCTTATCAGGTCAGCGCTGCTTCGAGACTGCTCCTTGAGCGGTATCCCAGCGGTGGCTGTACTGCTCAAGCTTTGGATGCACCGCCTCCGGCTCCTCCGTCAGCAGCAGCCTCAGCTTGACGATCCACTCTCCGAAGGTGCTGTAGCTCGCAAACAGATTCGCCATATCCGGCGACATCAGCAGAAAATGCGGCACGGGATATTTCTCCGTCAGATGACGAAGGGCGGCTTCCACCGGCGTGTATTTTTTTCGGCGCCCCTCCCAGTTCTCGATGACCGTCTTTCCGTGTCCATCAGACCTCCAGGCTTCCAGCCGTTTCTCCCGTTTATAATACGGGCTGACCGGTTCCTTGGTCATTCTCCGCACCGTCTCCTCATGCAGCGGATACAGCACCAGCTTGGAAAAGGACAGCACGCCGGCCAGCGACTCCGCTTCATTCAGACCATCTTCATCGGTCTCTTCAAACGTATCGTAATAAATGAGCGTGCCCTTACGCTTCTGCACCGGAGGCTCGTACCCGTAGGGAACCGTCTGTACCGTATGCTTCATCCTCATCACTCCCCAGATTCATCCTATATGTAATGTACCCGGCAGCGGATGACGTGATCACTCCACTCCAAGTTGCGGAGGTTCGCAGAGTTATTCGTCGACCTCGTCCAGGTGGTCCCGGCAGAAGTTTTGGAGAAGCTCCACTTCGTCCTCCTCCAGGTCAAAATCGAGGTACTGCCCCGTCGTTTTTTCATAAATTTCGTATTTCACGATCGCGGATTGGTCGTCGTCGACCTTGTAAATGACCCGGACATATAGTCCATTCTCCGTATATAACTCATCGTCATCAGGCACCTCGATGTCGAGCTTGAATTCATAGCGGGTTCCCTGCAAAATGCGGAACGGGTCCTTGACCTTCTCCGCTTCGTATTCGGTTATCGTCAGCATGTTGTCATCCTTTCATTCATCCATCCTATTCTTTATTGTACCAGACCTGTCGCGGTCCATTCACGGACACGAGCCCGCCGGGCATATAATAGCCCCATAAAGGGAGGCGTTAGCCATGATTTATGCAGTCATGCAGCTCATCGGCGGATTTATTTTGGCGTTCGGCTGGATTCCGCAAATTATTCAGGTCATCCGGACCAAATCGGTCGCGGATCTGAGCCTGAAAACGTTCGGTTCGCTCGTAGCCGGCATCGGCCTGATGGAGGTCTATGCCGTTCATATCGCGCAGGGCGGTGTCGGCATTCCGTTTCTGATCACCAATACGCTGTCGCTGGTGCTGATGCTGATTATAATCGGCTGCATTTTAAAATACCGCAAGCGGCCGTAGCGTAATACTAACGCATACTTTCTGCCCCATCAACCCAGCCATCCGATCAACAGCGGCAGCAGCACAAAGGAAGCGAGCGTCGTCCATAATATGCACCGGGTCACAACTTTGGGTGCCGCATCAAACTGCTCGGCCAATATGACCGCGTTAACTGCGGCCGGCATGGAACTGAGCACCAGCATAACGTTAAACAATACGTCCTGAATGCCGAGCAGGTATAAGAGCAGCGCGGACGCAACCGGTGAGATCACCAGGCGCATCGCCAGACCGGCGTAGAAGGCTTTGTTCATCGCTGCCGTATAAGCTGTCTTCCCGCTCCTGACACTAACCATCTGCGCCCCCAAAATAAACAGAGCCACCGAGGAATACGCGCCCGAAATCATCGATATACCTTGATTCAGCTCCTGCGGCAGCTCCACATGCGCTGTCCGGCAAATCACGGCAAGCACAGCCGCATAGATCGACGGCAATTTGAAGATCGACAGCGCCGCCTGCTTTACGGAAAACTGCGAACGTGCGGCAAAATACACGCCCAGCGTATTGACGATGATGATCTGCAGAATAACGTATACTGATGCCTTATCCAGCCCCGCTTGCCCAAAGGCCAGCAGCACCAGCGGCAGACCATAATTGACGCAGTTCGTAAACAGCGCCGTCAGCGTGAGGCCTGACCGTTCGGCGGCCGGGAGCGACCACGCTTTTCCAATCCCTACGGCAATCCCCCAGAGCAGCAGCATATTAAGGACCGTGAACAGAACCGTATCCGTAATCTCACCGTAGCTGATGTCGGCCCCAATCAGCGTTTCGAAAATAAGAGCGGGACTCAGCAGGTACAGGGACAGCGTGGAAATCGGCTTGGTATCGATCGGCTTAAAATGCTTGATCAGCGCCCCGCCGATCACCGGCAGCGATATCGGGAGGAACACCTGGTACACTGTAGTCAAAAACGTCTGCAGCATATGTAATCCTTTCCTGTCTTTGTGCTATGTTTAATCCCAGACGGGGGCCTTCTCCGGATGCCGCTTCAATTCAAACATCAGCCTGATCTGCTCATCCGTATTACGGATTTGCGAAAGGGCGGGAAGCTCGTCCTCTGCAAAAAACTGAACGCCGCTCGTCTCTACCCCCTCAGCCGCTTCGCCGCCGGTGATTTCGCAGGCGATGAATATTTTATACACATGATACGGGCCCGGCGGATTATGCTTCAGGTTGTCGAGCACGGCCAGGAGCCGGGTCGGTGTAACCACAAATCCGGACTCCTCCCGTACTTCCTTCACGGCAATTTCGGAAGGCGACAGCCCGATATCCGCCCAACCGCCTGGCAGCGACCATTCCCCTTCGGCCTTTTCGCGGACAAGCAAAATTTGATTTTCCTGAAAAATCACCCCTCGCACATCCACCTTCGGCGTGGCGTATCCGTCTTCTCCGGCAAAAAGTGCCGTCAGCAGTTCGGTCTCAACATTGGTGTACTCCCGCATAATCTCTACGCTCAGTGCCCGAAGCTGTTCAAAGCGTTCCAGGTCATATACGTCGCGCGAGTATGCCAATCCTGTCTGGGCCACGGCTTGAATCTGTTTAGCCCACTCCAGCCATTTCAACGGTTTGTTCATCGGCAGATCTCCTCCTCTGAATCGAATTCAACATTTTTTCATGAAAATTAGTGAGAAAGATTATCATTGAGAATGAATGTGTGATACAATGATTTCGAGTCATCATTCATTAACATATCATAAGGAGTCGACGACCATGGTGAAAGCCCCTGATCAAAAATACGCTTCCTTGCGGGTTGACGATTATCTTGACCTTTTAAACCTGGCGAAGCAGCTGCAAGACACCCGGTGGCAGAAGGAAATTATCCGCAAGCTCGAACGCCTCAACAATACATCGATCCATCCATTGTCCTGTTAACATAGAAGACCGCGGGGCGCGTATTTTGATAGTACCATGCCTTCGGGGGAATCTGAACATATTTCCCAAAAAGTATACCGTGAGTATTTGATATTACAGCAGGGGTGCCCGGAGGGTGCTTCTGCTTTATTTGTGTTGGTCACCCTGCGTCTTCAGCCAATTTTCCCATCGGCGGGTCATGGACAGGCGTGCCTCTCCTCACACGCACGAAAAAACGGACTGCCTGCAGGCAGTCCGTTTCGTTGTATACGTTCTGGTAAAATATGATATTAACCTTCGAGCAGCAGAGATTCCGGATCTTCCAGCATCTCTTTAATCGTCACCAGGAAGCGTACGGCATCAGCGCCGTCGACGATCCGGTGGTCATAGGACAGGGCGATATACATCATTGGACGGTTCTCCATCCGCTCGGCGTCGATGGCCACAGGGCGAAGCTGGATGTTGTGCATGCCCAGGATACCAACCTGTGGTGCGTTCAGGATCGGCGTGGACAGGAGGGAACCGAAGGTTCCGCCGTTCGTGATCGTGAACGTTCCGCCTTGGAGCTCGGACAGCGCCAGCGTATTGCTGCGCGCCTTGCCGGCCAGCGTGGCGATCTCTCTTTCGATTTCGGCAAAGCTGAGGCGGTCGGCATCACGTACGACAGGTACGACGAGGCCTTCTTTGGCCGATACGGCGATACCGATATCGTAGTATTTCTTCACGATAATGTCTTCCCCGTCGATCTCCGCGTTCAGGTGAGGGAACTTCTTCAGCGCACCCACCACCGCTTTGGTGAAGAAGGACATGAAGCCGAGGCCGATGTCATGCTTCTCTTTGAAAGCATCTTTGCGGCGCTTGCGAATGTCCATGATCGCCGTCATGTCCACCTCGTTGAAGGTCGTCAGCATGGCGGCCGTTCTTTGTGCTTCCACCAGGCGTTTGGCGATCGTCGCGCGGCGGCGGGACATGCGTGTGCGTTCCGCCGGTTTGCCCGGCTGGGAAACCGCTGCTGGAGCTGCTGCCTGCGGTGCCGGTGCAGCAGCCTGTGGCGCTGCCGGAGCTTCCGCATGGTTCTTCACGTTGTCCGGATAAATGCGGCCTTTCGGATCCCGGCTCGATACCTGATCCAGGTCAATGCCCTGTTCGCGGGCCAGCTTGCGTGCCGCCGGCGATGCGGCGAGGTAACCTTCGCCCTCGCCGGAACGTGCAGGCTCGGCTGCTGCCGGCGCTGCCGGTTGGGCTGGTGCCGCCGCCGGTGCAGAAGGCTGCTGAGCCTGCGGCGCCTCTTCCTTCGCTGCCGGTGCGGATGCCGGTTTGGCGTCTCCGCCGGTGCCCATGCGTCCGATCACTTCACCGATTTGAACCGTATCCCCGTCTTTTCTCAGAATCTTCTCCACCACGCCGTCTTCTTCGGCACTGATTTCCAAGTTGACCTTATCCGTTTCAAGTTCGAGGAGGACGTCGCCCTGGCTGACTGCCTGGCCTTCCTCCACATGCCATTTAAAAATCGTTCCTTCCGTGATGGATTCTCCCATTGCCGGTACTGTAATATCGCTCACTGCCGCTACCTCCCCAGAGTGATGTTATGTTTAATGGATTTTTGATTTAATGCTGCCGCAACGATTTGCTGCTGCTCGAAGGCGTGTACTTGTTGGAAGCCGCTCGCCGTACTGGAGCGTTCCGGACGGCCGTTGTAGTTCACCGGCGTATCCTTCGGCGCTACCTTGCGGAGCTTGGACTCGATGTAGCGCCATGCTCCCATGTTCTCAGGCTCTTCCTGTACCCACAAAATTTCCTTCACGTTCGTAAAGCGGGCCAGAATGCCGGCGACTTCCTTCTCAGGGAACGGATACAGCTGCTCCACACGGAGGATGTGCAGCCATTCGTTCGCCTCGCCGCTCTTCTCCAGCGCCTCCTCCAACTCAACGGCAATCTTGCCGCTGCACAGGACGACGCGCTCTACGCGCTCCGGACGTCCGCCCAGACCTGGCTGTTCCAGCACAGGCTTGAAGGAGCCTTCGGCGAATTCGGCCGGGCTGGAAGCCACGCGGGCATTCCGGATTAGGCTCTTCGGCGACATCAAGATCAGCGGACGCGCATCTTCGCTTTCGGTCAGTGCCGCTTGACGGCGCAGCAAGTGGAAGTACTGGGCTGCCGTCGTAACGTTCGCTACAGTAAAGTTCTCTTCCCCGCCGAGCTGCAGGAACCGTTCCAGACGGGCACTGGAGTGCTCCGGTCCGGCGCCTTCGTAGCCGTGAGGCAGGAGCATCACAAGGCTCGATTTCTGTCCCCATTTAGAGCGGCCGGCCGAAATGAACTGGTCGGTGATCACCTGTGCCACGTTGGAGAAGTCACCGTACTGGGCTTCCCAAATGACCAAGGTCTCCGGCGAGTACACGTTGTAGCCGTATTCGAATCCGAGCACCGCTGCTTCGGACAGCGGGCTGTTGTAAATTGCAAAGGATGCCTTGGCGTCCGGCAGATAATGAATCGGGCAATAAGTCGAGCCGTTCTGCGTATCGTGCAGCACCAGGTTGCGGTGCGCAAAAGTAGCCCGCTCGGCGTCCTGACCTGTCAGCCGGATCGGCTTGCCGTCCGCGACGATCGAGGCGAAAGCCAGCGTCTCTGCAAGACCCCA
Organism: Claviceps quebecensis; assembly: GCA_004016085.1. Taxonomy (NCBI): domain Eukaryota; kingdom Fungi; phylum Ascomycota; class Sordariomycetes; order Hypocreales; family Clavicipitaceae; genus Claviceps; species Claviceps quebecensis. The sequence goes on from QEQW01000003.1 coordinate 588,019, forward strand.
ATCCACCTTCTCCCCTTCGTTCAGCGCGGTTTCCCGGCGCTCCAGAATACGCTGCAGCTTAGGATAGACGTTGAAGTCACCCGGACGGCTCAGCAGATCCTTATTGATCTTGCGCAGCTTGCCAATCGGCACGGCCGTCTTGATCTTGGCGATCCGCTCTTCGGCTGGCGTCTGGTGATACGAGTTGGCCGGATCCTGTTCCTTGTCCTTGATCCGGTCATAGGCCGCTTTCAGGCGGTCTTGAACCCGCTGGATAACCTGCGCGGATTCCTCCTTGCTGATCACGCCTTCCTTGATCAGGAGGTCTGCATAAATGGCGGCAACCCGCGGGTGAGCCTTCACTTTCTGGTATACGAGCGGCTGGGTCGTATCCGGATCGTCCGTTTCGTTATGGCCGTAGCGGCGGTAGCCGACCAAGTCAATCAGGAAGTCCTTCTTGAACTTGTTGCGGTATTTGCTGGCCAGCCGCATCGCGTGGATACACGCTTCAGGATCGTCTGCGTTCACGTGCACGATCGGGATTTCATAACCTTTCGCCAGGTCGCTTGCATAATGCGTCGAACGGGAGTCTTTGCTCTCCGTTGTAAAGCCGATATTGTTGTTGGCAATAATATGAATCGTTCCGCCGTTCTGGAAGCCCGGCAGCTTGTTGAAGTTCAAGGTCTCGGCCACGATGCCTTCGCCCGGGAATGCGGAATCCCCGTGAATCAGCACCGTAGCGGCTTTGTTTACGTCCTGCTGCGGATATCCCGGCTCGGTGCGGTCTTCCTGGGCGGCGCGGGCAAAACCCTCGACCACCGGATTGACATACTCCAGATGGCTCGGGTTGTTCGCGAGCGTGATCTTGGCTTTGACGTCGCCGCCTTCAACGGTGCGGTTCGCACCCAGATGGTATTTCACGTCTCCGGTCCAGCCGAAATTGATGCCCATCGATCCTTCCGAAGGGAACATCTTCTTGTTCGGGGAGTGATGGAATTCCGCGAAAATTTTATCGTAAGGCTTGCCAAGCACGTGAGCCAGCACGTTCAGACGGCCCCTGTGAGCCATGCCCATCAAAATATGCTCCGCACCTTCGTCCACCATGTGGCGGACAAGCTCATCCAGCATCGGAACCATCGTGTCGGTTCCTTCGATGGAGAAGCGCTTCTGCCCGACAAAAGTTTTGTGAAGGAACTCCTCGAATTGATCTACTTCCACCAGTCTTTCCAGCAGCGCCTTTTTCTGCTCTGCGTTCAAAGGAACCACGGACTGGTTCTCGACCTGGCGGTTGAGCCATACGCGCTCCTCCACTTCATGGACGTGGCTGAATTCGTAAGCAATCGTGCCTGTATATGTTTGGCGCAGTTTCTGAATGGCTTCCCAGCCAGTTCTCACGTTATCGGGAGCACCGTCCCAAATCAATGAAACCGGAAATGCCTCCAGGTCGGATTGGCTGAGCCCGTATTGATCAGGCTCAAGCACCCGAGTGTCGGCTTTGGGGAGAATGCCCAGCGGATCAATGTCTGCCGCCAGGTGTCCATAAGTGCGGATGTTCCACACCAGCTTGCCTGCGTCAACGCCCTTCTTCAGCAGGTTGCCATCCAAAGCGACGGATTTCGGTGCCGCAACCGGCTCCAGCTCGGCAGACGCCATCGGCGGCGCTCCCCACAGCTGGAACACTTTACGGTATGTTTCGTCAACCGATTCCGGATCATTTACATAACGTTCGTACTGTTCCTGGACGTACCCCAGATTGGGCCCGTAATACGATTCCCAAGCCCCCTGCGCTTGCTCGTCTCTCTTATTGGTTATCATCGTTAACGTGATACCTCCGCCTTGATTTTTTAATAGTCATATAGAATGAATAAACCGCTTCATTGTTCAATCTATATTTGGACGGAAATCTGAACAATCAATGCAATGTAAGCCATTTCACGTAAATGTAAGCGGCTCAATTTCTATTATAAACAAATCGGAGCCAGACCTGAAATAACCATTTAATATAGTTATCATCTAAAAAACAGATGGATTAAGTTTGTCACCCATTCTCGCATATGACAATATTTACAGCTCCCCTTCGCCAAAAAGCGACAGCTGCCCCGGAGGCTTCTCCGGGGTCTTCATGCCGAGCTTGTCCATCAGCTGAATTGCATTGTCCGCCGCATCCCCGCCCGAATTGTTGTTAAAAATGACCCAGCATTCCCGGGTTTTCTCCAGCAGCTTCCCGATATGCTCCTTCCATTCCTCAAGCTCCTTGTCGCTGTACCTGTACAAATACCGAACCTCCCGCCAATTGGGCTGACCGCTGGAATGCCATCCCTGCGCATTGCGGCCATGCAGCCGCACAAGCGACACGTCTTCACGGGTCGCTTCCAGAACGAGCGGCACCGATCCCTCTCCGGCCTGAGGCTCGTCGCAGACGGTATGAATCCATCCTTCTTCCCTCATAAAGGCAAGCGTCTTCTCCCTCATCTCCCCGGTAAACCAGCTCTGATGGCGGAATTCCAACGCCACGGGGAATCCGTCCATCCATTCGCGGGTCCGGCGCAAAATGTCCACATGCTTGCGCTCACAGTCAAACCACGGCGGATACTGAAACAGCACGGCGCTTAGCTTGCCGGCCTGGCGCAGCACCTCCGCAGACTCCCGGAACGCCTGGAACATCGTCCTGGAATCGGGATAAGGGCTTTTGCCCCGGGCGTGTCCGGTCATTCCCTGATAGGCCTTCACCACAAAACCGAAGGATTCGGGCGTTTGGACAGCCCATTTCTCCATACGCTCCGGCGAGGGAGTCGCATAGAAGGAGTTGTCCATCTCCACGATGGGGAACACGTTGCCGTACATCCCAAGCTTCTCCCCCGCCTTGGTTCCCTTTTCGTAAATGTCGTCATGATCCCCCCAGCCGGAAAGTCCGATTCGAACCCGCTCGGCGGGGGTTATCGTCTCATCCATAGCCATCGACTCCATCCATAGTATTAACCAACAATAATTTTCCAAGTATAACATCCGCTTACCATACCTATACCCGATTGAAGGATGCGTCCTTCAGATCTTGCGATATTCCAGAAAGTGGATATGATAAGAGATATGCGTCAGCTTTACGATCTTTAGTAGCAAAGGAGCATGAATGTATGAGCCATTCGTTCGTCATGTTTTCCGGCCCGCACCTTGCTGCGCTGACGGTCTTCGTGCTCGCCTGCATCCTGCTGTTCCTCGGCAGAATCCGCCTTCAGGACAGCATGCCGGCCAGACAGACGGTCCGTTATTTGATCATCGCCTGTCTAATCGCCTCTGAAATCGCACTCGACATATGGAACATAACAGAAGGCTACTGGAACATCAAGTCCACGCTGCCGCTCGAGCTGTGCAGCATTACGCTGCTGCTCTCGGTAGTCATGCTGGCCGTCCGCAGCCGCTTCCTCTATCAAATCCTGTTCTTCGCCGGGATCGGCGGCGCCCTTCAGGCCCTCATCACCCCAAGCCTGGATTTTGCCTACCCTCATTTCCGGTTCTTTCAATTCTTCGCGGCCCATATGCTCATCATTCTGGCCTCCCTGTACATGACCTGGGTCGAAAAGCTTCAGCCCACTTGGAGATCTATCGGCTGGACGATGATTTTTCTGAACGTTCTGGCACTTGGAGTTGGCGTCATCAACTGGATGCTGGGGTCCAACTACATGTTTCTGATGCACAAGCCGCCGACCGCTTCGATTCTGGACTTTCTCGGTCCGCACCCCTTATATTTGCTGGCGGAGGAAGGAATCGCCCTGCTGATTTTCGTATTGATGCAGCTGCTGTTCTTTGTCCTGCCCGCGAAAATATCCAAAGCGTCCGCGGCAGCCAAAGCCAGGGGCAAAAGCGTTCTTTAAGCCGGCCATAAAGCCTTTCATGCTGCCCTCGCCGGTATCTCCTTCCGCTGCCTCTACGTTGTGATCTCCCTTCCGAAGTTCTATAATGAACGGAAAGCTTAGAAGCTGTGAACCGGCTGATGAACTGACAAGGAGATGGACCCCATGACTGGACCGAAAGTTGTGCAAAATATTACCGAGCTCATCGGCGATACCCCGGCGGTCAAGCTCCGCCGTTTGGCGGGAGAACAGGATGCCGACGTGTACGTGAAGCTCGAATACTTCAACCCTAGCGGAAGCGTCAAGGACCGGGCGGCTTATAATTTGATCGTTCAGGCGGAGCGGGACGGCCTGCTGAAGCCGGGCTCGACCATTATCGAGCCGACGAGCGGCAACACCGGCATCGGTCTGGCGATGAACGCGGCGGCCAAAGGATACCGCGCCATTATGGTGATGCCCGACAACATGACCAAGGAGCGGATCAATCTGCTAAAGGCCTATGGAGCCGAAGTGGTACTGACGCCGGCAGCGGAGCGGATGCCCGGCGCCATTCGCAAGGCGCAGGAGCTGCACCGGGAAATTGAAGGCAGCTTCATTCCTCAGCAGTTCGAGAACCGGGCCAACCCGGATATCCACCGCCGCACGACGGCGCTGGAAATTCTGGAGCAGATGGAAGGGAGGCTGGATGCCTTCGTCGCAACGGCGGGCACCGGCGGAACCATTACCGGCACGGGCGAAGTGCTGAAGGAGAGACTCCCCGGCATCGGCATCTATGTCGCCGAACCGAAAGGCTCGCCCGTGCTATCCGGCGGCCAGCCGGGACCGCATAAGCTGGTGGGCACCAGCCCCGGATTCATCCCGCCGATCCTGAACACGGACGTCTACGACGAAATTTTTCAGGTCAGCGACGAAGACGCCATCGGAACGACACGCAGGCTTGCCGCCGAAGAAGGCATCCTGGTCGGCCCCTCCTCCGGCGCTTCCGTCTGGACCGCGCTGCAGGTAGCCCGGCGTCTGGGACCCGGCAAACGGGTGCTGTGCATTGCGCCGGATACCGGAGAACGGTATCTGAGCATGGGCATTTTTTAGTCGTGCGCAAATCATCGAAAGGCATCAGCCGGTTTGTATACCCGGCTGATGCCTTTTTTGTATTCATCGGACGAGACGGGCATATGCCCGGATGGGAGAGCAACATCTCAAAATCCCTCTCATGCTATAAATGACTCAAGCAGGCCACAGCCTGTTAAACCGATGAGGAGTTGACAATACATGAATAGATTGACTGGAAAAACAGCACTGATTACCGGAGCGAGCCGCGGCATCGGCCGGGCCATCGCGCTGCGCCTGGCCTCGGAGGGGGCGCTGGTGGTTCTCCATTACGGAAAGAAACGCTCCGCCGCCGAGGCGGTCGCCCGCGAGATCGAGCAGCAGGGCGGAACGGCGCTGCTCCTCGGGGCGGACTTCAGATCCGTTCGCGGCATCCCGGAGATGTATGAAGCCCTGGGTGGCCTTTTGCAAAATCAAACGGGCGGCCCCGGCCTGGACATCCTTGTGAACAATGCAGGCATCGGCCTTTCTCTCCCCATCGAAGCAACGACAGAGGAAGCCTTCGATGAGGTGATGAACGTGAACGTCAAAGCACCGTTTTTCGTCATTCAGCAAGCACTGCCGCGGCTGCGGGACGGTGGGCGGATCATCAACATTTCCTCCGCGACGACCCGGATCTCGCTGCCGGTGATTCCGGCTTACAGCATGTCCAAAGGGGCGATCAATACGCTGACCCTGAACCTCTCGACTCAGCTTGGCTCCCGCGGCATTACGATCAATGCGATCATGCCGGGATTCGTGGAGACCGAGATGAATGCCGAGACGCTGCAGACGCCGGAAGGCCGCGAGTTTGGCGCGAACTTCTCGATCTTCAAGCGATGGGGACAGCCGGAAGATGTCGCCGATATCGCCGCCTTTCTGGCATCGGATGACAGCCGCTGGATCACGGGGCAGCTATTGGACGCCAGCGGCGGAACGCATCTGTAACGGGGCTTGCCGTGCCTCGCGCCCGGCTGCCCTGCAGACTGCCATTAAAAGCAAAAAATCCAGTGCCCTCGGCGGCACTGGATTTTCTTTTACACGAGATTTATGGAATATACTGCTGCACCACTTTGACTACTTTGCCGTCCTTCACCGTCAAATGAAACGGAAAAGAGCGGATGTCCAGCAGCTTGTCGTTATGGTAAATCGCCAAAAACTTGTTCAAGCTGACCGGTTCGTTCCACTGAATGTTCATTCCTTCATAGGTTCCATCATGATCATACAGCTGCATCAGCACTTCAGCATCCGGAGCGATTTCGTACGTCTCCAGCGTCTCATCGTCGTTGACGATGTAATACCCGTCAGGAGCGCCGCCCAGCTCTTCGGCGTCCGGCTCCCGTTCAAGGAACTTCTTGTCTGCCGCCGCGCCCTCGTACCATTCGATCGGATCCACCGTCACGTAGAGGTGGCCGTTCTTGTCCCCGATGGTCGACAGCATCGCCGTCACCGTGTCCTCGGTTTGCGGAACCGGCTTATATTCGTTATCCGACCCGACTGCACTCGTTGAAGTCACAACCAACCCCAGCAGAAAAACGATCATCAGGGAAGCGAATACGGTCATCTTTTTTTTCATTTGAAAATATCTCCTTTATGGAATCATGATTTCTATCCATATCAACCATTACCCTGCGGGATTGTTTTCAAACGCTGCGAGAGGGCTCTGTGATGTAACTTTATTGTAAGCCACAGCCGGGGCCAAATCGTCACAAATTCGTTACAGCCGAGTCAAATTGTTGTAAATTTTTCAAGCGCTTTCGTGAATGAAGGAGCCGACAAGCCCGGTCAGCCCTTCTTCTCCAAAATGTCCTTGATCTCCGCCAGATCGTGGATCTCATAAGTCGGGACGATGGCGGTTTCGTTGGGCAGGCGGTTCGGGTTGTACCAGCACGTGTCGATGCCGATATTGTTGCCGCCCTGAATATCCGAGGTGAGGGAATCGCCGACCATCAGCATTTTATCCTTGCGTTCCTCCTGAATTACCCGGAAGGCATGCTCGAAAATGCCCGCCTGCGGCTTCTGGAATCCCGTATCCTCTGAGACGATGACTGCCTCGAAAAAGTCCTTCAGGTCGGAGCGGCCGATCCGTCCGAACTGCACCTCTTTAATGCCGTTCGTGATGATGGCCATTTTGTAACCGTGCTCCTTAAGATAGAGACAGATATCCAGCGCACCCGCCAAAATAAACGCGCCTTCGGCGAGCGATCCCAGGTAACGTCTGCTCAATTCCTCGGCGTCGTCGCTCAGCCCCTGCTCGCGGCCGAATCGGCGAAAGCGCTCGACCCGGAGCTCTGCCGAGCTGATCCGTCCCTGCTCAAATTCGCGCCAGAGCTCCTCATTGATCCTTTTATAGCAGCCCGTTATTTCCGTGTCATTCGCGTCCAGGCTGCAGCTGGTGAGCAGCCGGTTCAGCGCGTGGCTCTCCGACATTTTAAAATCGAACAGCGTTTCATCCGCATCAAACAAAATCCATTCGTACGACAAGATGTACCCTTCTTTCAGTAAAGTGATATACACGGCGTCAGTGTGCCTCAATCAAAGTCATGCAAAGGCATCATCCGGTTGGTTTGTGCGTTTTTATTGTACCATGCCGCCAAAAACGCCTGCTTGTGTCCGTGTCCGTGGCCCAAATCCAAATGAATGGGCGATTCGGCCCGGGACTCATCTGCCATCTGGTTCTTGGAGAGCCTTATCCCAGGCAGACGCGAAGTCGGCCACAGAGGCGTACCGCCCGGTCCGATCCGCGTGTACCGCCTTCTGAGCAATGTCATACAGGGACCTGCCGGCATCCCATTTGTCATAGGAACGGTCCAGCTCCCCGCCAAAGATGAAAAAGGCTGTCGCCCCCATATTATACACATTAGTCACGCCGTCAATCGCAGCGCCGTATTCAAACTCCTCGGGGGACATAAAGCGGGACGATCCCCACAGCCTGCCCATCCGGTTCTCAAAAGAGCCTTTCTGGTACAGGTCGATATCGCAGATTTTCGTCGTGTCAGCGGCAAAATCGTAAAGAACGCTTCCGTCATAGAAATCAACCGCTATGTACCCTTTTTCCTCGACGTGGACATGAAAATCAAGAATAGCCCTGTAGGACGTGAGCCGCTTCTCCAGCGGCAGCCTGCGGTAACGATAAAACGGAGACCTCGGGTTTTCATATTTAGCCGGAGGCGGAAATGCCCAATGGGGATGCAGCGACTCCCCCTCAAACCATTCAAACACGGCGGCGTAGCCGGGTCCGGCTTCAAAATGGCTCAGCAGCCGAACCAAACTCGGATGATCCAAATCTTCGTAAACTTGAACAGCCTGCTTCAAACGCAGGATGGCGTCCGCCGGTTCGCCCTCAAACTCCGTGGTAGCCGCTCCGGCGTACTTGATGAATCGTCTGCCCCCGTCCTTTTCCACGCCAAACGAAAGGTTGCCGGAGTCCTGCTTGTCAAACACCGCAAACGCCTTGCCCCAGGCTGACAGCCATTCCAGCGGATGCGGCTCTTTCAGCTGAAACGATACTTCATCGATCTTGATCGTAAGCGGTTGATCCATTCGTTCAACTCCTTTTTATGGTTTGTCTCGGCTTATTCTATCTTCAAATTCCCGATTTTGCTGCTGAATGTCTGAGGCAATCCGTTTATACAAAAACAGGAGTAAGCCCAGGACGGCAATCACGATACCGCCAACCAGCGTAATATTGGTGATATTCCAAATATAATCCGGCGTTAAATCCTTCAGTGTATGCTCATCGTTAATATTTTGGGCCCGCGCTGCATAAATCAATACTTTTTCAAAACCGCCGAGCCCGACAAGCAGCAATCCTGCTCCGAGCAGCATCATTCCCATCCATCGCATGCCCGTTATTCCTCCCTCTTGGTACGATCGCTGCGTCCATCTTCCGCCGTGTCGGGGTCCGCGGCCAGCTCCCGTTCGAGCTCCGCTTCAATGTCCTCGTCGCTCATCTGGTAATCATCCTCTTCCGACACGCCAAGCTGCCTCTCCAAAGAGCTCACCCTTGCCCTCAAGTCTTCCACCATGCCGTACAAATAGCTCAGCAGGCCGACCAGAACCAGAAGGGCCAGAACTGTCCCCCAGGGGCCAAACACCCAGGTTGCGATCAGCCCCCCGGCAAGAAACACGACGATCCCCATGATAAAATAAACCATTGCCCACTCCCTTCTGCCGCCGGTTCAGTATGCGTCACCTCGGGGCTGCTAACTACCGCAGCAGTAAGCCTCTATCGGGCGCCCAACCCTTCCGCTACCATATTCAAAAAGTAATCCAGGTGCTCCGGATGACAGGCGATCAAATAAGGCTCTTCCGTCATAGCGTCAAAAGGATTTCCCTCAAAGTCCATCACCAGCATCCCCGCTTCCTTCGCGATCAGCACGCCGGAATAGAGGTCCTCCCCTTCGGAGTTATACAGAATGATGGCATCGATGTTCCCTCTCGCCAGCATGCACCACTGCAAGGTCGGCGCCCACAGCCGCATCATCCGCTTCGTATGCTGGTCAATGTGGTTTCTAAGCCGGGTGGCGCGGTCATCGCTGCCTACCATATGTCCCTGAATCCAGGCGACCGTTGCTTTATTGAACGCCGGTGCAGGCCCGTTCGTTACGGGCTGCCCATTGCAGGTTGTTCCACCGTTACGGGTGGACACGAACAGCCGGTCAATCATCGGTTCGTAAACCACCGCCACGACCGGCTGCCCTTGGTATATCAGCGTAATCGAGCAGGAGAACGCAGGCAGGCCGATCGCATAGTTGTTCGTTCCGTCCAAAGGGTCTACCAGCCACAGCCAGTCGCTGCGCTGGCCATGATCTCCCGATTCCTCGGCCCGGATCCGGTGATCCGGAAATGTGCTGCGGATATGCTCAAGGATCCGCTCCTCGGCCAAATGGTCCACCACCGTGACGAGGTCGCCGTTATCCCCTTTTTGGTCAACCTTTTCCAGCTTGTCAAAATAGGCCTTCGCGATGGCTCCCGCTTCCTTGGCTGCGGCGACCGCCAGCTGCTTCGCCTCTTCAATGATCCGTTGATCCATATGTACCTTCCGCTCCTTTTGCCTAGTGTTCATATTGCTACGCCCGCCTTCGCTCCTTCAAGAAAGAAAAAACCCTGTGGTTCAGGGTTTAATGTCAAGCATTATACTTTCCGTTTGAAAATGGCGATAACGTCCCGCGACTGTCCCTGGGATACGCTCGTGTCAAAGCACGATACCAGCTCCCAGCCCTCGTAGCCGTAGCTGTTCAGCAAATCCTCAAATTCCTCCTCGTCCACCTTGCCGCCCAAAAAGCCGCCTGTTTTATACTTCACCGTCTTGTAAGACCATTGTTCCATCATTTTACGCTTCCTTTCATCGTATCGTTTGGCCGCTCACGATATGCCAATGCAGATGTTTGGATTCCTGGTTCGACACGCCGCTCACCCTTTCCTTATCGCTGCTGCTTCAGCAGCTGAGAAACCTCCTCCATCCAGCGGCCTTCGGGATCCGCGATCACCGTATACCAGCCCAATACCCTGGCAGGGATCAAATTTTTCTCCTGATCGTCTACATAAATACAAGATCCTGCCCCATCGCCGAACTGCTCGCATACGAGCTGAAAAATGCGGGGATCTGGCTTGCAGTACCCTGCTCTGCTGGATATGGTAAGGCTCTTCACCTGCTGCTTGACGGGTGCCAGCAGCCCGTTTAGCCATTCCTCCCGGTGGTTGCTCAGCAGGTGGACATCCGCCTCCCTGCTCCAACTGGAAATACGCTCCAGGGCGGGGAGGGGTTGCAAATACTTCATGGCCAGCGCGCTAAGCCGTTCCATGCTCAGATCTGGTCCATGCCCGGCAAGCCAGTCCCTAAACTGCTCCATGGTGATGCCGCCTGTCCAGAACGACTCACGAATTTCCCGGCTGAAGCTGTCTTTTAACTGACGATAGGTCGTGCTACCAGCCATGGCAGCAGCCTCTTCCCAAAATCCAGGCGAGAGGTTCGTTGCAATGACACCTGCGACATCCAAAATAAGCTGGGGTCTGTTCATCGGCTCCTCCCTTTCCAAGCTTCCAGTCATCATCAGCTGGGATTGGTGCTGCGCAAACATTCGTCTACCCATTCATAACAGCGCTGCAGATCCTCATGGCTGACAAGGTCGGAGCGGTGCTCGAACTGAATTTTGACTTGCGGGTTTTCCTCACGGATAACGGTTAAATAATCTCCGATCGGGGCCCAGCCGTCCTCCGGGCGCTGTTCCGGCAGCACCGGGTAGCGCAGCTTGACGGACGATTTCGTGTACTGAAGATTCCACAGGTGGATAACCTCCGCATACTTCGCATATTTGCGGATGACCGGCAGGGCCTGATAGAAGGGGTCCACGTTCTGCTGCAAAAACAGCCTTCCCGTATCCAGGCACAGCCGGATGTCCGGGTACTTCTTCAGCAGCACTTCCAGCACGTCATGCTCATAAATATAAGAATTCAGCGCATCGAATTCCAAAACCGGCGTGAAGCCGTAATCTCGGGAAGCGGCGCTAAGCCAGGCAAAAAGCTGATCGCTGCGCTCCGCAAACAATTCAAGCGAATAATCGCTATCATAGACATACTCCGTTCTGTCGGAAAAATGCCATTTGTCCCAGTTCACCCGGTCATCCAGGATGACGGGCTTCGGATAATGGAACAACACGTAATCCGGCCGTATTTTCCTTAAATAGTCGAGCTCGTTCCGGATCAGCCGGAGCGCTTCATCACGGATATACTCGTCCGCATCCAGAAACAGGGCGTCCCGAAGCAGCGACTTCCCCGCACGAAGGGGAAAATGAACGCCGATCCGGAAGCCCCGCGCTCTGGAGGCGCTCAAGAGCTTCTGCGTGTCCGCTTCATTTTCAAACAAACAGGCCTCGATTCCGTAAAAGCTGTCTCTGAAATCGCGCTCCATCTTTTGCTCGTCAAACGAGCCGTATTGCCCGATCAAAAATCGCTTCATCGTCATTCCTCCGGCAGCGGGGTGTGAACCATCCATATGAAAATTTAACCATTACTTCCACGCTCCGTCCAGTATTCATTGAACTCTGCCTGCAAGAAAGCCTATGAATCTATCAATAACGAATTGAAATGGATGAGGGGAGCAAGTGCGTAACATGTGCCCACGATGGGATAATCAGGGACGAATCCCCTCCTCCGTTATCCGCTGCTTAATCTCGTTCAACATATCCCGGGCAAAAGCCTGAAGCATCCGAGGTTCCACGCTCACTTCATCCGTATGTCCTCCATACTGAAGAAGACACTGGCGCAGGAGCGGCTCATACGCATGCGGAAGGGCCGCGAGCCCCCATTCGCCGCCTTCCTTTTTGGAGGAAACTTCGCCTTCCCGCAAAAATCGCAAAATTCTGCACAGATTAAGCGTGTAATATACCGGCGCCTCGGCGATCTTCTCTTCGGCATGCTCCACATCGGACCAGATCGACCGGATGTACATCTCTTTCTCCGGCCTGAACACAGACCGTGCGGGTTCCCCATACAGCGTCATCCCGCGCTGGTAAATCACCATCATATGGGCCGTAAGATCAGGGTCTTCATAACCGCCGCATACATACTGCGCATCAGATTCATACCGCTCCCGGTGTGCCTCCGAATAATGGAATTCAAACGGTGTTGGGTGCAGCGGCTCCCCGGCGTACTGCCTGAGGATGACGCTGACTTCCATCCCGCGGTGCCCCGGCATCAGCCCGTGAAGCTCAAGGAGGCCTCGGGCGAGCCGAGTCCAAACCTCGGGGTCGAGCTTCTCTTCAATGACCGCCAGGAGATCGATATCGCTCCGGTCTTCACGGTAACACCCCATCGCCAGCGAGCCGTGCAGATATAACCCGGTCAACGGTGCTCCGAGCTCGGTAATAAAAAGCTGTGTCAAACGGTCCAGCACCTGCTGCGTATTCATCACTTTCCTCCAATATAGAAAAATGGCTGCCCCCTTACCGGGAACAGCTGTCATTTCGGCACTATGACCCCTTTTTGCCTGATCCGAAAGCAATCGCATACCGATCCGGTAGCAGATACAACGCTTTCAGTCTATCACAAATTTTAACAATGATATATATGATTTCCTATTCCTTCCACATCCTCGTCACCTGCCGCAGGGTCTCTCCCTCCCACTCCGTCTTGTAAATATCCGGCATGGAAGTGGATTCCCAGAAGGCATAATCGAACCGCGGGTCAAATTCGCCCAGCATCAACGTCATAATATCGCCGTGGGTCCCAATGACAATCCGCTTTCCGGCATGCTCATTCAGCAGTTTCCGGATCACCTGGGCCGCTCTATACCGCGCCTCTAGGCTCGACTCTCCCCCTGGAAAAGCAAAAGCGGCATCGCCGTATACCTTTTGCTTCGCTTCTTGAAACGATAGGTGCCCGATCTGCCCAATTTCCCGTTCCCTCAAATCTTCTTCTATGATGATTTCCCTGCCCGCGGAGTCGGCCGCATCCCGGATCGTTCGCACGGCTCGCTCGTAGGGACTGGAAATGTACAGGTCAATGCCTTCACCCAGCAGTCTTTCCTTGACCGCAAGCGCGTCTGCCAGCCCCTGACGGGACAGTCCCCGTGTTCGTTCCCTGCCTTCCTCATAAGGCGATTCGGCATGCCGGACAAAATAAAGAATCGTGTTCCGCTTCAGGTGATGTACTGAATTTGCAGTCATGAACCAGCAACCTTTCCATTTTATTGGGTTAAAAAAGAAAAGCACCCGCTTCAACCCCATCATACCAGCGATCCTGCCGCTGACATATCTGAAAGTTTCACGGGTGCTTATATGAAGATAATAACGGTTCAAGCTCTTCTCGCCAGCTCGTAAGGCAGACACAGGGGGACTCCCGTCCGGGGATCGACGAGGATATCGGCTTCAATAGCGAAGACCTCCCGCAGCACTTCCCGGGTTATGACTTCGCCGGGCGTTCCTTCTGCCACGACCGTGCCCGATTTGATCGCCACCATATGCTGCGCATACCGTGTGGCATGGTTCAGGTCGTGCACGACCATGACGATCGTGCGGCCCTCTTCCTCATTCAGCTTCTGCAGCAGCTGCAGCACTTCCAGCTGATGCGCCATATCCAGGAAGGTCGTAGGCTCGTCGAGGAACAGAATATCCGTCTGCTGAGCCAGCGCCATGGCGATCCATGCCCGCTGGCGCTGGCCGCCGGACAACTGGTCGATCGCCCGGTCCCTAAAGTCCCCAAGCCCCGTAACGTCAATAGCCCACTCGATAACCTCACGGTCCTGCGCGCTGATGCTGCCAAATCCCCGCTGATGCGGCGAACGGCCGAAGCCGATCAGCTCGGTTACGGTCAGCCCATCCGGGGCCGTGGGGGTTTGCGGCAGGATCGCGAGCTGCTTCGCCACATCCTTGGTCGGCTGGCTGTGGATCGATTTGCCGTCGAGCAGCACCGCTCCGGAGGATGGCTTCATCAAGCGGGCCATCGTTTTAAGAATCGTCGATTTGCCGGAGCCGTTGGAGCCGACCAAAGCCGTAATTTTACCCGCCGGAATGCTCAGGTTCAAGTTGTTGACAATGAGCGTATCGGCGTATCCGATGTTCAGCTGCTCGGTGCCGAGCCTCGACTGGAGCTGCGGTTTATCCTCCGTGGCGATCTCTTGCTCCGGCCAAGCCAATGTGTTTTGTACCATACCGTATCATCCTTTTTTAGGGATTGTATTTCGCGGCGGGTTCGCCGCTCCGCATGCAGGGTGCCTTATGCTATGTTCAACGTTGTCGAAAATGCCGTATCGTCTAACGCATGATTGCCTTTGTTGACACATTATGCGTGGAAAAGTTCAATTTATGTGTATGTATACACACTTATTATGATAATGATTCTCAATTTCATTGTAAAGAGTTTTTTCCCTTTTCTCCGTCTTATCTCACGAAAAAAGGACAATGGAACTCATGGTCCCATTGTCCAAATATTGCATCCGGCTTAATTACTCAAAATGTCCTTCAGTTCCATTAAGTCGGTGATCGAATAATCCGTCTCACAGCTCGTGTCTCCGGCAGCCACCTTCATCCATACCGCCATCATCCCGACCTTCCGGCTGGCCTCGACATCGTTAACGGGATGATCCCCGACAAACACAGCCTCCTCCGGCTGGAGCTCCAGCCTGTCCAATGCCCTAAGGAAAATAGCCGGGTCCGGCTTGCGGAGCCCTTCCAGCTCGGAAATGAGAATGGCGTCAAAATCATCAGCAATGCCGAGCCCTTGAATGCTGCCCCATTGAAACTCGCCAAAGCCGTTGGAAATGATCCCCAGCTTCATTCCTTGGCGCTTGAGAGCAGTCAGCATTTCCCGAAGATGCGGGTAACCTATGCAGTGAAGGCGAAAACCGGCGATATAGTCCTCCAGAAGGAGCTCCCAGGATAACTCCAAGTCCATTTCCCGCACAAGCTGTTCATAAACTTTGTCCTTCCAGACGTACCCCCGCGCGCGTCCAGCTCTATAAAACGGCGGATATATTGATCCCGGTCCACGCGTTGAAGCTCCGGAAACCGTTCATATTGATCCTCCGTAAAGCGCAGCAGCGAGGTATCCCGGTCCAGCAGCGTACCGTCCAGGTCAAACAGCACGCCCTTGATCATTGCCCGCTCCTTCCCGCCAGCTGTTCCTGCTTTGCGGCCGTGACCCGGGTCGTCTTCTTGTCAAAAGAGACGTTGACCTCCTCCACAAGCTCAACCTGCCCCTCCACGAACGTTAAGGTAAGCGTGACCCTATAGGGTGTCTCGATGTACACCACGATTAGCTCCAGCTGCAGATCCTCGGTCAACCTGGCCGAAATGACGGCTTCCTGCCGATGCATGGCCAGATCCTTCCGGAAGATGTCCTTGGTGCTTACCCTCTTCGTCAAATCAAAAGGGAGTTCGCGCCGGCTGCCATCGGCATAACGGAGCCGAAGCTCGGACCGCTCGTCCAGGCTGCACACCGTAATTTCGGCCATGCCGCCTGGCGCTGGATCCTGGACACGATATTGCCCTGCCCAACCATCCGGCATGGCGGACGAAGCAGAAGGTACCAGGTGCTCAGCGTCTTCCTGCATTCGCGCGATCCGCCGCAGAAGCACCGGGTACGATTCGGAGCTGACTTGTTGCGATCGGTCTACCCGGTCCACGATATGCTCATAGATGAGGTCCAGCAGCTGCGGCAGCTGCTTTTTCATATGGCTCATGCCAGAAGAGGCTGCAATGACAATGCCGTGCTTCGGAGCAACAAAGCAGAGCTGCCCGAACCCGCCGTTTCCCATATAACATCCCTGCCGGCACCGGAAAAATTGGTAGCCATACCCTTCCGAAAAATCGGCCCTCGTCTCATTGCGGCGGTTATCGCTCTGCTCCGCGGTGGCTAACCGGATGTATTCCGCCGATACGATTCTCCGGCCGCCATACACGCCCTCGTTCAGCAGCATCTGTCCGAACTTCGCCACGCCGTCGATGGGAATGCTCAGCCCCATGCCGCCTGCGGTCACTCCCATCGGGCAGGTTTCCCAATCCACCAAGCCAATTCCAAGCGGCTCGAACAATCTCGGTTTTACATATTCGACGAGGCTCATGCCGGTCGCTCTTTCCAGAATGGCGGCAACCATATAGGTCGCATGGGTGTTGTACACGTAATGGCTTCCCGGCGGATGCTCCGGCGCCAAGGATAAGAACGTTTGGGCCCAGTCGGGCCCGGATTCCATCACCCGGCCGTAGATGTTGTCATGATGTCCTGTATTCATCGAAAGCAGATGGTGGATGGTCATCTGTGATAAGTAGGGCGGGACGTCACCGGCAAGCTTATCAGGAAAATACGAAACGACCGGATCCGTCAGCCGGATATATCCTTCGTCCCTGGCAATTCCCGCGGCAATGGAAGTGAAGCTCTTGCTGAGCGAAAATAATAACGTAGGTGCCTCTTCCCGATACGGCTGACGGTTGAAACGGGCCGTAACTTTTCCATTCTGAAGCAGCATCAAACGGTTGACCTGAAGCTCCAGTTCCTCGATCCGTTCTAAGAACCGAAGTACATCGCCGGACGACAGGCCGTGGCTTTCCGGCTGTGCGGTTTCCAGTTCCAATCCCAATCGTACACCTCCAACATTCCTTTTTATTCAAAGTTCCTTAATAAAAAAGAGATTCAGATCATCGTCCACCCGGACCATTTCGCCCGGCACGACCGGCTGGTTCTTATACACAATGCCGTTGCCATCGGGGATGTAACCTCTGCGGCAGTAAATGCGCTGTGCCTTGCCGTAGTCCTTGAACAAGCCCACACCGATGCCGATCCGCTTGCCCTTGCGACTTACGATCGATTCAAACTCCTCCAGGATCCGGTTGCCGATTCCTTGACGCTGGAAGACGGGGAACACGTTCAGATCGTTCACTTCCGGAATGCCCTGCTCATTGAATGGAGGATAGTCCGATTCGTATTTCAGGTGACATACCCCGGCTACCTGGTCATCTGCATAGGCGATGATCGTTTCACGGACACCCGCTGCGTTTTCGGCGAGACATTTGTCGTAGTACTCATCGGGGCGAAAGATGTCCTGTTCGGTAAAGGCCTGCTTCCACTGCTGCTTTAATTCCTCTGAAGTGAGCAAATTCAGCGTGATTTTCATATACAGCACCTCCATATCGAATATATTTTTGTTCCCATGTTCCGCGGCTCTCGTTTAAAAGTTAACGTTCACTTACTTTAGCATTGATGATTAAAGAGATTCGCGATTATAATATGTATAAATATACCACGGCTTGATAGTAGAGAGGGGAACTGCCATGCGATCCGCTGAAGTCCATAACTACGACTTTGCCTTTAGGCAGGCCGCGATCGGCATGGCCCTTATCGCGCCTGACGGAGCCTTCCTAAAGGTCAACCCCGCATTATGCACCCTCCTCGGTTATACACCTGACCATTTCACTTTGCCGGATCTTCTTCTTCCCGCGATTCAGGAACTGTCCCGCGACATCGTTAAGTGCGGGGAGTGGCTGCAGTCCATGAAACGGGATCAGCACCGGATCGACCAGCATTACTATCATCCTTCAGGACAACGGTTATCCCTTGATATCCGCATCTCCTTGATTCGAAATGAGGCCGGGAACCCTGAGATTTACTTCACGCAATTCGAGAACAGGACCCAGATGATGCAAATGGAAACCCGGCTGCATTATACCGAAACCCATCTGCACGAGCGGGAGGATTCCTTCATGCAGCTGCTGGATGGCCTCCCCCTTTCCGTGCTGATTACGAACCACGGCCAGATTCAGTATGCCAATCCTGCCGGACTCAGGCTCGTTCATGCAGACAGCCTTGAAGCCGTAATCGGCATGTCAACGGACGATTTGGTCGACGCCGCCGACCACGAAATTCTGGCCGAGCGCAAGCAGCGGCACTACAACAACAGGCCCATCGGCTCAGTGCGCTACCGCATCCGCTGTCTCAATGGACAGCTGAGGCATGTGGAAGGATTTTCACTGAAGATTACCTATCAAAAAAAGCGATGCGTCATCGGGATTTTTAAAGATATTTCCGACCAGAAGCTTGAGGAAGACCGGCTCATGCAGTCCGAGAAGCTATCGACGGCAGGGCAGCTTGCCGCAGGCATCGCTCACGAAATCCGCAATCCGCTGACCGCCATTTTCGGCTTTTTGAAGCTACTCCGCACTTCCAGCCATTACAACGACCATTACTTTGCGATCATGGAATCCGAACTGAAGCGGATCGAATTTATCGTCAATGAGCTGCTGGTGCTGTCCAAACCCCAGGTTTCGCATGCGAGCAAGCCGATGGACATTTTGCCGCTGCTGGACCAGGTGATCACGCTGATGAACGGCCAGGCCGCATTAAAAAATATCGAGATCGTTTCCGCCTTCTCCGAACCTTCCATCTGGATTGCCGGCGAGGCCAACCAGCTGAAACAGGTCTTCATTAACCTGCTCAAAAATGCGATGGAAGCCATGCCGGACGGCGGCATCATCCGGATCCACGCTCTCTCCCGGAACAACGAGGCCTCCATCAGCGTTCAGGACGAAGGCTGCGGCATGACTGCGGAGCAGATCCAGGCGCTGGGCAAGCCCTTTTTCACGACCAAGGAATCAGGCACCGGTCTTGGGTTTATGATTACACACAACATCATCCATAATCACGGCGGGAACATATCGATCCAGAGCGCTCTTCAGGAGGGCACTACGTTTACCGTGACGCTCCCCGTTATTTCCGAGCCTGAGGCTGAGGCAGCCTCATCATAACAAGCCTAATCCGATGATCAGCCGGTAATTTTAAGTCCACATCCTGTGACCAAAAAAGGACGGTACTTTCGCGTGATGTTCCTAAGTATTGGAGGAATACAGCAGAATGCCGTCCCTCCGGCTCCAGCCCGATTTGGCCCAAAAATAATTGCCGACCTCATTCTCCTCGATCACCATGATATGGCACTTGGCGATGCCCTCTTCCCGGAGCTTATCCAGCCCAGCTTTCGCCAATTTTTGTCCGATGGCTCGGCCCCTGTAAGCTGGATCGACCGCAACGTGGTAGATATACCCCCTTCGGCCATCATGGCCGCACAGAATAGTGCCGATGACCCGACCACCCTCGGTGGCGACAAAGCTCATGCCCGGGTTCCGAACCAGGTACCGGTGTATCGATTCTTTCGAATCGGCGTCGCTCAGCGCCATCCCTTCCGTATTGCCCCACAGCTCCATGCATTGTTCGTAATCCTCAATCAACAGCTCTCGCAGTGTTTCCATGATGTTAGTTTCCTCCAGTCATTAATTAGAACAAACGTATATCGACGTACATTCAATGAAGCTAGACCGCATTTAACGGATCCTGCTTCGACCACTTGGCGGGTCCTTGCTTGTGTCTGAACACCTCTTCGGGCACAGCTTTCCGTTCGCTCTCAAAATATCCGACCAAACGGTTCAAGGTTTGACTATAACGGTTCATCCCGCTTCTCCTCTCCATCGGCTGCATTGTATTCGATCAGCCAGCAATCGCGGTATTCTCCTTCATGCCATTCGCGTTTTTCCAGCAGCCTGATCTTGCGGAAGCCGCATTTTTCGTATACGCGCAGGGCCCTGGTGTTCCAAGTTTGCGGGTCCATGACGATTTTATTGGCTTGAAGCGTGTTGGTTAGATAAGAAACCATGCCTTGAATCAGCCTTGTGCCGATTCCCCGGTTCCAGCAGTCGGGCTCCCCTATAAACTGATCCATACCGAAAATCCGCCCGTCCCCTTCGCCATAGCCATATACCTCGCGTTCCTCCGGATCGACTGGATAATATTGAATATATCCGATATCGCGGTCGTCCAGTTGAATGATGCAGGCTTCGATTTGATCATCTCGGTAAAAGTGCTCCTGCACCATGACCATATCATGCGGACGGTCCCGGCCTTCATAATATTCGAGGACGCGTGGATCGCTGAGCCAACGGACCAAATGGTCCGCATCGCCCGCCTCCAGTTTCCTTACGCTGACCCCCTGCTTGCTCCAAAGAATCAAAATTACGCCTCCTCCCTCATAACTCAAGCACGAAGCGTTTGAGCCTTTTTATATGAAAAGCTTAACGTTTTTAACCACGTAGTGGTACCCCGACAAGACGGTCATCATCACAGCGATCACCATCAAGAAGGAATCGACGCGAAGGCTAGTCAACCATTGAAAAGGATAGTTATTCAGCAGCACGGCCGTAATGGCGACGACCTGGGACACCATTTTCCACTTGCCGTACCGGTCTGCCGCCAGAGCGATCCCTTGGGCCGACGCCGCCATTCGCAGAGCTGTAATAATGAATTCACGGCCAATCATCACGAAGGCCATCCAGGCCGGAATCATTCCGGCTTCGACCATCATGATCAACGCCACCGAAACAAGCAGCTTATCCGCAAGCGGGTCCAATAGCTTCCCGAGATTTGTAACCAGGTGGTATTTGCGGGCAATATACCCGTCCAGCTTGTCCGTAGCGGAAGCAAGAATGAATACGCCCACCGCCATATAGGTTCCGTACTGATTCAGAAATTGAATGAACGCGTTGGAATCCGCCAGCCGTACGGGGTACTCTGCGAAAAAAACGATAAACACGGGAATCAGCATGATTCTGGCCAGCGTCAGCTTGTTCGCCGGGTTCATGCATCCTTCCTCTCAAAAAACGTGATCCGATTACCGAAAGGATCGATCACGCTCACCTCCATATCCTCAAGCCCGGGGCGCGCATGCTTGTACTTCTTAGCTATCAGTTTGGCATGGAGGCTCTGGATGTCTTCGACTTCCACACGAATCGCCGAGCCGGGAGTGCAGTCGCCGTGATGCCCGCTCAAATGGATCTCGCAGTCCCCGCTAGACACCTGCATGTATAAGGGAAGATCGTCTTCATAGCGATGCTCCCAGTCAATCCGGAATTCCAGGAAATCCACGTAAAACTCCTTGGCCTTGTCCTCATCGAAAATCCGAAAGATCGGTGTTATCTTCTTCATCACTTATCCTCCTCTAAAAGTTAATCCAAACTTATGCCCGGCCCGGCTATCGTACAGGCAATGCGGCAGCAAGCTGCATAGGTGCCGACAGTTGAGCGTACCGGCTCTCCACATAGGGATTGAACCAGACCGCATGGATGACCTTCATCCCTGCTTGATGCGCCCCATCCAGCTCTCCGGAGCCTCCGTCACCTACAAACACGCAATCCTCCGGGAGTATTTGCAGCCGTCGGCATGCGAGTTCATAGATAGCAGGGTCGGGCTTACAGCATCGTACCTCGTATGAAAAAATAACATCGTCAAAATACCCGGCCAGCGGGGAATCTTCCCAGCCCCGGACTTCCTCCTCCGAACAGTTGCTGATCAGTCCCAGCTTCCAGCCATGGGTACGGAGATTTTCGAGCATTTCCAAAATGTCAGGGCGAACGGCTTCAAAAGGAATCTGCTTCTCCTGGATCCTAGCCTGGTAGAGCGACTGAACAGACTGTTCGTCCGCATCCAGCCCCCTGCTTCGGCAAATATCCCGGATGACGTCCGGAAAACTTGCAAGCTCCCCGCGCATCCGCCGCTCCACCCGGCTTCTCCATTCCAGCTTGAACTCTTCCTGGCTCAGACCAAGCAGACCCGGGTAATCGTAGCGACGCCCCGATATCCGCCGGCCATCCGCATATTCGGTGATCAAGGTCTCGAACAAATCGAACAAAACGGCTTTCGTGCCCAAGCGGCATCCTCCTTATCGGTATTCGGGATTCCGGTTATATCATAGCCCGGCCCGCTTCCCCCAAATATACGGTTGAAATGACCGTCTCCACCACATGCCCTTCCACGGCTCGCACCTCGTATGCTTTGGCCTCAGGACGAGAGCTTACCGCCCGATGAAAAACACCATCTACATAATGCAGTGCCGCCCCGTCATCTGCGGCTATTCCTCCACCGATTTGGCCACTTTGGATCAGCCGATGATAACTGGGCCTTCGGTCCGCTTCCCCGTCATAATGGGGACAGTGGCTTCCTGAAAGCAGGCCGAGGCCCTCCAGCCGGGTCAGATCGCCTGGGATGGAATCCGTCACGCCTTCCTCAAACCAGCAAATGGAACCGGCGCTTAGCCCGGATAAAATCACCCCATTTTCCCAGGCCGTCTTTAAATATCGATCCACACTCCGTTCCTTCCATACCGCAAGCATTGATTTCGTATTGCCGCCCCCGACATAAATGATATCTTTGTCCAGAATAAAATCCTCCAGATCGACGGTTGGGGGTTGGACCAGGGAAAGATGAGAGGGAGTGCATTCCAGACGCTGAAACGCATCATAAAAACGATCAATATACCCTTGCGCGTCACTGCTCGCCGTTGTTACAAAGCAAATCTTAGGGCGGCCGGTGCCTGCCTGCCGAAGAATGTACAGATCCAGCAAGGGGTTATCCGGTTCCATTGAGAATCCTCCGCCACCCATAGCGATAATTTGTTTGATGCTGAAGCCCTCCTTTTCATAACGTGTCATAAAGTCCAAGTAAAACTGCCGCAAGCGATGTTAATTTACCTATTCGACGGGAAAACGCCATCCCCTTTCTTCGCCGGATACTTGCTAAAAATGGATCGATATGGTAGCCTGTTAGTAATTTACGAAGAACGGAGGGTTACGTGTGGTAGATCAGTTTATCCGGGTTCGCACGTTTTGCAACTAACATATTGCAAAATTCTCTGCTTGTACGCGGAGGACTCAGGATTGGTCTGCCATTTTTTAAAGGTAACCCAGGTTTTATAACGACTATGGCTGAGGCATCGTCTGCAGGAACGCGCATGATCATGTCCGGCCTGCCTTTAAAAATTCATCTCACATGAACGCATTGCGGGATCGTACCCTCAAGGGATAGGAATGATAGTTTCTCCCTGCCCTTGGGCCTCTTCCGGCTTTCATGTAAGACCTCATATCCTGCGGCCGAGGAACGGTTGTTCCTTGGACCGGGCGGTCCTTTCGCGAAACGCTGACACAGGCAGACAGCCTGTGTTTTTTTGTGCTTATTTTTAGGTAAACGATGATTCTGGCAAGGAGGGTTACGTGTGGTAGATCAGTTTATCCGGGTTCGCATGGTGTACAGCTGCTAAGAAAAAAAGCCGTTGGCTTTGCTGTGTACAGAGAAACTCAGGATAGGTCTGCCCTTTTTGCCAGGTAACCTCCTTTTTGCTCAGGAAAAATATCGCTTGGTCGATGCATAATGTGCCGCCACCCGCCGCTTCAATGCCGGGCTTATATGCCGATGAACTGCTCTTTCATGCAGTACGACCGGCCCGCGCGGGTGCCTTTCATTCGGTGAAATCCCCCGGATCCCGCGGTGTTATCCTGAGTCTCTCCATTTCACAGCACAGCCGATGGGCAAGAAACCATCGCTGGAAAACGGAGGGATTCATGGATGCATAAACATCGACAACGTCATATTAAGACGCACTTGAACATAGAGAAACCCGCAGCAAAAGGACAGCACCTGCTGCACCACGAGCCGGTCATTCACGACATGATCGGAATGGCCGGCGTCACTAACGCCGACACGGTGCTCGATCTGGGCGCCGGGCGGGGAGCCATCACGTTCCCGCTTGCAAAGAAGGCAGGCAGAGTGCTGGCCATTGAGAACGATGCCGCATTCGCCGCCGCCCTTCGGCAAAGGGCGGTTCCCTGCTCCAATGTGGCCGTTATTGAAAGGGACATTCGCGAGGCTTATCTTCCGAAGGAGCCGTTTCATGTTGTAGCCAACATTCCATTTTTTATGACGACATTCATTCTCGAGAAGCTGCTCGATCCGCCGGGTTCTGCGTTCCAGGGGGCGGTGCTGATCGTGCAGCACGGAGCAGCCAAGGGATTTACGGCAAGGCAGATTCGCAGCCCGCGTCTGCTCAAGTGGCGGATGTGGTTTGACTTCGAGCTGGTGAAGGTCGTGCCCCGGCGGCATTTTTCACCCCCACCTCAGGTGGACGCAGCCGTACTCCGTATTCGGAGACGGAAAGCACCTTGGCTGCAGACGCAGCATCATCATGCGTTCGGCGGATTAGCCGAATACGCGCTGAACGAGCCGGCACTGCCGGTGTGCGAGGCACTGGCGGGGATTTTTACACCGGTGCAAATCAGGCACCTGCTGCAGCAAATCCGGATAGAACGGAATACGCCGGTATGCTTGCTGCGCGAGCGGGATTGGGCCGCCGTATTTGATACGATGCGGGAGAAGGTCCCCGCTTTTCGCTGGCCGAAAGCACCAACGAAGAAAAAGAGCGCCAGGTAGGCGTGAATTGAAATCTAAGGAGGATTCACAAATGACAGAACAACTCATTAAGGCAGATGGGATTGAACTGTGCACCGAAAGCTTTGGACGAAGGGAAGATCCGGCGATTCTGCTTATTATGGGCGCCACCGCCTCGATGATCTGGTGGGAGGACGAATTTTGCCAGCGACTTGCTGACGCGGGACGGTTTGTCATCCGTTACGATAACCGCGACGTCGGCCAATCAATGAATGATGAGCCCGGCACCCCGCAGTACGGCTTAGAGGACATGGCCGATGACGCCATCCGCGTTCTGGACGCCTACGGAATTAGCCGGGCCCATGTGGCAGGCATGTCGCTTGGCGGCCTGCTGACGCTGATGGCTACGGTCAAGTATCCCGAGCGGGTGCTGAGCGATACACTGATCATGACCTCATCGTTCCGTGACCCGAGCTTGCCGGAAATGGAAGAAAAGGTAGCTGCCTTTTTTGCTTCAGCCGATCAGGTCAATTGGGAGAATGAACAGGCGATCCTGGACTTTAGCGTTCAAAAATGGAACCTGCTCCGCGGGTCAAAGCACGCTCCGGACGAGGATAAAGTCCGCCGGCTGGCCGCACGGGAGCTGCAGCGGACCCGAAATTGGACGGCGAGCATGTTTAATCATGGCCTGCTGACCGGCGGAGAGGAATTGATTGCCCGGGTACCGGACATCCGGGTGCCGGCCCTTGTCATCCATGGCACGGAGGATCCGATCATCCCTTATGTCCACGGTGAAGCATTGGCACGGGAAATTCCAGGAGCCCGGCTGCTGACCCTGGAAGGAACCGGCCATGAGCTGCATGAGGACGATTGGGATGCCATTCTGGATGCGATCATCCAGCATACCGCAGATATCCAGCAGAGCGAGTCGAGATCAGTTAAGTAATTAGCAAAACAGCGGGCAGGGATGAGTCCCTGCCCGCTGTCTGTATGTAACCCTACGGATAATGAATCCGATGCTTCAAATCAGCGCTGCCGTCAATCACTGACAAGATGTCTGTCTTCAGCTCAACCGGATATACCGACACATCGCTCACACCCAGCTTCCGTTTCGCAGCAGCGGCTCGATCGTGCCGTCCTCATGCTCCGCATCGATGCTCAGTTCCGCCGAACCGACCATAAAATCTTCGTGCTGCATGCTGACGTTGGCCCCGCGGGCTAGCAGCTCCTCATCGCTGAGTCCCGCCCCGCCCTGCAAATTGGTCGGATACGCACTCCCGAGCGCAAAATGGCAGGACGCATTCTCGTCGATGCCCACGTTATAGAAAACCCGGTTCAGACGGGAGATCGGCGAATCATGCGGTACGATCGCAATCTCCCCCAAATATCGCGTCCCCTCATCGGCATCCAAAAACTGCTTCAACGCCTCATATCCGGTCTCCGCCGTAAAATCCAACACACGCCCCTCACGAAACGTCAGGGAAAAGCGGTCCACCAGCTGGCCGTTCAGCACAAACGGCCGGGTGCTCGACACCGTTCCGTTTGTCCCGGCGCGGTGCGGCATCGTATACACTTCCTCGGTCGGCATATTCGCCACGAACGGAATCCCGCTCTGATTAACCTGGCCGCCGCCAAGCCAGATATGGCCGGGAGCGAGTTCGACCGTCAGATCCGTGCCGGGTGCCTTGTAATGCAGCCTGCGGTACTGCTTCGCGTTCAGCTTATCGGTGACGGCTCGTAAATGCTGCGTATGCCTCCGCCAGGCAGCCACCGGATCCTCTTCATCGATATGGTTCATGTGGAAAATCGATTCCCATAATGCGTTCACCCGCTCTTCCTGCGGGCGGTCGGCAAACACTTGATCCGCCCACGCCTGGCTCGGCACGTTGACGATGCACCAGCTGATCCGATTGGTGCGCACGTATCCGAGATAGTTCCGGCGGGCGGCGGCAGCGGCTTTCCGGGAAGCCGCTATTTTCGCCGGATCCACGCCCTCATACAAATTCGGGTTCTCCCCGTCCAGCAGGAGAACCGCTCCGCCGGAATCTGCGATGCTCTCCATCATGTGCGCCGTCCAAGGGGGATAGAACGCAAACGACTCCGGCCCCGCCAGGTCATAGCGCATGCGCACCACGGTCTCGTCACGCCAGTTCAACTGAACATATTTGGCCCCTGCCTGGTAGGCTTTAGCCGTAACCAGCCGCGCAAAATCAGCCGACTCTATAGGCGATTCCACATAGAGCACCTGGCCTGGCTGCACATTCACGCCCACTTGGACGAGCAGCGCCGCATATTTTTCCATTTGCTTCTGAAACTCCGTCAATAACATCCCCTGCCTTATCTATTTATAAATTGTACGATCTTCATAACGAACCGATTAGCCGGGTGACCAGAGGAAACGCATAAATGACCACCATGCAGGCCAGCAAAATCCAGCTGAGGATCCGCGGATACTTGGCACGGTACAGTCTCACGGTACCAAATATGCCCGCCACGAGCAATGCCAAACCGGCGATGACCGGCAGATGATACCCGGTTGAACTCCCTGTCCATGGATCCAAACCTAAGCTTGAAAAAATCATGTCCCCCACGGATACATCCTGATGATTTTGCACCAAAAGGACCAGCGCGGCCAGAATCATCAGCAAATAGGGTATTCCCTTTTTCACGCGTAATCACCTCCCTCGGAATCTGCTCCGCTTCGCTAATTCCTTTCCAGCATCCAATCCAGGTGTTTCTTACTATGGTTCCATATCCAATGGGTCCCCGTCTCGATCTGGGGCAGGAGCCCATTCAGGGTTCGGTGCGCGAGCACGAAGTCCTCCTCCGTAATAGCCGAACTGCGAAGCGCTTCGTTCAACTCGTCTTCATCTTGGATCACATAGCTGCCGTCAGGAAAGACGACCAAGTCCAGATACAGGTCATCCCAGTAAGGAATGCCCTCCCCGCTCAGGCCGTTCCTTTTCGTCATATCTACGTACCACTGGATGATCTCTCGCTCCGCATTAAACATGGTGGTGACCGCGTAGTGCTCCCCTTCCGGAAAGTGCTGCATCCAAATGTATCCCCGATCCGCCAGGCACAAGTCCCGGTTCTGCATCTGTACGACAAGAGGTTCGCTGATTTGATGAATCGAGATGAGTGTCACATGCCCATTAAATTCCTCAGATCGGAGCGGCCTGCAGGCAAAGTCTCTTTCCAGCACCCGCCGCCAATCCTGACGGTCGGCATATTTTCGCTTCACTTGCTCCCCTCCCGAGCTCTCCGCTTCTGCATAACTCTGGCCGCCGCCGCTAAGCAAGCGACTGAGACGATGCCGATCCCCGCGTACAACCACCATATCGTTCGCATCTCCGGCCCTCCGGAATAAGTTCCCTGCTGAATCGCCAAAATGTACGTATCTTCGCCTGTTCGAACTGCGATAGCCTCCTGGTCGCTCCGCCCTTGAATGGCGTAGTAACCTGTTCCTTTGGGATACATATTGGAGAAATTCCCCCGATACGTCCCTTCCCGGTCCGAATACTTCGTGACTTTGCCGATTTTTGGGCCGATGTCCTCGGGCTGAACGGCTTGTTTTGTGACCTGGTAGATATGGCCGGAGTATACGACAAATGGATAAGCCCAGCTTGCCGAGGCGATCGATAGCGGATAAAGAAGGATGAAACTAAGGAATAGAGGCAGCACTCTTTTCAAATGACATTCCTCCTCCGAAAAAATAGCCATCAGCCAAAACGCTAATCCGTGACTTTTTACACAACGACCGTCAGCCGTCAGCTTATGCCTGAACCCATGTTCCCCGGGTATAGCCCAGCTTCAGACCTGCCCGCTCCATGTTGCGGTGGCTGGTCGAGGCGTAGGCCGCCTGGCCGACCACGATCCGGCAGCCGCTTCGATGCGCTTCGGTGATCCTTTTTTCCAACAGCGCCTGCTGAACCCCCTGGTTGCGGTATTCTTCCAGTGTAGTGGCAAACGTCAGCGAAGCCGTGTCATCCTGGATATACATCACGCCTACGCCGGCCGGCTTGCCGTTAACCCACGCCGCATAGAACTTCCATCCATCCCTGTCATAAAGAACGATGTTGTTGTCGGCGATGTGGTGTTTGCCGGATATCGGCAGACCGGTGCCCAGGCAGTGAATTTCGGCATACAAGTCCATTTCATCTGCGCTGAGTTCCCGGATCGTAATATGCTCTCTTACTGTCTCACAAGAGCGCGGTGCGCCGTACAAAGTCGCATGATACCCGGTCTGGTAATAACCCTGATCAAAGAGAGCCTTCATCAGCTTGGGATGAGTTTTGGAAGGAACCACCTCAAATTGGCATCGGGCCTGCCGCTTCCGATAAAATTCCAGAATTTCATCCAGGCGCTCAGCCTCTTGCTCTCCAATCCCCTTCACCGTATTAAACTGCGGCCACGGCATCGCTTGACTATAGAACGCGGCAGCACCGCCAAAAGTTTGAATGTCGATCCCCATCGGATTGCCGGGCCGCTCCTGAATCGCCTTCATCCGGTCGATCATGTAATCGATTTCGGATTGCTCCATCAGATCGGCCAATTCTTTGCTTATGTACATATTATGACGTCCTTTCGGGCTTGATCGTCGTTGATTGATCCCTATTTATTCTCGCGGCAAAAGCGGCAACCTGGGAGGTATGATGACGATGATGCCAGATGAACCTTTGCAGGGCCGTGTCCAGTGTGATCGTTCCGAGCACCTCGGTTCGCATCGTTCTGCCAAAGTCCATCGGAGTCAGGTTTAGCAGCAGTCTATAAAAGCGTTGATGCAAAAGCTCCATCAACGACACTGAATGTCCGATGGTCAGATCCATATAATCCGGCAGCTCGGCCCACAGGTCTTCCCGGTATGAACTTGCCAGAGGCTCCTGCTCGGTCAGGGCTCTTTTAAAACGAATATACGCATTCATATCATTATCCGCCAAATGATGAACGATCTGCCGGACCGTCCAGCCTTCAGGGCGGTAAGGAACATCGAGCTGCTCTTTCTGAAAATGGTTTAGAACGCTTTGCAGCTTGCCGCTCAATTCCGGAATTTGCCCGATCCAATCTTCGCGTTGCTGAGAGGAGGGGGCGATCACGGGCTCAAAAGAACCTATCGGAAAACGCAGCGCATCAAGCGCGCTCATCGTTCTTTTCCCCTTTTGTCACCCTTCGCTGCCTCGTGACTCTTGTGCATGACGACCTGCCGGGTCGGCTTGTAGCCGGTCTGCTGATAAAAGTCCACCAGGCCACTCTCGCAAAATAAGCTGACCACGTGGATATTTTTCAGTTCTACGGTGATGCGGTCGATGATTTCCCGTCCCAAGCCGCGTTTTCTGTAATCCTCGTGCACGCTCATATCCTCGATATAGGCACGGAACAAGCCGTCCGAGACCGCTCTCGTAAACCCGACCAGCCTGTCCTCGTCCCAGGCGCCGACAGCAATGGATGAGCCGAGCATGGATTCGATATCGGCCAACGTTCTTTCCGGCCACCAGCCCAGGTGATCATACAGCTGTTTCACTTGAGCGGCAGGGATATTTTTCTCCTGATACGTCCGTACAGTGATTGGACTCATAATTTTAGCTCCTTAATATAGAAATTTTCTTTTGCATTAAATCCTCAAACACAGGCCGCTGAACGGAACTGATCGGCAGCTGTTCGATTTCATTCATGGACTTGAATTCAAGCTGAAGCGGCGAAATCAGCTTTTTGCCCACTCACGCGCCTTCCTTAACAGCACAGCAATCGTTCCGGACTTTTCATCCGAGTATTTCAGCAGCGTGTTGATGCCGCTGGCCACCGTGTTCCGTTTGGCCTGTCCATAGGCATTCGCCTGCTCCGGATGGGTACGCAAATAATCCCTGAACAGCAGGTTATCCCGCCAAATGGCGGAGTCCCACTCGGTAATTTGCAAATTGATCTTCTGCCCGATGCGTTTACGGTAATGGATCCGCCCCGGCACTTCTAGCATATGCTCATACTGCATGGAAACCAGTTGCCGGTCTGTCTGCTCGTCAATATGAAGCTCCTTGAGGCCGATCAGGATATCGACAATCGGTTTGGCCATCATTCCCTCGATAGACGTGCTACCGATATGGGCAAACTCCACCGCTTGTTCCGCAAACACAGGCTCCAGCTTCCTTTTCTCTTGCTCGTAGATGTCCTTCCATTCATCCTGATAAGATGACAGCCCAATGATCTCATCAATATCCATCAGTTCCCTCCGATCCGATCATTGCTCCTTTTTTGGACAGCTCCTTATTTGGAAAAATCCAGTCCCTTGTCGGCCATTGCCCGCCGAAGCTGTTCTACCGCCGTAGGGCCGATGCCGTGAAGCTGCTTCAGCTCCGGTTCGGTGAGTTTCGCTACCTCTTCTAGCCGGGTAATGCCTGCATTCCGGAGCGCGCGTACCGCCGGCTGGGCCAGCTTGGGCAAATCGCTTTCCGTCAAAACCTGCTTATCCTTTGGCATGGCTTATCCCCCCCTTAAATAGATGGATGATACCTTCCAATTACTTTTTCATCCCAAATCTGTGCCTCAATGTATCGCTCTGGCCCCCGGTCCCCATACTTGTTCCATTCCTGCGGGAGCCCGTACCTGGCGATGACTTCCCGGATTTCATCCTTCGTATACACCTGCTTGCGGTAGGGCCTGCCATCTTCGTAGCGCATTGTCGGAAACAGATCGCCATACGTAAAACTGATCGAATGATCATCAAATTCGTCCCAGTCGATTTGAATCACGCTTGGCTCCTCATACCAGGAACACAGCCAATCGCACGGTCCGAGGGTCATATAATGCGGATACAGATTTGCGGGCTGGCCGCCTTTGGCTATAAACGCCTCTCTGGCCCGGCTCTCTAGTATAAGCCTCGTTTCCATATAATCGCCTGCTCTTTGACTGGCAAACGTCTTCCCGTCCTGCACGATCTGTCCCAAAATTTCACGGGCTTCTTGCAGCGGCAGACTCGATAGGTTTCGAAACGGGCCCAGTTCGGCTTCAAAATAGTGGTACAGAACCAACGTCATTGGCCTTGGCCCCTTTCGGCAGCTTGATTACACTTGAGCCCACCCAAAAAATAAAGCGTCAGAACATACCGTGATGTCTGACGCTTTACGTTTTATTCCATTTTAGTCAAAAGGAACATCCTTCTCAACGAAAACTGTTGTTTTTAGTGTAAAAGGATTCCTCCGCCTGGAAGGCGCTTAGAAACACGTTGACCCGTCATTGGAAAATTGAATTAAAACCCAGCCACTCCTCGTTGATTTTCTTCGCATAACGATACACATTAAAATCGCTGTACTCCACATAAAATCCGTCACGGATCAAATGGTGGTATTCCGGATTTATCCCAAAGGAAAAGGATATCCGTGGACCTTGGCCCGACTGCCCGAAGGGAATTTCTTGCCCGCTCCTGTCCGTTAACCGGAGGTTCGGACCCTGAGTCATGACGGAACCGTCCGGATTAACCTTCCCGTTATACATAAATTCACCTGATCGATGTTCCCACCCGGGGAACGCCTCGAAACTGAAATAAATGTCATTGCCCCGGTTCCACACATCGTTAAGCAGGATACGCGTATGATTCATCTCAAGGACTTCGACTTTTAAATCTTTCCGTTCGTCCTGCCCAAATGCGATCCATTCCGGTTTGACAAAAATGTTGACGGGTACCTGCTCCTTTACGAGATTCACGTCATACCCCTTATGGCCGATGACATGATCCATAATGCCTTCATCCGAATAGTTCAGTGCATAGATCCGGTATCCGCCCACAATGACGATGATCACCGCAATGATCACTACTGTCCGTTTTCTTTCTGTGCTCATTAAAAGGGCTCTTTTCAGCCACCCATGAAAAAAATAGTATATAACGCGTTCCACCGCCCTACCCGATTAGCTTATCCACCGTTTCGCGGTCCAGCTTCTTGATCACCGCCGTCAGCAGGTCGGCTGCCTGGCTGAAATCGGATTTGGACATCACGGAATTATGGCTGTGGATATAGCGCGTGGCAAATCCCACGGACAGCGTCGGGCAGCCGATGCCGCTCGTGTGAATCCGGCCGCCGTCGGTCGTGCCGCCGGTGATGGCGTCAAACTGCACGGAAATGCCCAGCTCCTCCGCCGTGTCGATTACAAGGTCCCGCAGGGCGGTATTCGGAATCATCGAAGCGTCAAAAATGAGCACCAGCGGTCCGTCGCCCATATTGCATTTCATCGGGTTCGACTCGCTGCCCGGCGTGTCATGCGCGATACCGACGTCCAGCGCAAAGGCTACGTCCGGCTGGATGAGATTGGCGGCCGTTCCCGCACCGCGGAGGCCTACTTCCTCCTGCACCGTCGCTCCCGCATAAATGACGTTCGGATGCTGGTCATTCTGCAGACGGGACAGAATTTCGACCGCTAACGAGCAGCCGGAGCGGTTGTCGAGCGCTTTGCCCGCCCACAGCTCGCCATCGCGCATCGTAAAGAAATCGCTCACCGGTACGACCCAGTCGCCCGGACGAACCCCCATCTCCTTGGCGTCCGCTTCATCTTTGGCCCCAATATCGATGTACAAATCCTTCAGCTTCATGACCTTGGTCCGCTCCTCGGCCTCCAGCACATGGGGCGGCTTGGAGCCAATGATGCCGATGTATTCGCCTTTGCGCGTCTTTACTTTCACCCGGTGGGACAGAACGTTATGCGCCCACCAGCCGCCCAGCTGGTTAAAACGCAGAAATCCCTTCGGCGTGATCTGGGTGACCATAAACCCGATCTCATCCAGATGGCCGGCAAGCATGACT
The DNA here is from genome assembly GCA_004016085.1 of Claviceps quebecensis. Taxonomy (NCBI): domain Eukaryota; kingdom Fungi; phylum Ascomycota; class Sordariomycetes; order Hypocreales; family Clavicipitaceae; genus Claviceps; species Claviceps quebecensis. The sequence goes on from QEQW01000003.1 coordinate 621,410, forward strand.
TTAGGTCCCCCGGCAAGGCCGGTTTTCACCCCAAACACGCTGCCGAGTCGGTCCATAACCAGCTCTTCGCTGAGCGGTTCAAGATAGCTTTTCATTTGGGCGCGGACGGCGCCTTCGTGTCCGGGCACCCCGTCGCACTCGGTCAATACCTTCATTCGCTGCGTCATTTCATCCATCATGATTATTCAACCTCCAAATCTGCGTTTTAAAAAGTATAGAATTCGGACGAACTTATCCATGTTTCTTCGTATATTGCTTCGCCCTCACCAGCCAATTACCTCCCTTGGCGGGGGAAATTGCTTTTTGGGCATTCCCTTTGCACTCCCCGGATTGAGCCTATTACGGTCTACGATGACTAATCATTCGCTTCCATGCTTAATGGATGACACCCGTTTTTCTTTTCAAAACAAGAGAGGTACAATATTTCTAGCCTTAACTTCACAAAGAAAGGACGCACCCCCTATGATCATTACACCCAGAACACGCGGTTTCATCTGCACGACGGCGCAGCCGGAGGGCTGCGCCAAGCAGGTGCAGGAGCAGATCGATTACATACAGCAGCAGCCTAAATTGAACGGCCCGAAACGGGTCTTGGTTATCGGAGCCTCCACAGGGTATGGCCTGTCGGCCCGGATCACCGCTGCTTTTGGGGCGGGGGCCGCCACCATCGGCGTCTTCCGTCCCAGCTCCGCCCGGGACAAACGGACCGCATCGGCGGGCTGGTACAATTCGGCGGCTTTTGAGCGGCGGGCCGCGGAAGCCGGCTTGACATCCGTCAGCATTACAGGCGATGCCTTTGCGGATGAGACGAAGGACCGCGTCATGGACACGATTGCCAAGCAGTTCGGCCAAGTGGACCTCGTCGTGTACAGCGTAGCTTCGTCCCGGCGTACCGACCCGGACAGCGGCAAGACGTACAACTCGGTCCTGAAGCCGATCGGGGCGCCCTTCACCGGGAAGGCCGTGAACTTTCATACCGGCGAAGTGACGGACGAAGTCACGACCGAGCCGGCGGAAGGTGACGACATCGCCCAAACAATTGCCGTAATGGGAGGCGCCGATTGGCAGCGCTGGATCGACCGGTTTCGGCAGGCGAACCTCCTGGCCGACGGAGCGGTGACCATTGCCTACTCCTATATCGGCTCGGAGCTTACCCGGGCCATCTACCGGGAAGGCACCATCGGCAAAGCCAAGGAGGATCTGGAGGCAACCGCGCAGCGGCTGACCCGTGAGCTGTCCGCTTTAGGCGGAAAAGCTTTCGTCGTCGTCAGCAAAGCCCTGGTCACCCAATCCGCTGCTGCCGTTCCGGTCTTCCCTCTGTACATTGCCGCGCTCTACAAAGTAATGAAGGAAAAGGGCATTCACGAAAATACGATCCAGCAGTCGTACCGCCTGTTTGCCGACAAGCTGTACCACGAGGGCGGAACGCCTGTGGACGAGGCAGGCCGAATCCGCATCGACGATTGGGAGCTGCGCCCGGATGTCCAGCAGGAAGTGGCCCGGATCTGGGATCAGGTCACAACGAATAATGTATATGAGCTGACGGATCTGAAAGAGTACCGCCGCGAGTTTTTCCAGCTGTTCGGATTTGAGACAGACGGCATCGACTACGGTAAGGACACGAATCCGGACGTATCCCTTTTAAACGCAAGGTAAAACAGAAAAGGCAGCCGGTGAATCCGGACTGCCTTTGATCTTTATACGCTATCCTTTTTTGTTGCTCTCCAGGTATGTTCCGCAAAGCTAGACACTACTTTAAATTGATGCCTCTCGTACAGCCTTTTGGCACCCTGATTGGATTTCGCGATGCGCAAATAGATTCTTGGGATCTGCTTCCCCATCATATGCCGGATGCAGTGAGTAAGGATGGCACTGCCATATCCGCGGTTTTGCTGATCTGGTGCTACAACGATGTCCTGAATATACTCACCAGAAATAATATACGCTCCAATCAGAGTTCCCTCTTTCCAAAACGAACGAAACTCATCATTTCGGTTCTTATCCTCCAAACTCTCATGAAACAAACCTATATTCATGCGGTGTTCGTCCAGTGGCCAGCCGTTTTCTACATTCAATGTGGCGTATGCCCTGTCAAATAAGTCGGCCAAAGGAGTCAGCATACTCGCTTCATATGTATTTACGATGAGATCCGTATTAGATAGATCGGGTTCATGAGGCCCGTCATAATACAAATGATAGCCCTCCATATCCGTTTGAAAGCCCAATTGACGGACGAAATGAATCGCACGGATGTTCTCTCCGTATAAATTGAAACACAGTTCCTTGGCGCCAGTCTGCTGAAGGTAAGGAGTCATGGTATTCGCAATGAGATCAAGGAGGGCATCAGAATCCGTTTCCTGTATAAATGAAAAATATGCAATAACACATTGATCATCCTCGACGATACAAAAAACACCATGTTCCTGCTCTGTTTCTTTATGATAGATAACATCAAGCTTTTCATTCCGAACAGCCAGCTCCACATAATCCCTTGCTTGTGGCGAGATATAGGCAATCAGCCCGAGAATGTCCGCAATTGTTTCGGTATTCACATGCCCCCACCCTTTTTTACCAAATAATCTAAAGTTATCAGGATATCTGCCCTGCCCCAATTGTGGTCTCAAATCTTCCCGAAGTATGTCCTATAATTTTTCATTCATCACTCATCGTCTTACGAATCAGCTCGTCGATCCAGCGGATCTCCCCTACAACCCGCGATATCGTTTGCTGAAGAACCTCATTAAGGAACATGTCATGAGCCACGCTTCCTTCCTGACGCTGCTGGATGCCGGCCAAGAGGGATTCGAGGTCCTTTTTGCGCATATCCAGAATCCTCAGCCGATTCTCACGGGAAATACGGTCAAACAGGGATACCCGGATCATGAACTCAATTTCATGCTTGGCGTCCTTTTCGGTAAAAGCGTTGATCAGCTCGGCGATTTTTGCCCTGCCAACATCGGTAATTTCGTACACGTACTGGCTGGGCCGGCCTTCCTGCTCATTACGCTTTCGGATAATGGCCCCTTCCGACGTAAATCGGCGCAGCGCCGGGTACAGCAGGTTATGATTCACATCCATCAAATAGCCGAGGTCTTTTTGGATCTCTTTTTTGATTTCGTACCCGTGTTTGGGGGATTTTTCAATCTGGATTAAAATGAGTAAGTCGATATACATAGATCCTGCCCTCTCGTCTGATTTGACTGCTGTCCGGGTTTATGTATTTAATAGCATACCAATTCGGATATGGTTCTTCAACGAATTCCGACAAACTCCGCATTTCCTACTGCACCCAAAGTCATGGGGCGTTGGGCAGTGGCTCCACTCCGGCCAATATGTTAAATTAACATATGATATTTTAAGCATGGTGTCACCTACTATTCTTCAACACGGGAGGGAATGGAATGCAAGAAATCATTGCTTTGGCCGATATCACCCAGTTCCGATCACGATCCGAAGAATTCAACCCGTACGATTGGTACCGAAACAAACTGCAGAACGAGCCGATCAGTTACAACGAAGCCACAAATACCTGGAACGTATTCCGCTATGACGATGTCAAACGGGTGCTCAGCGACTATGAGTATTTCTCCAGCGTGAGAACGCGGACGACGATCAGCGTCGGCGCCGACAATGACGAAGGCCGGGGAAACGACAAAATCAATACGATCAATGCCGATCCGCCGGAGCACCGGAAACGCCGTTCCCTGCTGTCCGCCGCTTTTACGCCGCGAAGCTTGAAGTTGTGGGAGCCGAGAATTCACGAGGTCGTCCGCCAGCTGCTAGATGAGATGGAAGATGCTCCGGTCATCGACGTGGTCAAGGATTTTACCGGCGCGCTGCCCGTCATTGTAATGGCGGATCTGCTCGGAGTGCCTTCCAAAGACCGCCTGCTGTTCAAAGAGTGGGTAGACACCTTGTTTCTTCCGTATAACAAAGACAAGGCAGCCGAAATCGGCGAATTGAAGCGCAAGGCTGCCACAGAGTACTATACTTACCTTTTTCCTTATATTGTTCAGAAAAGATCCCAGCTCGGCGATGACATTATTTCCGATCTGATCCAGGCCGATGTGGAAGGAGAACGGTTCACGGATGACGAGATCGTCCGCACCACGATGTTCCTGCTGGGCGCTGGCGTAGAAACGACAAGCCATCTGCTCGCCAACTCGTTCTATTCGTTCCTATACGATAACGATCAGATCTACGGGGAAGTCCGGGCGAACCGGGAGCTGGTTCCAAACACCGTGGAGGAAATGCTGCGTTACCGCTTCAATATTTCCAAAATGGACCGTACCGTCAAGCAGGATAACAACGTGCTCGGTGTCGAGTTGAAAAAAGGCGATGTCGTCGTCGCCTGGATGAGCGCCGCTAACATGGATGAACAGGTGTTTGAGGACCCCTTCACCCTGAACATCCACCGTCCGAACGCCAAAAAGCATCTGACCTTCGGGAATGGGCCGCATTTCTGCATGGGCGCGCCGCTGGCACGCCTCGAGGCGAATATCGGGCTGGAGCTGTTCATGGATTATTTTGAGATGATCGAGCCGGTTCCCGGCTTCCAGCTGGAAGAGAATTTGACGCCTTCCGCCGCCGGCCAAGGGCTGGTAAGCCTGCCTGTACGGGTTAAGCGGGCCTAAGAGTGGTTTGTCATATGAAAAGCCGCTTCCGGTAATCGGGGGCGGCTTTTGTTATCTTCTATTCCGGATCCTCCTCCAGCAAAATGTCCAGCATCTGGCCCGGGCTCTCCATCATTTTTCGGGTGATCACGTAATGGTCCGTGTCCTCCAGCTTCACCGGGCGCATGCCTTGATCGTCCAGCAGCCAAATTTCCGCATGGGGGTATGACATCAGGATTGGGGAATGCGTGGCGATAATGAATTGCGACCGCTTTTTCACCAACTGATGAATCCGCGACAGCATGGACAGCTGCTTCAAGGGAGAGAGGGCGGCCTCCGGCTCGTCCATCAGGTACAGGCCCCTTCCCCCAAACCGATTCATAAACGTCGCAAAGAAGCTCTCCCCATGGGACTGCTCATGCAGCGACTTGCCTCCATAGGAGTCCCGGATCGGGGGACCATAGCTCATATCCGCATCCAACTGGTCAATATTCGTCGCCACATTATAATAGCTTTCTGCCCGGAAGAAAAAGCCGTCCTTCGGCCGGACGACGCCGCGCACGAGCCGCATGTACCGGTGCAAATCCGAGTGGGAGGACATCGTCTCAAAGGAAAAATTAATCGTGCCTCCTTCGGGATTAAATCCCCAGGCGACCGCCATCCCTTCCAGCAGGGTGGACTTGCCCGATCCGTTTTCACCGACGATAAACGTCACCGGCTGCTGAAACGACAGGCTGTGAAAGTCATGGACAGCCGGCAGGCTGAAGGGATACGCACGAAAGGACGGCACTTCCTCTCTTCTCAGCATCACGCTCCGCAAATATAATGAACGTGCATCCAGCATGAATCGATCTGCTCCTTTCCATCAGAAAATCATATGTTTAAATCCTTCCTTGACGTATAGGCCCGCCCCGTCCTCCTTATTGGAGGCAGTACCATGCCGGCGGCCCCCCGTTTTGAAAGTCATGCGTGTTGATCGTCCGCTCGATCTTTTTCAGCGTTTCCTGAACTCTATCATGTTGGATGCCCCCGATCAAGGTCGCGTGCTGGTTCAGCGCCACAAACAGGTTGTATTTCGGCCAAAAGTCACCCGGAATGCCATCTTGGAAATATCCGTGGACCTGGCCCTTGGCAAAATACGGGCTGACCTGGCAAGTATACTTCGGCAGTTTGAAAAATTCCTCCCACGGGTCTCCCCAGTCAAACCGGCCAAAGTCGATGACACCGGCAAGGCACCCATGTTGAAAGATCAGGTTGGACGGGTGAAAATCGTCATGCTGGAAGGTTACCGGGCTCTTCTCAAGCAGCTCCAGGTGATCGTCTATGTAGCTCTCCAATTCGTTCTGCCGATGAAAACGAAGGCCTATTTCCTGCACCTTCTCTCTTTTCTGCCTGTATTTTTCTACACGCCGCGCCGCCCAGTCTATGGGGACCTCTGGAGTGACCTGATGGATCTTTCTTAGCTCTCTTCCGGCTGCCTCCCCCTGCTGAAGTTGAGCTTCCGGCGCTAATCCGGGCAAAACTACATCCCCGCTAACGCCAGGGATGTAGGACAGCAGCAAATAGCAGAGGTCAAGATGCCCAGCCAGTTCCGCCACCAGCGGCTTGGAGCATCGGACCTGATTCGCTTCGTGCTTTCGGAGCAGCTCGAGCTCCATCCGCTGTCTGGCATACGTGCTTCCTTCATGTATCCGCAGCAGGTACACCGGGGTATCCGCCTGATACAACACAAATTTCCGCGCGTCCGAAAATCCCTTCTCAAGCGGCTCAGCCCGGTCATACCCAACTTGCTCCCTGATTTCGGCGAGTAACTTCCGAATCCGGTCCTTGATCGGTTCCATCCCTCTCCCCCTCCGTCCATCCGTTATTACGTTGTTCTCCTCTTCTCCGCATCATCCACCATATAGAGATCCCAACGCTATAGCCGTATAATGGTATCACAAATATACAGGAAATGGGTGCAAAGGAAATGGCATTGCCTGACGTTCACCACAATTTTAGGCAGTTCTTTGACGGATTGCAGATGCATGGTTCATCAGGGCGCCGGTACGAACGCATGAACCTTCATTCATGGATGGGAGAAGGAACGGTGCAGCGTCTGGCTCCCCGGCAGGATCTAGGGGTGGCGGCAGTCGATTTTCGTTTGAACGATGACTATACTGTAGCCCTGCACACCCGGGTGCCGATGGTCGAGCTGAGCTGCTGTGTTCAAGGCTACCGGAGAGTTGAGGTGTCCGGCAGGGAGTTCGAGATGAAGCCGGGCAGCTGGAGCCTCCAGTTCGCTAACCCGGCGGAAGCCCGCATGCCTTTTTCCAAAAATCAGCCGTTTCAAATGATGAGCATCGCCATTCCCGTCACCGCCTTCCATCATTTCATGGAAAATGGCGAGGGCACCCGGGCCTTGGATTTTCATCAGATTATCGGAACGCTGCCATATCGGGTGTTCCAGGAAGTCTATGATCCTGCTTCGGCCTACCTCCTGCAGCAGATGATGGAAGCCTCTGCCCGGCCGGATTCGCTGAGCTTAGAAATGGAGTGCCGAATTTTGGAGCTGTTGTCCCACGCGTTCCGTTCGATGCTTTTTGGCAAGGAAAAGAGGCCCTCCGGCCTGTCCAGAACGGATCTGTCCAAGCTGGAACGGGCGAGGGAAATCATACTGGATCGAATGAGCCATCCGCCATCCTTATCGGAGCTCTCCCGCCTCATCGGCCTGAACGAATTCAAGCTGAAGACCGGCTTTAAGGACCGGTACGGCAGCACCGTGTTCGGATATTTGAGGGAGGCTCGGCTGGAAACAGCATACCGCCTGCTTCAAGAGCCTGATGCCAGCGTCATCGACGTATCCTTATCGGTCGGTTATTCCAATCCCAGTTATTTTGCCGAGGCGTTCCGCGGGAAGTACGGCATGAACCCGGGTACGCTGATCAGGAAATCGTAACGCCTCACAAAAAAATCCCGCCAACCAGCATCCGGCTCCTTCTACTGGTAGTGCTTCATTCCCCGGTCACGATATGATGAGCGCATATCCGACAAGGGAGAGTGAAGACATGTCCGATTCACCCCAATGGAAGCTGAATGACGAACTGGCGGCAACGACCCGGCACGGTCTGGAGGTGCTGCCCGCAGCCGTTACCGAAGCGTTCGAGCGCTCCGTCGAGGACTTACGAACATCCGGTGCCGCACGCGGCCTGAAGGCTGGAGATGACGCACCCGATTTTACGTTAAGCAATCAGACAGGTGACCCCGTTACGTTATCTGAAGAACTTGCGAATGGTCCGGTCATTCTGACCTTTTACCGCGGAGCATGGTGCCCGTTCTGCAATTTGGAATTAAGGGCCTATCAGCGGCTTCTGGACCGCATTCATGACGCAGGAACCCGGCTGCTGGCCATTAGTCCCCAAACACCGGATCACTCCTTGTCCATGCAGGAGAAGAACGGGCTCGGTTATCATGTCCTGAGCGACCTGCACAACAAGGTGGCGGAAAAATACCGGCTGACCTTCCGGCTGGCGGAAGACGTGCAGCAGGTGTACCGTTCCCTCGGTTTTCCCCTGGACCAATTCAACGGTGACGATTCGTGGGAGCTTCCCGTGCCCGCCACTTACGTCATCGATCCGCAGGGCATGATCCGTTATGCCAGCGTCGACCCGGATTACCGGACGCGGGCTGAGCCGGAGGAAGTGGTGCAATTCGCGGAAAGCATCTAACAGATGTGTTCCAGCGAGATTAGAAACGCTCACGCCTTACAAAAAACAGCCCGGAACGACCTTATAGTCATTCCCGGGCTTTTTCATTGTTCTCCCTGTTCCCTCAGCGCCCCTGCAATCCGCTGGACCCCCTCTGGAATCTGCGGCTCGGCTACATCGCCGAATCCCATAATCAGCTTGTCCTCGAACCTCCCCTTCACGATGGAATACTTTTCGGCAGGATAGATTCGGACGCCCTTTTCCGCCAACGCTTGGACACGTTCCTCGTCAAAATTATGCCCTGAAAGTTCTGCGATCAAATGGAGTCCCGCAGCATCTCCGCTCACCTGAATCCGGTTCCCGAACGTTTCGCTCAGACTGCGGATCAGCAGCTTTCTTCTCCGGCTGTATACCCGCTTCATGCGGGTGACATGGCGCTGCAAATGCTGATCCGCGATAAACCGCGCCAGGATGGCCTGATCCAGCGTAGGCGTATGCATATCCATAAGCCGCTTGATCCCTTCCATAGGCGCTACCAAATCCCGAGGCAGAACCATATAGCCGATACGAAGCGCCGGGAACAGATTTTTGCTGAAGGTGCCGATGTAAATCACCCGCTCCGCATCCAGCTCCCTTAACGCATGGACTGGCATACCCGCGTACCGAAACTCGCTGTCATAATCATCCTCAATAATGAAGCAGCCGGTATGGCGGGCATACTCCAGCAGTTCCATCCGCCGCCCGATGGATAAGATGCTGCCGAAAGGAAACTGATGCGACGGCGTAACAAAAACAAGACGGGGGCGGGCCTGGCCGGGAATATCCTGAACCCGCAGCCCATGGGCATCCACTGGTACCGGCACGATGTCCGCGCCCGCTGTCTGAAAAATCCCATGGATGAACGTGGACGTCGGGTCCTCCGAGATCACCGCATCTCCCGGCTGCAGCAGCAGTTTGCACACCAGCGTGATCGCCTGCGTCGCACCGGCCGTGACGACGACCTGCTCGGGATCGCATATGATGCCCTTTGTATTCAGCAGCATTTCGCATATCTGCAGGCGCAGCCCCCAGTGCCCCGCAGGACCGGCATATCCGTATTCCCGGTCGTCCAGCTGGTCGTATACCTTATAGGCGACCTCGCGCCACTTTTTGCGCGGAACATGCTCCATTGACGGAAAGCTCGGCCGGAAATCGACTCCATCGAAACCATAACCGTCATCAGGCTGTTTCCGGAAGAAATGAAAGCTCTGATCCACCTTCTCGAATCTTGCAGGCTTCCTGTTTTCCAAATCGACTACATACGTCCCCGATCCGAGCCGCCCTTCCAAATACCCCTCCGCTACCAGCTGCTCATATACGCTGACGACCAGCGTGCGTGACACGCCGAGCTCCTGCGCCAGCTCCCGGCTCGATGGCAGGCGCATACCCGCGAAATATTGTCCCTGGAAGATCCGCTCCCTGAGCAAAGAGTAGATTTGTCTCGTTTTGGTGTCTGCTGACTGCACGCCTGTAGGGTCCTGTGCCAATACGGCTCACTCCCTTTCTTATCAAATTGGTATGTTCAAAATCGCTCCATAGTGGTGCTTATTACAGCCAATCTAGCATGGTAGGATGGATTTTGCAATGATATGAAGGAAGGTGACGCCTATGTATCGGTCTCCCAAACCAACCCATGGCGGCCTCATGACCGCCGCTCTCTTTTTGGCCGCTTTGAACTTGCGCCCTGCCATCAGCTCGGTATCCCCGCTGCTCGCGCTCATCCGGGACGACCTGGGCATGTCGTCCGCAGCAGCAAGCCTGCTGACATCCATCCCCGTGCTGTGCATGGGATTGTTATCCCCGGTCTCGGCCAAGCTGGCTGGACGCCTGGGAACCGAACGCGTGATCCGCTGGTCACTCGTCCTTATCGGATTCGGAACGATCCTGCGGCTGTTCGTGCACTCGGCCGGCGTATTGCTGCTGACCGCCCTGATTGCCGGGCTTGGCATTGCAGCCATGGGTCCCCTGCTGTCCGGATTTATTAAGCAGCATTTTCCCAACAGCGTCCCTGCGATGATCGCCGTCTACTCGGCCGGCTTGTCTCTTGGGGCTGCGCTCGCTTCGAGCTTGTCTCTCCCCTTGCAGGCGGACTCCCAATCGTGGCAAGCCGCCTTAGCCGTATGGTCGGCACTCGGGGCGGCCGGAGCCGCCGTCTGGTGGATCCTGCACCGGGGGAGCCGTTCCGATCAGCGAAAGGTTAGCGAAGGCCCAGCCGCCAGCCTGCCTTGGCGGAATCCAAAAGCATGGCTGCTCACCCTGCACTTCGGCCTTATGGCCGCCTGCTTTTATTCCCTTCTCGCCTGGCTGCCGCCCGTGATGCAAAGCCTGGGATACACCTCGTCGGAAGCAGCCGTCATGCTCACCATCTTTGCCATCGCGCAGATTCCGGCCGGGACGATCCTGCAGCGGCTGCTGAGGCGCTGCCCTTCCCGCCTGCTGTGGCTATGGGTATCGTCGTTTATGCAGCTGGCCGGTCTAATCCTGCTGTTCTCGCCTCTGCCCTGGCTGGCCGCGGCCGTGATCGGCCTGGCCAGCGGAACTTTATTTGCGCTGGGCCTGCTCCTCCCGATGGACGCAGCTGCAACCAGCCATGAAGCCGCATCATGGGCCGCCATGACGCAATCCGCCGGTTATTTGATCGGGGCCGCCGGACCTTTTCTCATCGGCCTCATCCATGATGCCGCAGGTCCGTTTTCGTTTGCCATTTACGGCTTGATGGGAGCAACTGTGGCGCTCATCGTCGTTCAATGGTTCGTGGCTCCTTTTCAAGCACAGAAAAGGGCCGCTTCCAAGGCAGCGCCTCCTGCAAAGAGGGTGGATCTATCCGAATAGGAAACAGCCTGAATGGAAACCAAAAGACCCGCAGGGGATCGCCTCCCTCCATGCGGGTCTTCGTTTTATTTTTTCCGACCTAGCCCAGTTCCACTAGTGCCTCGATGACAGGATACGAAATGAGATGCCGGTCACGGTAAATGTCCTGCACCGCGCCCTGCTTCGTGCTCACAATCCCCCTTTGCAGGATGGCTGCCTTGAACCCTCTTTCCAGCGCACCGTTATAGGTGAACAGGACGCAGTATTCCGCGGCAAAACCGGACACCACCAGCAGATCGACGCCCTTTTCCGCAAGGATAGATTCCAGTTCCGTTTTCCAGAACGCATTGGAGAAGGTTTTATGAACCACCGTATCGCCGGGCTCTATCTGGATCCCCGGGATAAATCCGATTCCGTCGTCGTTCACGTCCTCCGTGCCCTCCACATCTTTGATATGGATGACCGGATGGCCCTTCGAGCGCAGCAGACCGGCGGTGTAATTGATATACTCGCAGGCCCCGTCAATCGTTTGTTGATCCACGTACCCGTTCAGCAGATGCTTCTGCATATCGATGACCAGCAGACCCAGTTTCAAATGGATTCCTCCTCAACTTGTTTACCTCATATAAAATACAATTCGAATTTCTATGCAAAATTTCCTTGTTCGAACATGTTTTTTTCCAAATTTTGACCCCCAAATAGGGCTAATATCGTATACAATAGTAGTCAATTAGTACCTTTTTCCATGGAATGTTATGGGATGAAGGCGAACCGTGTCAGTAAAGGAGTGCAGCAAATGGCTATCATTGAAGTAGTGGAATACGAAGGACCACCAGGGGTGTTCGCCTGGCGCTACCCGAACCAGGAGCTCGGGACCTGGACCCAGTTGATCGTTCATGAAACGCAGGAAGCAATATTATTTAAAGGCGGCAGGGCTCTCGATTCCTTCGTGGCAGGACGCCACACCTTGAGCACGGCGAATATTCCGATCCTCTCCAACCTCATTAATCTGCCATTCGGCGGCAAATCGCCATTTACCGCAGAGGTATGGTTTGTGAATAAGCTCCGGTCGCTGGATGTGAAGTGGGGAACCGCATCTCCCATCCAACTGCAGGATCCGAAGTTTAACATTATTGTATCGCTCAGAGCCTTCGGCCAATTCGGGGTGGAGATTGAAGATGCACGCAAGTTTCTGCTGAAATTGGTCGGCACGCTTCCATCGTTTGATCAAGATACACTCGTTAAATACTACCGCGGGGTTCTGACCTCGAACATTAACGAAATGATTTCCTCTTACATTATCCATAAAAAAATCAGCGTGGTTGAAATTAACGCCTACGCCGCCGAAATTTCCAAGCATGTCCGGGACACGATCGCACCGTCTTTTGAGGAAATGGGCATATCCCTTGTGAATTTCTTTATCGATTCGATTAATTTTCCGGAAAATGATCCGTCTACGCAGCGCATTAAGGAAGCACTGGCCAAAAAAGCGGAAATGGACATTATCGGCTTCACCTATCAACAAGAACGTTCCTACGATACGCTCGAAAGCGCCGCCAAAAATCCGGGCAGCACCGCCGGTATCGTCGGCAGCGGACTCGGCATGGGGTTGGGCATGGCGGGCTCGATGTACGACGCCGTCCAGCAAATGGCCGGAAATGTGAAGGTTCAAACCACTAGCGATATGGACGTTAAGCAAAAAGCCTGTGTGACATGCGGGCAGCTGAACGCCGCCGATTCGAAATTTTGCTCTGCCTGCGGCCAGAGTTTGACGTTAGGAGCAGCCGGCATTCCCGCGAAAAAAATCGTGTGCAGCGATTGCGGACAACCGCTTCCGCCGAACGCCAAGTTTTGCCTGAACTGCGGCGATCCGTACAACGCCTGTCCTGCGTGCGGCTATGACTTCAAGATCGGATCGGTGAACTGCAGCAGCTGCGGAACCCTGCTGCCGAAGCTGTGCCGGGAGTGCGGGGAATGGATGGACCCGAAGGCCCGCTTCTGCCCGGGCTGCGGAACCAGCAGCATCCTGAAATGCTCGAACTGTCAGGCGGAGGTACAGCAAGGACAGAAATTCTGCATGGAATGCGGCCATGCCCAAACCTGAAAACGGTGCGAAAGGAAGGGGAACCTCACTGATGCATAAAAGCTGGTTTTTTACCGCTGTCATCCTTATTCCCTTGATTGTTTTCTTTGGGTTTGGGTGGAGCGGCGGCTGGGCCGAGAGCCGTTCCTGGATATCCGGTGCCGGTGCGGGCTGCGCGGCAGCAGCCGTTCTTCGGTTTGTATATCGCCTGCTGAACCGCCGTCACGGTTCAGGCATGCCTGCTCCCTTTTACATTGGCTCCGGTATAGTAGCTGGACTGTACGCCGGGGCGGTGCTGCTGGAGATTTTGTTGTTCAGTCTTTGGACCACGCTCTCCATCACCTCCTATGTATGGATCCAGATTCTCACCCTGCTCGGATTCATCATCATCACGGGGACGGTGGAGCTATCCGGAGCCTATGCTAACAAGCAGGAGCGGCGGGATCACCGCAACTGGAGCAAGGGGAGGGATACGGCGAATCGGCTGGAAACCATCCGTCAGAAGCTTCAATCGCTGCCTGAGCAGTCCCGGCTCGGTCATGTTCAAGAGCAAATCCGCGGCCTGGAGGATACGCTCCGGTACAGCGACCCCAATTCGGTTCCGGCCTTATACGAAGTGGAGCAGCTGCTTCTGCAGAAAATATCGCTGCTGGAGGATCAGGTGAGCCTGATCGCTACCGCTGTGCCGGACCAGCGTGAACAATTAGCCAATGAAGCTTTACTCCTGATCCAAGATATCGAGCGTACAGCACGAGAAAGAAATTCGCAGTTACTTCAAACAAAAGCTGGTTCTACATAGATTGAACTAACGTTTAACCATTCCTTTAGTTCATTCTAATATACATAAACATCATCATGCATAAAGGAGACCATCCTATGGAGATCCCGGTTCCATATAAAGTTAGATTTTCGACATTTGACACGTGGATTATAATCCTCACCCTGCTCGTATTTCCCGTCGGCGGACTGCTCGCCTTCATCCGCTTGGCATCGACCCACCATCATAACAAAGCCAAAGGCAGTAACTTACGGCTATTGGGATGGGCTATGGTCTTTTCCTATATCTCCATCATGAGCATTCTCTATTTGACCTACGATACGTTTGGAGAGGAGGAACAGATTGATTATTTGACCTCAGGGATTGTTCTGGCGATATATTGGTTTCTTCCTACCCTGATCTTTTTCCTGGTCGGCCATAGGCTCGATAAAAAATTCGGCTCCCTGCTTCAGGTCTATCAGGAAGCCGTTGTGAGCATGCGCCTGACCTCCGTTGAGCAGATTCGCAGCCTTTCACAGACATCCCCCGCCGATGTCACCCGGGATTTGACGTTTATGTTTGAGGAAGGGCTCCTCCCGGAAGGCAGAATTATCAACGGAACCGTCTACATCCAACAACAGGCCCTTGAGGATTACCTTAGCGGAGAGTATGAAGAAGAATACGATGACGAGTACGATGACGAGTACGATGAAGAAAATGATGAAGAGTACGACGATGAGTACGATGACGAGTATCATGAAGAGGACTCTGCCTCTGATGAAAACGGTCATGGACGGCCTTCGGGATTTCAATCCCCCGTTTCCGGTCAGCCCTCCTCGCCGAAAACCGTCGAATGCCCCGGCTGCGGTGCAAGGGTGTTTTTGGGTACGGAGCGGGAAAAAGAATGCGAGTACTGCGGCAATGTCGTTTGTGCCTAACCGCTTGGATTTTAGTAGGACCTCACCCTTTCTTTTCCCCGCTTCGCCGGGTCCATGCCCAGAATAAAAGCGCAAACGCACTGACGCCTGCCCCGAGCATGCACACCCCGTCCCAGCCGAATCGGGCATAAATGCTCGTCGAGGCGATGGAACCCGTGGCGCTGCCGATCGAGTAAAACGTCATGTAAGCCGCAGTCAATCGGCTGCGGGCTTCCGGGCGTACGCCGAAAATCATGCTCTGGTTCGTCACATGGACGGCCTGTACCGCCATATCTAGCAGAAGGATGCCCAGGATCAAGGATAGCAGCGAGTGCTCCGTATATCGGATCGGAAGCCATGAAACGAGCAGCAGCGCCAAGGCGATACCTGTGGTACGCTGTCCCGTCCCCCGGTCGGCCAGCCGTCCGGCTCTTGCCGCTGCGATCGCTCCGGCGGCCCCGGCGAGTCCGAACGCCCCGATCGCGGTATGCGACAGGGAGAGCGGCGGGCTGCTGAGCGGAAGCACCAGCGAGGTCCACAATATGCTGAACGCCATAAAAATCAGCAGCGCCAGCACGGCGCGAACACGCAGGATCCGCTCCTGCACGAACAGGCCCAGCACCGACCGAAGCAGCTGAGGATACTTCAGCGAAGTCTTCTCCGGATCCTTCCCCGGCAGTACCTTAAGCAGAATGCAGGCCACGATCAGCATCAGACCCGAAGACGCCAGGTAGACGGAGCGCCAGCCGGCGGCATCCGTTAGCAGACCGGCGAATGTTCGGGCCAGTAAAATCCCGATCACCACCCCACTCGTTACTACGCCGACGACCCGCCCCCGTGATTCGGGGGCCGCCAGCGTCGCGGCATAAGCAACCAGCACCTGCGTGACCACGGCCAAAAGCCCGACGACCGCCATCCCTCCAAGCAGAAATCCCCGGCTAGTCGCCGTACCTACGACCACCAATGCAGCCACGGATATCAGCATCATGCCCGGAATCAGCCTGCGACGGTTCAACAAATCTCCCAGCGGAACGAGCAGAATCAAACCGAAGGCATAGCAAATCTGCGTAACGGTAATGACCACCCCGACCGACGAATGCGAAATCCCGAACTGCGCCGCCAATGAATCCAGCAGCGGCTGGGCGTAATAGACGTTGGCGACCGCCAAACCGCACGCCGCAGCAAACAGCAGCGCGGTCCAGCGGGTTATCGGCTGCACGGATGCAGCCGATGCGGCTGGAGCTGAGACCGTCTCTTCTTCATTTTCCAGCCCCGCCCTTTCTCCGGTTACCATCGATTCGGTTTCCTGCAGGTTGTTCACAACGAACCCCTCCCGACCTTTCAATTATCATAACATACCAATCGGTACATAATGATTTGTGCTTACCTTACCTTCTCGAGCGAAGTGCTGTCAAGAGGTTCGTGGATTGAATTTGTTCATCGGCCTGAATTTTACGGATAAAGTAAAATGTTTATAGGCAAGTCCAATTCAAAGATCTTGGCTGACCAAATTGACAGGAGGGGAGGACTATCTTACAATCTAAACATACCGATCGATATGAAATGAGGTGCCGAAAATGGTTAGGCAGCGTGAATTCGATGTGGATCAGGCGCTGGAAGACGCCATGCATATTTTTTGGAGTAAAGGCTATGAGGCAACGTCCTTAAGCGATCTGACGGCGGGAATGGGCATTCAGCGCCCAAGCATTTACTCCGCGTTCGGGGATAAGAAGGAGCTGTTTGAAGCGGCTCTGCGGAAATATACCGCCGCGCATGCGGCGCAGGCCAGATCCGTGCTTCTGCACGGCGAATCCGTTAAGGAAGCCTTCAGACGTTATTTTGCGGGGATTGTCGAGGAGTCTTATGCTGACCCACAGAACCGCGGATGCTTCTGCATTAATACGATGGTGGAGATGGCTCCGCATGATGAAAAATTTGAGGTTTTGACACGGGAGCATGAGATGTATTTGGCGGCGATTTTTCAGGAGGTGATCGAACGTGGGGTCCGTTCAGGCGAGCTGCACACCGGTGTGGAGGCCAAGTCCCTGGCACAGACCCTGGTAGTCTCCTTGATCGGTCTGACAGTGATGATGAAAGCCCGCCCGGAACGTTCCTTTGTCGATCATTCGGTTGAGGTAATTCTCACGTTGATTCAATAAGATGCATGAACGGAACCGGCAGTTGTGTTGTGCTCAGGGGGAAAGCCTTGGAGCAGCAGATTAGGCCGAGTCCCGCTCAAGCGACAGGCTCGTCAGGCATCCTTTTAAACCGGTGATCGCTTCTTCCTTTTGTGCCAGCAGCCGTTCCTGCGGCCAGACACTGTCTCCCCGTTTCAAGTCGCCTGAAATCAGGAGCAGCATCCAAATGGAAAACACGGTCGCGAAGCGGCAGTAATCGCGGATAAAATCGCCAAGGTCCCACTCCGCGCCATACAGCGCCGACTGAGCTACATAATAGGTCAGGAGCTTTTCCCGATCTTCAGCGGTCACCTGTTTCGGAAACAAGGGATGCGACATGTCAATGAGATGATACAGGTCCCAGAACGGGGTATTCAGGTGGGCATGCTCCCAATCCATGATATACAAGCGGCCGTCAGCCGCAACGGCATAGTTGCCCAGATGCAGGTCCCCGTGGGATACCACCTTTATTTTCGGGAGTGCCCGCCCCTCCGCAAAGCTGAGTATCATGCCGTCCAGCTCCCAGGGCTCGCCGATTTCGTTCATAACCGCCATAGCCTCATCCCGTCTGTTCATGAGATCGGCGGCGATCTGCTCGATCTGCGGCTTAGGCCCCGACCCGCTCAAGCCTTCCCGGCGCTCCTCCGGCAGCGCATGCCACCAGGCGATCTGCTGTACCACTTTCATGGCGGTTTCTACATCGTACTCATGGCGAAGGGGGCCAAGGTCTTCAAAAATCGACCATCCCTCCTCCCCGGCTCCTTCCTCCGAAGAGGCGAGCAGCGCCGGGTAAATGTCCGGAAAGCCGGACAGCACATGCCGGTAAATCCAGGCTTCCCGGTCCACGCTCTCCCCGTTGGTCAGCGGCTTGAAAATGTAGCTGTGCTGCCGATCCGGGTAGAACCGTTCCACGAATTTGCCGTTCATGCCTTGGTACAAGGCCTCCCGCTTCCACAGCCCCTCTCCGCTCAGCGTTCCGTTCGGCAGTACGAATTGGCTTAGGTTGTACATTAAAAGCTCCCCCTTCGGCTTGTTTACCGATGTATTCGAAGTCCCATGCGTCAAAGCTCGCTTGGTCCGTCCATGTATTTTTTCGGTTCGGATTCCGACGAGTTCTGATTTGTAAACGATCTATGTCTTATTCATACCTCGCCTTGTATATGCCCGCTTCTCCCAGAAAGTCCTTCCGGGTCAGCCCCTGTTCGCCAAGGAGCATGCGATAATTCGTAATCGTCCCGTCATGGGAAACGATGACAACACGTTCGGCCTGTGCCTTGCACCAATCCAGCAGCTGTCTCCCATAGGTCTCAAAGGCTTCCTGTCCGATGCGGTTGATCCCTTCTTCCCAAAGGTTCAAGCCAAAATCCACGATCACGGCATCTGGAACCGTCTCGCGAATCTCTTCCTCCGAATAGATTTGATCGCAGACGAAGGGCGAAAACGAAGGATCTTGCGGGAACATGCGCGGCCCTGCCAGCGGAGAAATCACAAAAGGACCGTCTGACAGTAAGATCCTCGCCGTTTCGATGGTACGTTTAGTCGGGCTGACGACAACCTGCTCATTACCGTTCAGCAATAAACGCCCCCGCAGCTCTTTCACCTGTGACTCTCCATACAGCGTTAACCCGGGATGCAGCATGTTCAGCTGGTTAGGATAATCCAGCAAATGCTCCCCGTGCCCATGACGGACAAATACGACCTCCACTCTGATTCCCCCGATTCTAAAAAAGGATATGAGCTTACACTTATATTTTGTTCTCCGATGCCCGTTGTGATGTGGATCTATTTTAGCATGGATTTTAGGCCGCAGACTCACCATTTTTAAACAAAAACTGCTTATAAATAGAGAATGCACTAAAGAAATTGAAATAGATGTAGAGGCAAGTACGTAAAATGTCCCTGCGATCCCTCTTGTTTTCGGATTTCTTGATTTTATGAACCACTTAAGGTAGAAATCCGAAAGCCAAAGGTAGAAATCCGAAAGCCAAATGTGACCGCTTCGCTTCTTCGGAATCATTTCACTCCCTTGCTGGCATCGTACTCTTTTAGTTCAACTTATATATACCTATTGATTACCGTCACTATAAAAAGAGAAAGCCTCCTCCCGATGCATCAGGAAGAAGCTTTCCTTATCGTCCGCTTATTTTTACACTTACTCTGCATCTATAACGAACCCGTGACCGCATAACGCAGCTGCACCACACCGGATCCCAGCGGTTTGCAATCCAGCAGCTCCACATCCTTAAATTGATATTCATGTTGGTCCGTGACCAGGTTCAGCCCTTTTCCTTCCAGCACCGGAGCTACATTGAACACCAGCTCGTCGACAAGCCCGCTTCCCAGAAAAGCATTATGCAACTCGGCCCCTCCCGCTAAAAGCGCGGTGGAATGCCCCCGGCTCGCGAGGTACTGCAGCGCCTCTTCGGGAGAGCTCACGACCGTCACGCCTGCGATCTCCTTGACACGCTTGGTCACAACCACGATATCAAGCCCTCCAAAGGCTGCTCCACCGCCGCCGGCCTGCATCCCCTCAAAGGTTCTGCGCCCCACGATAAAGTTCCCCGATCGTCCGGCATGGGCCGCAAAATCGGCCAGTGCTTCCGGTTTCGGCGGGTTGTCAGGCCCCGACTGCGCATAGTTTCCGTTGGCGGACAGCGCCGCCCAAAGAATCGTTTTCATATGGATATCCTCCTCGATTTCGTCTCTGTATATTTAATCGTGTTCGGCCGCTTCCCTGCGACATTTGTTCTTTCCAGTACTCTGCGGATGGACACGGCTACCCGGTCCGGGCGGTCCTCCTGTACATAATGGGATGCATCGCTCAAAGCCTCTGTATCATGCATTCGCAAAATGCCCTGCCAGCGCTGCATTTCCTCTACCGGAAAACCGGCGCTGTCCTTCAGTCCCCACAAAATTTGCGCAGGAATCCCAGCCAGCAGAGGCAGTCTGGATTCAATTTCAGCCAGCCACGGCCCGGCTTTGCGAATGCTTCTGGGGAACACCCAGGTCGGTTTGCGAAGCGCCGGGGTAGGAAAAGGATCAGTATACGCCTTCCTCAAGGCTGCCGTGACCTTCTCCTTATGGTGAATGCCGCCGGGCACAATCGTGTGGGCAAAAAAGTTCCGCCGGGTCTGAAGCCAGTATCCGAGCGGCCAGCCTCCCATGGCCATCGAAAACAGCTTCATCGGCAAGATCTTGGCCGGCCACGCCCATGTATTCATGAGGACGATTCCGCATACGTTGTCAGGGTGATGCACCGCATAATGGAGCCCAACCGGTCCGCCCCAATCCTGAACGACGAGGACTACATTTTGCAGATCCAGCTGTTTGATCAGTGCCGTCACTGCTTCCGCATGCTCGTGGGGTGTAAATCCATAGCCCGTAGGGGCCTTCGACATCCCGAAGCCTGGATAATCCGGTGCGATCAGCCGGCACTGACCGCTCAGCTCTTTGATCACATTCCGGTACAAATAGGACCATGTGGGGTTGCCGTGCAGGAGCACGACAACCGGCCCCTCGCCTTCATCGATATAATGAATCGCACCGTCCCGGTAAGGCAGCCAATGATCCTGAAACGGATATTCCGAAGCGTCTACCTCAAAGGGTCTTTGCATCATATTTCTCCTATCTTCTCAATTGGTATATTCCAAGACTTGGATCCAGCAAGCCCGATAATCGATTATGGGTCGGGACCGGAATTTCCTGGAATCCGTTCCCTTTCCTAAGATTAGTCGACTGTGGTACATTTGAAAAGTAGTTACATTTAAGTGCACTAGTTTCAAAAAATGAACTAGGAGGGTTTAGTCATGATCGATCCCAAATGTCCGGATACGATTACCCCGGTCATCGAATTGCTCGAGGGAAAATGGACGCTCCTGATTCTGCGCGACCTGTTTAACGGGTTACATCGTTTCGGGGAGCTGCGACGGTCCCTGCATCCCATCAGCCCGAAAACGCTGACCGACCGGCTGCGCCTCCTGGAGGAGAATCACATCGTCACGCGGACCATTTTTTCAGAAGTGCCACTGCATGTGGAATATGAGCTTACAGATAAAGGCCGGCGCCTTCAGCCAATCTTTGCCGCCATGCGGGAGTGGGCCGAGCAGCCCTGTCCAACGGCGCATACAGCGGAATTGCAGGAAGCCCAGGCCTAAATACAAGAACCCCCTTCCAAATGGAAGAGGGTTCTTAAAACAAGCATGCTAATCTATGAACCAAAGTTATCTAACCGCCTGGTAAACGAGACCAATCGCCCCAGAATCAAAAGTTTTGTTTTCGATAAGTTTAAGATTGATCTTCTCTTTGATGCCTTGGAATAACCGCAACCCGCTGCCGACCAGGACAGGAGAAACCGTGATCTTATACTCATCAATTAAATCAAGCCCCATAAGGTAGTGCGCGAACCTAGGACTACCGAGGATGACCATATCTCTGCCTGGCTGCTGTTTGAGGTTCTTGATCTCTTCCTCGACATCTTCTTTCACCAGTCTGGAATTGTTCCATTCGACATTCTCCAGCGTCGTGGAAAAGACAATTTTGGCTGTCTTTTCGATCCACTCGGCATGATCCAGTTCATGCTGTGTACTTGTTGGGTTCGAAGGCACAGTTGGCCAGTAGCTGTACATCATCTGATAAGTCCCACGTCCCCAAATGACCGTGTCGGCAGTACTCAGAATTTCTTTCGCGTGTTTCTCCAAATCTGCATCGTAGGAAACCCAGCCAATGTCCATTTCGCCGTTTGGCCCTTCTACAAAACCGTCAAGCGATGAATGCAAAAATAAAACAAGTTTTCGCATCTTCAATTCTCCTTTGTTCAAGTGGCATGCTTACCATTCACTTCACTCTACAGCATTTCAGTCCAGGCTGTTTATTATGGATTGCTGATTTATGCTGCCCGTTATCTTAATGACGATACCGTGTTTAAGTGACGATCTGTTCTCTAGCCTACGAATACACTTCGGATCCCAGCTTTTAGTCACTGAAAAAGGTATCTTATCTCTTCATTTCCTCCAGTTTCCCGCCATAAACTCATATCTTGCTATTTTCCTCATAAAAAGACTTGAATCCTGCCACACGCGGTGTCATTATAAACAGGGGACTGTCTGCAAAACTATTCATCACTAGATCACGCTTACTAGAGGAAACTTCAGCAGGAAGCCGGAACTTTCGTGTTGAAGTCGAAACATCCAAACCCATATGAATACGGAGGACAGGATTCATGAAAACGATTAAGCTTGGCAGCAGCAGCTTGGAAGTACCTGTAGTTGCAGTAGGCTGCATGCGCATCAATTCCCTGGACAAAAACGAAGCGGAGCGTTTCGTACAAACGGCACTGGAGCAAGGAGCCAATTTCTTTGACCATGCCGATATCTATGGCGGCGGTACTTGCGAAGAAATTTTCGCAGACGCCATCCATATGAACAGCGACGTCCGTGAGCAAATCATTCTTCAATCCAAATGTGGCATCCGTCAGGGCATGTTTGACTTTTCCAAGGAGCATATCCTGAATTCGGTGGACGGCATTCTGAAAAGGCTGAAAACCGACTACCTGGATGTTCTGCTGCTGCACCGCCCGGATGCATTGGTTGAACCGGAAGAGGTAGCCGAAGCGTTCGAGCAGCTGGAATCCTCCGGCAAAGTGCGCCATTTCGGCGTATCCAACCAGAACCCGATGCAAATCCAACTGCTGAAAAAATTCGTGAAGCAGCCAATTGTAGCCAACCAGCTGCAGCTCAGCATCACGAACGCCACCATGATTTCCGCCGGTATTAACGTGAACATGGAAAATGAATCGGCCGTGAACCGTGACGGCAGCGTCCTGGATTTCTGCAGACTGAACGACATTACGGTTCAGCCTTGGTCGCCTTTCCAATACGGCTTCTTCGAAGGCGTGTTCCTTGGAAACGACAAATTCCCGGAATTGAACCAAAAGATCGACGAAATTGCCGGTAAATACGGCGTAACCAATACGACCATCGCTATTGCGTGGCTCCTCCGCCACCCGGCCAACATGCAGCCGGTCATCGGCACGATGAACCTTGAGCGTCTTCAAGACTGCATCAAAGCAAGCGATGTGACCTTGACCCGCGAAGAATGGTACGAAATTTACCGCGCAGCCGGTAACATTTTGCCATAAATCATTGCATAACGGCCGCTCTTATGTACGGACGGCAAAACAGAAGCAGCCTCAAGTCGACGACTTGGGGCTGTTTTCGTTTTCGATGAGTGCCTTGAGCGTCCGTTGACGGTAGCGGATAAAGGCTCTCATGTATTTTTCCAACACGAGCGCATCAAACATCCGCCCAACCCATCCGAACGGAGCGCTGAAATCGAGAATGTCCCTGACCAGCGTTCCTCCGGCAGCCTCCTCAAATTCATGGCGGTGAGTCAAATGGCGAAAGGCCCCCTTTTGCATCTCGTCGGTAAAAGAATAGGGCTTATCCATCTCAGTTACCTTCGAGGTCAGCCGCTGCCGAATCCCAAAGTGCCTTGCTTCGAACACCACCGTGTCTCCGACCTCGAGCAAACCACTCATCCTTCCGGCGACGACCCGCTCATGGGTATGCGGCCAGACCGTTCGAGAGTGGTCATCCACATTTCGGGAGACGTCAAAGCAGACATCGATCGGGGCATATATCATCATTTCTTCTCGTATCGTCGACATACCGTTCATCCTGTCTTGATGTGTTTAAAATGTCCTGAGCAAATCGCCCGCCATATTTCCGAACTGCCGGATATCCGCTAAATAATCGTAACCTTCCGGATTGCTGAGCTGGTTATACATCCGAACGGCCACCGCATCATACTCCGGAATGACGAGGCAGGCGCATCCAGTAATTCCAAGCACCTGATAGGCTCCGCCAGGCAGCCGTTCGCCTAGCTGGTTCAAGGGAGTGTCCCGCTGCAGCCACCAGATGAATCCGTTGAGCGGCTCATGATCCGGCAAGGATTTCGGGGTTTGCGGGGAAACGATACGATCAAATACGCTTTCGGGAATAAGCTGGTCCCCTCCGACGTTTCCTTTGTTCATATGAATCGCACCCCAGCGTGCCAAATCCCTTGCACTGGCAAATAAATTGCTTTGGTCCCCCGCCGCGCTATCATTAGGTCCAACCCAGGTGTCCGGATCCTCATAATAGTTGTAAATCAGCTCTTCCCGCTTTTCCGTTCTCCAGCCTGTTTCGTGAAGCCCGTAAAGGTCGAATACGTTTCTTTGCATGTATTTACTGAGTGGATATCCCGTTAATTGATGGACCAATTCGATGAGTAGAGCGATGCCTGTATTTCGATAGGCCCAATCGCCGCCGGCAGGAAATTCGCGAACGAGCATGCCCTGCATTTCAATCAACCCGTGGGTATGGGTAAGGAGGTGCCTCAGCGTCACTTCTTCAGCTTGTGGGATGTCCTTATCTAAATAACGACAGATCGCATCGTCAATGCTGTGAATTTTCCCCTTTTCGATCAGCAGGCTGATGGCAAGGCCCAAATACGTTTTGCGAATGGAGGCTACGTTGAACTGAGTTTTCTCGTCTACAGGTCGGGAACCCGGATCGGATCCATGCCTTCCGGCGTACCATTCGTTCACCACTGTATCCTTATGAATAATGTAGACTGCCGCCGCCGTAGCTCCGATCCTGCGTTGCACCTGATATACATAATCATTCAGGGGTTGAACATGGCTGCTTTGAGTATGCTTCAATGGAATTCCCCTCCTCTGCTACCGTTGCGGCATCGTATTAAAAAAGTTCTTCCCCTGGATCATCCAATACCGTTCCGCTTCCGGCACCAGTTCCAAAAAATCACGATATTCCCCAACCCAGCCCTCGGGGACATAATGCTCGAAGGACATCGGTTCCGGGAACAGCGAATACAGCAAGAGGTCGTCGAAATGGACGTAAAGGGCCGGAACAAACTCGAGAACCTCATCTTGATGCTGAAAAGAGTCCTGCAAATCCACGAGCATTTGAGAGAGCTCCGTTGAAGACACCCGAAAGTCCGCGATAAGACGGAAAAATTCCGCTGCCGTGGTTTCATCCAGCACTTCAATACCGAAGCGGTCTTCCATTTCCACATTCAAAAACCAGTATTCCCTCTCCGTAATGTACCAGCTCCACTGGTTTTGAAAAACCACCCCAACGATAATATTGTGGGCGTATTCAGGCATTAGCTTCATGCTGCTCTCCTAACGGTTACAAGATGGTTCTGCCAAAAGACAGGCTCTTTCGTTCTTTACTCCTATGCTACTCAATTTCCATGATACTCACCGAATCATTCCATGAAATACGTCAAGCGGGTAGAACTCTTTCCGTAACAACCGCCTGGTGATCTGCTTGATGACCTTCGCTTCCCGCAGCTGTTCATCCGGCTGATGGAGCAGCGTATCGATGGCAACCCACCGGCCATCCATAATTTCATCATTCTGTACTCTTAAAGCGTCACCCGCTGCTTCGCCGACAAAATGAAACAGGATCACCTGCTGACCACTGGCGCTTCGAAACGGGTACACACCAGTAACAGCCTTCAGCCGTACATCCAGTCCAGTCTCCTCCTTAACTTCCCGAACAGCGGTCTCGGCCAAATCTTCCCCCGTCTCCCGCCGCCCTGAAGGAAAGTTCCACAGACCATACGCGGAGGCCTTCTTCTCCTGGATCATGAGCACCTCTCCGTTCCGCAGAACGGAAACGCTGGCGACAATGATGTTTTCTTCTGAGTTCATTCCATCTCTCCGTTTATGTTCAATTTTCCCCTCCAAATTCCCGATACCGCATGCTATGATAGCGATGGTCCTATGAACCATAATAGACGAACAGGGGTGATTTGGAGAATGAAAAAAAGCATTTTACTTTCTCTAAGTGTGATTCTATGTACCGGGATCAGTCTGGGCACCATCAGTCATGCGCAAGCGGCAGGTCAAGTGAAAAAGTACAAGAACTGCGCTGAATTAAACAAAGATTACAAGGGGGGCGTCGCCCGCTCGGCTTCCGTCAAAAACAAAGGCGGCAAGACCAAATATAAGCCTTATGTTTCTAAGGAGCTCTATGACGCGAACAAAAGCAAAGACCGGGACAAAGATTTCATCGCGTGTGAAAGATAACGAACAGATTATGACCAGTATTCTAGCAGCATGATCCCTTAACTATGGGGTCGTGCTTGTTTTCGTTTTGACCAGTTCTAAGATGGCCGCATGGCCGGCTCTAGTAAACCAGCTCGCAATCCCGATGCTCCCATACGTCAAACAGGTTGCCGTCCAAATCCTCGAGTACGAAAAATTCCCCGTACTTCCCTTCGTCGCTTAGGCTGCCTACCTTGACGTCCCCGGCCTGTAACCGGCTGTGCAGCGACACGATATCGTCCGTGAAAAAGGTGATGACCCAGCGCTTTCTACCGTTCACTTCGAACACCGCTCTCGAATCGTGCTCACTTTGGATCAGATCAAGAATCGGCCGGTTCTCTCTGAACAAACTCAGATAACCGTCGCGCTTATTGCGAATGTTAAATCCGAAATGCTTCACAAACCATTCCGCCGATTTCTCCACGTCTTTCACCGGGATAACATTATAAGCAATCCCTAGAATTCGCCCAGATTCCATATCCGAACCCCCCATTTGGAATTTATACCCAAATACATTTTACAAGAATGTATGTTCGCATGTAAAGCTGAAAATTCTAGTTGTTAATTAACTGTAATCTTCGATAAGAGACAGCTTTCCATCCTTGACCGTAAAGACCGACCTTCCTTGTAACCGAATGGTATCCCCAGCCTTTACACCGTCAGGAAGATCCGACGCCAGCACACCTGTGTAATCCATGTCCGCCTCAATCCGGCCGTTTATCTCCCGAAGCTCCAAGATCGTTTGATGCCGGGTCGAAAACAGGGTTGCCGCCTTTTCCGCCAAAGCCCGAAATGACTGCAGTCCTTTCGTTTCCACCGAAACCTCGTTACCGACAATATTTCTGAAAATGACATCCGAATGAAGCACACTTAACATCCCTTCGATGTCAAATGTGTTATAAGCTTCGATATAATGGCGAATGAGCAGCTCGGCATCCTGTTCTAACAGTCTGCGGTAAATCTCTTCATTTTCCTTGTCAAAGCAAACAAACTGCACCTTCTTGATGGAGGTCTGCGGATGAGCGGATAGAAACTCCTTCACCGCACGGATGGCAATCGGCGCTGCCAAGGTCTTGGGAAAACCATAGATTCCCGTGCTAATGTTTGGAAAAGCTACGCTTTCCAGCTCGTACTGATCAGCCAGCGCAAGCGATTGGATATAGCAGTTGTGCAGCTTGGCCTCTTCCTCATGCTGTCCGCCGTTCCACACGGGCCCCACAGTATGAATAACATATTTGGCCGGCAGCCGGCCAGCCGTCGTGATCACAGCTTCGCCTACGGGGCATCCTCCCTGTCTAGCCCGGATTTTCTTGCATTCCTCAAGAATTTCGCTCCCGCCGGCACGATGAATGGCCCCGTCGACGCCGCCCCCGCCCAGCAGACTCGAATTCGCAGCGTTCACGATGCCATCCACTTCAGCGCGGGTAATGTCTCCTTGGATTAATTCGATCACAGTAGATTGAAAGTTTCGTTCCATGCATCGTTCTCCTTTCCGCCTGAATCTTCTAGCGATGGTTCTCTATTCTATTTAACTAGGGCATACATCTTCAAATCCTGATGGACGCCTTTCGTATAAATGCTTTTTCTTAACAGGCCTTCAAACTGCATGCCCGACTTTTCCATGACGCGCGAGGAGCCCACGTTGTCCGGGTGGCAGCGGGCTTCGATCCGCACCAGATCCATCTGGTTCAACCCCAGATCAATGATGCGTTTCACGACTTCGGTCATGTATCCCTGACCCCAAAAGTCCCTTGATATGGCATACCCCAGCTCGGCCTTCGCATGATTCACATCCCAGCCTACAAACCCACAAGTTCCAATGAGCCTTCCCGATGCTTTGTCCTGAATTCCCCATGGAGCTACCTGCTGCTGGCTGTACCTCTGGAGAATCCTTTCAATATATCCCCGGGAATCTTCGAGCGATGCATGCGCGTACCACGTCGTGTATTTGGCCACCTCTTCATCCGAACAATACGCAAATATATCACGGTCGTCCCGGATCGATATTTTACGAAGCAAGGTTCTAGCGGTTTCCAGCACGGGAAGGTCTTGATAGACGTTTTCCCCCATTCCCCTCACCCTTTCTGATCGATACGGACCGTTTTATACGGAGCCGCCCTTATCCATATTTCTGATGTAATCCGCCATACGCCGCATCATTTCCATTCTTGTAAAATGGTATTGTTCGTATAACCCGTGCGCATCTTTAGTGCCGAGCAGGCCGTTCAAATCTTTGAACTCATCGGCATTGGTAATCGTCCCGACCAGCTTTTTCCCGATGCCGTGCCCCCTGTATTCCTCATCCACAAACACGTCGCACAACCAATACATCGTGGCCCCGTCGGTCACGACCCGCGCAAAACCGACCAGCCTGTCTCCGATATAAGCCCCGTAGCAAATGGAATTTTCGATCGACTTCAGGATTCTTTCCCTGGGCCTTTTATTCGCCCAATAGCTCCGCGACAGAAAATCACAAACCTTCTCCACGTCCAGTTTTGACTTGTCGGTGCTGATCACCAAATCTCCGTCAATATTTTCCATATATATCCACCCTTTATGTATTTAAGGGCAATAGTATCAAGTCTGATTCCAAAGTTCAATCGTTTTTTTGCAAAACAAAAAGAATAAGGCCCGAGATTTCCCGGGCTTTATTCTTAGGCTTGGGTTCTACGGATCGCCGGGTCCGGTTTTCCTTTCGAAAAGCCGGCTTTAAGCGCCGCGTATCCCAATGTCATTTTCCAATTTAGGGGGTCATCGTATTAATCGTTGTCACGCTGACGCGCCCGGGCTTCGCCGCCTTTTTCACCGATTTTACGGTAAAAGTCCTTGTCATGGGACTCGGCTGTAGCCTCTCCGCCTTTGCGGCCGATTTCCTGATAAAATTCTTTGTCATGATTTTTCGCCGTGGCTTCTCCACCCATACGGCCTCGTTCTTCAGGACTCATTTTGCCATTTTGGTTATTTGCCATGATCAATCACTCCTCTGAATTTTTGGGAATTTCCTTCACGACATGTATTTAACCGCATGGAAAAATATTAAACATGTTCTCTTCGCGTTTGCCGGCATGAAATTTTTACCTTATTCCCGTGCGGCCTAATCCGCTCCCCATTACCTAAACGTTTAAGTTATTTAACGCAATACTAGGTACCATTTTCTGTATCACCTTATATTCAAAAAAAAGGGGGCATCCCCACTCTATCTGCTGCGGCTTCTTGTATAGCTTTGGAATTCCTCTTTTTCATTGACAATATTGCTCCCTGATTATTAATATTAATTTGTAAAGTTAACGATAACTTAATAAAAGGAAGTGTGTTGGGCGTTGAAATCCATTAAACAGGAAATCCGCAGGGAATGGACCGAGCATATCCTCCCCTTTTGGGCGGGATTGCGGGATGACCGGCATGGGGGATATTACGGCGAAGTGAGCGTAGACCTGCAAACGGACACTCTGGCTCCCAAGGGAGGGATCGCCACCGCTCGCCAGCTATGGTCTTTTTCCGCAGCCTACCGGGTAACGGGCGAAGAAGTGTGGGCATCCCATGCAAAGCATGCCTATTTGTTTTTGAAGGATCGGCTCATTGACCGGGAGTACGGCGGCATGTACTGGATGGTCGATCATGAGGGACAGCCGCTGGACACGCGCAAGCATGTATATGCCCAGTCTTTCGCCGTCTACTCGCTCAGCGAATACAGCCGGGCCACCGGCGATGCGGAGGCGCTTGAGCTGGCACGCGAGCTTTTCGAGCTGATTGAAGAGAAGGGCTACGATACCGGCATTCAGGCTTATAAAGAAGAGTTTGACCGCGAGTGGCATGAGCAGCAAAACGAAATGCTCAGTGAAAATGGGCTGAACGCGGACATCACGATGAACACCACCATCCATGTGCTTGAAGCGTACACGACGCTGTATCGCGTATGGCCGGATCCCCGGGTCCGCTCCGCACTGGAGAATTTACTGTCTATGCTCTACAACCGGATTTATGATCCAGAGAAAAAGCGCCTGAACGTATTCTTTGACCGCAGCTGGAACTCCCTGCTGGACTTGACCTCGTTCGGTCATGATATTGAGGCCAGCTGGCTCATTGACGATGCGATGAAAGCCATCGGTTCCGACCATGCCGATTACGCGAAGATGGTGATAGACATCGCTTATCAGATCGCCGATACCGCAATCTCGGAAGACGGCTCCCTGATGAACGAGCAGCACGGCGACCGCATCGACGTTACCCGCATTTGGTGGGTTCAGGCCGAGTCTATGGTCGGTTTCTACAACGCCTATCAGCGGACGGGCGATACCCGTTTTCTGGATCTGATCGACCGGATGTGGACGTATACGAAGACCCATATCATTGACGCCAGGGGCGGCGGCGAATGGTATTGGTCGGTTCAGGCGGACGGGCAGCCGGATCGCCGCGAAATAGCCGGACCTTGGAAGTGCCCTTATCATAACAGCCGATTTTGTATCGAAATGATTGAAAGGATGAATGAAGCATGATCCATGAAAAATATGCCGAGCTGGCTTCCCGCCAGGAGGAACTGTTGTCCCGGCCCAATGAGCGGAATACGGAGTTTTACAACGGAGTCTATGACCGATACAAGTACCCTGTGATCACTCGCCACCACGTGCCGATTCATTGGAGATTTGACCTGGATGCCGAGCGCAATCCGTTCTTTATGGAACGGCTGGGCATTAACGCCACGCTGAATCCGGGAGCCATTTATCACGATGGAAATTATATTCTGGTCGTTCGGACTGAGGGGCTGGACCGCAAGTCCATATTTGCCCTAGCCGAGAGCGAGACCGGAATCGATAACTTCCGCTTCGTGGATCAGCCGCTGGTCTGGGACGATATCGACCCGAACGAAACAAATATGTATGACATGCGCCTCGTCAAGCATGAGGACGGCTGGATTTACGGGATCTACTGCTCCGAGCAGAAGGACCCGGGCGCACCGGCTTACGATACGTCGAGCGCTGTAGCGCAGGCCGGACTTGTCCGCACCCGGGACCTCAAAACCTGGGAGCGTCTGCCGAACATTCAGACCGGTTCACCGCAGCAGCGGAACGTGGTCCTTCATCCGGAATTCGTGGACGGCAAGTATGCGTTCTACACGCGCCCACAGGACGGCTTCATCTCCACCGGCTCGGGTGGCGGAATCGCTTTTGGATTGTGCGAGGATATCCTGAATCCGGTCATTGACCAGGAGATGGTGATCGACGAGCGCCGGTATCATACAGTGTACGAAGTGAAGAACGGCCAAGGGCCGGCTCCCATCAAAACCGATCGCGGCTGGATCCATATCGCCCACGGCGTCCGCAACACGGCGGCGGGTCTCCGCTATGTCCTGTATACCTTTGCGACCAGCTTAGACGATCCTGCCAAGGTTATTGCCAAGCCAGGCGGCCACTTCATCGCACCGTACGATGACGAACGCGTCGGGGACGTCTCGAACGTGATTTTCTGCAACGGAGCCGTCGTCAACGAGAAGAATGAGGTCTTTATTTATTATGCTTCAAGCGATACCCGCATCCATGTGGCCACAACGACGGTAGACCGGCTGGTCGACTACACGTTCAACACGCCGGCGGATGAGTTCCGTTCGCTGGACAATGCGGCCCAGCGCACCAAGCTGATCGCACAGAACGAACAGCTGCTCGGCGAGCGCGCTTAAGTTTTAACCAACACTGTATAACCCCGGCCTCATTTAGATACATCTTTCTTTATTCGCTTGCCAAAGCAGGCTATACTTGTACAATATGATGTATGGAGCGTCCGGCTGCCGCAAGGCAGCCGGCGTTCACTGTAACGGACCTTTTTCGAATAACCAATTGTTGTAAGGAGATGGTGGAATGAACAAGCATATCACCTTGCGGGACATCGCCGAGCGAATGGGCGTCAGCAGCGTCACCGTCTCAAAGGCTTTGAATGACAAGGAAGGCGTCAGCGACGAATTAAAAGAGCGGATCAAGCAGCTCGCGGACGAAATGGGATACCGTATCAACAAAGTCGCCAAATCGATGAAAGAAGGCTTAACCTATAACATCGGCGTCGTCATTCCCGAGCGTTTTACCGGACAGACGCAGTCTTTTTACCTGAAAGTGTACCAGCAGATTTCGATGGCCCTTGAGCCATACGGCTACGACGGCATTCTGCATATTTTGTCCGCCGAAGACGAGAAACTGCTCCACCTGCCGCGCATCTACTATGACCGCAAAGTGGACGGATTCATCCTCCTTGGCCAGATCAGCAAGCCTTATATCGAAGCGCTGGAGCATATGGAACAGCCCAAGCTGTTTCTCGACTTTTATGACGAGCATTCCGACATCGACTCAGTGACGACCGATAATTTCTACTGTGCCTATGAAATCACGAACTATCTGGTCCAGCAGGGACACCGGAAGATCGGCTACGTCGGCAATCTGTACTCGACCAGCAGCATCCAGGACCGGTACCTGGGCTACTATAAATCTTTGCTCGAACACCGAATCCCGTTGAACGACCGCTGGATCGTCAATGACCGTGATGAGGAAGGAACGCTGATCGATATGGAACTGCCGGAGGATATGCCTACCGCCTTCGTTTGCAACTGCGACCGGGTTGCCCATTTGCTCGTCCTCAAGCTCAAATCGCAGGGCTACCGTGTACCCGAGGACTGCTCAGTGGTCGGGTTTGATAATGATGTGTTCGCTACCCTGACTGAACCGCATCTGACGACGGTAGAGGTCGATACGCCGCAAATGGCCCAGACCGCCGTCCATTCCCTGCTGAAGAAAATCAGCTCGCCGGAAATGCGCTTCGGCCGCGTTCTTGTTCAGGGCAAAATCATTTACAGAAACTCCGTCAAGAAAGCAGGCTCTACAGATTGACTCAGACCGTGATCCCACCTTACGAGGCGGCATGATGATCTTCAGCTTCGCTATGCATCCGATTTCGGCGGCGTCCAGCCGGTCGCTTGCGACCAATCATGCGCTCTCTGCAGAATCTCCCATACGACGGGCCCTTTCCCCTCCACATATTTCTGGCGTTCATGCTGAAACCGCTGCATCAGGCGGTGCTTCTCGGCCGCATAACGCCGGCAGTCTTGGGGATGCTCACGTAGGTAGTCCCGGAACAATAGGGTCAGCTGCTCGGACCAGCTCCCTGCCTGCCGCACATGGATATGCGTTCTGCGGGTGCCGGGAACTTCACGAAAGTACTTTTTTGTCAGGTCGGGATTATCCTCCCTGTGCACAAAACCGACAGACTCCATCTTGTCCCGGTAACGGGCAACATCCTGCAATGCCGTAACCGACACCTGAATATCAATGATCGGCTTCGCATCCATCCCGGGAATAGAGGTCGATCCCACATGGTCGATTCTCACGGCCGCCTCCCCCAAGGCTTCTCTTAGTTTCATACCCAATTCAGAAAAGAGATGTCTCCACGCCGGATCGTACGGCGCAATTTTCCACTGGTTTTCCATGTATGGCTCCTTTCCTTGGCGACACAAAAGAGAGGAATCCACGCAGGACGCCTCTCTGTCTTCATTGGGATCGGATGCACGCCGGCGTTATTCCCTGCTGCGGTCGCTTAATTTTTCGCTGATCTCCCGCAAGGTTTGCTGCAGCGCATCCATTTTCTTCAGACTTGTATATTGGTTGCTGATGATTACAACCAGAGCGATCAGCAGGATGACAAACAGAAATAGCATGTGATCGTCCTCCAATCGTTATAAGTGCTTACATTAGCTCCAAACGACCTTCAAATACTTTCGAAACAGCTCATCCAGCAGCTGAGTCGGATCTTGGACTTCTGTCTTAAAGTCCTTCAAAAAATCGATAACGTGCTCAATTTCGGCTTCGATAAAGTCATTGATGCGATCGATCCGCTTTTCATAATCCAGTTCCTCTCCAGCCATCTTGCGGCTTAAGAGCGAATGAACTTCTTCTAAAAGGGACTCATCTGAAATTAAATCCGCAACGAGATCCTGAAAGAGAATGGGAGGACTCGTGTTATACTTTTCGATCCATTTGCATGCCAGTATGGGCCGCAGCACATAGAAGTATTTTTTAATCTTCACATGCTCACCGCGCAAATACTCACGGAAATTCCCTTGAGCCATACTTAGATAATGGTGCATGGACGCTTTGGGAGAGAACACCTTCTCTTTGATGTCTAACAATTCGTCTTTAAATCCATAGTTTTCATCATAAACGATTTCAGAAACGAGCCATTCCAACAGCGGAGGATTGGACTTTCTAAACAGCTTCAGCGCTTTTCGGATGTCCCATCCGTTGATATCCAGCATATCGTTGATCGGCAGTTCGATAACGTCCCTTTTATCATCGATAGATAGGTACCACTCCGGCCTATTCACATAGACAAAACGAACATCGTAATCACTGTCTTTGGAAGGAAAACCCCATGCACGGCTTCCTGATTCTACAGCGAAAAGAATCTTAACCTGATGCTTCTGTTCAATTTCTGCTAGACTCTGCTTTATGATCTCTTTCACTGTTTGCCTCCTCCGGAAAGTCTGCCTCAATCTCCCTGTCCATTTCTGCTCCCCTCGCTCTACACGTCCACCCGATAATTGAGATGCAGCTCGTCCCCCGGAAGGCCGCGAATTCCCCAATTCGCTTTCGGTGTTTCAAAAATCGTGATTTCCAGGTCCGAAACACCGATCCCCAAGGCGGGAATTTTTTCGAAAAGAAGCTGGATCAGCTGCTTTTTCGCGGCAGCCGATCGTCCTTCGAACATGCTGATTTCAATAATCGTATATTTGTCGGTGCGGTCACCGGGATAAATGAAGTCTTCTTGGTCCATGAAAAAGAACCGGTGAAACCTTTTATCCTGAGGCAGCTGCAGCGCCTCCACGGCACAGGCATGCACCACATCCGAAAAAGCGCTCTGAATCGGCTTCAGCGTGGAACGCAGACCGAAAATTTTAATTTGAGCCATCCGTCTCTCCCCTTCCATGAAATAGAATCATCCCGGGATGCTGATTGGGTTATACGTTAGGAAAAAGAGGCGTCGAGAGATATCTTTCCCCTGTATCGGGCAGCAGGACGACGATCCGTTTATTGTGATACTCTGGTCTTTTGGCCAATTGAATGGCCGCGTACACGGCAGCCCCGGACGAGATGCCCACCAGCAATCCTTCCCATCTCGACAGCGAACGGGCCGTTTCCAGCGCGTCTTCGTCCTTGACCTGGATGATCTCATCGACGATGGACGGGTTGAAATTATCCGGTATGAAGCCCGCTCCGATGCCTTGAATCTGGTGTGCACCCTTCTTCCCTCCGGACAGAACCGCCGAGGTAAAAGGCTCCACCGCCACGATCCGCACGGACGGATTTCTTTCCTTCAGCACCTCGCCAACGCCAGTGATCGTGCCGCCTGTCCCGACGCCGCTGACGAAAATGTCCACGTCCCCGCCGGTATCTCTCCAAATCTCTTCTGCTGTCGTCATCCGGTGAATCGCCGGATTGGCCGGGTTGTTAAATTGCTGCGGAATAAAAGAGTTCGGGGTGGTTGCCGCGATTTCTTCGGCTTTGCGGATGGCACCGCCCATCCCTTCATTCGCCGGTGTCAGCACCAGTTCGGCTCCAAGCGCAAGCAGCAGCTTGCGGCGCTCCAGGCTAAAGCTCTCCGGCAGGGTAATAATCAGCTTGTAACCGAGAGCCGCTGCCGCAAAAGCCAGGCCTACCCCGGTATTTCCGCTCGTCGGCTCGATGATCACCGAGTCCTTGTTCAGCAGTCCGCGCTCCTCGGCATCCTTGATCATGGCATAACCGATGCGGTCTTTTACGCTGCCTGCCGGGTTAAAATACTCCAGTTTGGCAATGAGGGTCGCCTGAAGCTCGTGCTTCTCCATCACATGGCCCAGCTCCAGCAGCGGCGTATTTCCTATAAGTTCAGTCAAGTTCTTGGCGATTGTCATTTCCGTTAACACTCCTGAGTATAAAATCCAACTTCCTCCGTTGGTCATTACTTCAAGTTATCATTTCCGGAAAATAAAAACAATCCATGCGACCCGTGAAGCACCTAAGACAGGTGCTTACCCGCGCTGCCCTGGTCATACCTCTACAATACCCGCGGCTTGATAGGGGTAGTCGATCTGCTTTTTCACGAGCTGCGCCGCTTCTGCTCCTGCGAATAGTTCAATGACGTATACGCCCAAATCAATGGAGGTGGCCACCCCGCCGGCCGTGATGAAATGGCCATCTTTTACAATCCGGGCTTGAACCACCTCTTCGCAGTAAGGCTGCAGCAAGTCGTAGACGTTGGGATGGGTCGTCGCTTTCCGTCCTTTTAAAAACCCCGCAGCTCCCCACAGCAGCGAACCCGTGCATACAGACACTTTGAATTCCGCCGATTCAGCCGTTCGAATCCAGTCGATAAAATCCGCATCCTCCCGCAGCTTTCGAGTTCCCATTCCCCCAGGGATAAACACCAGGTCATACGCCGATAAATCCGGCCGGATGACATTCACGCTGACCCGCATCCCCAGTTCATCCGTCACTTCCTCCGTTAAACCGCAAATGTCCCATGTCGTATCTTTCGTTGGTTCAAACTGTCGCAAGCGGTAGATGACATCATAAAATTCCGACAAAATCCAGAAACGTAACGCCATCGAACAATACCAGCGCAATTTTCAAACCGAATCATCCTCTCAAAAAGGGCGACCTAGGTTACAGCTATCTGAAACGAACCCCTGGCTCTTCTATATTTTTGAACTGCTCAACGCCGTATGGGAGGCAACATGTTCTTCTTTCAGCAAGCCGTAGATCTCCAAATCGACAACGCCTTTACCCGACCAGACGGTCGCCTGCCTTAACGTGCCTTCCAGCATAGAACCGTTCTTTTGCAACACACGCTTGGAAGCATTGTTTGCCGGCATCACTTCGGCCTGCAGTCGATTGACCCCCACCTGTTCGAATAAATAGCCGATCAGCAGCTGCACCGCTTTCGTGGCGATGCCCTGACCCCAGTAATCTTCATTTAAAAAGTAGCCGATGGACATCATATTCACTTTGGAGTTGATATCATACACTTCGGCAATACCGACCAGCTTTCGGGAGGAGTCCGGGATAAAGATGCCCCACTTCACTCTCGATTTTTTGTTATAGTCGCGTTCGAAATGCCCGATCATCTTTTTCACCGTATCTTTATTGTGCTTGGGGATGATTCCGCAGTAGTCAAACACGCGGTCGTTGGAATAAATTTCGTACAGGTCATCTAAATGTGGTGGTTCGATTTTACCAAGTTCAATGCTGTCGTTGTGTAAGGTAGGAAAGGTGTCGAATAGCGTGTCTGTATTCAAATTCGTGGGCCTCCTTGTTAGGGATAACTAAAGTTGAAATGATGATCGTAGAATGCCGAAAAAATAATAGATTGCAGAAGGGTCCTTCTCATCGGAACGCCGCCCCTTTTCAGTCGAAGTTGGGTGCTGCCAGTTCAGCAACCTGGCGAATCACGTCACCGGCATCATCAACGTTCCGGATCACAAAGAAATGATCCGCTTCCTCCGCCGTAGGCTCTATGACGCCGCTGTCCGGAGACTCCGCCTGCTGCCGATCCAAAACTGCTTTAAAGGAAGAAGCTTTGCTGAAGATGGAAGTGCTGCGCTGGCTGTGAGCTACCCGTTCTTGAAGGACCGCATTCGGAAGGTCAAAATAAACGACAACTGCCGTAAAACCATGGTTTCGGTAATAGTCGATCAGTTTGAGGCGGGCATGGCGATGGCGGTTGGAGTTGCACAGGATGAGGTGATAAGAGGTCTGGTTTACCGCATAATCCACAATGGTCTGAGTCACGGCGTATTTGATCCGATTAGGTCCTTGTTTTGGCAGCAAAGCCCGGTAATAGGTATTGATAAAGTCCGCATGGTTGTCCTGATCAATGACCAGGGAGTCCGGAAGCTGTCCTTCCAAGGCTTGGGCAAACGTCGATTTACCGCTGTGGGTTACCCCTACGGTCAGGATGACGAGCCTCTTCACTGCGGCTGCTCCTTAGGCTGATAAGCTCCCAGCTCATTTCCGAACGGATCGACGAATTTGATGACCCAGCCGAATCCGTGATCTTCGTACTGCCTGATATGTACTTCGTTGTCCTGCAGGGTATCTTGCAGGCGTTCGATCTGCCGGGTGATAAACATGAATGACGGCATCGGAAATTCATCTTCCGCCAGCCAAAATGTCCGCTCATTTTTTGTGCTGCGGTGCAGCATGAGAACCGGACCGGAGTTGAATTTTAGCCAAGCCGCGTGATCGTACACCGTCATCACTTCAAGACCAAGCACTTTGTTATACCACTCAACCGCTTGCGGAATATCCTGCACCGGCAATTGCACGTGATCGACGTTCTCTACGAGATGGTTCAAAACATTTCCTCCCTTCGCTATTCACGGATCAACCAAGTTTTGGCTTAATAATATTTCAATAATTCCTTGTCAATCTCATCAATATAACCGATGTCTTGTTGACCATCCCAGAATACAATTCTGCTCGCTTCATTATTGATGACAAAAGGCCTCTCCTGGTCAATATCCGCACAAAACAATCCACCGTATTCGATCCTGCCGTCCTTTAACCGGAACTTCATCATTCCTCTAAATGCAACACGATTCGAGGTTTGATTGGTCTCCTCAGCCATCTCCCGTATAGCGCATTCCCGAAGGGATTCGCCAGGCTCCAATATTCCGCCGGGTAACTCCCAGTGATTTTTCCATGTATTATGGAGCAGCAAAAATCCGTCCTTATTCCTGGCAACGACCAAGGCGTGAGTTATCGGAAAATCCAGGTTCATTTGGGCTGCTTCCTCTTCGGACACGGGCAGAAATTCGTCAAACACATCCCCATTTTGATTGATACAAATTGGCATCTCGATCCTCCCTTCATGAGATATAACGAAATTCTCACTGGAAGCCATACTTATTAGCGCATGAGTTTATCCCTTTTTCACAATAAAACTTTGATACCTTCTGCCCTTCTCCATCCTTACGCTGACCTTGTCCTCAACGGCTACTTTATCTATGACCTTATCCCAAAACGCCTGAGCTGGAATATTGCTGCTAAGTTGGCTTAGTTCCCATTCACCCGAACTACTTTTCAAAAAGTCCACAGCAGCCCTTGTACCGGCTCCCAGCCTCCTAAATTTGCGAAGAATAAAGAAATGGCACAATCGGCTGTACTTTCTTGGATGTTCTATTTCTATCGTTAAAATAAACCCGCCCATTTCACCGTCCACTTTAATCAGATAGGGGTGATGTCCACTGGCAGGGTTCCAGTAAGCATCCAGTTCAGGCAGTTTTGGATAACACCCGTCTTCGCCAATAGCGATATTAGTGAATTCGGTAAAATCATATCCATAGAACTGTAGTAAATTTGCTAATAATTCTTTTTGCGACTCGGCTGCTCTTGTAACCAGAATCTCCATCCGCTTAAAAAATCTCCCCAAGCTTGATCTCATCATAAGAATGTACCGTGATATCCGCTTGGTCCAGGTTCTGATTCCCCGAGTTCGGGTTCAGATATCCAATACACATCATGCCAGCCTTCTTGGCGGCGATTACCCCATTTCTTGAATCTTCAAGAACGACGCAATTCTGCGGATCGACTCCAAGCTGCTTTGCTGTCTCGAGGTAAATGTCGGGTGCGGGTTTTCCTTTCGGAACCTCTTCACCGCTGACCACGGTCTTGAAAAAATGGCTCAGCCCGAATTTCCCAAGAACACCTTCAATAAAAATCCTCGGGGAAGACGAAGCGACCGCCATTGGAATATTCCGCTGCTTAAGTTGAGCAATCAGCTCCCGAATGCCTGCTATTGGCTCTATTTCGAGATTATTGAGAATATTCATTTTCAGATTCAGTTGATACTCGATCATTTCCTGAATCGTATGCACCAAGTTGTGCTCCTGCCTGAAAATGCCCAGCATCTCGGGATTCGTCATCCCGACAAACCGCTCCAGCTCCTGTTCTGTCGTTTTCACACCAAAGTAATCCAACGTCTTAATATCCACGTCAAAATGAATCGGTTCGCTGTCAATAATGACGCCATCCATATCGAAAATAAATGCGCTGTTCATGAAGTTCCTCCCTTTCGCCTAACCTGCAGTTATATTGCTTTACTTTACTGTAACAACCCAAACTTATGCTTCAAATAATACATGATCCCAGCCCGGTCCACATCGGAAAACTGTCTTGGTTCCTCTTTCATCATCCTCTGGATTTCATCGACCGGCCTCCAAGCGGCATCCGACGTTTCATCGCCATTTCGAAGCAAGGTCCCTTCCGCTCTGCATAAAAAGTACATGCCAATGGAATCAACCGGACCTTTGATAGTCTGATATACACAAAAGGGTTCGACACATTCTACCTCAAACCCTGGTTTGATCCCGCGCGTATCGATCCTTTTCTCGCTGCCTTCTACTTCGACGATGGTGAGCCCTGTCTCTTCTCGCACTTCGCGCCTTAATCCATCCAGGACCGGTTCAAAGAGCTCCAGTCTCCCTCCCGGCAATTCCAACGATTCTTCGCCCGGCTTGCTGCGGGTCTGAAGAATGATCTCCGTTTGGTTGCGGTGAACGCGTTCAATGATGGCTCTCGCATTAACGAAAAACATAACGCCCTCCTCCTATTCACTCGATTTACCCACTAGAAACGGATCACATCCGCATCCGGCGGTGTATACCCGAGCATTCTCCCCATCGTCATGATCTGTCCCCTATGATGAAATTCGTGCGTCATGACGTGGTCATCAGCTGCAAAATAGTATTTTTGCTGGAAACGCAGCGAGGGAATCTCGCCGACGATATGTTCATTGGGACGGTGACTGTTTTCCTGCAGAAATCGCTCTACCATTTATCAATTTCAGAAAATAGGTTTCGTATGTCCTGTGTCGTGCGAAGCCGTTAGAATCAAAGATCCTCCCCCGACTCATTCACTTCTCTGCTCCCGCCACCAAAATACCATTGATGCCTCTCTACGAATTCTAAAAATTCGTCTATAAAAATATCGTTATCCTCATCATCTCGAATTTCGACGATTCCCTCAATTTTGATGAATTTGGCCATTACAAGCCTCCATTAATTAAATTTTTCAAAATACTCGTTGATCCGTCTCGCTACTACAAAATGATTCGGACCATTTCCTTTAATGTCTTTACGGATCTTTATAATTGTTCGCGTTCCTTACAATCCTTCAAATGCGCACCTACAAAAAGATCAAATCCTAAATTGCATCATCTTTGATACATATTTTTTTTGTGTTATTATATATGTAATAAAGACCAAGTGCTGGTAACACTTGGTCCATACAATTGGCTTGGATGGGGTTCCCCTTCTTAGTCAGTATAAAGGAAAAAAACCCACCTTTTGCTTCCAACCTTTGGGTGGGTTTTTACTTTTTCTTGTTGTTATTATTGATGTATGTTAAAAGAGCAAGAATGAACGTCCCAAATAGGAACATGATCGTTAATGCGTCTTTTACTTCCATGGCTTCACCTCCTTTCGAAGGGAAACCATGCCCACCCAAGATTCAATTGTAGTTATATTTTACCTTTTATTACATATACGCACAAGCGTTCCCGTCACTTTCTCCAGGATTGTGAATCCTTAAAAAATCTTATGAAGATTACCCAAACAGCTGCTCCTTGAGCCTCTCTCTTACCTCCACATCCGCCTGATCTAACATCTGCTTCAGCCGCACAGCATGCCAAGAAATATACCAAGGATCCATCCTGGAGCCCTTGTCAAAAAAATCTGGAGGATAATCAGATGACTCTAAATCCCTCTCCTCTACCGGCCCAAAATACTCAAATACATACGGAAAGCCCTCTTTTTCTATTAAATCGTCAACGACTTGTTCAATTCGCTCCCGGTTAATGGTGTCAACGATAATAACTGGTGTAGATGCACACCAATAGGCTCCATTGAGGCATGCTCCGCTCGTTAAATAATCTTTTCTCATGGATTCAATGCATGGGATCGTATAGAAATTCGATATCCAACGTGTTGCATCGGGAAAAGTAACCACTACATCCACATGAGCCTGTTCCGGATCGTTAATCCAGTTCTCTGCGTCAATCCGGATATGTCTTTTCTTCACAATCATCCTGCCCTCCTCCAATTCCTATGACTCGATTGTCTCTCACTACTCCACCGCAACAATCACACTTGTCACAAGCAATAACACAGAGACGGGCAACCAGATCCTTCTCTCCCATTTACTTCGAGTAATCAGGTTCAGCACGGTTGAAATCGTTGAAAAAGCAACCACAAACCCGATCGCTTTGTTGGCAAATGAATCCCAAGCCGTGAAGATGAAGCCCGACCTGCTCAGCACGATCGACGCGATGGCGAGAAGAACGATAGCCTGGACAATCGCCCCCACTCGCATACCCGGCGGATATTTCCCCGGAAACTTTCCTCCCATCGCATAACTTCCCCATGGCATTCCTAGTGCCAAAGCCAGTTGAAAAAGCACCACGATTAAAGTCA
Organism: Claviceps quebecensis; assembly: GCA_004016085.1. NCBI lineage: Eukaryota > Fungi > Ascomycota > Sordariomycetes > Hypocreales > Clavicipitaceae > Claviceps > Claviceps quebecensis. The sequence continues at coordinate 664,088 of QEQW01000003.1, forward strand.
AAATAGTGAATACCATCGCCGATATGGATACCAACACGGTCATCCCACTCCCTCTCAACTGAAGTCTACTGGGTGAAAATCCGCTTCTTCCTCTGACGGCGTGAGCCATGTCATCGAAAGTATTCTTTTCCGGTCTGTGCTGCCCTTAGACCTCGAACCAAAAACGGTTCAAGACATTTCCGTCATCCTCAATAAAGTCTTGGTCTTGAATCCCGCCATTGTTGAGGATCGTCTTCTTAGAGCCTATATTATAGGCATCGCAGACCACCAACACTTTATGTATTCCAAGCTTCTTGGCTTCTTGAAGGGCTAAGGAGAGCAATTCGGTGGCGTAGCCTTTTTGCCTTTCCGAAGGACGGATCCCATATCCGATATGTCCGCTGCTTTCCAATAATTTTTCATTAAGCTCATGTCGTATATTTACGGCTCCAACGATCCGATTCGTCTCCGTCACCAGCCACAACGTGGAGTTCCTTACATATCCATCCGGCAGGTCCTTGCCTTGTTCATTGTCCTCTAAAAACCGGATCATCCCTGCAAAATCCGCAGGATCCTTCGAAACTACCCAAGGCACAATCGGTTCGTTGCTTTCCTTCCAGTCCAGATAAAAAGAGAGGTACTCCTCTTGCAGTTCTGCCGTAGGTTTGATTAATCGTACATTCATCTCGGTTGCTCTCCTCATTCACATTTGTTTTATCGTCTGACCGTCCGTGACACTCCATTCTTAATAGACTATTCCCAGAATGTCCTCGATCTTCTTGATGTAATAAGTGCAATTTTCACGGAGCAGCTCTCCGTCGCTTCCATATCCATACTCGGCTCCAATAGAGTCAATCCCGTTGTTTTTGGCCCCGATCATATCGTGCTTTCGGTCGCCGATCATAACCACTTCGCTTTTAACAAGGTTTCTGTTCTGGAGGATGTATGTAATGATTTCGGTTTTGTCGGACAGCGTCCCATCCAGATGACTGCCAACGACCCATTCAAAGTAATGGTCTACTTCAAAATATTTCAGGATCTCATCCGCAAACACTTTCGGTTTAGAGGTGGCGACATACAGCGTAAATCCGTCGTCCCGCAGCTGCTTCAGCACGTTTTGCATCTCGGGATACAGCTCATTTTCAAACATTCCACGCTCCCTAAAATACTCCCTATAATATTCAACGCCTTGCAGCGCTTGGTCCTCGGAGAAAGAATAGATTTCCATAAACGAATTTTTCAACGGGGGACCGATAAACGGCTCCAGCTTATCTAAGTCATCCTCTTGGATCCCGAATTTGTTCAGTGCATATTGTACCGACTTGGTAATCCCTATTTTAGGGTCCGTAATCGTGCCGTCCAGATCAAATAAAAGATGTTTGTATCTCATGAGCTAATGTCGACCTGCTTTCTAATTGCTGGTTTATTGGCGGGGGCAGATAATGCCATCGTCATTTATGAAAAATCCGAACTTGATTTCTAGACTGGATTGTTGTCTTAGTTGTTTCTATGAATATACACCGGTTATTTAAGCGGCGGCAGTTTTACTTTACGAATGTTTATTGGCGTATCGATTACTAAATCGGTAGTTCCTCTACTTTCATATTCTTGAAGAATACAGACAAGTAATCTAGCTATGAGCCTACTGTCTCCTAGAGCATCATGCCTCTGCAAATCCTTATCTTGAGTTCGGTAATAGTTTATTAGGTAGTTGGTAGACACAATTTCACTTATTTCCGGATGGAGATATGTAAACAATAACTTAAGATCGAGTATTTGATTGCTCATAACGGGTATTCCGTATCTCATACATTCATTTTCAAGTAATGGCCAGTCATACTCGTATCCAGCTTGCGTTACCAATATTCCATTACCAACAAAATCAAAAAACAACGGATATACATCCACTAGCCTGGGAGCCTCCGCCACATCTTGATTGCTTATCCTTGTTAATCGTTCAATTTTCTCTGGGATTGACTTGGGGGTGCGAACCAACGAGCAAAACGTCAGTTCTTCTCTAATCTTTAAGCTGTCGACAATAACCGCTCCGATTTGAGTTATACAATCTTCGTTTGGATCCGGTCCCGTTGCTTCAAAATCAAATACGCAATAGCGTTGTTTGGTTATATCCTTAACTGAAATGTCACCAATCGTGTATTCTTCATCTGAGCTATGAATGAATTTCATCAGACCACCCTTATTTGATTTCCAATGAAGTAATGCTTACAGAATATTTTCCAGTATCTTGGCAACTCCATCGTTATCATTCGTATCCGTGACCTCTTTTGCCAACGCCTTTAGTTCTTCAACTGCATTTCCCATTGCCACGGGCCAACCACAAACTCTAAATAGTCCAAGATCATTTCGATCGTCACCAAAGGCGATCACATTTTCCAGAGGGGCTTTCAAGCTTTTGCATAGTAGATCTACAGCCTTTTCCTTTGTGGCCATTTTAGATGTAATCTGAACAAGTTCTCCATGATCTGTAACGATCACATTTAATTGGGCTGCAAGCTTCTCATTAAATGAGCTGGTATCCATATTGCCGTAAAAAAGAATTTTTGTTGCATCCAGTTTTTTTAGTTCTTCCAACGATTTCGCGGTGGGATTTTCCTGAACCTTCATATAGGCTGTATAATCATAATCATCAAGGCTCAGCCATTCATCCATGACTTCCAGACTTATTTTCAAATCCATGTCGCAGCTTAACCCATATTCCAAAACCTCAGCGGTCATTCGAGCTTCAATAGGTTCATGATGATGAATTCCTGTTTGTTCGCATTTAATATAGGCTCCGTTGTAAAAAATAGTTGAACCCATCCTCAGCAGTTCTTCTGGTAATAACCATCTCACAGCTCTTGGTGGCCGTGCGGTCGCAAAGATGATTTTCATTCCTTTCTCGTAACAATCCTGAATAGCCTTATAGTTCCGGTCAGTAATTTGTTTATTGGAGTTGAGGAGAGTTCCGTCTAAATCCAAAACAACTGCTGCAAAACTCATTGAAATTCTCCCTTCAATGAAATACAAATGAACACATGGGTTACCTGATGCCGATCCCATTATTTCGAACTTCCATTAAAGCTGTATCCAGTACTTGCAAATCCCTTTATTTATCCCCTCAAGAGTTCCGCTGTTACTTTCAATGACCTTCCTGGACTTTATATTTACTTCATCACAGGTGAGTAGCAGTTTTTCAATTCCAAAATCCTTTGCTTTCTTTACGAGCCCCGACAAGAAAAGCTTTCCGTAGCCTTTGCCACGTTCACTAGGCCGTACGATATAACCGATATGTCCGCCATATTCCGCCAAGCGTTCATTCAATCGATGTCTCAATTTTCCATAGCCAACAGGACGAGCATTGATGTACATCCAGTAAATCGTCTGTGGAACATAGCCCTCAGGTAGGTTCACACCATTGGAGATTTCAACCAACCTGGGTAAACTAGCTTTAAACTGATCGAAATCATGTTCCGGAAAATTGGTGGTAAACCCGTTCTCGCCTAGTCCAATTTCATGGATCATATCAAAAATGTCCCTGTCATCGGTTTCTGATAAAGCTTTCATTTCAATCTTCAATGACATCACCCGCTCACCAATTATACTTGTATAAAAAACAAGCCCCTACGTTGCCTGAGCTTGTTGTCATTCCAATCATGTTCCTAAACTTGATGATCGATTAACTCCTTTATGAAGTAGTAATGCTTACTTCCTAGAGGTGCGTTCTCGATCACGGCCATTTCTTTATATCCATATTTCTTATAAAACTCAGGAGCCTGAAAGCTGAAGGTGTTCAACTTAATGAAAGTACACTGCTTTGAGCGTGCAATTTCTTCCGCTTCCTCCAGTAACCTTTTCCCATGACCGCTTCCACGATGCTCATCATCCACCCACAAAATATCAATTTCCATCCAATTCCAGCATATCACACTGTTTAGGCCGGCTATAATGCGGTCCTCTTCATCTTTTACGCAAAGGTTCACTTCTTCATAAACGCCATTGGGAACTTGCTTGGAGTTAAATTCAATCAATTTATTTCTTACGTAATTCGCTTCTTCGGCTGTTCCTCTTCGTATTTTGGAGATTTCGGGCATCGTATCCTCCTATTGGGTTCGTATCGTTAAACTGCGGTTGGAGCCAGGACGTCTACTATAAAGGCACAGCGCAAGGAATCTCAGAAATCCCTCTCGCCGTCGATTAATTGTAATTTTAATTCGCTAACTTCTCCTAAGCTTTTTATCGTAAGTGTGTATTCCTTGTCTAGGCCTTCTTTTTTAAACAATTTCTGATTAAATTCCGAAGAGACCTGAAAGCTTCTCACTCCCTGAAGTTTTTGGGGATACTGACTTTCCATGTTTACTCCATTTCCTTCAAGAGAATATTCAATCGGGGAATGCGTTTCATTTGAATTTCCAATATCCTGAATATATAATGACTCAAAAATTGAATCCTCCGAACGAATTAGAGTTACTGTAGCAGCCCAATTATCGTTTTTGCTGAAATACACAGCAATTCCATCCTGTGGCGTATGATTAGATTTTCCTGAGCTGCAGCCAACTAAGAAAGACAACATCAAACAGAACATAATCAGCTTCTTCACTTTAGAGAATGACCTGCTTTCATTCGCTCCATGATCGGATGGCCTTCTTTCAATTGAAGCAAGTCCCACAGGTTCCCATACAGGTCTTTAAAGACGGCGACCACTCCATAGGACTGCTCTTTCGGCTCCCTCACAAATTCGATCCCTTTGGCGATCATATCGTTGTAATCTCTCCAGAAATCATCCGTATTCAGAAATAAAAACACTCTTCCGCCGGACTGATTGCCAATGAATGGTTCCTGTTCGGGTTTCGATGCCCTTGCGAGCAAAATGGTCGTACCTGCCGAACCCGGAGGAGCAACGACGACCCAGCGCTTATCCTGTTCCGGCTGGTACGTATCCTCGACTAATGTAAAATGAAGCTTCTTCGTATAAAAATCGATAGCCTCATCGTAATCCTTAACGACCAGCGCTATGTGCACGATGGATTGAATCATATCCTCTTCTCCTCCGATACCTTGTAACGTCCCATGAAACATTGAATTCATTTTATATGGATTCCTAAAATTTACAAGGTTTTTCCTTACAGCATCCTTATTTCTCAGGAACGCCTCTGTCTATTCGAACGACCACCTTGCCTATCGCTCGACCTTGGCCGAAGTACTCAAAAGCCTTGGCCGCGTCCCCCAACGAATAAACCCGATCAATGACAGGCTTGACTTGACCCGTTTCCACCAAAGACCTCCAGATCAACTGGTCCTCATGGTTCGGCTTATGGATCAGCAATCCCAAGTTCTTTTTTTGAAGCCTGGCTGTCCAGGGTGCAGTCAATAATGTCTGAAAAATACGCGGAAAGGGACCACCCACCATGACATAGGTGCCGCCCTGTTGGAGTGCACGCTGGATCGCAAATACGGATCGGTTTCCGACCACATCGAGAATCAGATCATACCGCTTATCACCTGCAGTAAAATCTTCATTTATATAATCCACAACATAATCCGCCCCCACGGAAAGCAGCGTTTCCAGCTTCTCGGCCCGATCTACGCCGGTTACCACTGCCCCATGGAGCTTGGCGTATTGAATCCCGAACGTGCCTACACCGCCGCCGGCTCCATTGATGAGAACGTGACAGCCTTTCGCTAGCTTTCCTTTATCGCGCAGTCCTTGCAAGGCCAGAACCGCTGCTTGAGGGATGGCTGCCGCCTGCTCGAAACTCACGCCTTCCGGCTTCGGCGTCAGTGCTTTTTCATCCGCGCAGACGTACTCTGCAAACCCTCCCCAGCCGCAGCCGGAAATATCCCCGAACACTTCGTCGCCGGGCCGAAACCGCTTGGCGGCCGCCCCCACAGCGATAACCCTTCCTGCAATGTCTGCACCTAAAATGCGGTAACGGGGCTTCCGCATCCCACCAATACGGTTCACAAACGGTTTTCCGCGCAGGAGATCCCAGTCCCAGGAATTTACGGATGCGGCGTTGACCGCGATCAACACTTCATGTTCCTTGGGCTTAGGGATTTCCACCTCTTCGATCCGAAGAACATCCGGCTGTCCGTAAGTTTCATAGACAAGCGCCCTCATCGTACCTATTCCTAAACTTGCTTGATGCTCTTTCGTCTCGATCCCGGTCTTCATGGCCGACACCTTCCTACCTTCAAATTAGGGTTAAACGCTAAGGCGAGCTAGGCAGCTCTTCGAAAGCAGAAGAGATCAGCTCCTTTTTAAAATGCCTAAATATGCACTCCACGGCCCTACATCAGCCCGGTATCTCTCCGCCATCACCCGAACCATTTGCGCCATATGCGTAAAAT